>OX439139.1:117361993-118561993 GCA_949318255.1 Pollenia labialis | reverse complement strand
ACTGGGGTTTGTCAGGGAAATAGTGCGGTTGTTTCTGTTGAGGGGACAGTAGAGAGGGAATTTTGTTCTTCACATTACCTACTAACTTTCCTATATTCTATACTCTATCTACCTCATACTTCTTTTCTTAACCTTTCTCTTTTTCTATCTTCTTTATCTATTCTTATCATATTGAAGGGATTCACAATGGACCGTACTGGTCTCCGAGTGGAAGTGTGCCCTTGGGCACATAACCCTTCTGAACCTAACCTAACCTAACCTAATTGTTTATTCCTTTTTGCTTAGTTTTGTTCCGTTTACCAAAGATTTGTATGTACATCGTTTACCTATACCCACCCGGTTGTTGCTGCATGTCTTTAAGCGATGAGAACAAGTCATCGCCATACAACTTTTTTTTTGGTTATTTATAAAAAAGTTTTTGTCATACAAATTTTTTTTTCGGTTTTTTAACGTAAACAATTTGTTTTGTAAGTAAAAATTTCTTTTTAACTGAAGCAAATTTAAGAGAGTTTCTAAAGAAAAAAACAGAAATTGTCACCCGGGTGGTAAATAAAATGTTAAAAAAGTGTGAGACTTAAATTTGAAAAAACGACTTTTTTGTGCGACTTTTTGTTTTAAAAACGACTTTTTGTGCGACTTTTTCAAAATTACAACGGTAACCCTGCTGCCACCCAGCAGTAATTTCACCATGGCAAAAAAAAACCTGATGCTGTGGTGTAGTTATTTCACCATGCAGCATAAACTTTTAAAAGAAAACTATCAATAAAAAAAGAGATGATAATATTTTAAATAATCTCTAAAATAAATTAAAACATAAACACATATTAAAAATAACAATCACAGACATAAGATAACAATCATCGAGAAAAGATAAGAGTTCGAGTAAAAGGCTGTTTATCATGAATAAAGAATTCAATGCGGAATATTCTTCAGCTCAATTATCAAAAGATGTACCGAAATTTTTTTATTTTCCAATTTTATTCTAGATAGGTATACTAATTTGTAGATAAATTTTTTTAGCATGAGGAATCCGTGGATGATATGTTGGCCAAAGTTGATCAATTAATTGAAGATGTTTACCGTGATTTTAAATATACTCCGACAGTTAACACATCTAGTTCATTATCAACTACCCCTCCAGTTGGCGTTACTTCATTGTCTGATATAAGGGGAAGTGGTGGTAGTGTTGTTGGTAAAGGAACGCCTGTGATTTCGGAATATTCAGCTCAATTATCAAAAGATGTACGAAACTAACAGAATTTTTTCTTATATTTTCCGATTTCCTTATGAAGTATAAATTTATTGATGTTTTTTTTTAGCATAATGTGGAATCCGTGGATGATATGTTGGCCAAAGCGGATCAACTCATTGAAGGTGTTTATCGTGATTTTAAATATACTCCGATAGTTACCACATCTAGTTCATCTTCAACTACCTCTCCAGTTGGCGTTACTTCATTGTCTGGTATAAGGAGAAGTGGTGGTAGTGTTGCTGGTAAAGGAACGCCACTGATTTCACCAGTCAAACGACGTAAAATGGAATCAGAGACAGCAAGAAGTAAGAAATTGTTAAAAAATTATTGGGATCAGGCTTTATTTTCCAAATTGCTTAAGAGAACTAGAAACAGTTTTAGCTCAAAATAGTTTAGTCTTCTGCATGTGAGCCAGTTATTTTGATAGACGGACGGACTCTACTTATTCTACTTTAAAGTACTAAATGACCCAAAAAAAAGTCAATGTAGATACGATCAAAAAGATCAGAGGCAATATTCCTAATTTTCCAAACTTTATTTGCCATTATTGATAGTCAATAGTCGATTAATGCAATGCCGATATCTCCTAGCACATGATTAATAGGTGAGGCGTGTCGTAAGGTCCAGGGACCGAAAATAACAGTTATATTGAAACGTTAAAACAAAAAAGCATATGGAAATAAATGTCGGAAAATTCAAGTTGTATACCACGTTGATCCTTATAAATTTGTCTTTTGGAGATTAACTTTTATATTTATTCAAAAATTAAAAACCAAAAATAACTGTTATTTTTGATCGTAAAAATAAAAATCAGAAATAAAATGTTTTAATCTGACTTTTTAAAAAAATGAGTAACTCAAGGAGGAGTAACTGTTACGGTCCCTGATTAGGTCCAATGATAAGGTCCATGTACATTATTGCAAGCGCAGAAGTGTCACTATGTCCATGAAAATTAAGACATTTCTAAATGTACAACTATGATATGAATAAGCTTTGTTAAGCTTCTGCCAAAAGTTAACAAATAGTTCTCAAATAAATTTAAAAAAAACAAAATCAAAAAACATTTATTCCTTACGGAAAGTGCGATCGGTTTTGCATTACATTGGAATAAAAGATGAAAAATCAACTTGAGATCCCTTAAGTTTTTTATTAGTAGCTTTAAAACGATATAAAATTACTTAGCGTAGCTGTTAAGATGTTGTAATTTTAGTTGCAAGTTTGAGAGAGACTTGAGTCTCAAAAAGTTGTCCTTTGCACCACGATCTCCCAACTATGAGTCGATATTGTAAATAAATTCTTTCAAGGTGAACAAGTATTCAACAATCCTCTAAATCGACCTACTTTATTAAACTTAACCAAAACAATTTGTGAAAAATTGGCGCCCTTTAAATTATGCCGCCCTAGGCCCAGGAGTAAATCCACTACTGAGCGGAATTTAAACTTTAAAAAGAGTATACGTTAGTCCCAGGTTTGCGACTTTTTCTTAATTTTGCAGGCCTATGGTTTTTAATTTCATAATAATAATTATTGCAAAATTTTATTTCAATACAACCACGGCACGGCGCCTTTATACATACACTAAAAAAATTTATTGCATATTATTTTTGTTTTTCATTTCCCATAGTCAATAAGATTTGTGACAATGTTGATCAGAATTCGCGGTCAATTGGTCAATTAAGGAACAGTTCTTCCGATAATAGCAATTCAAAGAATCTTTTGAATATAAGTAAGTAACTACAAAATAAATCATGTCCTATTTACAATTATAATAAATATCTTGATCAGATTTTACCAGTACACCAACTTCATCAACATCTATAATAATTGTTAACAATATCACCAGCTCACCAGTAATGACAAAGGTACGCAAATACAATTTGCAAATAAATCACAGAAGAGGTTCAGCTACTCGGCAAGTTGTAGACTTGTCAGGTTTTCAAACTCCCGAAGTATTAAGAACACCCATTTGCCACAACAATCACAACGTTGTTTATGATATTCATCCTGTTGTATATTTATCTACTTCACAATTAAATCGACAAGGTTTGCCTTATACTGATGTTGGAGACTCATGTTGTGCAGGACCATCTGCAACAAGCATACGTCGTACAGAGCCATCACCATTCACCCAACCCGTAGATTCTTCTTTTTCTGATACTGACACAACATCAAATACTGGCCCTTCGTCATCAGCAACAGCAGATAATACTGGTGGTACACCATTTATGTGTCCAGTTTGCATGGAGTCTTCTCTACAACGTCAACCAACTTCGACCAAATGTGGTCATGTCTTTTGTAAAGAGTGTATTGAACAAGCTATTCGTGTAACCCATAAGTGTCCCATGTGTAATACAAAAATATCCCAAAATCAAACATTTCGTATTTATCTTTAAGTTTTCATTGTTTTTTATTCCATGAAACAGCTTTAATTATATTTAAAATAAGAGTTTTATTGAAATAAGTATTTTTTATTATTTATTTTTCTTTCAATTCCAATTTCGCAATTAATTTGTGCGACTTTTAAATATGTATGTATGTATGTATATGTTAAGTTTTTATCTGAATATGTATATCCGAATATATGTACATTTCGGAAATTTTTCTTTTTTTTATAACAATAAACTTCTTTTGGCGATTTTGAAACAATTTAAAATATTTGTTTCAAGACTGCTTTGTTAAATGATAATTTAAAAATTCAAAAATACTTTGCTAAAGCAGATAACGCACAAACAAGTGTCATATATGTATGTACCTCCTGCTAGCAGTGATGCATTCACGAACAGGCTCGAGTTATAAAGATAAAAAATGTCTTAATCAGGGGTGTCATAGAAACCAATTTTATTGGAATTGTATTTGAAACCGACAAAAAAATACGATGGTGTCATGAAATCCAATGTTGTCGGTTTTTTGTTCGAACTAAAATTAGTGTCGGTTTAAGGTGTCACAGAAACCAATGGATTTTTATTGAAAACAAACCAATCAGCTTACAGCTCTTGTTTTTTTTTATTGGAAATACATATAGCTGTTAAAAGAATTTTTTCAACAGTTAGAATAAAATTGTTTAAATAGTATTTGTTGCATGTCTCCGGCAGCGGGTTGCAAGAATTTTAAACTTCGTTTTTTAATAAGATTTCTGTGATAAATGAATTTTATGACAAATATTTCTCTATTAAACAGAATTGCATAACAAAAGTTATAAAAATTTGATAAAAAGTGTATTATATAAATTTTATGGCTTGTTTAAAATATTAAAAATTTTCGCCAATTTTTGCAAATTGTTTCTGTACTTTTAATAAATTCGCTTTATATTTTTACAAAGCAATACAATTACACAAATGCAAATAATATAACGACGGCATTTATTTCATATGTTTACTGTCTTATCATTTTTATTTTCATTTCTATAATTTACTTTTTATAAAAACAAGCAAAAATTGCATTTAAAGCAGTAAACACATGCTGCAAAACATAAAAGAGATTATTCGAATATCGGTTTTATTTGTATTCGAAAATAACAAAACCGACTTGTTTTCATGATGGTCCAGTTTCAAGTTTGAAGGCTGTGCTATTGCACAAAACGAACAAAAACCCGTCCATTCCATTCAGCACAACGATGAAGGAAACGTATGAAACATTGGGCGAAATTTTGGAGAAAATCAACTACAATGTACACAAATGAAAGATTTGTCCCAATTTACACTAGGGACATTTCTTGCCGGACGAGGCATTTCTTGATGGCGAGGGGTCGAAAAGGTAGAATTGAGTCCCGTGTTGTACAATGGTTTCATGAGTATTTTTTGAGTACTTTTGGTGATTAAAAACTGGGGGTCTACTCTCTATTGCGATGCAAAAGAAAATTGTAGCAAAAGAGAGTAGACCCCCTGTTATAGTGTAGTTAATAAAAAAATTAAAAATTTACAACTCATCACTAGCAGATGTTTTAATTTCAACTCAACAAAACATAAAGTTTAGCATATGCAACCAATATGACACAGAAGAACACTTTGTGAATTGTCTATTTCCACCACCCGGATAACTATCTTTCCGCGATGTGGTGGCTTAAATGCTGCCTGTAGTGAATGTCTTGTAACTTGAATCGGTAAATTCTAGCCGGAACAAGTTGGAAGACATATGCTTTAAGGCTAGCACGACTAAGGGTTATCCATCCTCCCATCCCCTATCCCATTACCTATGATCCTATCCATCCCCCCTTTATCTCCCATATCCCCCACTTTTAAGGTCAAGGTGGTTGACAGCAGTGCCGAGGACCTGAATGGCTGGTTTGTGGTTAAAGAAACTGGTCGCGAACAGCTTCCCTCTGGCGCCGATGGCAAGGGTCAGTTGTAACTTTAGCCTAGTCCGTGCAAGCCGTCACTACGCGAGACGGTCCTTTTCTTTACGGCTTACTCATGGGACCAACAACTGGACAATTTTAATGAAAAAACCAAGGACGCGACTCTAGGAGTCGATGCTGGGAATATATCTGACAACTCGGCAGTTTCGGTGTCAGATCCAGACACCGATTGGTTGGGTAGTTACGGAGATATTCTGGAGGAAGGTCAGTTATTGACAGAACTGACAGTGACAGGCGGAACGAATGACCCCCCAGTCGGTTCCCCGCCTCGAACAGGGGTCTCGGAAAGACTCGATGGTCTAGCTCTGGGATCTGAAGATGAGCATGAAATTACAATGATTTCGACTCATGATCAGGACCATAGGGCTAGGTCATCGGCTCCTGAGGTCACACTAGAGATATGGAGCAGAGTAGTAGGTGTATCAAGACCCATTGTTTGGCAGGATGCGACAGAACAGGTCACATCAGAAAGCCGAACGAGCCTTGAAAAAGCCAAGAGTGGTGTAAGGACTTCCTTAGCCTTTCTAGAAAAGATAGTTAAGAAGGACTCCTCACTACACGATGGGCGGGATTGGCACTTGCTGAGGAAGCACCGAAAGAACGTTACCAGATTCGAACGAATCCACGGATCTGTCGGTGATATCCTAGGCATTCCCTATCCCGCGGGATACACAGCAAGGGCTGCTGAGGGCTCAAATGTTGTCAGTAAAGATAACGAACCATCAGCAACCCCTGCCGATGAATCCTCCAACAATCAAATGGGAAGTCAGAAAGGGGGTACGGAATCACCACCTGGTCCTCTAAACCGTGACAGTACGGTCACGGATAAGGGAACCAAGCCTGTTGACGTACTACCCTCTACTAGCTGCGAGATGAGGCCTGGTCAAGTCTTGATAATCTCCGACAGTCCCCCCAAAAGGGAGGTCACAAAGGGGATTACTGGGACAAACCAGCCGACATCTGCAGGGAAATCGGGTGATCACCGAAAGAGCTCTGCTAAGGCCCCCAATAAGGGGGTATTCAAGAGAGTTAGGTCTGGTGATGACCAGAAATCCCCAGCGGCCAAAAGGAAGGCTCCCCGAAAGGAGATCACTAAGAGGACTGGCTCCAGAGAGGACCAACCCTCTCCGTCAAAGAAGCTAAGGGAGTCGTATGGATCCCGATGGAAGGATCAGTGTCGAGAAATGGCAGGTGCTAGAAAACAAACTGCTCGACGAAATCTTTAGCGTCAAAGGAAGGCCGGACGAAGTATCGTTCAAAGGGGCTGACTGGATAAGAGGTGTCAAAACTGTCAGTTGCGGCAATCTAAAAACCTTTGAGTTTTTAAAGGCTGCAATCGACAGGTGTGGCAGCGCTTATCCTGAAGCCAGATTGGACGTCATACTAGCGTCTGAGTTGCCATTAAGGCCGGTAGTCACGGTATGGATACCTCCACCTATAAAATCGGTGGAGGTCATACTGGGGTTACTGGCCAACCAGAACGATGGTCTCACTACAGTCCAGTGGAAGATGATAGCTTCACTGGGTTGTAAGGAGAACCAAGGAAGAGATTTCAGGTTCGCAGTAGACCGGGAGTCTCTGAGGAAACTGAAGTCAATGGGAGGGGTTGTTATATTCGGGTTGGGGTCTATCAGATTTAGGTTTCCTAAAAATGATTAACCCTAAGAGGCTGAAAGTGGTGCAGATAAACTTGCACCACTGTGAAGCGGCCTCAACCGAATTAGTAACCCACCTCATTGATAACAACGTGGACGTGGCTTTAATCCAAGAGCCCTGGATTAACAAAAACCGGGTAGTTGGATTAAGGAGCACGGGGTATACCTTGTTCGTATCCCGCTCGGGCGAGAAGGTGCGAACTTGTATACTGGCGAGAACTGAGCATAAATTTATGATTTCTCATTCTTTCAGTAATGGAGACCTCACGGTTGAGACAGGAGAAGCCAGGGACAAAACGGTCCTGGCACTAGCATCGGTATACTTGCCATATGAAGCTGCCGATCCTCCTGGTGAACAAGTGCGAGAGTTGGTGGAGCACTCGGGCAGAAGCGGCTCGAGGCTGGTACTAGGATGTGACGCCAATGCACACCATTCCCAATGGGGTAGTGCCGACATCAACAAAAGAGGTGAGTCTATGTTTGATTTTATTATTGCCAGCAACCTTTTTATCTGTAACAGGGGGAATACGCCAGTGATAGATATAACATTGACGAACTGTAGGGAATTAGTAGAGGACTGGAGGGTGGCTTTGGATTTTTCCTTCTCTGACCATAGTCGTCTGTCCTTTAGTCTAATGTTTGAGAGGTCGAAAAGGTGTCCGTATAGGAATCCGAGAAGGACGGATTGAGATTCGTTTTCGGGACTGGTGCAAAGAAACCTTAGGGTTACCCGGAACTGGGGGTCGACTCCGGCCGGTGTGGAGCAACTGGTAAACACCTTCACGGGGGTATTGACCAGTAGCTATGAGCGATCCTGTGCGTTGAATTTACCGGGCAGGCGTACACAGGCAAGATGGTGGACAGACGAGTTGAGAACTCAAAGGTCCACCGTCAGAAGGCTGTTCAATAGAGCGAAGTATACGCGTAGGGAGGAAGATTGGAGTAACTTCAGGTTGAGTTACGGGAGGTATAAGGGAGATATAAGAAGGGCGAAAAGGGACTCGTGGATTAAGTTTAGCGAGTCAGTTGAATCCGTGAATGAGATGTCTAGATTCAGAAGAATTTTATCTAAGGACCCAGTAGTCCCTGGATTTATTTAGAGACCGGACGGCTCATGGGCGGAATCTGGCTCTGAATCTCTCTGTCTGCTTATGGAGACTCACTTTCCTGGGTGTGTGGATCCTGGGTCGGGGGAACTGGCTGTATGTGGTGACCCCTTCTCTGATTCGGGCTCAGGTGGTGAGGAAAGGGAGACGGTGGGGGATAT
Organism: Pollenia labialis; assembly: GCA_949318255.1. NCBI lineage: Eukaryota > Metazoa > Arthropoda > Insecta > Diptera > Polleniidae > Pollenia > Pollenia labialis. Next base: position 118,553,465 of record OX439139.1, on the reverse strand, counting down.
GATTACCTTGGATAAGGTAACATGGGTGGTAAATACCTTTGGGTCCTACAAATCGGCGGGACCAGATGGTATATTTCCGGCGATGTTACAGAATATCGCGAAATCATCACTCCTGTTGTTGGTGGAACTGTTTAGGTTATGTGTGCTGAACGGGTACATTCCTAGGAGGTGGAGGGAGGTTAGGGTAGTTTTTATTCCCAAGGCGGGTAGAACCGGTCACTCTAAACCCAAGGATTTTAGACCAATCAGCTTGTCGTTTTTTCTCTTGAAGACGTTGGAAAGACTGATTGATCTACATCTGAGGACGAAGATTGACGCCAGCATCGTCAGCGTCGCTCAACACGCCTACCTTAAAGGTAGATCTATTGAGAGTGCGTTGCATGATGTGGTTAGTTATGTGGAGCGGGGCTTGCGAACCAGGGAATACACCTTGGCGGCATTCCTGGACATAGAGGGCGCCTTCAACAATTTGAGGATAGAGGCTATAAGGCAGGCACTGGTTGACCTGGGGGTTCCGTTGTTCTTGGTCGAATGGATAACTACGATGCTTAGCAGCAGAGTTATTCACTCGGACTGGGGAAGCGAACGCTTAAGAAAATCAGTGACTAGGGGGACACCACAGGGGGGAGTGCTCTCTCCCTTATTGTGGCTCTTGGCCGTCAATGTCGTTCTGAGACGTTTTGACAGAATGGGTCAGAAGGTCGTGGCCTATGCGGATGATGTAGTGATATTGGTGTCGGGCAAGTTTCTGCCGACAATTAGCGACATCATGCAAGGGGCGCTGGGCGAACTGTCGGCATGGGCAAGTGATAAGGGACTGGGAGTTAATCCGGAGAAGACAGAGTTGGTTCTTTTCACCAGGAGGTACAAGGTGGAGCAGTTTAGGCTACCGGTACTGGGAGGAATGTAGCTTGGACTATCTGATAGTGCTAAGTATCTATGAGTCTTTCTGGACAGCAAGCTGTCATGGGGTAGGAATACTCAGGAGAGACTCAAGAGGGGTCTCAATGCCTACTATGCTTGCAGATCATCGATAGGTAGGAGCTGGGGACTCCGGCCGTCAGTGGTGGCTGTACACTTCGGTGGTTAGACCCATTCTTACGTATGGATGCTGTGCTTGGTGGGAGTCATTGCGATTGGCTAGTCGTAGGAACCTTCTTTCTAAGGCTCAGAGGTGTGCTTCAATTGGCATGACAGGTGCCATGAGAAGTACTCCTCAGGCTGCCCTGGATGTCATTCTACATCTTCTGCCTATTGAGCAGTATGTGATGGGAATGGCGGCCAGGAGCATTCTTAGACTGAGGGAGTTAGGACTGACGGGGAATGACACGCAAGGTCACTCACGGATCCTGGCTGAGATTGAGGCTGGTGGCTATTACCTGGGACCGCCGGGTTCCACTGATTATGTGAGCATCGGAGTGGATTTTGGTCGGTTGCCGGAGGTAAAAATGCCATCGAGGGAGAGCTGGTCGGGCAGGAGCAGATTATTTGATGGATTTGCTATTTTAACTGACGGCTCGAAGATGAGGGGCACGGGTGCAGGGGTCTACATTGAGGATCTGAACATTAGAAGGTCATATAGGCTTCCTGACGACTGCAGTGTTTTTCAGGCGGAGGTTCTGGGGGTCTTGAGGGCCGTGGAACTAATGAGGGACAACATTGATAGGGGCTCGGAAGTCACTATATATGTGGACAGCCAGGCGGCTCATGGCCGTAAGGGGCTGTTATGTGAACTCCAAGCTGGTTCATGATTGTAGGAGGGCTCTGGAAGGAGCCTTGGGGGAGTATTTGCTAAGGCTGTGCTGGGTGCCGGGTCACTGCGACATAGGCGGCAATGAGGTTGCTGATGAGTTGGCAAGACAGCGCTCAGAGATGGAGAATTAAGGAGTGGATACTGGGCGTGACCAATCAGGCCTGGGGGGACCGAACGGACTGCCGGGTATCGCGGACACTGTGGCCGGTGCTTAGAAAGTCCGATTCGGTGTCGCTGCTGGGCAGGAGCAGGGTCTGCGTTAGGACCATGATAGGAATGATCACGGGCCACTGTATGATAGGCAGGATGGTGGTGAGGATGGGATCTGACTTGTCGGATATATGCAGGTTGTGCGAGGACCCTGAGGACTTGGAGACAGTTGAGCACTTTCTGTGTCACTGTCCCAGGTTGCAGGGTAGCAGGCTGAGGTGGCTGGGCAGTAGATTCCTGGGCGAATTAGGGGATGTCTCGGGTAGCGGACTCGAGAATCTGATAGGATTCGTAATGGGGATGGCCTGGCTGCGTGAGAGGAGACTGGGTGCTAACCGCACGTAGGGCGAATTTGGCTTGAGTGGGATTTCTCTCGGGGTTGGTCCGTGTGTTCTTTTCTTTTCTTTTCTTTCCTTTCTTTTCTACCTATCTTTTGGATCTGTCTTGTGCTTTCGCTGGTTATTTCTCCTACTTTCTACCTTCATACAGCTATCTCTAATTAAGGCGTCACAATGGATCATATTGGTCTCTGGGTGAAGGTGTGAAGGAGACTTCACACCGGCCTTTCTACCTACCTACCTACCTTCTCAAAAACACAAAATGGGATTCCTTTTAAAAATCTAGTTGGATTTGCATCAGATACACCTAATGTTATGTTTGGACGGTATAATTCAGAAGTTAGGTTATTAAAAGTCAGGTATTGCTTTGATAAAATGCTCGTGCCTGTCTGACCTTTCCAACATATTTGAAAGATTTATTTCGTAATATTAGATCTGTGCGGTAATTATGTAATTCGATTCGAAACGAAAATACTTTCGAAAGAAATTTCCGTATCGAAAATGAAAATGTATTTTCTAATCCGTTCGAAAGACTCACAGATTTGTATTTGCTAAAAAAAGGGGAAAACAAAGTGCTGCCAAAATTATACACGATAAATATGACAGTAACTGTCAATATTGACAGCACTTTTTTGAAAAAGAAGCGTTCATAAAAAAACGTTAAATTTTCCGCAAAAAGTAAATATTAGTGAAAACTTTCAAACAAAATACAAAAATAACAAATAATTATTAATAAAGTCAAACGGTTTAAAAACGTGGATTCTGTTGCATTGTGGTTGGAGGATAGCGATGAAGAAAGTGATACAATTGCAGAAAGAATTTAACGGAAAATAATAAGAGATACATCCGACATTATGGCCTTGATAATTAGATCATAAAAATACTACTTTACGTTTCGTGAAAACCTTTCGGATTAATAAAAATACATTTATGTATGAAAGGTGAGTTAAAGCCACCTAAAAGATCGACTGCCATTGCACCTTTGAAAGAATTAGCTGCCACATTAAAATCTTTGGCACAAGATGGATATCAACATCATATTGGCCGAGAACGTCTTGTGGACACTCATCAATTTCCAAATCGTAAGCTAAAATGCAAAAAGGCGTAACTTACTAAAATAAAATTTTACAGGAGAAGCAAACAACTTTGTAAAATTAAAACTAGAAACAGCAGAAGTGTAAAATTTAGCTAAGAAATGTAGTTTAATAGTATTCATAATAATCAATCAAAAACTCGATTTTGAATTTTTTGTTAGTTACGAAATGAGGAATGCCTATAGTTATTGGAGCAGTAGACGGCACTCACTTTCAAGTAATAAGGCCAAGTAACGATACGCATTTATACTTCTACCGAAAACAGAAATTTTACTTTAACGTGTTGTTTATATAGGAATGTGAAGGAAATCGATTTTAAAAACGAAACGATTTGAAACCGAAAATATCGTTTTCAGTATCTTTAAAAATGGATTTTTTATATTCAGTCTTAATTCTTTTAAATTTTATATTAGTCTGGGATCACACTTTGAAAGTTTTCTTTCAGAAAGTCTGAGTTTATGGGTGAGAGAGGAGAGAAAAAAGCATGTTCTCTTCCCCTCTCACCAATAAACTCAGACTTGCTGAAAGAAAACTTTCATAATGTGAGCCCAGACTAATATACGTTAACTGAAGTGTATTCTGAACGAAAACTTAAGACTTTAATTCAGAAATGGATTTTAAAATCCCTCGAAATCCTTTTAAAAACGTTCGTTTTGAAATCGGTCGATTTTCATCACATACCTGATAGTCTTTCCGCAACTTAATCTTTTGACAGTCTTTGCCACAAATCCTTCGACTTGCTTTTTACATTTGAAACATTGAGGTGCCCCTATGATAAATCTGCATGTGCAACCATAAAATCAACCATCACCTCATACTGTGCTGGTTTTGCAAACTTTGCTTTGCTTGAGCTTTTTTAAAACAACCCAAATTTAAAAAAAATTGCTATGTAAAAAAATGTTCAGACTTAAAACAAAGAGTTTTGACAACAAACACAGGGGGGCTACTCTTTATTGCGATGTGAAAGAAAATGGTAGCAAATCTAGCGATTGGTACTCTTTAATGCGTTTGCGCATTTGTCTTTCGCATCTCTTAACTTTTTTCTTTTCGCAAAACATCACTATTTATTTTATTTAAATTTTCCAATTTCAAATATTTTCACATATTTTAGGATTTCATTACTCCATTTTCAAAACATTTTTCGAAAGTGATAGAGAGTACCTTGTTGGCATTTAGCTTTCGCATCGCAATAGAGAGTAGCCCCACAGGATATAAATTGTGACTTCATTTTCGAAAAACGTACTACATAATACAATTTGTACGAATTCGCAAATCTCTTCTTTCGAATCGTATTACATAATAACCCGCCTGGTTTTAATAGAAGTAATGTTTGGCAAACTAAACTTAAGGAGTTTCAAAATATTTTCGCGACAACATTTACTCTTACATTTGGAAAACTTTGAGATTCATAGTAATTTGGAGCCAGAATATTTTTGGAAAAAGTTTTTGAAACAAAATTTCCTTGGTAGACAGGTTATTTCCTACTATGCAAATAGTTATTTTGTTTTAATCTTTTCCAATGAAATGTAAGCAATTGAAGCCCAGCCGCGAATTACGTTGTAAAGGCCACTTTTTGTAAAAACTATTTTTGCAGATAACCGTTAACCTAACTCTCTTACACAGTTTAAACATCTAATCTCCCAAAATTTGGCACCTTAACGCCTTCAAAATGGCATATAAGCTCGAAATGGTTTTGCAGTGTGTTGTTACGAACCGTTTGTTCTGGCGAGGTTTCCCACTAGCTCTTCTGCATTTTTTCTCGGGGGGTTCCAACCCTCCTCACCAGCCTCGTATTCGAACATAAAAAACAACAATGAAACATAAAACACAAATCAAAACTATCACTAACCACAACTCTACCACATGAAGAATTTGGGAGACAGCTATTCGTCTCCTTTGGCCCTCCCAACCATGTCATGAATGCATCCGCATAAATTCTGTCACATGACCCAAACCTTTACCCTCAAAGGTACCAAACTTCCCTATTACACACTCCAGTCTTACTTTCTGACTCTCATTCAATTCATGTCTACCTAATTTATTTTCAGCTTTGAAATCTACAAAATCTTCTAAAATCTTACCTATATCTATTTCACCTACATCAACAACCTCCGGAGCTAAATTAAACGCCCGCCAAAAGTCTATACCTAAATATAGTGACTGCTCCAGGTCTGGACAAAGATAGAACAGTATGTTATTTCGCACCCCTTTGTACCCTACGGACGCATTCACCCTTCCTAAAATCCTATGGTACTGACCACCGGCCGTTCTCACGCTATAGAATATAGGTGTTATTTCTAATTCTAACTCCTCAGTTATCTCCCTGCAGCCTTTCCCTAGTATGCTGACTGATGCTCCACTATCCAGTAAGCCCTTTATAATTTTTCCTTCAATTTCTACTTCCAGATAAATTCTATTATCCTTACCACTTTCTCCTGCTCTATTCACTGATTCTATAATACAATTTTTTCTATTACGTTTCTCTTTGTACAGCTCCCTAATTTTCCTGATTCGTTCCGATACGGGTTTCCTAAAATTTCCTGAATTAAATATTTCTGCTCTTACTTTTTTGTAGTACTGTTTCCTAACCTCAAGTGGAATCAAATGTCTCATTTCCGGTAAGAATTTTCGCTTATCACTTTTTTCTTATAATTTTTCATTTTCCCCTTCTAGTTTTCTATAGCAGGGTTTTTCGCTGGACGTTGGTCCCTGCCCATTCCAAGGTCCCTCATTCTGTTTCCCTGTTGACAATCAGGGCATTTTGGCGCGATCACATTAGCTTTACCACACCTATAGCAAAATAACGATCTCTCTGATGAATTACAATCGCGAAATCCGTGTCCAGTCATTTTGCAGTTCCAGCACGTTAACAGCTTCTTTTGTGCTATTTTTATGGCAGCTAGATCCTCCAAACTCTTTCCATCTTCTTCAAGGCTTTCAAAAACCACCTCATTAACGCTTCTTATTGGCCTTTGTGGCTGGACAATATTTCTTATTTCCCTTTTTGGAAAATTTCTCTCTGCTTCTAGGCATTCAAGTCTTAATTGTTCCACTGAAGAGACTGAAATAGGATAAACAATCTTGGCTATGCTTTCTCTCACATTCCTTTTCAAGATTTTTATCATATCAAACTCAGGTATTGGTTGGACAAGTCTGGCTCTCAATTTACACATAATGTGAAAGAACACCTCAAGAGTTTCATTTGGCTGTTGTTTCCGTTCCACCAAATCTCTAATTATTTCTAAATTGGAAGAGTTAGCACGATACTGATTTAACAATTCGCATCGCAACGTTGGCCAATTCATTACCCCATGAGTTCTGATTAGTAGCCAATACCAATCTTTTGCTGGGCCTGTTACCAATAAATGAAAATCTCTCAAAATTTCTTCCCAACCTATGCTGTAGTGTGCCTGCAAATGCTCGATTCTAAATATAAAATCTTCGATACTTAGGTGTGAATTATTGCCATTGTACACGATACCCCATTTATCGACACGTATATTTATTTTCTCAGAATTTACATTATTATTTTCCGATGCTATACGACTGCCAGGTGTAGCCCTACTATCCATAATTGGATCAACGTTTATGGCTTGGTTTCCATTAGGCATATTTCCCATTGTTGCCACATGTCCATTGTTAGCCATTGTTCGGTAATTTACGTTGCCCAAAAATCCTATTGGAGCTCCCCGAAAATTGTCCCTGGGCTCTATTGGAAAAATTGTATTTCCTATGGGATTCCCTAGACCATTCACCCGGTGACTTGTAGATGGTTGTGAATCTACAGAACCCTGAGATCTCACAGACATTTCCCTAACGACCTTAGTGAGCTCTCCCATTGATTTCCTTATTTCGCTCACTTCATCCTGGACCAATTTCTTAACCCTTTCTTCTAATGCTCTCTGAACCATTAGAGTCTCATCGACCACTAATTCCCTAACCTGAGGATCCATGGCCACATTCGGGACACTCGTCGATGGACCATGTGTACCCGCTGCACCGGCAGTATTCGGCATTTGTGCCGGTCTTGTATTTATACTTCCTGATAGATCCCTAAAACTGTCGTTTTCTGAAGCCATTTGCGCCCTCCTATAAATCCTCCTTTGTTTAGGTTGCTTCACCGTTGAATTATTAAAACTACTACGATTTAAAGATCTTTTCCTATTTCTCGTTTGAACACTATCTTCTCTATTCATATCACAAAAAAAAAATTTTTTGGAAGCCTGGAACCTACTGAGATCACTTTAAAGTATTAGCAATTATAATCTTAAATACTCCTACGCAAAAATAGAAAAATTGTTCAACAAAAACTTATGAAATTAATATAAAATATAACTAAATAAAAACAATACGCAAAATGCAAATACTTAAATAAAAATAATCAAAATACTATATAAATACTGAAATAAATAACGCAAAACGATTAAAAAAAATTAAATGAAATATAAAATAAATAATACGAATAATTAAACAGCAAAAAAATAAATAAAAATAATATAAATAATACCAATAATTAAAAAAATAAATAATAATATACTAAATATAAAATAAATACTACGAATAATTAAAAATTAAAATAATTAAAAAAAATAAATAAATAATACAATTAAACACCAAAAAAACTCAAAAAAAATTCGTATATATCAACACAGAAAATAGATAAATTTTAAGGACGTATATAAATATATAATAAATTTGACATATTATGGGATTGTTGAGTGGCGACGGTTTGACGGTATATATTTATTGATTCTCTTACTAGAGCTATGATAATGTTTCGTTCAATAACATTTACTACAAAAAAAAGAATCTATAACAGTTTTACCTGTGCTCTCTTGTCACTAAACTTCCACAACATAGAGGCCAGTATACAATCTCCATCTACACAACAGACCACTGATTTGTACCCAGTGCGGCTGCCAATGATATCATTGTAACTGCTCCACAGGCGCAACTTCTAACAAACAAACTATCTACTTAACAAAAATCGAAATAGGGTAAACATTTAGAATGAATTGCCTTCCATTAACTAAGATTACACCTTCTTTCGTCTGAACTATTAGTAAAACTTTACCTGGTATATTAATATTATTAAGCCTCATCGCACAACTGACTTTTTGATTCCTTACACAAAAACGGCTGCAATTCTATCTTAATATAATAACCTACCAGTAAAAGTCTACTTAGGGCTATTTTAACATATTCAGAAGTCTATTACCTAGTGTTTCGATTACATACACTAATAATTTAATTTAATTTCAGATTGGGCGCCATATTCTGTTACGAACCTTGTGTCGGCCTCTAGACTCCATCATTCCAACTAACTCAAGCGGCATCATCTCTGGGAGTAGTTCTCAACCCTAGCGATGGCCAAGATTCGCCACAAAATAAAAATGAATAAAAAAAAACAAAGAAAAACTACTCTACAATGAACAAAACGATCACCCATAGGAAGACAGATGCAAATCTTCAATCGCCCATACCCAACCATGGCCGCATATCATCCAACCAAAGTCTAACGCGGACCCCACTACCCGTCCATCACATCCTCTCCATCAACAATCCCAAATAAAATATTTATTCACTCATCATTTTTTTTTTAAAACACAATCAAATTTATTATAATATAACTAATACTAGACATTATTAAATTTCGACAAAAATAAATAAAAACCAAAACATTAACTTAACTTAATTAACTTTAAAACAATAAAACCTTACATATAAAAACTAATCGCAAATTCTTTTCATATCCGGACTAAGAAAAATTTATTTCCGTTTTACTTTTATTCGTATTTTCAACTAGAACAAGATTTAATTAATGAATGCTTATGTCAAAACTTCCTTAAAACCACAAAACATAGTTTCAATAATAATTCTTCAAAAAAATTAAATCAATTATCATTTACTTTTAATTTCTGTTAATTTCCTTTTTACTTTCTTTCAACAAAAATCTTCAATAAATTTCTTTCCTGTCCTCAGATTATAATATTTAAAATTCAAATATTCCTAAAATTAGGTATTTTCAAAATTTGCAATTAACACTTATATAAGACACTTCACACTACAATCATATGAATAAAATACAAAAAAAATCGTTATACATACATATACCAAAGGACCGAACAGAGTGTTATTTAATAGGCTTTATTAAAAATTCCTGCCTGACCAATAGTCTCGCTCGATAATTAACCTACCCTAAAAGAGCTCTCTGAGGGTCGTATATTACCGAATCTATTATATTTTCTTTTTTAAGTCTCTTTTTCGCGTTCTTATTTTTACCAATGTAATCCCTATGCGATCCCTTTTACACAATGCTAAACACTACACTTTTTATAATCTTAATCTAAACTTATAAACTAAATATTAAATATAAATAAATGTACTTATAATAAAACTAATTTTCCCTATCACTGAGAACACGTTATAAAATTTCTCACTGGGTATGTTTTCCAGTGCTATGTTTAACGATTGGACTTTATAAAGGAACTTTTGCCCAAAGCCTTTGTTCCACAGAAAAAGCTGTTTTTGAAATATCAATAAGTTTTCCTGCACACTAACTGGTATTGCCAACCCAAAAATACTTTCCACTTCACCGGATGCCACTAGTTTTTAGTCACTAAACTATTCAAATAAAACAAATATTCATTCTTTACCTTGTCTTTAATTTTATGTTGTTCACGCAGAAATAGCTTACAAATACTTGTGACGTGGTTCTGTTTACTGCATCCACTCTCTAGGAAAATATCCCTGGTATAGTAGCTTCCTTCTTTATTTAGGTTACCCACTTCTGTCGTCGGCAATATTTTATTCTGCAGGAACTCCTGGTTAATAATAATATCAACTTAATAACTTTTTATTTCCACACACTCTCTATAATGGATATATTACCCTCTTTTTATTTATTATTATTTATATTTTCAAAAAATACACTTATGGAGTAATATTATTATTGCATAATATTTCTCAAAAAAAAACGCAAATTTGGACACCTTTTCTACTTTTAAATACTGAGCACTTTTAACTTTCCTGTTCACTTGCCAATCTATAAGTGATCTAAAGAAATCCTCATAAATTTCTCTCAGGCTTCAGCTACCATTATTTTGATCTTAAAGCAACAAAACAAAAACATAAAAAACAAGTACCGAAACGTAACATAAATTTCACACAGTTCTGACAAAAAAAATTTGGGGTCAACAACCGTTTCCCTTTGGCCTTGAAAACTCATAAGCAGTTTCACAGAGAAAGTCTATCATAATTTTCTCTTCCTTTGCACACCAACAAAAAAAATTGATTCTTTTCAATTGCACCTCTATGCATACTATCCTAATGCAACTCTAAATTGAAAGCTCACTTTCCAGAAAGGACTTCCAGTCTGCACATCATTCTAACAGCTGACATTTACTACGCACATTCTATCAACAAGTCAACAATTAAAAATAATTTTGCCACAAACGGTTTAAACACACACCCAAAACAAACAAAAAAACTAAAATCACAACAAATAAACTACAAAAACCACAATCCTCCTGGAACAGCAAAAATAACAAAACCTCTACACCTTCAGGCAAAACAAAAACCACCAAGAAACAAAAGTCAATTTCACCCCAAAAAAAACAAACACATCAAAACAACAAGCAAAACCAACCAAAAAGAACCTTAACATCTAATAACAATAAAAAAACCCTAACTTTTTAAACCAAAGCAAACTTCACTAAAAAAACACAACCATCAATCCCAGTAAAACAAGGCATAAACAAAACAATCAAGACACAGCACCAGGAAACCATATAGAACCAAACTAAACAAATTTACAGGTAAGAAACTACAGAAAATTCCAACAAGTTCATCCAGTTTCTCCCTCTTAGGAACTATCCAGCCACGCACAACCAAAGGCACACCCGGATCCAACAACATTGTCTGTTAAACAACAACTATATTTTGTGCTGCCTCAAACCACCCCCGCAACAGTGTAATAATGTTTTAAAAGCCATTTGCATAAAAGTTTTTACCAAGGCGAATTTACACCAGGTGACCTTATCTTGCTACGTAAGCAGCATCTGATTATTAACCTTGTGTAAAAATAATATACCGTTCTTGTGGTTCTGGGAAATATTTACTAAATTTTATAAGTTTCGCTTAAAATTATGATATAATTTTTTTTTTAAATTATTACATTTCAAAACAAACAATTTAAAATTAAAAAGAAAATGAAATATTTGTTTAAATTTTTGTTTTGAACCGTTATTGTTATGAAATAAAAATCTACAATATGAAAAAAGTAATAATGCAGTATTGTTTGAAATCTTATTTCATTAATTTCAAAAAAAAAATGTTTTATTTTAATAGAAACTGGGAATTATTTCCTTCTGAAGGTTACTTTATATTAAATTAAGGTAAAATGTAACAAGAAAATACAATATAATATTTTGATAGTGTATAAAGTCATTTCTGAAAAATTGAAGGAATATGACTATTACAAAAAAGCTTTATAAAATACATACCTGAAATTTAGCTAATAGAATAAATTCGAAAAATAAAAAAAAAAAAAAAAAAAAAAATGTTTTATTTTAATTTTATATAAAAAATTATGTTGAGTTACGATGGCAAAATAAATATTTTAAGAGCACTCTCCTTTTTTTTGATTATAATTTCATTTATTAATAATGAGTTACAAATATAAAGAATTCAAAGTGTTTAGAAGAGCTTTAAAATTTATTAGTTTTTGCCTTCTCGTTTAATGTCCAAGTCTCAACTGTGTGATGGAGATTTTTTCATTTCTTATTTATTTCTTAATATGGTATTTAAAGCACATATGTATGTATGTGAAAAAGGCTGACCGTTAGTTTTGAATGGCAAAAAAATTATGTACTTATGTGCAAATAAATAATAACACATACGTGTACTAATGTACATACATATTTTTTTTAATACTAATACATGACATTGTAGTTTACATTAAAGGAGAATTTAATGAATTTATGTTAAAGGTACGTTAACATAATTGCAGGACTTAACCTGTTATGAGCGGCGGCAACATTCTCCCACCCGTAAGCAAGTCAGGTTGAAGCTTACTCATGGTCATTTCCGACGTTCAGAACAGCTACCTTTGTTACTGGTCTGTGCATAACACCAAACTGCGTTTTGACTGTTACCCTTCGAACTTGACCATCTGCAGCTATTATGGTGTCAATAACTTTACCTTTGGGCCAGCATCTTCTAGGGAGAGTTTCATCTGCAATTACGACTATGGCTCCGATCTTAACGGGGGGCACTTTTGCAAACCATTTGCTTCTACGGGATATCACTGGTACGTACTCCTTTAACCATCGGCGCCAAAAGTGATCTGCGAATGCCTGTGTTTGTTGCCATCGTTGACGTATATTCCCACTGTCGTCAAAGATCGGTTTATACCCGTCGCAGGAACCCAGAAGTAAATGGTTTGGAGTAATGGCGTCATCGTCTTCGTGTTCAACAGAAACAAATGTAAGTGGTCGGGAATTGATAATCGATTCTATTTCGCACAACGTGCTTTTTAAAGTCTCATCGTTAAAATTAAGGGTAGGAAATAGACTATACAAAATATTTTTTATGGATCTGATGAGTCTTTCCCAGGCACCTCCCATATGGGGTGCTCCTGGTGGGTTGAAAAACCATTTAGTTTTATCGAACTGCAGTGAAATATTTGAAAGATCGATTGTGCTAAGTTGATCCTTAAGGACTTTTTCTGCTGCTTTAAAGTTTGTGCCGTTGTCAGTATATATCTCGCGAGGTGTACCACGTCTAGCGACAAAATTTTTCATACACAAGATACAAGAACTGGTATCTAGGCTATGAGCGACTTCGATATGAACGGCACTCACCGTAAGGCAAGTGAAAATAACACCCCACCGTTTCTCTCTTCTTCTTCCTACTGTAACTACCAATGGGCCAAAGAAGTCAATTCCGACGAAAGTAAATGGACGTTGAAACGCTCCTAGTCGAGCAGCTGGTAGTTGCGCCATTTGAGGAGTCTGAGGTGCAGCCATATAATTTTTGCATATTTGACATGATTTGCGAACCTTTTTGTAAATTACCCTCAATCGAGGCACGTAATAATTACTTTTTATTTTGTTAATTACTGCTTTATGAAAGTGATGGTGAAAATCTTCATGAAATGAACGTACTATAAGAAATGTTATATGATGCTGAGCCGGCAATACGATTTGGTCCTTGTGGTTATTAATGAGTTTTGCCCGACTATAACATCGTAACACTTCGTTGGTATCTAGGTATGGGTTGATCCGGTATAACTTGCTGCATTTTTCAATGTGATCTTTGCGTTTTAAATGAGTTATTTCTTTAAAAAATTCACTGCGCTGTGCTTCTTTTATGATGAATTGTTTTGCCTTTTGGATCATTTCGTACGTCATTTTAGAATGGTGAAATTGTTTATTACGAGCGTCTTTTAATTTTGCTATATATAATAGAAATGTTGCTACTGCTCGATAGATTTTTCTCCAATTAGAAAAATATTCAAAATTTATAATTTGCAAATTCTTGGGCTTAAAGTCAATTAATAATACGTGGCGTCTCAGTTCATGTGTATCTATAGGTCCCAAATCCTCACAAGTAGGCCATTGGCTTGGATCTTTACGCAAGAAAGCAGGGCCGTTGAACCATAAATCCATATCTAATTGTGATATTATCTTTGTTGCGAGATCAGCAGGGTTGATTTTAGTGGGGACCCATCTCCATTGGGTGACATGGGAATATTCTAAAATTTCCCCTACTCTATGCATTACAAACTGATGAAAATTTCTGGGGTCCACACGTAACCAATGTAAGACAGTCTTAGAGTCTGACCACCAATATTGTTTCGATATTCTTAAACGATTTATTTTTTGCACTGTGTTTGCCAGTCTGACTCCTATGATGGCGGCTTGTAGTTTCATTCTAGGAATGGAAAGAGGTTTAAGTGGCGCTACTTTACATTTAGCAGCTACAAGAGAGACTGTGATGCTATCACCTAGGTGCACTACCAAATAACTGACGGCCGAGTAGGCTAATTCTCCTGCATCGACGAAGGTGTGTAGCTGAACGTTTTCTGCTTTGTGTAATAACTGCGAGTAACACCGCGGGATTTCCACACCAGAAATGAGTTTGATGGATCTTTTCCATTGAACCCATTTTGCGTCAAGGGATTCATTTAATATATCATCCCAGCCAATGCAGGCTCGCCAAATATCTTGAAGTAAAATTTTGAGACCAATTGTGTAGCATGACACGAATCCCAAAGGGTCGAATATCGACATCAAAACCTGGAGACATTCTCTTTTAGTTGGTATAAGGTCCTCATCAACCACATTTCGACGTAAACGGGAAAATCTACAACTATACTTAAAAACGTCAGAAACTGGATCCCAATACATACCTAAGATTTTTTCGGTGGTGCCCCATTGTTTAGCATTTTGGCGAGTCATTGAAAGGACAGACAACTTGCTTAAAACTTTGGTAGAATTTGAAACCCAGTTTCTCATATGAAAGCCTGCGGCAGCGTGAATTTTTGCAACTTGTTTTGCCAGTTTTACTGCGTTTTCTTCAGTGTCTTCGCTGTCGATAAGGTCGTCGACATAGTGGTGATTCTGAATGGAATCTACAGCACGCGGATACTGGATCTTGAATTCCTCTGCATTTTTATCGCGCACATAATGGGCGATACATGGGGCACAGCTCATCCTAAAGGTTAATGCTCTCATTACATATGTGCTTGGCTGGCGTATCTGATCGTTTGCATCCCACCACAAGAATCGTTGAGCTTGCATATCGGTTTCCCTTACGTTGATTCTATGGAACATTTCCGCGATATCGCCACAAATAGCAAATTTTCCAATCCGAAATGCTAAAAGTATGCCAATTAAGGGCTTGAGAAAGTCGGGACCGGTAAGCATAAAATCATTTAGTGAAGACCCGTTTGACTTTGCTGCAGCGTCCCACACTAATCGAACTTTGTTGGGTTTGTTAGGGTTAAGCGTAATTAATATTGGTAGATACCATTTTTTACCGGTAGTAAGTGCCAACTCTGAGGAACTTAGTTTTTTGGCGTATCCTTTTTTGATTATGTTATCAATTTGCTCTTGCATGCTCTGTCGTAGTGACTCGTCTTTAACGAATTTCTTATGAGGACACATCAGCCGTCGATAAGCATTATCATAACTCATAGGCAGTTGTATTTCTTGATTTTTCCACAGTAGACCAACCTCGTACTGTCCGTTTACTTTTTTGCATGTTGCTTTGAGCGTTTCTATCGCCCTGCTGTCTGCTGTTGAGAGTAACACTGATGGATTTGGCGATTCTATGTTGAAATAATTTTTTACGTACTGGTGAAGTTCATCGTATTTCTTTTGACAGGAGCATGTATGTACGTTTAATCTGTGTTCTGTTGAGCAGCATCTGCTGCCACCCTGTAGGGTCCATCCTAGACGAGTTTTCGTTGCAATTGGCTGTTGCCAGCCTCCTTCGCGAACTTTGGTAGGTACGGCTACCTTCCAATTGTTAGCGCCAATTAAAATCATGGGCTTAGCATTTTTATATGATTGAATAGGTAGGTTTTTAAGTATGGGTGTTTTTTGATAATTTCAGCCATATTTAATGTTTGGGACGGAAGGTCTAAATGTTCAACCGTATGGACATCTGTAAGAGTAAACTGTTTTTCATTTAGGACACTAGATACCCCGATTGAAGTTCTCAAAGATTCACATTCGTCACGAGTTGTCCCACCTGTCCACCTTAAACACAGAGGATCAGATACACCCTCCAAATTCAAACTATCGAAAACACTTCGCTCTATTAAGGAAATGGAAGACCCTTCGTCTAAAAAGGCAAACGTATTAATAAAATTATTTTTTGAGTGCAAGCGGATTGGCAAGATTCTAAAAAATGGCCTCTCTTCATTAGAATAATTGTTATGTGCATTTACTTGTGCACTCCGCTGTGTATTTTCGATTTCGTTTCTACTTACAGTTTGATTTGTTGGTTGGCTGTCTGCACTGGTGAACTTATGAAGCAGTGGGTGGTGCTTGTACTTACAGCCTGTAACACCACATTCTTTGTTTATACGACATTTACGCTTGTGCTGATTGAGGCACTGACGACACAAATTATTATTTTTTACAATATTCCATTTTTCATTCAGTTGTAGTGCTTTGAATTCTTCACACTGGTATATTTTGTGTGGAGTTTTATTGCACACGACACAATTTTGGCTGGTACCGGTGGTAGCTGCAGTGTGAGCATTTACCGATGCGCTACTTTTACCGAAGTTAGGCGTCACTACTTTACTGGCTGCCTCGGCTATATTATAAAGCCACATACTAAACGCTTTAACTACTGGAACTCTTTCGTCTCTTTGCTGCATGGCCCAATTTAGTTTGTGTTGATTTGGCAATTTATCTAAAAGTTCCTTAACTAACATGGGGTTGTTAAGGTGAGACTCCAGGTCACAGGATTCCATGGTCGCACATATATTTTGTACATTGAGCGCAAACTCAATGAGTAATTCCAGCTTGTCGCGTGGGGACGGCATGTTTTTAGCCTTATTTATAGCACGTTCCAAAATATGCCCCGGACGGCTAAAGCACAACCGAAGCAGGAAGGAGTAATTTACTCTTTACTAGCTCTCTAGCCTTTCCTTTTATACAGCTTTGCAGACGTATCAAGTTTTCTGTATTAGAAAAGCCAGCAAGTGCTGTACTAGTTTGAAAACTATTTATAAAAATAGGCCAGTCGTCAGGGTCGCCGTTAAATGGTGGTAACTCTCGTGATATAGTCCGCCAAGCGGCCAGTTGTGGAGAGGCAAAATCGGCCTGATGACTAGCTAATCTTGACTCCGCATTTAGTACACTACTAGCGTGGGGCATCTATGTATAAGTAGTGTTTAATGGTTGAAAGTAGTTAGGGTTGACACAATCTACGTTTTCCGATAATAACGGGGTATCATTTGTCGACAGTATTTTATATTTTTTTTCTAAAAACTCTTGCTGAATTTTCTTTTCCTCTTCTAATCTTTCCAGCTGTAACATTTTCTGCCTTTGTAAACAATCCAAAGTGCTTTGAACACCCTTTGTACTTTGGTGGTTTAAATTCACTTGCGTTTGCTGCTGTTGAAAATTAACAGGCATTGACGTTGTTGGTACCGTACACGCATATGGAGGAGTTGTCAAACAAAATTGTGCATGTGTCGTTTGATGTGCAACAGGCATTCTTATTGACGATGTTGCCATAGTTTGTTGCGACGCTGTATATAACCGCGGATGCGTGACCATAGTTGTCAGGGCTGAAGACCAGTGTGACAAGGGAACACTAGTAGTTGTCGCTGCTGCACTGTACATCGGTGTCATTGCTATATGTGGAGGCAGGTGTGGATGTAATGTACCTGCATTGGTTATCATGAGTGGCGGTGCTGTTATCGTTGGTGGTACTAACGGTGATGATGCCGAACTTGGTTGGCCTTCTAAAGTCTTTGCTTGGTCTGGGTTTATATTGGTAGGTGAATGGCTGCCGCAGAACTCGCAGTTCCAGCTGTAGTTTGCAACGTTGCTATCTACTCCTACACATCCATAGTGGAACCACTTGTCGCATTTGTCGCACAGAACCATTTGATCGTCGTCTAACTCTTTGCACTTTTGACAATTATGTTGTGTAGCGTTCTCGTCGGACATTGTAATATTTTTCACAGAATAAAATAATAAATTTTAAAGAATTGTTGAGTTACGATGGCAAAATAAATATTTTAAGAGCACTTTCCTTTTTTTTTGATTATAATTTCATTTATTAATAATGAGTTACAAATATAAAGAATTCAAAGTGTTTAGAAGAGCTTTAAAATTTATTAGTTTTTGCCTTCTCGTTTAATGTGCAAGTCTCAACTGTGTGATGGAGATTTTTTCATTTCTTATTTATTTCTTAATATGGTATTTAAAGCACATATGTATGTATGTGAAAAAGGCTGACCGTTAGTTTTGAGTGGCAAAAAAATTATGTACTTATGTGCAAATAAATAATAACACATACGTGTACTAATGTACATACATATTTTTTTTAATACTAATACATGACATTGTAGTTTACATTAAAGGAGAATTTAATGAATTTATGTTAAAGGTACGTTAACATAATTGCAGGACTTAACCTGTTATGAGCGGCGGCAACAAATTATTTACAAAAAAACCAAAAAAAAAAAGGATTGACAAAAAATTACATACGGCCAACATGTCATGATTTATGTTTTGCTTGTTGCTGGATGATAACGGCTAAGTACCGTTATTTTTTTTAATTTTCTTTTCTGCAATGTTTTACATTTAAAATCAATTGCATTTAGTTGTATTCTGGACAGTTTCCAGCATAATTCAATTGTTACAATGGCCTCGCGAAAAGAAATTTCAACTGATGTGAGAAACTTTGTCGTAAAATATATGTAGAAACAAAAAAAAAATCGTTCAGGAAAATATCAAAACAGTTGAATTTAAGTAAAGCAACAGTTCAAACTCTGCCACAACACTGGCCCAAGAGCTAACAATAAGATCAAATACGGTTGTGCATCCATGAACAATTCAAAGAACCGTAAATAATAATGGTTTCCACAGCGAAAAAACCGAAAACTTCTCTTGGAATTCGCCAAAATGCAGATTGACACAGGATTTGACTTCTGGAAACGAGTTCTGTTTACAGATGAGTCAAATTACAATATTTTTGGAAGTGATGGGAGAGCAAAAGTTTGGAGAAAACCTAATACAGCGATGAATCAAAAGCACTTAGAACCTTCTGTTAAGCATGGTGGTGGAAACGTGATGGTTTGGGGTGAGTTGCTACATCTGGTGTAGGAAATCTCGTATTTGTCGAAGGTAATATGGATCGTTATCAATATAAGTCTATTTTAGAACAAAATCTGGGAGCATCGTTCAATAAATTAAATCTTGGTGAGAGTTTGATTTTCCAACAAGATAACGACTCGAAACACACCGCTCAAGTTGTAAAAGAACGGCTGCTTTACTTATCCCCCCGACAATTGCACACACCACCTCAAAGACCGGCCTTAATTGAACGTTTGGGAGATTTTGGAACGTACAATTGGTACTCAGAGTATGAAGTATATAAAAAGAAATATTTTTATGAACTATATTAACAGTCTCGTTTTTAAAATTTGTTCGGTTTTAAATCCACTTCATTTCGATTTGCAGAACATTAATTTAAATTTCATTAAAATCGGTTTGATATTTTCTGAGAGGCAAATATTACCCCCATCTCCCCTCGTGGTCCAATTTTTTAAATAAAAATGCATAGCTTATGTGTCCGTTCTAATATGGATCTATCTACATTTTACATTTCATTAAAATCGGTTTGATAGTTTCTGAGGGACAGAAATTGCCCCTTATCTCCCCTTGTGGGCTTGGTCCTTTTGCCAATAAGAATCTATGTGCCGAATTAAAAACAACCTCTGCCATAATTTCGAACGATTGTGAAAATCGTAATACACAATTCAAATTGTTCGAATCCGTAAATGATTTCATTCGAATCGAAATACTTAGTAACCCCCAGCCAGCCAGCCAGGACGGACATCGTTAGATCAACTCAAAAAGTGATACTGAGTCGATCGGTATCCTTTAAGGTGGGTCTAGGACAAATATTTTAAGGTGTTACACACATCAGCACAAATGCATAATACCCTCTCCACTATTGTGGTGTGGGTATAAAAATGTTTTTTACGTCTTCATTAGCTAAAATTTCCTTTGCTTTCAACGAATGATTGGTTAACCCATTAATAATTCAGGTTATCTAGGGAACTAGCATGTAATGCAATTAAGCGTGGGGTAATTAACCGGGTTATGCTGTATATTTTTTGTATTTTAGGCAATTATATAAAGAAAAAAAAAAAAGCACATTTAAAAAGGAAAACTCGTTGCTCTCTTAATTTTTTGTGTTAAATGTGCCTTGGAAAAAATAAACAACAATTTGAATAAGTTTGGAATTGTCTGACTAACGTTATTTTCAAAAGAAAAAAAGGTAACTGACGAATTTGTAGGTAAATAAAGCTTGTTTTAAGAAATCTACGAACATAGGTTCTTATGACACACGAATTTATTGTGTTTCTAGCATAATTTTTCACTAACAGATGACGCTACAAATTAAAAAAATTGAAGGAATAAGGCCCGTTTTCACAACTTACCGATAGCTAAAGGTAGGATTTTATCGGCCGTATAAAACGTGTTCCAATATTACAAGTTTTCTTTAACCTACCAAGTACGATTTAACTTAATTTACTTTATCGCGCACTTAAGGTTAAAGTAAAGTTTTAATAATGGAACACTTTTTATAAGGCCGGTTAAAGTCTACTTTTAGCTATCGGTAAGTTGTGAAAACGGGCCTAAGACTATTAAAGTATGTATGAAAGCTTTTGAGGATTAAATTTTGACTTTAGAATACACATTCGAATACATAATATGAAAACTTTTATAAAACAATTTTCTTTTTCTTTTCGAAATTTGTAACAAAATTTTTTTAATGGCCTCAAAAATCGTATATCCCAAACCTTTGCCTGAACTTGTGAAGCAAACTATCCCATTAGAGAGTGGTTTTACTTTAACTGAAATTGTGGCATTACAAAATGGCTGGCGTTTGATAAAACGACGTTTAAATTATCACTCACCTAAAATTTTTATCGAGTAACTTAAAATTTTACTATTTTTTCACTTTCTAGACAATTTAAAATGCATTTTGTTTGGTTTTAGCTTTTTCAGTGAAAATTATTTGCTGCTAGACAGATTTCGTGATGTGGAAACGGAAAAATTTAATTTAACCAACTTATACCAACATTCCCGCCAATTTATGAACATTTATGGTCGACTTATTGAGAGTGGTCTAAATGATGTGGCCTATATAAATGGTTTATTAAGTGATGTGGCAGATAGACATAAGCAATATGCAGTCGCATATGACCAGATTAAGGTGAGATTGAAACGATAATTCATTTATAAATTTCTTAAAAAAGGGGAAGTCTATGTTACGTTGAATTTTCTTTGAATTTCCACTAATTACGGGTCATGGTACAATTAATAAGGTTACCCCAGCAGCGGTGCGATTCACTGACTTTTAACGAATCGACAATCGTAACATTTGTCGAGATATATATTTGCTTGCAGTAACAAAGTGTGGATGGTATACAGCTGTATTTTTGTAACAACTCGGTCTACAAAATCTTAAAAAAAAACGGAAAAAATAGAAACAAATGAAATTGTTATTAACACTCTGTGTTACACATCACACATATTTTTCATTTTGGTGTTAAGAAAATGATAGAAAGAAATGACCGAAATAAAGTTTTCAGTCACATTCAGTCATATTTTTTAACACCAAAATGAAAAATGTGACTTACTCGCTCATTCATTTCTTGTATGGATGTTCTTCATTCAAAATGCATTGAAAAAGGTCTGGCTAGACTCATGAGTAAGACGAAGGGTTAATTTGCGGTTTTTATACATATTTTTTAGTGAATTTTACATTTAGAATTTTGTTTTTGTTCTTTGAATAGAATATTCGACAAATTTTCGTTATACAGCAAAAATTCGATAATCCGGATAATTGATTGCAGACTCAAATCCGGAGTACCGAATTATCCAGATTGCCGCATGTACATATGTATTAATTAAAAATTGTAATAATGCACAGCTAAATTAAACATAAAAACATAAATATTAATTTGTACAGTTCAGTTAAAATAAAAAAAAAAAATAGTGGAAGTAGCAACCCCATATTTGTCAGCCAACACCCTTCCACTCGTACTTTTACTAAGTTCATCAACAATTTTTATTTTATCTAAAATAGACAAAGTCTTGTGTGCTCTCTCCACTGAAGGCATCTTACATCAATACTAAACTAAAAACGCATGTGCAAACATACTCATGTCACACTATTCTAACTGTATTTTTCAAAACATGCTGTGATTTGAATAAAAAAAAATAAAAACGGGTGTTGCAATCAATCCGGACTATAGAGTTGCAATCAATCCGGATTATAGAATAAACAATGAGCTGCAAAATTCGGTCCGGATTACCGAATATTCCGGATTAGTGGAGTCCGGATTATCGAATTTACTCTGCATTTATTTTAACGATACGATTATCGTTATAAAAGTTAGTGATTCGCACTAAAGTAGCCCAGCTGCATATTGTTTACAACCCCACCATTAAGTAACAATTGTTTTTAAAAATGTCTTCAGGTTTTCATGACAAATTTTTGACAGAAAGAATACAAATAAACAGAAGAAATGAAGCAACATGTAAATAAAATGGAAAATGATAATTGTAGCAAATTTCGAACCACCAGTACCACTGGTCAAAGATTGATGTTTGACTGTTGGCTGGCAGGCACCGCAGTGGTGCAAAGGTTAGAACGTCAAAGAATTCGAGTTCGATCTCCAGCTCAACCAATAATAAATTATCAATCACCCCTGTTCGATCTTAAGTGGACTGTATATGAAATAAAACTACGGTGGTTTGTTTAAATTAATTAAATATTTATTATCTCGCGTGAATCATACACGGTTGTAGAAAAAACAATGTTCTTCTCTCTATGGCGTGTTAAGTACTCATTCTATTCTTGTACTTCATATTACAGCGTTACCATCGTCACATTAATAATGTATATCGTTGCATTATCAAGTACACATTTTGAAATCACATAAAATACGGATATAAAAATACAGAATTATAAAATTGGAAACTTATTACTAAATTAATTGCAAATACTGAGTGCGGTCATCAACATATCAGCCCATCTTGTAAGGACTCCTTTCAACCATCCATAAGTAGGGGGCAAATCTTTGAGATTGGACGTTTGAGTATACCCTTTGTTGCCTTCAATGATACTACTCTGACTATGTTGTCTTTACCGGGATATGTGTAGTGGGAAGATTTTCATCTTTAATTAGAACGATGTCATCGATTTGAAGATTTTGACTTTTCTGACGCCACTTTGGCCGTTGTTGAAGTTGGGTTAGGTACTCCCCTAACCACTTAGACCAGAATTTGTTGAACTAGTCTTTGTATATGTTGCCATCTGCCTAAACGACTAACGTTTACGTCAATTAAATTTTTTTTCTGGAATTTACTTCATCGGGCGTAGTACTAAAAAATGTGCTGGTGTTAAAGGGTCGACGTCTCCCTCAAATTTCTGACATAATGGTCGAGAATTTAGGCAGCATTCAATTTGGCACAATAGCGTACTTAATTATTCATAAGTAGTAGATGAGTTGCCTAAAACACGTTTTAGGTGGAACTTGACAGATTTAACACCTGCGGTACAAATTTTGAAAACACATAAAATACGGATATAAAAATTGGAAACTTATTTCTAAATTAATTGCAAATACTGAGTGCGGTCATCAACAACCCCTATCGTGAATAACTTTTCCCTCGTAATTTTTCCCCTTTTCACATATTTGCGATCATGAAAAACTCCCATGAACAAAAGGTAATTCAAAGGGGAAAAATAAAGTGAAAAAATGTTCACGGGAAAAAATTCCCCTTATCGTGAAAAGTTGTTTCCCTCGTAATTTGTTCACATTTCCCTTAGCCTTTCTCACTCTAATTTTGCTAGGAAACAGGGCTAGATTCGTCAATAAGGCACAACTCGATATATTGGTCAACGAAATGCAAAACAACAGATCGATTGCCTGCGGATTTGTGAAGCTTTTGAAAGACGTGGAGACTTTGGAGACTGAAAAAATTGTCACTTTTTAGAAAGAAAAAATCAGCAAATCGACACTTTGCTAATTTTGAAACAAAATTGTCAAAATTACGATAAATCGCCAAACCTGGCAGCCCTGATTGCAATTATAATATAAATGAAGAGATAAACTCACTGTTTATTGTTGATGTTTTTGTTTAAACTTTGATATTGTTAGAAGTAGAACTGTTGCTTATAATTCTTATACGTTTAACAGTTTTATTTGGTTTTTTATCTTTAGTTTTTCTAAAATCTTTGGATGAAGTTTCCTGACGATCTGGCCTAAGCAACCATTGAAATGCGCATAGGAATTGCTTATCCCATCAACAACAAATTTCGGTGTATTTTTTATCAGTATAAAAATTGGGAATTAAGCACAAATAACCAAATCAAAATGCAAAATCTTTCAAAAAGCGATTAATTATTAAAAAAAAAAAATTACGATTGAAATGATCTTTAAATTGGTGAACTGTTGTTTGCGTACTTGTGCAGAATCAAGCTTTACATGGACAAATAGGCATAATTCAAATTCAGAAAGTAACTGAGTTAAATAGTAGATTAAAAAGTAGGGTACGATCATAAAGACAAATGAAAATTAAAATCGTCAAATCTGGAAAATTTTAGAAAAATGAAATTTTTTTAATGATGTTGAATGTCTTTTTTTAATCTTTTCAGTTATTAACCGATTATATAAAACAATATTTTACCGAATTTTTGGACAAAATAAAATCAGCAACATTTCTGAGCGGTTTGGAGAAGTTAAATGATCTAATTGCTGAACACCACAAGGAAAAAACAGACAATGAAGAAACTCTTTCAAAAAATTCAAGTGACCTGGCCATTTAAAAGAAAAGTTTGCTTCAGTAATTAATCAGATTAATCATCAAACCAATTCACTTACTCGTGCGTATGATTAATATCATTTAAGTAATTAATAATACTCATACGTTTTTTCTAACTTCTAGTTTTATGTCAAGTTTGAATTCTAAAAAGCTGGTAATTGATAACAAAATTATAAAGAATGTAAATAAAACAAAATTCTAAATTATCATAGAAACTCATCATGATAGTCATTATGATGTTGGGGGCAGATGCTCGTATCTGTAATTTGAACTTCTTATGGCAAACAAGCAATTTCTTGCTGTTATTTTTGACTTTCCAATTCATTTACTACTCTCTTTAGCTCTAACCCCTCAACCGTTAACAAGTGTTTCTTTGCTTTCTTCAATTGTTGCCTTATGTCAGCTTGCGTTGTTAAGTGTTTGTGTGTGTTCGTTTCTCTTTACTCTATAACGATTTTACGTCTTTCTAAAACTGTTGCTTTTTACGAACATTAGAAGCTCATTTGTATGTATAAAAAGCGAAGAGCAAAATAATCTATATGGAATCCAAGTAAGTAAATCATATTCAAATTTAAATGCGTTATTAAGCGATTTTCCCTAAGAATTGTTTAGTCTAACATTGACTTTCAACTTATACGCAGTGTTTTTTTAAATTTATTTTTTCCATTTCGAGACGTAAAAATTCGAAATATTTTTGAATAATAAGATAACTAGTGTTTTAAGTTTGAGAAAGAAAAAAAAAAATGTTGGAATGAATAAAAATATTGTATAAAAATAAAATTAAAAGTTGTAAATTTTAAATTTATAAGCAAAAACTTTAAAAATGGTGGCCATAACGGATCCAGAAAAGGTAATTTTTAAAAATTAGGTAGAAAACTTAGACTTTTTTAATTCTTAAAAAAAATTTGAAATGAATACATAATTTTTAATTAAATTTTGACCAAACTTTATTTTTAACAAACATATTGAGTGTAATTCATTGGTCTTCAACATAGACAGTGTTAACATCACATTTAATCGAATATTGAAGGCAGAGTTAGAAAAAAACACTGTAACTCTAACATTGTGTATATTTTGAAAACACAAACTCTAGAACTTCTTTTAAACTTCGTGAATATGTGCACAAAGTAAATACGCTACACAACGATTGTGAGCTGACGAACACAAATACTAAGATGACGTACTGATCTGGTGAAAGCGCACGTGTAGTGTTCCTTTCCGTGCGTGCTGCCTTTTATTAGTGTTCGTGTAGCATACTTTAGCGACCTCTCACTGTATTTTTTAGTGGACGCTTAGTGAACTGATTTTTAATGTCCTTGTATCTAGTTAAAATTTTCCATGCCAAGTTATTGTTATATGATCCTTATTATTTGTAACATTGCAAGCTTTCTGATCAATAGCTATGGGTAAGCTAGAAAAAACTGTCTGTATGGCGCAGCATGTTTCTTGAGTCCTAATAAAATTTCAAATGGTCACTTACAAAATGAAAATGCCTTTATTTTCTGCGATTTGAGTTTTTTCGTGAATGGTATTGCTTGCAAAAAAGGTCGTATAAAACAGGCAACCCCTACGCTTAAAAAACACTATACGTAGTCTTAAACAAGAGCGGTACGTTGTTATAGTATTTGTGTTCGTCAGCGCCCATACCGTATGAGAAGAAATATCAAATTTGGTTCAGATATTTCTTATATATAAATATGCGGATTAAGTATTGAAAATGAGCAAAATCGGGCAACTTCAGAGAGGACAGGCGATTGGTTTTTAAAATTATGGTAGAAGAGAATATAAATTGCAGTTTTTCTTGTTTTTTTTTTGTGTTAAAAAACCATATTTTGTGTCAAAAATTCATCATTTACGGGAATTTGGCTTAACTTCAGTAAACTACAGTGAGAAAGTAATTATCCGTAATGGACGGAACCGGGAGCATTTTGGAAAATAAATTATCTCGGTTAACGAAGACACAATTTTGTGTAGTTTTTTGAGTGTTTTTCATTTATATATTTGTGCAATGAATGTGCTCCTAAAACTCATAAACCACTGCACCGATTGACACCAAACTTGCACAATAAATTATTTTAGTCGGGAGACAGGTTTCTCTTAAGTTTGATCCCGATAGATGGCGCTGTTGTCTTGAAATTGAGTTCACAAAATATATATATATATATTTATATATATTTTTTTTTTATATGGGAAATAGAACAAATTTTTTTTAAACAAAAATAAGTTTCCTGATAAAATGTTAACCCGGTAGATAGCGCTAGAGTCAAGTAATCAAGTCAAGTATTCAAGTAGTCAAGTAATCAAATCAAAATCAAGCTTCCGGTTTTCGGCTTGAAAATTTGGTGCTTAGGAAATCTGAAAAAATGATACTTTTTTGGAAATATTTATTGCAATTGGTGAATAGTTGGCCTGTGTCTCTGGTAGAGGGCTTGTTTTAAAGGAAATTTTCTCAGCTTTCTATATCTGTGCTCATGTTTAGAAAATTCTGTACATAATTAATTAGTTAATAATTAGTAAGATTTTTTTCAAAATATTCATAGTCAAGCTGGTAAAATAAAAACAAAAATGTGTTTTTATTTTTTTTAAAACTCAATTTTCTATTTCAAAAATGCACTACCTTTTCAAAAAAAGAAACTGAATGAAAAAAATAAAATTGACAATTTCAATAAAAATGTATTTAAAAGAAAAAATACAAGCCAAACCGGAAATTAAAGCATTACATCCTGGGTCAGAAGGCACAACATAACCACTAAACCACAACTGCACTGATTAACTTATTCGCGTAATACGAGTTTTTGTAAATTGTTAAATATTGCTGGCTATTCTTGAAAACTCTTCGAAAAAGTGAACATTTTTATTAAAACTCAAAAAAAAAAAAAAAAATTTTAAATTAATTTTGGTTACCATACATTTCTAAAATGGAATAATTTTAATGGTAAATTATGTGATACAACGATAGAATCACAAACTTTTTAAATTTCTCAATACCTACTTATTTTTGGTTTTTAAATTATTGCCCTTATTATGTAGATCGCAACGCAACGCCAAAAAACTACATTGAAAGCAAAAGCAAAGTCATAAATATTTTGAAATTTTGTTGCTGCTTTCTACAGAAATTCATGCACAGTCTTAAAATTCTGAACGCTACAAGTTAAGAGGCGTTTGAAATTTTAAAAGGCAATGTGATTTCTGTAGGAATCAACAATAAATTATAAAATATTTATGACGTTGTTTTTGCTTTCAATGTAATTCTTTGGCGTTGCGTTTCGACTTACATAATTAGGGTCTATATTTCTTACTACACCATTTCCAATTGTTTTTCAGAATTTTCTAACTGTATATCAGAAATTTCCAATTCAACTTCAAAAATTTCCAATTTCATTTTAGAAGTGTCCAATTGTATTTCAGAAATTTATATTTGTATAGCTAATACAATTTTCTAAAATAGAAATGGACGAAAGTATTTTGTCTGAGTCGCCATTTACTGCAAGGTACCCACACATATTCAGGGAACTGAGCGATTTGTACAATTGCTTACTAGTGTATCCCGACGTGCCATAGAATTTAATCGCGATAATATTTTAACAGTTACTATTGAAAGCCGCAACAGAATACCACGAATGAATATCAAAAAAGATATTGTATGTAAATTGCCGCTATAGGCTGATACTAAATTTATTTACCCCCGGTTTGGCCAGTATTTTTTTAATAAAAATTTTTTTATTTTAGTCGGAACCTTTTTTAAGCTGTGAATTAAAAAAAAGTGCGTTTTACTATAAAAATAGATTAACAATAAACAAAATTTTATTTTTTTCAGTTTTTGCTTAAATTTTTTTAAAATAATTTCAGTTTTATTTGTGTAATATCTTATTTTTCTAAAATCTTTGGATGAAGTTTCTTGACGATCTGGCCAGCGAAATGCACATAGGAATAGCTTATCTCATCAACAATAAATTTCAGTTTATCAATAGAAAGAAATGGGAATTTAGCACATTTAAACGAAACCTTGATAGTTAATTTTGAATCCCAAGAAAAGCTTTGATAAATAAATTTTCGTTTAATTAAGTATTGAATCAATTGTTTTAATTTTATCAATTTTGAATTAACATTTAGTTAAATCATTTTATTTATCTTTTGGGTATCAAAATTGTAATAGTTTTAGAATTTTTACCATCTTGACTATGATTATTTTGACAAAAACCTCTTAGCCAATTATTGATGAACAGAATTATTTTCTAAAAATGAGCACAGATATAGAAATTTCCTTTTGCACCAATTGCAATAAATATTTCCAAAAAAGTGGAAACCCGGAAGCTCGATTTTGATTTCAGTCAATACTTAACGAAACGAATTTTTTTTTTCAGTATTGTTAAACTCAAATAATGCTTTATAACACTGAAAAATTAATTCCGATTCGTTCAGTATTGATTAAAATAATAAGCTATAAAATTGCTTTCGAATCGAGAAAGTACTCGATCACGACTGCCAGAATTAGGCCCCGACAAATCAAAGCGCAAAAAATCGTAAAGGCCCGTTCAACCAGTCGAATTATCGCTAAAGCCATAAATCTTTAACACCAAGGTAATACTCTGGAGCTAAATTATGGCATTTGATATTAATCGAAATAACAATATTAATTAAATCGGAATTTTTGGTCAATACCGAATGCTATAATCTGGCCTGTATAAAGTACAACTAATTTATTATGAGCTGCTAAAATCGAGCCAGACGATCACTGGGCACCTGCACCGAACACAATTGATTCGTTTAAAGTGATCGTTGGCGTGTTGGTCGAATAACGCCCGGAATTTGTGATCAGACATAAGGCCGCAATATTACACCATTAGAACGCTTGGCCACATGTTGCTGCATCTGTCACACACTTTTTAGAAAAAAGTTGTTGGAAAGTTTTAACTTATTTGTCTTATAGTCCAGACCTTGTCTCATCCGACTACCATATCTTGCGTTCGATGCAAAACGTTCGCATTGGAATGCGCTTTACTTTAGAACTGGGTATCCGAAATTAGCTTGATTTGTTCTTGGTCTCAAAGACTTGTTTTTGGTGTAAAATCCATATGTTGCCAGAAAGTTTGAATATGTTTTAAGCTTACGATGGCTAACTTTTTTTTAATAAAATTATATTGAATGTACCAATTACTTGAAAATTTAAACTTGAAAGTTTATTTTAGGAGCAGGGTTTATATGGGAGCTTTGACCAATTTAGACCGAATTTTATAAAATTTACAGCAGCGGTTTTGTTACATAAAACTTATTTATCATAAATTATGTAGCAATAGCATTACCTTCAATTAAGTTTAATTGTTTTTTTAAAATTAATAAAACTATAGAATTCTTTAAGTTTGCACAATTCAATCACTTCCAGCCCTGGTAATAAAACATTCTATTCAGATATTGTTTGATTAACAATTTAGCACATGTTTGGTAACAGACAGACTGGCAGGCAACTAAACGGTCAAATTCACTCCCTACTTGAAGATTTTGATGCAAATAGCAACAGATAAAACAGGTAGACAGACATGAATAAAATACGGCTAAAAATAGTAGCAGTTAGGCATACGAAAATAACGAATGAGAGTAACAAAATAGAGGAAGAAGGAATCCCGATAACATGGTATAGACAAAATTACTTTGCACATTGGGTCAATATTCGAAAGACTAACAAATGTATTATGAAAACATCAATAGAAATAGGAACAAAATTTCTACATTTAGGTTTTTTATTTTAATATCAGACAGACTTAAAATAGACGTTATTGTCCTTTTTCCCAAAAGAAAAAACTATTTATTTTGAAACAGTTTTTAATCTTTGGATTGTTATTTTTAAATCCTTCACTGAAGGCAAACGAGTATATATTCAGGGCCCAAATCGAATAAAACTTCGTGAAATTGAAAGCTTTCGAATCGAAATTTGTTTAAAAAATGTAATAGATTTTTAGGCTTGTATACTAATGGCATAAGGCATTGCACTTTTCGCACCGTAAAAATCAACATTGTTGATAGTGCCCTATAAAAAAGGTGACTTCGGTTTATTTATGATGACTTTTTTCAACGGCAACGCTTACCAAAAAGAGCAACAGTGCAACGCAAAAAATGCAAAAATTCGGAAAACTAGAAATTCGGAAAAATTTAACAAATTCAGAAAATTTGCAAAAATAGCGAAAATTCGCGAAAGTTTTTAATATATCTTAGAAGCGATTAAATTGATTAAAATTCCCTAAAATTACAAGGAATGGCAAAAATTCGATAAAACATATTAAATTAGTGGAAGTTCGCAAAAATTTGCAAACAGCGGTATGAAAGCAAAGTCTTGTATTTATTAAAACTTGTTAAAGCTGAAAAGAATCAGAAAACTTACCGAAAAAAAGTGCTGATATCGCCAACATGGCTAAAGTTCGCGAATAATCGCAAAGTTGGAAACAACCCCTGAAATTTATTTGAAATTGCTTAAACAAAATGTCAACAATTAACAAAAAAAAAAAATATTTGCAAAAATAGCGAAAATTCGCGAAAATTTTTAATAATTTTTGTAGTTGATTGTTTCCTTGAATTTTGAATGGTTTGCTACCTATGGACCTAAACAGGGGAAAAAGTTAAAAGAAATCAAATTTTTTAAAGTTTTTTGCGAATTTGATCTGGAAGATGAAGTTTTTTAGATTTTATATGTTCACATTTTTCCTTCTTTATGGCAAGAGCTAAAACTTTGTTTTAAAGTGTAAATCAAAATTCCGAACAGCTTGCAAGATATGAGCCTGAGAAAATTATCGCTTTTTTGCAAAAATGACACCGAGGCCCCAAATCTTTAAAGGCCCATTTTTTTGTCCTTTATGGTTATTTTTTGTCCGTATATGGTTATTTTTCCATGACTTAAAAAATTACACACAGTGCAATACAAACAAGCCATAAAATTGATTAAAAGCCCATAAAAGTATAAGAAATGGAAAAAATTCTGTAAAAATTGCTAAATTAGGGGAAATTCGAAAAAATTGCTAACAGCGACATAATAGCAAAGTCTACTATTTATTAAAAATCGTTAAAGCTGTAAAGAATCAAAAAACTTACAATAAAAAATCGCTTCTATCGCAAACATGACAAAAATTTGCGAAAAATTGCAAAACTAACAGCCAATCCCACGATGTCACACGTTAACGTTCGCATAGAAAATAACATTTAAAACATAAACAAATTTTAGAAATTGTTATTGTTTTATTAGTTTTTTTCTTACTGCTATTCTATTTTAGCTATTTGTTGAAGAAATCTAATATTCCCAAAAAGTGTATAGTAAATTGTTTGTAAAAAAACAATTAAATGTTTTTACGAAAGTTCTCTACCTATCGAATGACATTTCGAGTGAAGGTATTTGATCGACTACTCGCTATCGAATGACATAATCTGAAATTTCGATAGATGTTTTTTTGATTACGGTTGATTTTTTAATCTATACAGGCATGTTCTGAAAATCACAAAATTTGAAATCACTTGTGATATTAAAATCTCAATTGTGATTAAAAGGTGTTTTGAAAACCGCAAAAGCTTTAACTTGGTGTCAAATAGTGGAACGAAAGAGGCAAGTAATTTTAAGTTAGCAGCCACTTTGCTGACCGGTTTGAAATCACAATTATGAAAAAAGATTTTAGTCCAGAACACCTTTCTTGTGATTTCAAAGCACTTTCACCTAAAGTGATTTTTGGAACACGCCTGATAATGTTTTTCTGTATATCTTTAGAACGGAAAGAGACCAAGTTTCCAAATAAGGCATAATCATATTGCCTAACAATACCCAACATCCGACAAAATGTGGGCGGGATTGTACTTCCCATAAAAAGACATTGTAGATTTCTGTAAATAAGATTCGGCATAGCAGTCTTAATTGGATCATAAGGAACATTGGATATGTTTATTTATGGAAAACCATCAGGAACACAGACCTGCAATAAATCGTTTTTTCGATTCTCATAGTCACTCATGAAGTTTTGAATATGAGTGAGTAGGCGTTATTAAAATTCAACTACTCTTATGTACTCATACAACAACGTTGATTATGAGTATGAGTTACAATTAATTTGAATCCTAACTATTTTTATATCCCAGCTTGATTTTTAGTGTTAGAAAACATCTTCTAATACTTAGAAATGGACTACCTGATCCATTTTGATCAAATGGACTACTCCCTGGACTGGTCCAATGTAATGCAAGCATTGACCATGTCATTGTTAAAATGTGTTTGTAGTGAGACGACATGTCTTCGTGTTTTAACGCCACGTTTTCGTTTTTAAACGACTTTAAGTAGTTTTAAGACTACTCTTTGTTATCCAAAGATGGATTATATGGTCTTGCCCTAGGACATCGTAATGTTAAAAATACCATGTTTTTCATACGTTTGGGTTACTTTTGGACTAGTCGTAGTCCCTTGTGGGCTTCATTTTACACTCGTGTTTGGACTAGTCCTATTATTTGCAGGGTGATTCAACTCACTCAGCTAATTCATTAACCGTTTTTACGCAACAGAGCAAACACACAGCCTCATAATCAGGGCTGCCACATAAATTTGCAGAAAAATCGTTAACTTCATACATATCGCTCCTTTATTGCAACAAAGTCATATCTAAAAAAAAAATCAAACTTGGCAAAATGCGACTAAAGTTTTCAAAATATACCTTTTTATACAGATTCAATAAAATATATTTTGCTTTAACTGCGGTTCAGTTTGAGATAAAACACTGATTTTTGTTTTACACATAGATAAGGTATGAAGGAGGAGTTTTGCTTAAGTAATTTTAAATTTTTTGAGATATGACTATATTGCAATAAAGGAGCGATATAACATGAAGTAAATGTAATCATAACATTGCTATTTAGGGGACAAATTTGGCAGCAGCCGTGCTTATAATGAGTTCGTATGAGAATCATACTTAAATAAGTGCTGTAGGTTATCATATAGTCGGGCTTGACCGACTAAACTTTTATTCTATTTTTATTTTGTGTGTTTAAAACATTTATTTCAATATGACCAAATCTTTTAATTGGGGCATTCACAAGGTGTCATAAAGTCATAAGTTTTAAAATAATAACATGAAAATATACGACTGTTGTGAACAACCCTCATAATTTAGTGTGCAAGTTTGAATTTAAGTCAGCTGATTTAAAACAAATATAAAACATAAATACATATGTATTTACCAAAAATAAAAATATTTTTTAATTCTAATCCATGAATTAATAAATTAAATTAGATCTTTCCTGACTATTTTCCATTTTTCAGACGCAAACCACAAATAAATTTTATTTTGTTTGTTTACCAAACATTAGAGTCCTAAGCCGATCTAATTTGACGCCGCAATTGTTTTGTTGCAAAAATTGCTAGCCGCAGGTTAAATTCGGATACAAGCCGGATAAAACTATACCATTAACGGCGACGGCTACAAAAACTAATGCGGTTCGGCTCAGCCGCTCAGCGCAGGTCTCTTCTGATTAATTACGACAGCACAATAAACACACCAAGCAAAGTTCTATTAATTTAAGACACTTTTTGTTTACAATTCAACAACAACTTTTTTTAAACCATCGTAAAATGTTAGAACATTATGACAATATAACATCATAGCACACCTTGTGAATACCCCAAATATATTTGAAGAAGACTGAACAATCTTTCAGAAAAGTTAACTTTTTAGGCGCAGTATATATTATTTTCCTAAATATGGAGTTTTAAATGTAGATTTGTTCAAAAATGTTTTGTGTCTGAATTAATGGTGGTTAGGGCACGTACATACCCCTTAGGGTGATCGATCGAATAGTATTCGACCGGTTTTAACCGGTTATTTTAGTTTTGCCCAAGTCGAATATTTTAAAATGTCAATTTTTCGAATATCGAATAAACCGGTTATTTTAGTAAAATAAACCGGTTATTTTAGTAATGTGTAATTTACATACATTTTCCTTACTTTTGTTATAAATGCACCCGTAATTTAAGTATTTTTCTAATTGAATATTTGGCAAACTTTAACTTTTCATAAAAAATGTCAAGACAAAATGACACAAAAGCCAAAAAAAAAATAAAGAGCTTTTATAAGCGTGTGTTCTTGTAACAAAAACCAAAAACAATTTAAAGTACGTAAAAAAAGTTCAGCTTTAAAAGTAGTTAGCAATTTGACAGCATTCTAAATACTTTATATATATCTTTATAAAGATGCCATCTCTGGTGATATTTCGAACTGACTTAAAATAAAATTGTGCTTAAACTGCCCTAAAATGATGATCCTTTAACGTCACGAGACTGCAAATTATACTTTACTAAAATATGCTAACAATAATGAATGAAAAACTCTTAAGTAGTTCTAGCATATCTTCATGCTTAAAACAAGAACATACCGGCGGAATGAACGTTGTGGGAAAATTCAGCAGTTTTATTTATTAAAACACCAAGAACAAAATTGAAGGAATCAAAAATGTCCTGGAAGGGTTTAAATTGTGTAATCGACGAATTGAAAGATATTTCATGCAAAATGCATGTTCATATTACTATTGTTTCTATAATACTGAAACAAAAAAAAAATTTAAATATATAATCCTGGATAAGAGGTTTTGTTTGCCACTTTTCAAAAATATGGCTGAAGTTTACTGCTTCGTATACACTTTCTTAACCAGCAACAAATTAAAACTCATTTACAATAAATTTGGGAAAATATTTCAAATAATAAATTTTATTAAATCCCAATATTTTTAAAACCAAAGTTATTCAAAAATTCTAAAGCTATGTTCACACCTATTTAATATTTGACTCCTAACGTAACCACCAGTTTTCTTAAAGAATTGTTTGCTGTTGCAAAACGTTTGGCTAGAGCAAACATTATTTATCGGTTTCTTAACTACATTATACATAAATGCAATTATCATCTTAGACATAAAGTTTAGAAAATAACAAGAAATTGTTAAAAATAATGCTTAAGTTTAATCAATTTACTGGTCACGCTTTTTTTTATTTTATCGTCAAATATTTGTGGTCTAAACATACCTTAAGTCATATCTATATATTGAGGCCCTTTGCTCCTTATAGGATCGACGGGAAGATATATATATACATATATATATTTATTTTGTTGGTTCCTTACCTTCGTGAATTGTTTTGTTTTTATTCTAATTAACTTTTTATTACAAAAACTAATTTGATTTTTGTATTTTTATGTATTCGAATTAAAACCGGTTAACCGGTTATTTTTAAAATGCTTAACCGAAACCCGGTTTTTTTAAAATAGCAGCTATTCGGACTATTCGAAAACCGGTTATTGAAAAAAGTCGAATAATCGATCACCCTAATACCCCTTTAACAAATGTTTAACAAAAATAAAACAGCTAGAACTTATTTTTACTACAAATACGCACGAACTTATTTTTCAATTAAATATCTACTTAAAATAAGTGCCATAATTTCTTAATATCCTAATTCACTTAATTAGATCCATAATGGAGTTAATTAATACAATTATTGCAATCCAATTTATTTAATGTTTAACTATTTAGTTTTTACACTCTTGCCGCAAAAAAATTATAATTATAAAAAAAAACGTTTTTATTAATCGCCTGACATGGCAAATGGCTGCTAATCAGGCGACTGTCATTTACCAATTGAATTGCTATTTTGCAATAAAATATTTAATAAATTTGTATGACCAGACTCAGTTGGCTTTAAATTTTTCTATTTTTAATTATAAATATTTGTGGAAAAAATTAGTAAAAGTTTCATCTGATTTCTATTCAATTGAAAGATTACAAAACGTATGTAAATTAAGCAGATGACTTTTGATTTGAGCTTGTGACTTGAAAAATGTGCACTTAATTGTTTGTCAATATTTGCCAAAGGAAAATAATATTTGTCTATAAATAAATTATACTAATTAGTGTTTATTTTTTTTATTTTAATTTGAATTTATACAAATAGGCATACAAAATGTACTATTTAAGTATAATAAAAATTATAGAATAAACTATTGCCTGACATTATTTTATAGATATGCAGAAAAATTATTATTAAATAGTTAAATAATTAGTATTGTGGTAGTTTTGTTGAACTATTTATGGTTTTTAATCCAAATTTTCAATATTTTTAATCAGGCTTAAGTTCATCAAATTTATTAATTTTCATTAAATTATTTTTATGAAGAAAGGAATTTTACAACATGAAAATTAATTAAAATTGTTATTGATAATCATTCATTCTTGACTTATAAAATTAATTTTATAAATTAAAAAAAAATTATAAGGGTCTTAAGATATTCATAAAAAAATTTTATATTATTAAAGATTGTAAACCTTTAAAATTTTCTATGAAAATTTTACCTAATAAATGTTTGTTAAATTTAACAATCGCTTATGAGTACGGCGGTTAAATTTTGGTCTCTGACTGTGTATTTCCTTTCTACTTTTAAAAGTTATGATTTAAAAATAATATAACAGTTATTACTAGAGTGTTTAATAAATCGGGTTTTATTTTTGTTCGATTAAACGATTAATCGGTATTTGGCATTTTAAACTTATTCGATTAAACGAATGAAATTTAAAAATTAATCGATTAGTCGAATAATTCTAAATCCAGAAATTTAATAAATTACGAAATTTTTTTCGATAATTATAGAAAAAATTACTGCTTGAGTAAATAAACATTCTTTAAAAAAAAAAACTTGTCAAAGTAGCTCCAAACTGTTGCCTCACTTTCGGGCACTTAGATTTTAAAAGATTCAATAGTAGTATTCACACCGAACTTGTTAATTTGTTACTCGGTAGTTTGTTAATTTGTTAAAGTTACCAACTGTGAACGACCCCCTTTATAAAAATTTGTTAGTCTGGTAACTTTCGTAGTAAAACAGCTGATTTATTGTTCGAACACAATTTGTTATTCTGGAAAAATTAAACATGCCACGAAAAAGTGTAAAAAAAACAATTATAAGCCATTTAATTACTCATGCTTTGACACAAAATACGTTTGCTGACGGTAGGTAGACAAGATTTATTGAAGTTTAAGAGTTTAATTACAAATAATTTATAAATGCAGAAATTTTTCCACAATGATGAAGATGAAACCGAAAATGTATCACAAATAACTTGTTTATTATACCTATTTATTTAGAAACTGCAACAGCTGATTGTGAGTTACCAACTAACAACGATTTAATCAGGGGTGCCGTGGCGTTTGTTAAATGTTAAATATACAAAAACAAAATGCGTGTAAAAAAAGTAACGATTAACGACTAACAAACTAACAAGCTCGGTGTGAATACCACTATTATATCCTCTGCTTTGCTTCTACAAATAATTTCTTCTAGAGATCTGATCGAAGTACAGTTTAAATTATTAATTCATTGGATCACTTGTAGCCCCCTTTGATTTTGTTGGTGTAGCATCTTCATCAAGCACTATGTTATAGTCACTGTGAAAGTGGTTAATACATGTTTAAACACCTGTTACATTAATTTTCTATTAAACTCATTCTTAAGGGAAAAACGCATGATATTTTGTTAAAAAATACGGGCGTGTTCTAGAAATCGAAATTAAGTGGATTTAAAATCGTGCAAATTTTAAAACGGCACTGTAATAAAAGTTCATAAAAATATTCCATTTTATCTTCTTCATTCATTAAGTATCTATCATTTTTGCAAGAGCATCACTTAAAACCACGAAAAACTACGGTCATTTTGTAAAAAGTAACTGAATTTAAATTATCGCTCGATTTAAATTTCACTTCATTTAGATTTCTAGAAATATCCGATTAATTAATATAAATCTTTGAGTTATCATACCTTTGTCGTTTTTTCTTTTGTGAAATGAATTATTAAATTGTGTTGAAAAAATTTAAAAAAAAAATACAAGCTTAATTACTCACTTAACATGACTGTTTTTTAAATTCCAACGGACACATACATACATTAGCAGCCGTATTCTGTAATTCGCTTAGCTAAAGCTAAAGCTCGATCGCTAAATGCCTTAGAGAATACACAATTTAATAATTTTAGCGGTGACATTAAAAGCTTAAATTAGGGAGAATAAAATTTTTATGGCAGTGCCAAATTAAAAAATGCACGTTACAGAATTGCATTCGTAGCCAAAAATTGTTAAATCAACTTTATAGATTTTTAGCGATAGAGTTTTAGTTTTAGCGAATTACGGAATACGGCTGCTGGTTTGTATATTCTGCTTTAAACTTTAAAAAATTATACAACGTTGGATAGATTTAATAAACGTTTATGAATACAACCCCCGTATAGTTTAGACAAATTTTAAAAAATCCTGAGAGCAATAAGACTGTCAAATTTCTTTACGAATTTTGTTCAATTGATAACACATTTTTTCACACTGTTATACCTTCATTTTATATTTATTGAATTTTTTGACATTTCGTAATGCTAATGGCAATTTTCTCAATGTACCGTCAAACTGCCTGTTACTTAATGTCAACATAAATTTACCGATAAACTGTCTGTTAACAATTTTGGGTTACTCAATATACCGACAAAAAACATGGTTTTAAGCTGGCAACACCTCTCAAAATACATGTAAAAGTTGGGAGTCAGCTGATTAAATTTATCTGTACGGCAAATAAAAGGAAAATAAATAATCGGCAGATGAGTGCTGGTTAGCTTTGCGACAGAATAGAAGCAAATGAGACATTGAGAAAACCAAAATTCTTTAATGTGCAGTTTTTCGTTGTGAAACAAGTTAATCGTGTAATGAGAAAACGGCTAGATAGATAAATTTTAATCTTAAATATTAAATATTGTTAATATGTAACTTTTTATTTATTAAATAAATAAAAAAAAAAAATAGTGTAAAAGGAACTTTAGCAAATATTTTATTTACAACTATTGAGTGCAGCACCATCCCTGAACATTTATTCAAAACTATGTACATATGTACAAGCTGATCTAAAATGCGAGAGGTTCCGCGCGCCATACAATTAATATATTTTATTTAACTTGAATAAATATACTAATTTTAGTTTTGCTCTTAAATTATTTAATGCATAAATTCATTTATTGCAATTGCATTGTATCATGTTGTTTTGAGTTTTCATCCGACATGCAAATTATATTGACTTTATTACATTTTAATTTACACGTTCCAAGAACTGTCTAGATGTCTTAAAAGTTGTCATATACACACCCTTAATATTTAAAATTCTTAATTTGGCTTGTACAATATTATTCGCGCAATAATATATAATATATCAATAAAATATTTAAAATTGCATTTTTGTTTGCACTGGTGTTGAATAATTGTCTTTGAACTTTTCTTGAAGCTGTCGCATAATGAGCGGAAAAGAAATAGTGTAATATAAAAAAAATAGGTAAACACAAAAAACTGTAAAAAATATTTCTGACAGATAAAATACCTATTTGTATATCGTCAAGAGTATACAATTATTTGACTAAAGATTTTGTCCGCTAAATCAACTTCGCTCCTCATAAGGGCCCAATGTATATGTACATCTATATAACTTTATAGGCTCGAATGCTATGTTCACATTTGCAGAGTTAATCCTGTCACATTAAGCTCTTCTCAAATCCAAGTCGACATAATTATCCATAAATTTAAATTATTTGTTAAACACTCAAATCGACATGATTAAAACATAGGCCCTGATTATGTTAAACGCAACGCAACGCCAAAGAATTACATTGAAAACAGCAACAAAATTAAGTGAAGGTTCCCACACGTCGAGACGGGAAAATAAATGGCCTTCTCTTTTCCCTTCTCTCCTAAAAGATCAAGACTTGACGGGTCAATCTTGACGTGAGTGAACTGGCACTAAAAAATATTTGCTTGTAAAAATTGTTTTTTAGTAAAACATGAATGAATTTAAGACAAATTCATTTCAGGTAATCTCGATACTACAACAATTACAACACGTGTAAAAAAGCCACAAGCAATTTGTTTTTGTAAAATCACTGTACAATGTCAAAAACAGACACAAAACAGAAACAAAGAAGCTAAAAAAAAGATATAAACTGGGCTTTTAAGACCACCTGTAATGAATTCGCCGTGAATGAAATCGAGTAGATATTCATTTTATTTCCAAACAAATGTGTTAAGACAGAATTAGTCTTTACTTTCTGTTCTGTTACGAATCAGCTGACTGGTTTTTGTTATTAAAACACCTGTGAAATTGATTAGTTTTTCTGTTCTGTTACGGTCTGATCAGTAATATTAAAAACTTGTTAAGTAATTGTAAGTGACAGCAACAGAATCAGAAAGTAAAGACTAACTGAGCCTTTAGTTTTAAATCTTTTTATGAGTAGGGACAAAGTTCAAGGTGCCCAAACCACACTACTGTTTGTTTAGAGGATATGTATTGTGTTTGTGCTAATGTGTACAACACATTTAATTATAGGTTCAACCTAGGCCTGCCATATTTGCCGATGGCATTTTGCCGATTTTTTGCCTCTAAATTACACAGTGCAACACGAAAAAAAATAACCATAAAGGACCAAAAACAAAAAGACCCGCGTCTCTCAGTTTTGGCCAAAGTCATGCACTTTTTTTATGGGCCCTTAAAGATTTAGGGCCTCGGTGTCATTTTTGCAAAAACGTGATCATATTCTCAGGCTCATATCTTGCAAACCGTTCGGAATTTTGATTAATCCTTTGAGACAAAGTTGTAGCTCTTGCCATAAGGAACAAAAATTGTGAACATATAAAATAAAAAAACTTCATCTTCAAGATCAAAATCGCAAAAAAAATTTTAAAAATTCAGCTTGCCGTTTGCGGTACGCCGTAGAGTTCACATTAGCATGTGTGAGTTTTCTTTTCTTTAAATACGCTGTCAAATATATGACAAGTCGCTGCGATAGTCCCAATATGGCCACAATGAAATTCATTTCCCTTTGTGTTATTAGTTGTGGTCTATCTCTTCCCTGTTAGGGCTCGTAATCGGTATCAAATGGATCTTCATAAGTAACACCACTTGCTGTAGTAATTCCTGTAAATTCTGTACTACGATCTGAGGTTGGCGGCCTAAGTGATACAAAATTTTCAGTGCATTCACTGGTAGTGTGGCTGTTACAGTTACTTTATAAATTTTGTTCTTCTCAGCATGCCGATTTAGACGACATGTGTAATTTACGCATGCATAGCAACTGGTTGCATCATGATCACCTGGCTGACTTACAATACTTCATATTATTTTTGCCTCCACTCAACCATGCCTATTTTCCTTTTGAAATCTTGTAGAACTTTTTTTTCCCGATTTGATGACCGTTAACGTAGCAAAACGAATAAAATTTTTCACGCTGCATATTGAAATTGTCAGTTGCCAATGTTGTGTACTGTTGATGCGTGTGCTGTGCTTACTGCTTTGCCTGTGATGTATGTTGAAACCTTAGGTACATTTTTGTAGTTGATTGTTTCCTTAAATTTTTAACGGTTTGCTACCTATGGACCTGAACAGGGGAAAAAGGTAACAAAAAATCGAATTTTTTAAAAATTTTTCACTTTTGCGGCTACCGAAGCGCTACCTTTTAAAATATCAAAAAATTTTATATGAAAATTTTCTCAACGCAAGGTGAAGCGAACAACAAAATTACCCCCTAAAACAATTGAACCACAGCCGCGAATAACGTTGTTAAAGTCACTTTTGTAAAAACAGTTTTTTGCGGATAAACGTCAACAAAACGCCTTCAAAATGGTACTTTTAAAATGATACTTTTGTCATTCTCTGGTACTTTTATTAAGTATTTCTTTTCATTTTTAATTTGATGGGCTTTGATTAACTAAATCAATATTTTGCTTAAACGCGTTTAAAATCCTAAGTGTTAACATGCTGACTCAGTATTAGATCAAATTTGAAGAAATAACAAAAGGCATCAAATGGTTTTTTGAGAACATAAGGCAGAAGTAGTTACTTCATGGAAATACATTTTTCTGGGGAACCTTAACTCGCCATATTTATATAAAATATTTTAAAAAATGATCTCAAATGCATGAATTTGCTCTGGAATGCAAATTTTTTTCAAGTTCTGCCACAAAATTTAACTTTTTTATCTTATACGCAGAGTGCGTACATACTCTGCGTATTCATCAACATTTAAAAAAGATGCCAACAATTTTGAAACATAAGAAAAGCAGGGTTTAAAATGCTATCGCCATATTAGCAAAAGCAGCCAAATTTTGCCTGTTTCTTAATTAAAAAAAATCAAAATTAAAAAGCCGACAAGACCCCTTTCACTTGCGCAAGTTACTTGCCGACAACAACAAAGTCTGTACAAAATATTTTTTCCTTACCCCGACCTTATCGCTGACATCAACAAACCAAGAGTTGCGCAAGAGATTTGCGCAAGTAACTTGCCGAGTGTGCAGCAGCAGCAAAATAAACAGACAAAATAATGGACACTGGCTTTTTCAGATTTTGCTTTTTTAATAATTTGATGGAACTCAAAAAGCAACGGCAATCGCTTTTATGCTGTAGGAAAATATAGGTAGGAAAAAGAATGAAACAAACAGCTTCTGTCTGAAAGCCGCCAAATCAAAAACCAATATAGGCCAGCAGCCACACAAACAGGAGAAAAAAGCAGCGAAAAAAGTAAACTAATGTGCCAATGGCACATGATTGCAAAGAGACACTCGATATTTTTCATGCAAAACAAACACAACAAGAATTTTTTGTTGTTTTCTATACAATTAAATAATAAAACCACTTCATAAATTTTGTGCGTTGCATTGTTACATTTTATATGAAAACCAAAAACAATATACATATTTACAAAATTTAAGTATGCACATTCATAGGTACATACTTATTTAGGTATTGACACATGTATCGTTTTTGTGCAAATATGTACATATGTACATACATACGTATGAATGTATCACAAATGCTGATCATTTCCTATTAGCACATAAATCGGCTGCTTTTAGCACTTATAAGTCCGGCTTTTTTTGTTCTCTGTGTTTTTAACAGCCAGGGAAAAATTTGATTTTTAGATTTTTTAGTTTTGTCTTTTTTAACTAGCTCTGCTTTTAGGACAAAGTAAAAAAAGGAAAAGGCATAAGAATCACTTTGAGCTTTTTATGTGGCTGGCCTTTCTTGTCGCTAGCTGGTAAAAAAGCAATTGTAAAAAAATAAAAATATACAAAAAAGGAGATATGCTTTTTCGCACAAACGAAAAACAAAACATGGGCTATTGGAAAAAAATTGAAAATTTCAATAGCAGTGGCAAAAGCAAAAATAAGAGCATCCAGCTGATGGGTGCTTTTAAACCCTGAAGAAAAGCTGACCGAACTCTGTTAGATTCTATTATTTGGAAAAATCTCCAAATACATAATACCATAATACAATGTGGCGCAACAGTTGTCACCCAATTTTTTTTTAATAAATAAAAAAGTTAAGTTTTGCTTTGGGATTGTGTTATTGAATCTCTAAATTTTTTTTTCTTTAAGGGCCAAATGAACCACACGGTTATAGCCTTTTCACACTTGTCAACATTTAACATCTAACATTAATTTTCGAAGATGTTGGAATTTTCCCATACGAAAAACAAAGGCTTAAAATCAAAATTTTTTAACATCTTTAGAAAATGTTCCTACCTCATTGTATTTCATTCTACATCTTTCGATTATTTTAGTGTAATCACTAGAAAAGTGACAATAAATTCTATTATAATTGTGGCATCACTGACAAAATGGCATTTGGTTTGAAAGCAGCGTTACCATTTCTTAAGTTTTTTC
Source organism: Pollenia labialis (assembly GCA_949318255.1). Taxonomy (NCBI): domain Eukaryota; kingdom Metazoa; phylum Arthropoda; class Insecta; order Diptera; family Polleniidae; genus Pollenia; species Pollenia labialis. Next base: position 118,508,737 of record OX439139.1, on the reverse strand, counting down.
TTTTTTGCAAGCCTTATGTTAGTCTGGGTTCACACTATGAAAGTTTTCTTTCAGAAAGCCTGAGTTTATAGATGAGAGGGGAGAAAAAAAAGCATGTTCTCTTCCCCTCTCACCAATAAACTCAGACTTTCTGAAAGAAAACTTTCATAGTGTGATCCCAGACTTACTTGATTTTTTTAAATTATTAAACAAAATTAATTCTAAATACATTTTAATGGTTTCTCTTAAAATTTTGATATTTACACTAACATCTTGTTGTTTTTAAACTGCCTGTGTCCTTAATTTAGCCCTTTAAGTAAAAAAAATTATGTCGGTACCAGAATTAATGACCATACCGGCCCCATTTTTGCATTCCATCCTGTTGCAACCCATTGTTCTCCAGCCCCAATTCGTTCAGTTGAGGTTGGACCGCAGCGTTTCCAAAAAAATAGGTCCCAATGACGTTTTCAGCGTCAAAACCACACCGTAAAGTGATTTTGACAGTGTGGAATAGCTCATCGTGATAATTTTCGGTGCTCCATAAGCGATAGTTATGCTAATTCACGCATCCAGAAATATGGAAATGTGCCGCGCTGCTCATGATGATTTTCGATGAAGAGTTTTGCAAAAAAAATGTCGACAGTTATTTCTCATTACTGAGATCTCATTGACATGTATTTTGTATCGGTCTACCTCACAAATGTCAAAGCAAAACTGGCGTTTAAAAAAATTATTACATCTTCCCACATGACTTTAGCGCCACCTTGTAGTTGTTTTCCTCAGTACTACTTATACTGTTTTCTTTATAACGATGACGTTACAGTGTACAGTACAATATAAACAACAACAATAATAACATAAACATAAATACAACCTCGAGCTTGTCTATTCATTTAAGCAATTACAAACATTGCAAACAAACAAAAGCAAGTAAGTTAAAATTCAATAACTTTAATTGTTTATCGGCATTTGATTGATATTCATAAAAAATTTAAGTAACCAACTGTCAAGAAGGAGTGCTGGGACTGTAAATAAATAACCTTCAATTTATTTAAACAACTGTTCTACCACCAACAACACCAACCAATACAGCCAATCAAAACGTGTCGAATACAAACACAACAAACTGTTTCCGTTTTCTTTAAAAACATCTAATATTTTTTTGTTTTAAACAATTTCCTATGCCACGCTATTTTTTTTATTTTTCGTTAAAAAATAATTCCTTTACAATGCAAACTTGTTGCTTAATTTTAGTCTTTATGAGTTGCGGGTGTAGGAAGTGTATGTGTGTTTCGTATGTGTGCTTGCTTATTTTTTACATGTAATGTTTTATATCACTAGTCTGGCATGTAGTACCCATCATGGGTAGTACGAGTTTGCGCTAATGGTTGGTACGTTGAAAAATAATGGTGTTCTTCACATTTTTTAAGAAGCTTTTTTTGTAAGAACCTTCCATTCGTGGACTTATTTAGATCCCAAAGTTTATGTTTTTACGTTTTAAAAAAAAGGTACCACATTTGTCATATTAGAAATTCCTATTTCATTCAGGGCCCTGCACTATAGTTTTATGCTTCCAAGTTCGATATTATAGAAAATTTAAAAAGTACTACACGTAGAACGAAAAAATAAAGGATCGAAATTGAATTTTCCATATTTCCCCTAATTAAACATTTTTTCGTATATATCACCGGAGAAAAATGTTTTGTAAAAATTACCAAAAATAGGTAGGTGTTTTACGAATTTCGAGAAAGTACCAAATTCATATTTGTATTTTTTTGATAAGTTGCGAATGTGATATCATTTTTATTTCTATCTTTATTGGTTTTAAAGTTAGATGGGGTGACAACAAAGTTCCCCTAAAGGGCCGAATTTCAAAAAAGTACCAGAAACCTGCACGCTTATTTTTTTAGAGAACAACGATAAGTATTATAATTTTTGTATCTATTTTAGCTTAGGACATATGGGGTTAGAGAATTTTCAGGGTTTAACCTGAAAGCATTCGAATTTCCGAAAATACCATATTAATGGAACGATTTGGCGAGCGATCAACCTGTGTTCTAAATTTCAACCTTTTATCTTCGGGCGTAATAAATCATAACGCCGTCTAAACGGTAAAATTTTATATACCTACTAGCTGATGGCCAGGCGTGTGTTACTACGCCTAAAAAAGAAATAAGTTTTGTTTATGGTATTAGTAGGAATCTATCTTTGTTTTAAATATCATTAAAATCTATGAGGTAAGTAGTTCCAAAGGGGCAGAAATTTCCCCCGCCTCCCCTCATGGTCCAATTTTTCAAAAAATATCTTACTAATTTGTCAATATAAGTAATCATCCAGCGATAGTAAAAATGTCCTTAAAATCTGTGAGTTAGTTCCAGAGGGTCAGCAATTTCCCCCACCTCCCCTCGTGCTCCTAATTAAAAAAAATGTATTACTTGTTTGTCCATCTATGTTTCAAATTTCATGAAAATCTGTTGGATAACTCCGGAGAGGCAGTAATTGACCACAAACTCCCCTCGTTGTCCAAATTTTGGAAAAATGTAAAGCCTAAAACCATCTTCACTTCCCCTTGTAGTCCTATTTTTTAAAAAATGTATTGCTAAAGTGTCCATATGTGCAAGGATATACTTATTGCGCTACCCAATAAGACGTGTAGGATTTTAAAAGATCGGTTTACCCGATTAAAATTCCTAAATTGTTGTTTTAGTTGTTGATTTTCTAAGAAAAACAAAATCTAAAAGTGGGTGTGTTTTCCTCATGTGCCTCCAATATTTTTTTTTACTCTCCGAGTAAAAGAGGAAATTTATTTTTATAAGTTGAATTCATGATCTCAGGAAAAATTTTAGCGCTCGTTTTATTTTATTTCTTTTAGATTGTGCCGGCGACAATTTTCTTTTCTTTATGTTTCGCTTTTATGTTGTCTGTTTTTTTCCTTTTGCTGCCGTTTTTTTTTTTTTTTGCTACAATTCCATTGTTTTGACGTTGGTTTTGTTTGTGTTTAATTTAGTCGACTTTAATTGAAATATTTTGTAAATATGTAATTTAAAATGTAAATCAATGACGTCAAGAAGAATTATAAAGGAATGCATTGTTTTGTTATTTCAAAAGCCGTACAATTTTAATTCAACTAAAATTTTTTATATCAAAAAAGGACATTTTCATGCAGTGCAACCAGCCAAAAAGTCATCAGATACCCCTTCTAAGATAAGTGTGTATATTTTGAGTCTTGTGGCGATCTAGCAGCTTAAGATCCACTGGATGTTAAATTTAGAACATTTCTCGTAAGACAGAATCTAAAACGATATATTGTAGTAAAACTGATTTTTAGATCTCAGAATATTTTGTTTTTGAAAATGGGCCAAATCGGCCCCAACGTTGTATGTTATTACAAATAAAAATATACAAAAAAACAATAACATGTATTGGCAATTTTCAATTACAATAACATACATTTAAAAAGTATTCAAATGTATTTCCTTTGACCCAATCCTGAATGGTATAATGCTTCTAACGATTTGATTTCTGCGTAGTATCAAAAATTTGTATTCAAGGAACGCTTTTTAAACAGCTATTTTGAAATTTCAAGTCAAAAAAAGCATATAGAAAAAAAAGTGGGAAAACTTATATACATAAGTATTAGGGGCATAACCTTTTTCCATTTTTTGGAAATATCAAAATGGTCCTACCAGGTTAAATTTGAAATTCATGTCCTTTAATCATAAGGAAACTTTTTAACTTTTTTTTCTATTAATAAAAAAATTATTTAAAATTTTTTTATTAAATTTTTTTCTTTAGGGATTTTAGAAAATCGCTTTTGTGGGTGAGGTTTTTATTTTCAAACGGCCCATACAAATTGTTTTCGTAAATAACACAATATTCGCTATCGCATAGTGCTTGTCCAAAATTTGGTATGTATTTTACAATGTAAAATTGTTTGTCTTGTTGCTTTCATTATTGATGTTTTTGTATTGTACATATTTTTGTGTATCGTTGATAAATAAGTGTATTAATCAATTATTTAGGAAAACTATTGCTCATTAATATATCTGCGATTTTGTCGATATTTTTGTTGTGCTATTGTAGGTCGCTTATATTTAATACTCTTGATATACAATTTTTTGCTGTATTAATTATCTGGTTTTTGGATTGTGTTGTTATTAATAATTCAGCCAGATGAAGTTTCCTTAGCGTACCATTCAAACGTAATAAAATCTTGTTCTCTACGTAGCCTGGTATCAAGGCACGCTTTTTCACCATTTTTCTCAAGTTCTACTTACTGTAAATTTAATTTTGGGATGGTGACTATTAAAAGTGTTCAGAATAATATCCTTGTCCTTGATGTTATTTATGGCTAATATATCGTCTACATATTTGATTATGTATTTAATGTCAATATTTTTATATCTAAGTTCCGTGATTGCATCGTCAAGGAAGATGTCAAGTACTATATCTGCCATCGTAGGCGAAAGAGGGTTGCCCGTTGGCATGCCGAAGATCTGGTTGTAGACCTTTTCTTCATACACAAAGTAGTTATTGTCCGTTAGGCAGAATTGGAGGATTTGTAAAAATTTTGAGCTAGGGATCTTTGTGAATTCTCTAATTTTGTCCCATTTTTTCATTATATTTTAAACTGCCGTATAGAACGGAATATTTGTAAAGAGCGATATAACATCAAAAGATACTAATGCCTAATAAATCACTGATGGTTTAAACGTTGGTTTAGTTGAACTAAACTTGAATTTTAATGTAGTTTAAACTCAACAACAATAAATAAGCGTCCCATGTATTATATGTTGTTGAAAAAATAACATGTGGCAGCACTACGAAAAATCTTAGCAAATTCATACGGTCTGTATTGGTAGTTTAAACGCCAAATTTTATGCGTTTTAAAATGGTTTATATCTTTGGTGATTTATAGATTTGTTGGTTTAAACACATTTTTAACCAAAAAGAGAGTTTAACTTGCTCTGATTTTTTAACCCTAAGACTTCATTTCCGTTGAGTTGCATTGTCTCTGAACACTTTTACCTGCTTGGAATTCTTAACATTTCATTTTGAATGATTGTAGCATGGGACTTGTATTAAGGACATAATAGGTCGAAGAGGTGTTACAGGTTTGTGGATTTTTGGTAATCCATATATCCTAGGGGCTGTTGCCGCAGAACAAATTAGTCTTTGTTTTTGCCAAGAGTCAATGTAGTTCCCCTTATGTAGTTCTTGATATTGATATTGTTATTCTTCCGATGTAGCTTTGTTGTCGGATCTGTCCTTATAGATCGACATGTATTTTTGTCTTCTAAAAGTTTATTAATTTGTTCTTTATACTCGTCCCCCCCAGTTGTATTGCTCTATCTGCTTGTATAATTATGATGTTCTTTTGTTTGTTAATAAATTTTCTCGTTTTGTCAATAACTCTGGTAATACATTTTTCCTTTGGCGTATTTATCAATTTACGTTTATAATTGGTTACCATGTTCGCCAATTTTGTTCTAGCTACCTCTTTTTTTTGTCTACGTTTTTCATTCCCTGAATACACTGTTCTACGTCTGCAATGATGTGCAGTGAAGAGAAATTTCTTTTATCTACTGGCAGATAAATTAACAAAAGTTTTTTCAACTTTTTAAATTTGACTCAAGATGTTTTGTCGAAATGCCACAGACTTATATATTTTTGTTATTATAGAAATTTCTATGGCAATTATGTGTAAAACAAAATATCGGACAAATGTTTGCACGGCTTCGGTGGCATACCTCTATTCGATGGTACATATCTTTAATGTCTCTGAGTCATGAGGTTCAATGTCGTTAATGTGCCAAATAGTCTCATCTTTCAGCTTTTCAATTGTTCTTGGCTTATTGACGCACACTTATTTTTAATATCCCTTAAAAAAGTCCTACGGCGTCAAATCACATGATCGTTGCGGCCAGTTAACATCGCCACGACGAGAGATAACACGGCCATTTAATTTCTCGTTGGATGTGTGGGAAGTGGCATTATCCTGTTGAAACCACATAACGTTCAGGTCCGTATCCTCAAATTCTGTTTACAATAGGTTCGTTATCATCTCGCGATAGCGAACAACATTCCCGGTAACAGCTTGGCCGACCCCATTTTGACTGAATTTTTTAAAAACTGAAGAAAAGTCAAATTAAGTTGGGCAAAAACGTGAAGTTAAGGTGTGACTCACAATTAATATCGTACATTAAGGTTGGACCAGTTTTTTTTTTAATTTAGATTTTTATTTTTCGAGCAATAATAATTTTTTTTTAATATTAACTTTTTGTGAGCAAAAATAAAAGTCTTTTTATATTTTCGAGCATAAATACAAGTTATTCTTTAAAGCAGTGTACGTATTAAGGTATGTTCACACCTTACAAATATTTCACGAAAAAATCAAAAAAACATGACCAGTAAATTGATCAAGCCTTAGCTTAATTTTAAAAAATTCGTATTCTATTTTGTCACTTTTTTGTCTTCCAATTTATTTCAATTTCTGAATATAATGTAATTTAATTGAATAGTATAAACTTATGCCAACTAAAATATTCAGACAATAATGACACTACTGGCTAAATTTAGGCGAGAAGTAGAGGATGAAGAAAAAACGAGCACGAGAACAAACGAATTTAAATAATTTTTATCAAGTGAACTTTGCAACACAAATAATACGAGAATAGTATTCAACGTGATTTTTACGTTTAATCATCATTAAAAAAAGAAAAATCACTACAAATGATAAAAAAACAATAATAATGGTTCTAAATAAGAAAATATTATGTTGTCTAAAAATTTATAATTAAAAAAGTTGAATTCACTATAAATTGCATTTGAACCAATAATGATGATAAAAAATTTACAAAAACAATGCCATTAAAATGGCAATTTAAAAAGAAATACTTCAATTTCATAAATTTTTTTATTTCAAAACTATTATTCAACTCAATAAATATAAATGTTTGTTAACATTTCATTGCACGTGATGCATTTTTATTGTGAACTTGTCAAAAATAAAAAATAATTAAAATCAACACCAATTTTGACTTTTTTTTGGCAAATTGTCAAACCTTTTTAATCTTATGCCTCATTAAATTAAATCATAAATAGTAAACGGCGACATCTTAAAAAGAAGGTATTCAAACTTTTTATTCAAAACAAAAGAACAGCGTCACAAAATGAATTCCTAGGAATTTTATTTCATTTACTGTGATCGGCACCACAATGATTTAAGAGTACGTCAAATAAATTGGTCACTCAATGTGTAACATTTTGAGAAAGAAAGAGTCTTTTATTATTGGGTGGGAAATTTCCATTTAATTTTTTAGTTGTTACACAAAGAAAAAGAAGGAACCACCAAAAAAATGTTCAAACCCTATTTCCGGATAAAACTTGCTGATTACCAGGAATGAAAAATTTAGAGTTATAAATAGTATCGAATCCTTTCTAACAAAGTACTTTTTTGTAGAATAAAAGTACTAACTTTTGTATGCTAGTCAAAAACTTTTATTTTGGCGAATGCTAAATAAAATTACGAATTTGCATATTTAGAAGCTTCAAGCCAAATTTCATCATCCTACACGCAGAAAAAAAATGGTTAAACTACATATTATGGATATATGGATAAATTTAACAATAAAATCTACATATTTATATAAAATTGAAACGTTACTGATTGATTCGTCATCGCACAGCCTAAACGCCTAAAGCTAAAAACTTGAAATTTATGCAGGAGGTTGGCCAAACTCGAATCATAAAGACCGGATTTTTTAAAAATCAAATGCTTTGGGGGTAAAAAGGGTTAAAACGGATTAATTCAAAAATAAAATATCTAAAGAGATCTTTTTTTACAAAACATTTTTCTCCATTCATTGACATATACGTATTAATTTATGGGCTCCCACTCAACATTGAAACTTTTAATACTTCAATGAGGAGAAAACAAGTACAGAAAAGGGGGAAATACGGAAATTAAATTCCTTTCTTTAGATTTTTGTTTTACAAACGGTACTTTTTTAATTTTAGTTAATATTTTACCTATAATATTTAATATTTTACATAAACTTCAACATGCAATGTACTGAGTGGATAAGAAGCTGTTAGTAAATTTTTTGGCACTTTTTTTGTTTTTAAACTAGTATTTTTTGACTTTCCGTTTATATTGAACCTAGAAACATAAAATTAAACGTGCAAGGTCCTGACTGAATGGCTTTTGTTACTTTTTTGCTCTTTACTTTTTGAATTTCCATTAGTAATGGACCTAGAAAGATGCAATTAAACTTTGAAGGTCCGCAGTGAATGAGAATATGTTTTTTTGGTACTTTTTTATCCTTTAACTAATATTTTTGAATTTTCGTTAGTACCTATTGTGCCTGGAAACATAAAAGTTTACATAAGTGTGTCCCAAAAAAAAAATTTGATTTTAATCCTTTCACTACCGTACTATAATGATTGATTTTTAATAAATCTAAGTAATTTTTTCGTTAGATGTGATACTAAAGGCGCCAAAAAAAAATTTAAAAAATCTAGTATCCTTCAAATATAAGATATGTCCTGGGATTTAATGCCCCACTGGGGTTTTAATCCTCATAAATTGGGACTAAATATTCCATCGGTAGTTTGTCTACGACAATAATATCCCTGCAAATAATAGCAGTAGTCCAAACACGCGTGTAAAATGTAGCCCACAAGGGACTAGGACTAGTCCAAAAGTAACCCAAACGAATGAAAAAACATGGGCTATTTGACATTACGATGTCCTAGGGCAGGACCATATAGCCCAGCACTGGGCTACAAAGGAGTAGTCTTAAAACTACTTCATTGTATACACAAGAGAATTAGTTTTAACTTCGTTAAAAAACGAAAACATGTCGTTAAAAAATGAAGACATGTCGTCTCACTACAAACAATTTTTAACAATGACATGGTCCATTCTTGCATTACATCGGACTAGTCCATGGAGTAGTCCGTTTAATCAAAATAGATCAGGTGGTTCAAAATTATTTGCAGGGATTTTCTTCCAGAATATATTCTGAATCAGAAGCCCTAAAATCTACAACATCAGAGCCACTAGAATGAATAATCGCATAGATTTATTCTTCTTTCAGCCTACCACCAAATTTGTTTTTATTTATTCTGCAAACATAAAAATTGGCTTACATATTTATACCAATAGGATAATATAACCCATTTATGTGCGTCAAATAAGACCAGTGGGATCTATTATCCCAAATGGTAAAAAAACCGCATAAAATAATATATTTAGATCATATTGTTGCTTACTCGCTTTATTATTTGCACAAAATAACATAAACAAATTTTGTGTTATATTGTGATTGTTTTTCGTTTGTTTTATTTTATAATATTACACAATTATAATGCGTTATTATTTTCTAGAAAAGAAAACACCATTAAAGCTCAGATATATTTAGGTCTACGATACTTACCTTATCCTTAAAACACTAACAGCAGTACTCCGCACGTAACACTAACACGATTTAGGTGTTAATGTAAATAAATTTATGTCTGGTGGTAACGCGGTCTTAGAAAAAGCCATTTGAGGAACCTTAATTTCCCTGTTTAGATGTTTTATCTGCTTTAGGACTAAGATCAATCTTTCTTTTCTGTACAGAATCGAAATGGTTGGAATATGCAGCGTTGCTAACCAAGTAATCTTACTTGCAAAAGCTACAACAAGTGTCTGGATATGGAATCCAAGGGAGTCATCTTAACAAAGCAAACCTATAGTTGTACATTGATAGAAAAGGCGTCGTAACGCTGATGTATTTTGACATCAGTACTATGACAAGTGTCTTCGTTTCTTGGCAAATTGTCATCGGGCTCACAAAAATGACGAACCGAAGGCAGTTTACTAAAAAAAATGTCACCAGTAACACCTAGTAACATCGGAGAAAAAACTCATTAGCCAAATTTAATGACAAACTGTCATTAATTTGAGTCATTGGGAATGACTTAAGTCAAAGAAAGAGAATATTATTATTTACTTATCTGTTACACATTTTTGTTTCACTTTTGTTGTATTCCGCACTTTGTTTACAAAAGAATTCTCAATTATAAGACACCAGCATATGGGAATTTTTTCTTCTGATTTTACTTTTTAAACATGAAAATAATGTTAGTTATACACAAAATATGGCATATAGAATTGATGTCACTGTAGTCATAGCATAGATGACGCAGAAATTATGAAAACATTTTATGATGAAGTTCGTCATTGGATTGATGTCACTTTTTGCCTCATTGATGCCACAATTCCGATATAAGGGCATAATCGATACGAAGATGCATTTTTCCATGAGTGTAAGGACAACTTGGCAGGTGACGTTTTCTAAAATTTCTTTTCATATGTTTGTCGGGTATTGGGTTTCAGTTACGTTTTTAGAATTTAGAATTAGAATCAAGAACTGCTTGTCGCTAAAGTAGAACGATTGCTGGCTACTAGTTGTGGTACCAATGTATACAGATTTTTTGGGAAAATAGGGCCAGTTAATAACACAGGTCAACAAATTGAAAAAAAACTATTTACAATATTGAGTAAAATATTTTGTTTTTAGCATTAAAACGTATAAAAGCAATTCATGAATTAAAAATCCTACAACAAGCGAATTGGCAAGCTTTTTTCAATAGTATTTCGAAAACTCATGATCGTCAAACAACTAATTCATTAATCCATTTTCGATAATATTCCAATTCTCCCACAAATGCAAATGAATCACAACAACTTATTTGACTTGAATGTGAAATAAAAAAAGATATGTATGAATTAACGTCAATAACAATTAAAATTCCCTTTATTATGAAATATTTTCTTGTTTTAATTCTCTTTTTTTTTAAAGAAATGATAGACAGCAATGAACAAAAAACTAGATTGAAAAACCATTGAGTTAAAATTTATAAAAAATTAAAACTATGCAATTTCCGATATTTTTTTACAGCATCATCGTCATTATATTCTCGATTTCGAATTAAAAAAAAGTAACATAAAAAGAAAATAAAAATAATTGAAAAGACAACTAAAAGACGGAAAATTATTTAGAAAATGCAAGAAATAAAAATCAAAGAAGATTCGAAATTTAATTGTAATGAAATTTTTACACAATTATTTTCGAAGAGTAAATAAATTTAGTCTTGGAACAGATTTTGAGGAGGCAGCACGAAAATTAAGAAATTAAATAAAAATATTTAAAATAAAACAAATTTGTAGTTAAAAAAAACTTTATAAAAATTTATTTTAAAAAATGTCATAACAGAGTTTTAAAAAATAAAAAGTGCTGAAAATTTTCAAAATAGTTTTTTAATATTTTACCAAAAAGTGTTTTTAACGAACTTTCTTTGCAAAGAATAATTTGATTTATTTTATAAAAAAAAAAATAAATTTAAATAATTTTATATAACAATTTGTTAAAAAACAAAAAAAATTTTTTAAAGATTTCGAATAATGGATTCGGACAAAGTTGTGCGCGCAATGGCGCGTTGGTGGCAGGTAAATTTATTAATTATAATTTCTATTATTTTTAATTTTAAAATTTTTATAATTTTCATTGTTGCAAATAAAATTATACCAGCCCTATACACTCCTTCTTTTGAACGAGGCATCGTTATTTGCACACACCCCTTTCGTTAGACATTTATAAATTGTATAATTTTTGATAAAAAATTTTCTTTGAAATTTTTGTTGTTGTGATTTTTCGTTAAATTTACAAAAGCAGCTGTAGAAATCTAAATATAGATTTTTTTATTTAACAAAAATTGAAGCAAAATAATATATATTTGCAAAATATTTTTATCTAAATATGCGAAATTTTACGTCAGGCATTTAAATTACAATGTTTTTAATTTTGTATTTATTTTTTAAACACTAATGGAACTGCGGTTGGTTAAGGAGGTCTATCAAAGATTAACCAAATAATCGTAAATTTTAATTTATTGTAGAAATTGTTTTAAAAAATATTCTTTTCAATAAAGTGTTTTTTAATTTTTATTTTTAAAAAAAATCTTCATCTCGGAATATAAAAAATAGTTCATATACGACAACAAGAAACTACTTAGGTACTCCATTTGATTTAAAATGGATTAAATTGAATAATAAACACATTTAGCTTTCTAACGAAATATAAACACCTTTTTGAGTGTGAGAAAGGAGTAACAAACAAAACAAAGGCAGGGTTGGCAAAGTTGGTAAAATTCCATTGCTTTGGTACTTCACATTTGATCTACAACAGTGAAAGCAATGGTTTGTTTCATTCAATTATTTTTGCAATAAATCCTAATAAACCTAAGCCGGCTTCCGACCTGCCAAGGTCTGATGAAATAACAAAAGATCTGATATCTAATGTTTACGGATGTAGAGGGAATCTTAACCAGTTAAATTATTATTAAAAAATAAAATCAGTTTTAAAAGATTTTGTTATTCGTGCTTAATTCCCAGTTTTTATTATTGATAAAAACACTTGAAATTTATTGTTGATGGGATAAGCTATTCCTATGCGCATTTCACTGGTTGCTTAGGCCAGATCATCAGGAAACTTCATCCATAAAGATTTTAGAAAAACTAAAGATATTAAACCAAATAAAACTGTTAAACGTATAAGAAAAATTTAATCAAGTGAATTAAAAGTTTATTGAACTGAATTTATAACGTTTACTCAAGTGAATTAAACGCTAAATTGATATTATTAATTAATTCATATCCCAAATTTTTTAATTAAAATTACATTGACATCGAAATTCAAAATTCAAAAAGTCGTTTACTTTACAGCAAGCAGTTTATTCAGTCAGAGATTCTGGTAGGTGATGTCAACTTTTGGGATGGTCTAAATATCACAAAAAAGAGCTTAAATATATTCTGTTAAACAAAACAATTTTTGTTACAAAAAGTATTAATTTAAACATGGGATCCTGATCATTTTACATTCAATTCAATTCAATTCAATTAAGTTGCTTGTACCACTGAAGCTTTTTCATAGGGCATCGGCAATACATTTGAATTTTTCCCTATCATCTACAATTTGTTTAATTGCATCCCCATTTTGATCTATTGCACTAAAATCTCTTTGTAGTGTTCTTTTCCACGTCGTCTTAAGGCGACCTAGCTATATTCAACCGTGAGGGCTTCAGTCCAATTCTGTCCTCTTAATTAAGTCGCTTTCTGAGAGTATGGCCTATAAATAATGCCACAGATCGTCGTTAATGATGTAACTAGGCCAAAAAATTCCACAAATTTTACGTAAGCCTTTATTTATGAGCACTTGTATACGTTGAATTATCGCATTTGTAAGCAGCCAAGTTTCGCTGGTGGATTTTACGTATGCGTTAATACGTAATTTGGTCCAATGCAAAAGCAAACCCGGACTTAAAGGGCAATTAAAATAAAAAAAGAGATGAAAATGTACTTTTTTTTAGTTTAGGGTTAACATTGTTTTACCGCGATTAAGGTAATTTAAAAAGGGCTAACTCTAGCCCGAAAAGGAATAAATTGGCATCACTGATTCTGCCTTGGAAGTTGCAGAAAAACTTAGTTTATGGGTCATTTAAACATGCTCTATATCACAAAAAAGTTTATTAAGATGGGACTGTTAGATAAGTATCATATATTCTTTAACGTTAATTTGCTAAACTTTTGATATAGAATGTAACCATTTTTCCAGTTTTTCTCTTTTGAACCTTCATATTACACTTTTGAAAAAACTAATTTCTTTATAGATCCATTTGTCGATTTTCGTATGAACGAAATTGCACATTGAAGGTGTTTAAGCTTTCCAAAAAGTCCCAAATTACCGATATTACCTTTTTTATGCCACTAAAGGCCGTTATACACTATCGCACAAAGTCTTTATTAATTTACGAAAATGCAATGATAAGTTGTTATTGTTTTTTGAAAATTCTCAAAGAATAATTGGATCAGGAAAGCACTTTTGAAAAATACTTAGGACTTCGTGGGATAGTGTATAACGGCCTTAAGTTATCCATTTCCCCCCATATTTTTACCCCTAAACTTATTACAAATATTTGGCCAGAAAGAAAAGTAGAATGTTGCCTGATTAAGCCGTTGGAAAAGTGCGGTAATGTATCGTGCTTTTCATAACGTTACTATGTTATGTAAATTATTTCGAGATGAAATTCTGAAAAGTATTTAAACAGTGGACATAACTGCGATGCCTCAGAAAGTCATTGATAAGCAGGTTCAGTATGCACACGAATATCACAAAATAGACTTAAGATGGTGCAAATCAGTATGGAGATCTGAGGGTTACCGCGTATTTCGATTCAATAGAAATAGTTAACGATTTTGAACAAACGATGGCAGAGTTGTATTATGAGCGAAGGGGACAATTTGATGAACAGTTATTGTTCGTAATATAAAGTTGCTGCTTAGAAAGGGATTTCTTGTTTTCGATAAATTATAAAAAACTTCCGAACAAACTACGAAACAAATACACTGATAGAAAATGCGTCATAACGCTGATGTATTTTGGCATCAGTACTATGACAAGTGTCTTCGTTTTTGACCCCATGACACTTTTCATTATTGTGATGACAACCTTAACATCACTTTACCAAAGTGTCATCAGGGTCAAAATGAAATTATGTCATCAATGGGATGACACATCGGCATCACAGAAATGACGAGCATGTCCTCAGTGCGATGACGCAGTAACATTGGAGAAAGGACACGTTAGCATCTATTTAATGTCAGTTTGTCATTAAGTCAAAGTCATTGGAATTGACTTAAGTTAAAGTGAGAGAATATTATTATTATTAACTTACTCGTTACATATGTTTGTTCCACGTTTGTTGAATTAAGACCTTTGTTTACAGCAGAACTCTCAATAATAAGACACCTGCCCCATATGGTTTTTCTTAATCATTCTACTTTAAAAATTTGATGTACCTATTGAACTAAATAATTTAAAAAAATAGAATATAGGAATTTTTGCTTCTTATAATACATTGTAATCATGAAAATAATGTTAATAATATACAAAATGTGGTATCGAATTGATGTAACTTTAGTCATAAACATAGATGACACGTAAAAAATGACAAAATTGTACGAAGGCTTTAATCATTGGATTTATGTTACTTTTTGCATCACTGATGCCATTTGTAGTAACATTGATGTCACAATTCTGATATTAGGGCATCATCAATATGAAGATGCATTTTTCTATCAGTAGTAGGTTAGTTAGGGTTACACTTATTAAACATTTGACCAAATAAGCATAATCACTACTTTTGTTAATAGTCAATGATATTTAATATACAGCCCAATTATGAAAAAAAATCCCCGTGAGTTTTCTCCCTTCTCCCATTTTACCTATGTTAATTCAATTGTTAAAATGGGAAAAGGGAAAAAACTCCCGGGGAATTTGTATTCATAATTGGGCTGATAGTCTGAATATCACAAAATAAAACTCATTATATTGCTAGACATAGCAAAAACCAGTTTTTTTTGTAAGATGTGGTATTATTATTTATTTTTTTTATTTATTTGTCGTTCCATACACACTGCAGCTAAAGTCGCAGTCACACTTGTCAAATATTTAACGAAAAAACGGGACCAACAAGCAAACTAAATAATCATTTCCTTTAATTCCAATATTTATTTTGATTCTAGTACCACTTGTTACAAAAAACTGTTTTTTGCTTTATCTAGTAGTATAACTAGTTTTATTTTGTGATATTAAGACCATGTTAAATCTCACTAACTATTTACTAAAGTAGTGGTTACGCTTATTTGGTCAAATATTTAAAAAGTGTGACCGTAGCTTCAGAGTCTCAAATTGCTGTACAGAACTAAGTATTAGCAAAATGTTGTAATGTTAAATCTTAAAACTAGTTACAAAAATCAAAAATTTATATGTAAAAAAGAAATAAATCGAAAAGAAATAAATTTATTTCAAAATTAATATTGAAATTAAAAAAAATTATGTATTAGTTTTTCTGTTGGTCACGTTTTTTTGTTAATTATTTGACAAGTATGACCGCAGCTTTAGAATATTTTAATACACAGTACATGTTGTTGTCTCTAGGGTTAAATATGTATTTAAAATGATCGCAAATTGTCACAACCATAAAAACACCATAATTTAAGTTTCATCTATTTTTGCGTAGATGGATAAAAGCCAAAAAAAAAAATTCACAAAATGACCAACAATAACAAAATAAAAAAGATGCGCTCGATTTAAAATTATGCAAAAATAACAAAATTAAACTCATTAAAAATAAATACATTTAAAAAAAAATTTTAAATTATCTTAATTAAAATACAGAAATTTCGAAAAATATTTTAAAATTTTATTAGAAAATTCTTCTTTTTTTTTAATTTTGTTAAAAACGTTAAAAAAATTCTGAAAATGTTTTAAAGTTTGGCGCCATTTTTGCATTCTCTTGTTTGTGTTGCCTTTAAGCACGTGCAACAACGAGCCAATAAATTCGTCTGAAATCAATTGTTACAGTGGGCACATGATTTTAAGATCTACAATTGTTGTTGAGCAAAAATTATTTTGCTCTGAATGTTGTTGTTGTTGGTGTTGTTGTAGTGCATACCTTTCACAGACTAAAAAGTATTTAATCATTTTTCGTCGATTATTTTCTAAATTAAGTTCAAATTTATTTTTAACAAACAAAACAAGCGAACTTGAACTTAACATTGAGAACAAAGTCTGAAATTGTTTTAGACGAAAAAATGTTAAAAGGAATTTCGTTGTGATTTTTGTTTTTTGTAAAATCAATTTAAAAGAAATAAAAGAAGGAAGTGCATTTACTTTTAACTTAAATATCTACATAATAAAGGAAGTGATGTAAATTAGTTTTGTGTTCTTATTTGGCAAAATTTTCAAGTTAAACAAACAATTAGTGCACAGTGGTATGGATTGTTTTAGAAAAGTTTTAACAATACTGAAACTATTAGAGAAATTATGTTGTATATCGTTAGCTAAAATGCAAGAAGGCGTAACTAACAAAAAAAAAAAATTCAAAATCGAGTTTTTGGTTGATAATTATAAATGCCATTAAACTACAGGTCTTGACAAAGTTTTACACTTCTGCCATCAAAAATTACGCTTTTATTAACAAAAAACAAAAAGACGTAACAATAATGTGTGGTTTATAGAACACGACCGCACAACTCGTCCGTTCAACTTACATTTAGTACAAAAACAAATTTCGAAATTTTGTTTTTGTTGTGACATTGATGTGAATATAAGCCAATGCCACACCTCGTTCTGCCACATCATTTACCACTTGTAAATGTTGAACTTTATTTTTTGCATCTTAAAATACCTTGTTGGCTTTCTAAATTTCTGGACCTGTTTGTAAAAAATATTGCAAGCTTCAAAAAAAAAGGAAAAATAAGATTGGATTTGAAAATTAATCCTTGCATTTCTTTATTTCTAAGGTTGCCTTTTGTTAAAATTGCGTTTACTACTTCATTCTTGTTGCTAAGGGTATGAAGTTTTTTTTTTTTGCAATTAAACGCAAAGTGTTAGTGTCGATATGCTTACCAAAAAACGATAAGGTAGCCAATTTTGGGGTAAAATACCACTTTTAGTGACCTGTTACAAAGTGTCAAAAAGGAGCCAGTTAACCTCCCCCTTTAGGACATCGCCATGGTAAAGTGACAAGTCTCCTCCATATAAAGTGTAGGAGCTAGAACCGGTCCCTACCACTTAAGAACAGTCACTTGGCCAATTAGGTGTTAGTTTCCTTTTCCCTAGGGATTATTTTCATAATCCAGCAAGCCTGATAAAAAGCTCTTGGAGCTACTGTTGGATAGGGCTTAAATCCATCATCCAAAAAGATAAGGCTCAGATGAAGCAATTATTTATAGACTTCTTTTAGTTGAATGCCTTCAAGCTGGCCCTTAATAAAATTGCTCAAATCTTCGCGTATTGGTTTCAGAAAAATTGGGCTTTGCCAATGGATTCCCACCTTTACAGATGTGTGAAAATTTTTATTTGTGGTAATTTGCATAGTCCTTTTTATTTGACTATGGGTAAGACCAAATTTATTTAGTTTTATTTGGTTTAATATCTTTAGTTTTTCCTACGGAAATTCTTTTGATCATTTTTCAAAAATTTTTAGAATTAATCTTCAAAACTGCATCACTATTTTTTATAACTTTTGTAGAAATGTTAAAATTTATAGACCGGTTTTTTAGGTAATTTATCCAAAAGTGCCAAAAAATTTAATATACAGCACTCGTTCCTCTAAAGAGAGTCGACTCAAAATTTTTCAGTTTTCACTTTTTGCATGAAATCAATGTACAGTGGTCATATCTACGCACTGTTAAAATCTTAGATCATTTTCTCAAGTATTTTGCAAAAAAATTTAAAAAAATACAATTGTATACCCCTTTGTAGTAGAGTACATATAAAAAGAAAACAGTTTTTTGTTTCTAACTCACTTTAATTGAACCAGTGCGATATGATACCTTAATGGGCAAAAATATTGCTGGAACTTATGGTTTATGCAGATAAAAGTAAATTTTGGATATTTTTTTCTAAAAATATTTTGTTATTTGTTATGAAAGAATTTAGAAAAACGTCCGAAACCCCCAATTTTGAATGAAAACTCGACTTGTGCAACCTCTAAACCTCTTCCATAAAATCTGAAAAAATGCCAAAAATATTTGTGACGCTATAAGCTTTCAAGTTATTGCTTAAGCCCCAAAAAAATTTAATGTACATACATGTATAAAAAGTTTAATTAGTTTTTTTTATTATTTTAAAAATGTGTTGAGTTTTCATTATTTCTTTTTCCTTTTTTAGACTGTCAGCCAAGAAGATAATGATCCAAACGCCCGCAATCCAATGCTTTATGATCCACTCTCAGATGGAGCGACTAAGACATCGAAAAAAATGCAATATTTGGCCGCCTTGATAGGTAAGTAACCAAGAGCTTTTTTCAATAAACAAGCTAAATACAGACCTAAAAAACGACTTTTTCCAGTATGTCTTGGTGCCGTATCAGCCGGTACAGCCTTGGCCTGGACCTCACCGGTACTACCACAAATCAGTGCTCCCGATCCGAGCATTAACACAACAACAACTGGCAATTCTACCGAGCCTGATACACCCGAATTACAATTGACACCAAACCAACGTAAGTTGAAAAGAACAAGTAAAAGCAGTGATGCCAATAGTAGGAAATTTTCACTTTTTGTAATGATTTTTTCGGAAAATTTCAAGCGTAGGGATAAAAGAACAGATATTTTGTTTTAAGGCAAATGTAGGGGATTTTCAAAATATTATCTCATTTTCAATATGTTGTCTAAAAATACGTATGTATATATACAGGTTATTGCCATCTTTAAATTAATTTTTTTAAATAAAATAGCATTTTTAACAAGAACCCCTATACTATGAGTCCTAACAGCCTGGCAATCTTCAACAATTGCCAAAACCATGTACCTGCATATTCGTCGCTCACCGTAATATATAATTAGGGGTATACGAATATTCGCGTTCGCATTTGCGAACTATTGAAAGATCGAAGATCTAATGAACGAGATTTCTACACAGAAATTAATTTGTAAAAAAAAACTATGAGAACTATGAGAAAAATCAATATTATTTCGAATTTTTAAAGGAAATTTTTTAAAAAGAAGAAAACATTTTTTTAAATTTTACAGAGCCTTCCCTTTTATTTGGTATTAACTTTTCTAACACTTATTAGATACCTACATATATTTAAAAAAATTATTTGAAATTAGTATTCTTGAAAAATATTAAGCTCTTTAAAAAGGACATAAGATGAAGAAAAAAAAATCAAATACGAAGCTTGACTATGTTTTTTGTTCTTCTTTAGATTAAACGATATATACAGGAGTTTCTGCCAAAAAGAAAATTTTAAATTTGCCACACAGTGTTATTTTTAAAATTGAATTTCAATAGGTGCGTGTATGGCATTTAAATATTTATTTTGGGATTTTTCTTGTTTTTAATTAATGCTTTTGTTTTAATATGTATATAATTTTAACAAATTATGTGTTTGTTTGCCTGTTGCTAAAAACAATAAATTTTTAACGTAGGGATAAGTGTAGGAAATATTTTTTAGTTGTAGGGAAAAAGGGATTTTTTTCTTAGACACGTAGGGAATTGTTGAAATTTCTCCTGGCATCACTGAGTAAAAGTGTTGTGTTCGGCTGTTCCAAAGAGGGTATAAACTCCACCGAAAATTTGAATATTTCAAATTTCAAAACAGTAGTGAAATTTGTTTTTAACGTTTAAAAGAGCATTTCAGAAGGAAGCTTTATATTACATGGTGTTATTTTCGGCCATGTAAAACTAAATGGGACCAAATCGAATCAACCTATCTATATTTTCTAAGGATTTAGGCGTATTTAAATGATTTCCAGAGTAGCCTTTATATGGGTCGTATAATAAATTATGGACCAATCTACACTAAATTTGGTAGTTCGATTTGTTGTCTTATAAAACTATGACAGACATTATTTGTTATGGTAAATGGCGTACTAAAGTATTTTCCGGGAGTGGGCCCATGGAAAATGATGGATCTATTACGAAATATAGCTCCGCTACTAGACTGAGAGCGGTGGTCTACGCGGAATTATGGTCATGCCAGGGTCACGCATCATATGACCTGGCGGGGCTGGACTATTGTACTCCGGAACCCTTTTTCGGAGCTTAATTCACAGATAATCATGGTAATGATGATGAGCTGCTCGATAGCATGCGATCTCTGGAACCGGCCCTAAGGGTCTATATCGATGGTTCCAAGATGGACGATAGAGTAGGTGGAGGTTTCTTCATCGAGGAATTGGACATTAGGGTCTCCTTTAGCCTGCCAGTACTATCGTATCTCGTGAGATATATGTATATTTAGTATATTTACGGACAGCAAGGCTGCCATTGCAGCTCTAGCAGGTGTCTGCACGAAATCAATGTTAACAGTGGAATGCCGGATGTCTCTAAATGAGATCGCGAATCATTCCAGTGTAAATGATGCAACAGAACTGGGGCTGAACGATGTTTTTCATACAGTTTGACATAAAATTATGCCAGAGAATGCGGTCGAGAAATATAATCAATTTTATTTTGAGGACGTTTTTTCTAATGCACTCACATATAAACACTTATTCTCTTAATAATACTAACATACTTTCATTCAATTTCAGTCATTTTATAAACAAAGAAAAATAAGAACAAAAGAAAACAAAAGAAATGAGAGAGAATTTGAAGTTACTGCCGACGTTTTAATTATGGGCTTTAGAATTTTTACCTGAAGTTGAAGACTCAATTCTGTTTTATCTTTAACGCTGACATGGATACCAGGGCACAGTGGATGCCTGGGAAACCAGACTGCGGACAGTCTGGCTTAACGATGCTGTCTCTTAGACGATGTCCTGATCGGCATTTCGATGGCCCGCTGCAAGACTCTCATCAGACGAGAGACGTACAGAAGTGCTCAGGAAAGATGGCAGGGGGAGTATACCTGCCTAGTGACCAGGACTTTTTGGCCTGGCTATGACGCGGCAAGAACGCGCGTACTACTTGCTCTCGGTAGGGACCGGATGAGGACAGTGATGTCGGTCATTACGGATCACTGGGTGATAGGGACTCATGCTAGGAGGATCGGTCTTGCTTATAATGATTACTGTAGGAGTTGTCATGATGAGGAGGAGGAGACGATGTTTCACTTTCTCTGAAAATGCCCCGGTCTGGGGAGCATTAGGCTTAGGCATTTTGGGAGACCAAATTGCCATGTCTGAACGATATGACCAACGTGGGACTGAAATCGATCTCCCTGTTCTGCAGGAAATCGGGTTGGTTCGAGGCTGCAGTGACCTCCGGGGAATAGTCTGGTGGATACTGGCTGACTCCTGTCACTGGCTAGGGGTATCACAAAGGCACCGCTATAAGGACCCAAGTGATCTTAAGTAAATTTTTGTAGTTGATTGTTTCCTTGAATTTTGAACGGTTTGACCTATGGACCTGAACATGACTTTTTAAAGTTTTTTTGCGATTTTGAATTTGAAATTTTTCTGATTTTATATGTTTACAACTTTTGTTCTTTATGGCAAGAGCTACAACTTTGTCCCAAGTGTAAATAAAAATTCCGAACGGTTTGCAAGTTATGAGCCCGAGAAAATAATCATTTTTTTGCAAAAATGACACCGAGGCCCCAAATCTTTAAGGGCCCATAAAAAAAGGGCATGACTTTAGGCAAAACTGGGAGACACGGGTCTTTTTTTGGTCCATTATTGTTATTTTTTATCCGTATATGGTTATTTTTCCATGACTTAAAAAATTACACACAGTGTTACTCAAGGGCCCAGAATATGTGTACTTTATGGGGTCTTAGATGAATATTAACAAAGTAAGTAAACCCTCATTCATCACTAGTGGTGGATGGTATTACAAAAAATTCTATTTCGCATTGCGGAAAATAATTGGTTAAAATTCTCATTTAATAAAAAGGTGATTTAATTTTCAAGTGTCAACCAAATACTTTAATGAATTCTCTGGTGCAATTAAAGTATTACAGAAGAGAAAAAATCGCTTGTTTGCAAACACTTTTCAAGTTATTAATTTCTAGATATTTTTACACGCTTTACAAATCACAGTCAAAATGCAAACACTGGGATTTGATTTTTAAAGTACCACCCAGTTAATGAGCGTAGAGATATTTGCCAAGGTGTTAAGTTTCCGTTATTGGTTGACTTTTTGAATGAATGCATGGATGAGTAGATCGATCGATGGGATGATGTTATAATGTCAACTTGATATTAAATAAATAAATTACTTGCATTGGATTTTTTCCAGTACTTGAGTGATTGCACATGTGTTATCTATGTACTCCAGAACCTGATAGTTAAGGTTCTTCTTCTTTTTTTTTATTAAATTACCGCCATTCAATTCTATTGCAAAACTGGTAGTTATGTATTCAAGCAGAATTTTAAATGAGTGAAATCTTTGAATAAATATTTTTTTATTAACCCCCGTTTTCACAACCTCGATAATCGATAACTAAAGGTAGGAATTCATCGACCGAATAAAAAAAGGGTACCAATATTACACACAGAAAAAATTATTTTTCCAATTCAAACAAAAAATTTGTAGAATTAAAATATTTTTTATCTGAAATCGGTCCTATATAAATTTGCATATTTAAACAATTTAGTTTGCATTTCACCTTTTGAAAAAAACCTAATTTTTTCAAACAAATAATTTAACTGAATCAAACAAAAAGTTTACAGAAATTCATATAAATTTCAAACAAATAATTTTGCTGAATCAAACAAAAAAGTTTTTGCTGAGACACTTTTTTTTTTGGAATAATTATTGAAACAAGTCTTGTTGCTGTATCCTTTCCTTATCTAAAGAAGAAGATATGTCAACCAACAACGGCATCAGACCGTCTCGATATGTTTTTCGTCATCATTCTGTTTTTTAAATTTGATGTTTTTAACTAAAAAAAATTTAAAAATAGAATACGGGATTTTTTTTCATTCTTATTTTACAACTCAATAACGCGTATTTCATATTTTTGAATACTTGCAACATTTTTGTTGGTTAAATAAAAATCAAACAAAAATATCAATTGAAACAGTAAAAAAATTTTTAGAAATTAAAAAATTTTCAAAAAACCGTATGTTCGAAAATAATTTAGCAATAATTTTTTCTGTGCAGCTTTACTTTAACCAAACAGGTAGGATGAACATTCCCTTAGCTTATCGCTCTTTTAAGGTTAAAGTAAAGTTGTAAAATGCAACACTTTTAATGCGGGTAATAAAATCCTTGAGCTATCGGTAAGTTGTGAAAACAGTCCTTAGAGTTATAAATACCATAACAAATAATATTTTACTTCAGTTTTAACCGAGTAATAGTAACTAAAACCTTAAGGCCGAAATAGGCCGGAGTCTCTGAAGGGAATCGAACGTTCAACCCTAACACACCGGGGCAACCTTTTGAATAAATAAGAACAAAAATTCATTTTATTTATTAATTTCAGTTTTTAAAGTTTAAATTCTTTTAATTTTTTCTTTTGGTTGATTGCCTTTTCAGGCAACATGTGCGAACTCTTTAAATTATACGTTGTCGTTTTAACAATTCATGCAAAACAACTGCAACGCGAGTTTATGTTTTAGGTACGACCATTCCAAGTGATTCATTGCCAGTGTGAAGTGTTTATTAACCGCAAAATTCAGTGTTTTAATTTCATAAATTTTCAAGTATGTAAATACTAACGAAAAACAGTTTATTTAAGAGCGCCAGGGCGAAAGAATATCGTTTGTCAACTCTTTTTTAAGTATTTAGGTCAAAAATTTAAATGATTAGTAGCGTTTTAAACTATTTCCGTTGGGTGAGTCAGTTTTAGTGAAGAATTTAAGAGTTTAGAAAAATTTCTAATAATAAGTTGTCCTTAATTCGTGCAGCGGAAATACAAAAAAAAAATTTCTTCATATTTCTTAGAATAACGATCGGCTCAGAATCACCTTTTGATTTAATCTAACAATGTCCGTTCGCCTGGCTGGCTGTCCATGTAAACCTTTTGCGCAAAGTACAGGACGCAATTTTAGAGATAACTTGGTACAAAGGTTGTCACAAGGACCAAGCCTATTGAAAATAGTGACAATGGCTCCATATTTTAACATGGCCCCCATATAAAATTGTTTGCCCGAATATAGTCTTTTTAATCTTAAACCATCATATTGTGTTGCTATTTAGAGTAGGGAATGGTAAATCGATTTCGATTCCAATCGAAAATCGATTTTATTGTAAAAAAAACCGATTTTTTGCAATCGAATTTAATAATGCGATTTTATATTGAAATCGATTATTGGGCTTTTAAAATCGATTTTTTTATTTTTATAAAAATGTTGGCAATTTTTAATTTTAATCTTAATTTAATTGATAAATTATGGGCATTTTTGTGTGCGTACATACGTGTGTAGGTTATTTTTACGCATTTTTTCATGTTAAACTGTCCAAGCACATCGTACCAAACCAAACGCTGAATGTCAGCTTAGTGAAAATCAACATATTATAGAAACACAACAGGGGGGGCTTTTCTCTATTGCGATGCGAAAGAAAATGGTAGCAAATCTAGCGATTGGTTCTCTTTAATGCGTTCGCACATTTGCCTTTCGCATCTATTATTTTTTTTCTTTTCGCAAATCATCACTATTTATTTTATTTAAATTTTCCAATTTCAAATATTTTTACATATTTTAGCATTTCATTACTGTCATCTGCGCCATCTTTAATTTTTGTTGCCAGTATTGCTCCATTTTCAAAAAATTTTGCGAAAGTGATAGAGAGTACCAAGTTGACATTTAGCTTTGGCATCGAAATTGTATTCGCATCGCAATAGAGAGTAGCCCCCAGGTGTAATAAACCATGGCATTCCTGTGCAAATACGATAATATTCAAACATACCAGTGTGTGAGTGATATTTAAATCTAGTTATAAGCAGAGTGAAAAACAAAATGTATGTAATTTATCCCTACAAATTCGAAATTACAAGGAAACAAATCTGCGCCTTTCCGACACCAACGACATGCAAACGTTTGTTGTCTAAAACTGACTGACTACTTAAGAACACAATTTTAATATGTGAAATGTACATACATATCGCACTTGTTCCTCTAAAGGCCATCTCAAGATTTACACATTTTCACTTTTTACTGGTAGAACCCACTGTAAAAATCTTAGTTCAATTTATCTAGTAGTTTGCCAAAAAAAAATTATGGTGTATCTGATATAAGAAATAAGTTTCCAAACTTATCATAAACGATTTTGAAATCGATTTTTAGGTTCGATTAATCGATTTCAAAAACCGAAATAAAAAAAGTCGATCGAAAAATCGAAAATCGATTTTGGAATCCATTTACCATTCCCTAATTTAGAGCAATCTAAATCATCTTACCAAATTTTATTGGAATCGGTCCATTTTCAACCATACCCAACAAACACGGAAACTTGAAAGTGATTTGAAATTAAACATTTTCGTAAACGGCAAACGTTTGATAATGATTTGAAAAATCAAAGCATTCTCAACAAAAAGGGGAAATTATTTACAAAATTGAGAAACGCATTTATTTTTAACTTGCTTTTAAACGTTATTCTCAAATGTTTTTTAAATGTGGAACATAAATAAAAATATTAATTTTATTTTATTTAAACTCATTATTTATTAAAATAAACTGTGAGATAAACATTCGGAACCATTGCTAAAAGATGAAATAGAGAACTTTCCGTCCTCTAATTCTTGGAAAGACAAAATACTTGGCTCCTTTTTGCTTTGAGGATTGTCATGACGTAGCACCGTAATCGTACAACAAACCTATATTTTCTTCATTTTCCCGTTTTATTTTTATTCACATTCTTTCACTTTGTAATTAATTTTTTACTCACAAATGAGGCCGTCAGCGCTTCAATTGTCATACCCTGACATCAATGCCGAATTGATTAAAACTGCGAAATTAAAATAAGAAACTAGTTTATCTCTTGTTTTACCAATCACTAACAGTACGCGTTACAAAAGTTTGTGTTGCATTTATTAAGTTTTGCTCTACTTATAAAACAAAAGTAGCCATAAACCACACAAATATGAAAAAAATGTAACGTGGCTTACGCCACTTTTGAGCTGACGGCCTCAAATAATTTATATTTTGTAACGTGAAATCAAGGTTTTTTAAAAACAATTTTGATTTTTAGTTGAACTGTTAATTTTTAATTTTTGATATTCTTTAATTAGGCTTGAGTTCATCAAATTTAATTTTCATTAAATTATTTTCACTGAGGGAAGGAATTTTACAACTTGGAATTTTTATTAAAATTTATTGATAATTTTTCTTGGCTGAGCTGGGATTTGAACCCGGGTTGATCTTTACATGTTTCAAGAAACACCACTTTCTATCGTCAGAAGATCTTTGTGTTCTACCCACTGCACCACTGCGGTGCCCGTTAGCCAACAGTCAAACATCAATCTTTAACCAGTAGTACTGGTGGTTCGAAATTTGCTGTTATTATCACTTAAATTTCAAATTACATGTTGCCTCCTTTTTCCTCTGTTTTTCGTATTCTTTCTGTCAAGACTTTGTCTTGAAAACCTGAATACATTCGTTTATTATGTTTTCTTGTCCACTTTCGTCGACATTTTTATTTGTACAAATTAAAGTACAAATGTAAACATTAGAGCTTGTGCCATAGCTATTTCTAAGAACAATTTTGATTTTTAGTTGAACTGTTAATTTTTAATTTTTGATATTCTTTAATTAGGCTCGAGTTCATCAAATTTAATTTTCATTAAATTATTTTCACTGAGGGAAGGAATTTTACAACTTGGAATTTTTATTAAAATTTATTGATAATTTTTCTTGGCTGAGCTGGGATTTGAACCCGGGTTGATCTTTACATGTTTCAAGAAACACCACTTTCTATCGTCAGAAGATCTTTGTGTTCTACCCACTGCACCACTGCGGTGCCCGTTAGCCAACAGTCAAACATCAATCTTTAACCAGTAGTACTGGTGGTTCGAAATTTGCTGTTATTATCACTTAAATTTCAAATTACATGTTGCCTCCTTTTTCCTCTGTTTTTCGTATTCTTTCTGTCAAGACTTTGTCTTGAAAACCTGAATACATTCGTTTATTATGTTTTCTTGTCCACTTTCGTCGACATTTTTATTTGTACAAATTAAAGTACAAATGTAAACATTAGAGCTTGTGCCATAGCTATTTCTAAGAACAATTTTGATTTTTAGTTGAACTGTTAATTTTTAATTTTTGATATTCTTTAATTAGGCTTGAGTTCATCAAATTTAATTTTCATTAAATTATTTTCACTGAGGGAAGGAATTTTACAACTTGGAATTTTTATTAAAATTTATTGATAATTTTTCTTGGCTGAGCTGGGATTTGAACCCGGGTTGATCTTTACATGTTTCAAGAAACACCACTTTCTATAAAAACGAAATCGTTATTTGTTAGTGTTTACATTTAGTTTTCGCTTCAGTGCTGCCAAGCTATTTTTTTTGATTTGGGAATAACATTTGATAACAATTTGACATGAAATCGGTAAAACATTGTATGTATGTCAAATGTATATATTAATATCATAGTTAATTTGGATTGAAATTTTGAAATCGAACAATTAAAAAGGGTTTGAAAATTGTGTTTGATGTGAAATGATAAATTCATTTCATATCAAAAGTTTGACTTTGTGCTTGTTGGGCATAGTCAGCCAAAGCTTAAAAAGAAGATGTGTTAGTAAGTGAACACGATTTATTTATTTTACTCTTATGACAGTTCCTGATTAATAAAATATGACGAATTTAATTCATGGCATTGCTTTGAACAAATACATTTTAGATAATAAAATATTTTCCCACAGAGATAAGTAGGGGAAAAACGATAAACATTTTTTTAAGATTTTTTTCTAATTTCGGAATATAATAATTTATCCAAATTTTTCCAGAAATCTATAACAATAATTTTCCTTGGACCAATACATTTGCTTCGAATTATTTTCAAAATTATTCATGTGCCTATGAAAATCATCATAATGTCTTTTAATGACCTTCGCCTTTTTCATAAATATTTTATAACATAAAAGTCATTGCAAGTTATCATGCATTATTAATTATAACATATTCTTCGTATATCAATATGAACATAAAATGATTGCTGGGTAAGATTTGTTGTCTATGGGTCTAAATAAAAGAGCATAAGAATATGTGGTATCAGTATAATTGTGCCATGAATTGGCTGCCTACGGGTTAAACCAGTGTCTGAAAATAAACATTAAATATCGCTCGGTAAATTTGTGGAAAACACAAACGGTAATAGTGGTGGCGTAGTAAATCATAAAAAAATAAAGATTTTCCTGTTTTTCATCTTCGAGGACAAAAATAATACTGGTCTTATCCAACTCAACAAAAAGATAATAACATTGAATTCCGTTCGGTTTAAAAAAAAAACCGCAAACTTCATTGTGTTCGGTTCAGCTTAAAAATGTTCGTTGGTTTTTATTTTCGTTAGCGCACTTTTGGCTGGTAAAAAAACAAAATTTTTTTACAAAACAAAAAATACACTAACACATCTAAACATATATTTGTGTAAAAGAAAATAGGAATGAATTGTTGTTTTGCCAAAAGTCCACAGATATTCCCTGCAGATAATATTTGGCTTCGTGATCCATTTTGATGAAATGGACTTCTCCCTGGACTGGTCCGTTGTTATGCAAGCATGGACCATGTCATTGTTAAAAAGAGTGTGTAGTGAAACGACATGTCTTCGTTTTTAAGCGAAATGTTTTCGTTTTTAAACGAAGTTAAAACTAATCCTCTGGAGTATACCATGGAATAGTTTCAAAACGAGTCCACTAGAGTATGTATGCACATGGTGTAGTTTTAAGACTACTCCGTTGTAATGCAAAACTGGATTATATGGCCCACTCCTAGGACATCGAAATCTTAAATCCGCCACCTTTAAACCATATATTGGGAGTACTTTTGCAGTACTCCTACTCTTTTATGGACTACTCTTTACATGCAAGTATGGACTAGTCTCGCCATCTGCAGGGTTATTACTGACAAAAGTACCAAAGAAAAATAGTGATTTTACCGCCACCCCATTTAAAATAATAGCATCCCTTCACTTCCTACAACTGTTACGTAATCTCTTAATGAAATTATATTTTCTACTGGTTGGCACGTTACAGTTAAGGGCCGTTTTACATTATTCCACAAAGTCTTAAGTATTTCTCAAAATTGCTTCCCTGATCTTTTTATTGTTTAACATATTTCAAAAAACAATAACAACTTATCACGACAGGGTTGCATTTTCGTAGAATACTTACGACTTATGCCCGTAATTTCTACAAATAGATATCTAGCTGTGTATAGATATCTATCGTTTTCATAATTTTAAAACGTATTTCTTACCTACGGGTTAAAGTGTAGTGTATTTTGCACCCTCGATTTTCGATAGTTAATTCATGAAGGCAAAATTAGCATTGAAATTACCAACATACTGATACCGGATAGGTAAAGATAACTGTTAGGTACGAACACGACTAGATATCTGTTTGTAGAAATTACGGGCATTAGTGGGATAGTGTGTAACGGATTTTGGTGACATTACAGTCAGTTAAGCATTTACTTTGGTTTCCATATAACAGAAACGATCAGCTGTTTACATTACATTTACGGTCGGCTAACAGGGCCTTAACTTTTATGGCAGAGCGGAACTTTTTTTATTTTGTACATCGAGTACGTATGCCACAACAACTTATTTGAGGCAGACCTCTAGTTTAAACTTTAAATTTACACATTTTCAAAATATGTTTCATAACTAAACCATGAAATGCTTGCGGTTACCCAACCTAGAGACATTTTGTCTTGAGTTCTACTTTTCTGTGCGCCATAGTAAATTATCATTTGCATAGCACATGTATAAAAATGCCATTAAACTTGAAAACTTTTATCATTTAATAAATACAATATGAAAATCAATCAAATGTGGAGAACATTGATAATTAAATAAAAAAAAACTATTTTAAGATTAGAAATTTAAACATACTTATAACACAAATCAATGGGGGCAATTGAAAGTGTTTGAACAAGTTTATGAAATAAGATAAGAGTGTAAATAATACCAAATCTGTATTTTTTTGCAGAGACCTGGGTTAGTTCCTTGTTGGCTATTGGAGCCTTTTTGGGAGCTTTACCTACAGGTGAGTTAATTATAACTGTTATAAGTACACGCAAAGAAAACACATTTTTCTATATGGTGACCTCCAACAAACATATTATGTTTAAATTAGTTTTTTTGGTGGTGACCATATCGAAAAATGTGTTTGCTTTTACATGTAGGCTTTCAGTTGGTGCAGTAAACTTAAAATCGTACATTTATTTATCTTTATTCTAGGATACGTTGCTGATGCCATTGGTAGACGTTATACCGCCTTGGCCATGGATATTCCTTTTATTGTCGCTTGGATTTGCACTATTTTTGCCAAATCAGCTGGCATGTTATATTTTGCCCGTTTTACAATTGGTAAGTATTTTAGGAAATATGTTCATACTTTTAAAACAGTGGGGCTATTCTCTATTGCGTTGCGAAAGAAAAATTAGTTTGCGCATTTGTTTGTTGCATCTATTTTTCTTTTCGCAATCATCATTATTTATTTAATTACAATTTTCAAGCAAAAACACTTTGAAGCTCGATTCTCCCATGCGTTCCGAACAATATTTTTGTCCGGAAAAAATTGTTTTTATATTGAGTTTGATGTCTTTCTTTTGGGAGAGAGAGAGAGAAAGAAATATTTTTGTTCGGCAAGTTTTTTATTGAATTGATTTAATTTTAATTCTTATTCAGAACAAAATGAACTGAGATGCAATTGTTTTCAATTTTTGCATAAAAATTGAATTGAGCTGCCATATCATATAGTGTTTTTGCATTTACATTACAAGACTTGTATTTATGCTGAATAAATAAATACAAAAAAAAAATTTTATTGAAAATAATACAATCACTTTCCTTTTTTCGTCCATTTTCTTAAACGAACTTTTAAAAAACAATTCAATATAAGCAGTTTGCTAGTTGTGTTGGCATTTTTTTTTTTGTTTTTCCGAAATGGGTAAATCCTTCTGCAGAAAACTTTCGTAAGAAAAAATTATTCTTCGGACAAAAATATTGTTCGAAACGCATGGAGGCTTAACGTTCCTTACTTATTATACCCTCCACCAAAATTAGTTATGAAGAGGGTATACTAAGTTTGTCATTCCGTGTGAAACTTTTTTATTATTCATTTTAGACCCCATAAAGCATATATATTCTGGCTCCTTGAGTAATTCTAAGTTGATTTAGCCATGTCCGTCTGTTGAAAAAACGCTCACTTTTGAAAAACTCAAAAGAAATAAACAAACTTGGTGTCAAATTGCTTGTAGTTATCCTAAGCAGCTTGGGATTGAAATCCAGTAAAATCGGTTCAGTAGGATCAGAGCTATGAATCAAAATGTGGAACCATCACATTCAAAAATTGATAATTTTGTTACAAAAACTAACATATGTAAATGGTGGAACAATGTACGGAATGATATAAGATTTTGCAAAAGTTCGACTGGAAATCACGCTGTAAAATTTCGTGAAGATCCGTTCATAATTTACCCTTGGCCCCATATAAACCCTGCGCCCGGAAAACAATTTAGCACGACTAAAACCGTAATTAATAATGGTATCAGAATGAAATTTAATACTTCACAGTTTTATAGGATAAGAAATCACACTAATAAATTTCGTAATGATCGGTCCATAATTTAGTATAGACCCCATATAAATCCCACTCTGGTAAATTAATTAAATACGCCTAAAACCGTAGCAGATATATTTATTGTGGTAACATTTCTTCCAACTAAGCTTCATATGACCAGAAAAAATGTCATGCAATTTTGTGATATACGGTCCATAATTTACCTTTGATTTCATATTTAGCAGCCTTCTGAAATTCACTGTAAACGCTAAAACTTAATTTACCCCTGTATTGAAATTTATGCTTGTTAATACCAGACAAGGTATATTTGAACAAGGTATACTCATTTGGGAGTGTATACATGCTGCTCTATAAAAATAACCGAGTGGAACCGATTTGTCAAAATTGTCTGCATATAAATTTAACGCACACATGTACAAATTTTGCCTCATATACACGAAATTTGACGCTTGGGTTCCAACTTTGGTAAACAGCTGACAAACATATGGGCCAACGAGTTTACCTTGTGTAAATATACCTTGATACCAGATATCACTCTGCAGAACTTGAGTTCATAACTTACCATGGCTCCAATATAAATTCCCCTCCAGAAAATCATTTAAGTTCGGCTCAAGGTAGTTCAAATTGCGATAAATAGCATTAAACTTTCTGATGGTCGGTCGACAATTTAATATAGGTCTAAGCCGCAACCAATTTTAAGGCTGTTTTTAAAACGAAAAATTAATAACAAATAAATATCATACAGATATCACTCCTAAAATATTCGAACTTTCGTTGGAGGGTATCAAAGATTCGGCACAGCCGAATATAGCACTCTTACTTGTTTTTTTTAATATTTTGACATTTCGTAACTGTTGCTAAGTTTTCAAAAAATGTTGGGAAAGGGCTTGCAAAAGAGATTAATGCCCAATTTTCAGGATAGTATTTAAATCTATATTAAGTTAATTTTCATAACAAACTTAAATCGTATTTAAAACAGATTGGTTTTTTGAGTTTTATTTGAAAAGTCTTATTTAATTAAGATAAAAGTATGGTAGCACTACTAAATACAAAAAAAAAAATATAAAAAAGTGTAATTATCTACAAGGTGGTCTGAAAAAACAGCGGACTGTTAATGCTTTGCCTGTTGTTGTTGTATTGTTGTGATATTGAGGCCACCTTGCTAAAATATTACAATGGAAACTTAAGTTGAAATTAAGTGTACCACATCGGTGACTTAAGTTTCACTTAAGTTTTTAGTGAAGAAGAGAATTTTGTATTTAAAACGATTTTAAAAATAAATGTGTTTTAATATCAATCCTGAAAACTGGGCATAAGGGTACCAAATTGGCTTCTTATCGCATTTAGCTTTCGTATCGAAACTGCATTCGCAATGCAATAGGGAGTAGTCCCCAAGCAGTGTTGGCAATGAAAATTATTTTGTGTTTACAGGTTTGGCCACTGGCAGTTTCTGTGTTATTGCTCCCATGTATATTTCGGAAATTTCTGAGGATAGTATAAGAGGCACATTGGGTACTCTGTTTCAATTGATGTTGACATTTGGCATTCTATTGGTTTATTTGATTGGTGCCGTAGTCTCCTGGACCACTTTGAGTGTTTTGTGCTTGATGATTCCTTTGGCATTGTTGTTATTCTTCGGACAAAAATATTGTTCGAAACGCATGGAGGCTTAACGTTCCTTACTTATTATACCCTCCACCAAAATTAGTTATGAAGAGGGTATACTAAGTTTGTCATTCCGTGTGAAACTTTTTTATTATTCATTTTAGACCCCATAAAGCATATATATTCTGGCTCCTTGAGTAATTCTAAGTTGATTTAGCCATGTCCGTCTGTTGAAAAAACGCTCACTTTTGAAAAACTCAAAAGAAATAAACAAACTTGGTGTCAAATTGCTTGTAGTTATCCTAAGCAGCTTGGGATTGAAATCCAGTAAAATCGGTTCAGTAGGATCAGAGCTATGAATCAAAATGTGGAACCATCACATTCAAAAATTGATAATTTTGTTACAAAAACTAACATATGTAAATGGTGGAACAATGTACGGAATGATATAAGATTTTGCAAAAGTTCGACTGGAAATCACGCTGTAAAATTTCGTGAAGATCCGTTCATAATTTACCCTTGGCCCCATATAAACCCTGCGCCCGGAAAACAATTTAGCACGACTAAAACCGTAATTAATAATGGTATCAGAATGAAATTTAATACTTCACAGTTTTATAGGATAAGAAATCACACTAATAAATTTCGTAATGATCGGTCCATAATTTAGTATAGACCCCATATAAATCCCACTCTGGTAAATTAATTAAATACGCCTAAAACCGTAGCAGATATATTTATTGTGGTAACATTTCTTCCAACTAAGCTTCATATGACCAGAAAAAATGTCATGCAATTTTGTGATATACGGTCCATAATTTACCTTTGATTTCATATTTAGCAGCCTTCTGAAATTCACTGTAAACGCTAAAACTTAATTTACCCCTGTATTGAAATTTATGCTTGTTAATACCAGACAAGGTATATTTGCACAAGGTATACTCATTTGGGAGTGTATACATGCTGCTCTATAAAAATAACCGAGTGGAACCGATTTGTCAAAATTGTCTGCATATAAATTTAACGCACAGATGTACAAATTTTGCCTCATATACACGAAATTTGACGCTTGGGTTCCAACTTTGGTAAACAGCTGACAAACATATGGGCCAACGAGTTTACCTTGTGTAAATATACCTTGATACCAGATATCACTCTGCAGAACTTGAGTTCATAACTTACCATGGCTCCAATATAAATTCCCCTCCAGAAAATCATTTAAGTTCGGCTCAAGGTAGTTCAAATTGCGATAAATAGCATTAAACTTTCTGATGGTCGGTCGACAATTTAATATAGGTCTAAGCCGCAACCAATTTTAAGGCTGTTTTTAAAACGAAAAATTAATAACAAATAAATATCATACAGATATCACTCCTAAAATATTCGAACTTTCGTTGGAGGGTATCAAAGATTCGGCACAGCCGAATATAGCACTCTTACTTGTTTTTTTTAATATTTTGACATTTCGTAACTGTTGCTAAGTTTTCAAAAAATGTTGGGAAAGGGCTTGCAAAAGAGATTAAGGGTACCAAATTGGCTTCTTATCGCATTTAGCTTTCGTATCGAAACTGCATTCGCAATGCAATAGGGAGTAGTCCCCAAGCAGTGTTGGCAATGAAAATTATTTTGTGTTTACAGGTTTGGCCACTGGCAGTTTCTGTGTTATTGCTCCCATGTATATTTCGGAAATTTCTGAGGATAGTATAAGAGGCACATTGGGTACTCTGTTTCAATTGATGTTGACATTTGGCATTCTATTGGTTTATTTGATTGGTGCCGTAGTCTCCTGGACCACTTTGAGTGTTTTGTGCTTGATGATTCCTTTGGCATTGTTTGTAGGGATGTTATTCCTACCAGAAACACCAACATATTTATTGAAAAAGGTAAGAAAATGTCTCCATTTTATTTTAATACCAAGCACTATTATGCACCATATAATTTTAACAAAGTTTCTGCAAAATACCTGTCGAAGGGTTTTTTCTTGTATTTTTTTAATGCTGTTATTTAAAATTATTCAAAAATGTAGCGATCTTCATTGTAATCTCTACACAGAAACAAATAAAAATTGATTTTAATTAATAGATTTGTGATATTAATTCAATTTGCACCAGTAAAGAAATTAATAGTATCAATTAACTATTTTTCAATATTAACAACATTTTCTGCAGTAATGTTGTTGATATATTTATACTAATAAACGCTTAATTAACTTGATTAAATTTTTAATTAAATCAATTTTTAATTTTATTTTTGATTAGTGGTTTAATTGAAAAAAAAAATATTATTTAAATTATAGTACATATTCAAATTTTTTTTTTAAATTTTCCTCTCTCTTTATCCAGGGTCGTCGTGGAGATGCTGCTTTATCGCTTAAATTTCTCTGGGGTCGTTATTGTGATTCTCGCTCGGCCATTCAACACATACAATCTGAACTGGATCAGGCCGGTAGTAATGCCTCTTTTATGGATCTATTTCGTATACGTGCTGCTCGCCGCGGTCTCATGATCTCCATGCTGCTCATGTTCTTTCAACAGTTTTCGGGCATTAACGCTGTCATCTTTTACACAGTTCCCATTTTCCAGTCAGCCGGCAGTACGCTAGATCCTTCAATTTGCTCTATAATTGTGGGTTTTGTACAGGTCGCCATGACTTTTGCTTCGTCCCTGATGATTGAAAAAGCTGGTCGCAAGTCTTTGTTGCTTTTCAGCAGTACCATTGTTACCATTTGTTTGGTTATACTGGGTGCTTATTTCAATATGAAGGAAAATGGCAAAGATGTTTCTTCGCTGGGCTGGTTGCCTCTGCTCTGTGTGGTCTTGTTTATGATAACATTTTCGGTGGGCTATGGTCCGGTGCCTTGGCTAATGATGGGTGAACTTTTCTTGCCCGATGTTAAAGCTACGGCCGTTGCCTTGACTGTCATGTCGAATTGGTTTTCGGTATTTTGTGTAACGAAAACTTTTGGTTCGATGATCACCGCCTTTGGTTCGGATATGACATTTTGGTTCTATGGTTTTTGTATGTTTGTAGCCACGGTCTATGTGTACACAATGGTGTTGGAGACAAAAGGCAAAAGTTCGGCTCAAATTCAAATGTGGCTGAGTGGCGATAAATAAATGAAAAATTTACCAAAATTTTTGATTTATTATCATAGAAATTGTAATAATTTATATTAATTTCCTTGTAGTCAATAGTTAAGATAATTTTTATTTTATTTCTGTATATACATATGTGAAACAACGTACCTACAACCCAGAGCTATTAACTATTGCAATCGATTTAATTGCAATCATATAATTTTTTTGGTAATGATTATAAATTTATTGATTGCATTCAAAATCGGAAAATTTTAAATCATAAAATAAATTTTCTGATTTTGAATGCATCCAATTTTTGAAATAAATTTATTTAATAACTGATTGATTGGAATCGATTTGATGGCAGTACTATAATAGCAATCAATTCAAGTGATTGCAATCAAAATTAAATCAGAATAAAAATCTTCGTTCTCTTCAACAAATGAAACTCCTTCTATGTAAAATAAAATGATTGCAAAAATGATTTTAATTGAATGATTGCAATCACAAAGTATTGCAATCTTGTAATTGCAATCGTTGCAAATCTCAAATCATTTCAAATCAAATTGAAATAATGTTAATTGCAATCCCAATTGATTGCAGTTTTTTACAGCTCTGTTACAAAAGCTCTAAATATAAATTTATCAACCTAACAACATAATTTAAAGAAATCTCCTTCCTAATCGGAAATATTTAAATATTTGATAAAGCCATTGAGAAAGTTGATTAATATTTATGACTTCATTATAATTTTCAAAAAATAATCGTTAAACTGTTCCCGAATGGAAAGACAAATAAGCTGCTGTCTTGTGCAAATTTATGTGTTTATAGATATTTTTTTCCTTTGGTACTTTTAAGTTATTTATTATTTTTTTATGAGTACCTTAATACGTATGTACGTATTTGAATCTTTTCTTATTTATTAATAATTTATTTAAAAATACAACAAAACAAACTGTAATGTGCAAATATTTACATTATTTTTAAGTTAATTGTTTAGTAAAAAAACCTACTTATTAAGATTAATTTTGATTTTGTAAAAATAAAATAAACATTTTTGGTTATACCGAAAAATATACAAGTTTTTGTTAATTCGTTAGCAAAATAGTTTAATAAGCAATACAGAAATGTGGTAAAAAGTAGCACACTAAATGGTTTCCTTTACACTAATACCCCTTTCACACTCGGCAAGTTACTCTTGGTTTGCAGACGTCAGCGGTAAGATCGAGGTAATGAAAAAAACATTTTGTACAGACTTTGTTGTTCTCGGCAAGTAACTTGCAGAGTCTGAAAGGGGTGTAAGCAAAAACAATGGTTTTACTGAGCAATAAAAGTAGAATAAATTGGCCAGCAATTACTTCCAAAACTAATTTTTTTTATAATTCTTATTCGCTTAACAGTTTTATTTATATAATATCTTCAGCTTTTCTAAAATCTTTGGATGAAGTTTCCTGACGATCTGACCTAAGCAAACAGCAATTGAGAAAAACTCTCAATTATAAGACACCATATAGTTTTAGGGTTTAATCTACTTTGCAAATTTGATGTTCATAACTAAATAATTTAAGCAAATATAATATGGGAATTTTTGCTTTAAGCATGAAAATAATGTTAGTAATACACAAAATGTGGCATCGAATTGATGTCACTGTAGTCATAGCATAGATGACGCATGAAATATGACAAAATTTTATGATGACGTTCGGTGTTGGATTGATGTCACTTTTTGCCTTATTGATGCCATTTGTAATAAAATTGATGTCACAATTCTGATGTTAGGGCATCCTCAATATCAAAATGCATTTTTTTATGAGTGTAGTTATTAAATTAGAATGTGGAAATTCTGACTTTTTTTACTACATACTTACTTTCCTGCAAAATATTTCACATATTCGATTACTTGGTACCCGAATTATTTTTTGTTTTGTAATATCACTAAATCAGTCTTGTTCAAATCACCAGCTTTTTCCAGCAATCTCTATCAGATCTAATGATAACCCTTTCAACTTTATACTTCTATCGTTATCATTTTCATTTATATTGGAAATTTATACGTTACTGATTGTAATCGTGTTTTGGATTGTACGCTTTATTTAAATTATGTGGTAGTGGAAATCAACGCCCCTTAAAAATGCTATCAATGCAAATTCTTTTTTTGTTTTTATAATAGAAACGTGACCTGTTACGGTTATCAGTTTTATTAAGTATGTATTTGGAAAAAATCGAAAAGGGGATGCTCTGTTTTAGTAAAATAATTTAATAATAATCACATTAATTAATATTCAACAAATGTAACACAATAATTATAAAATTAAACAAACAGATAAAAAATAGTTTAATATAATTTATTAAATGTCTCTTGTGAATGTAAAAAATGCATTTTATTATAATTGTTAATTTGTTTACAACATGTTTCTTTACTACTCCCATGTAATTTTTTGTATTGGAGAATAAAAAAAAACATGATTTGCGCCGTTCAGTTTAACACTGTGCTACACATGTTTTAGCAAGTTGTTTCGAACAGTGTTCGAAAATGAAGAGAACATTATTTAGCGTTCGGCTCACACACCCAGGAACGATATCTATTTTTTTAGTGTTTGTATAGAAGAACACATCCCTTAATACCGTTCGTAACTATTTTCAAGAAAGAGCCGAACATTTTATAGTGTTCTGTTCTTCGTTAAAAAACAGAACAATTGTAGTGATACTGTAGACAAACATTATATTTTAATGTTCTAAAATATTTATTTTATTTCCATTGATAAAGAAATGAACAAACAACAAATTTTAGCAACGAACGCTGCACGAACTGCTTTTGCGTGTATTGTGTATAGATATGTTTTGTTTGTCTAAAATAATTTAGGTGGCTTTTTGTTTTTTTTCGTATGTGTATTTTATTTTTGTAAAAAATGTTTGGTTTTCTTTACCCGCCAAAAGTGACGAACATTAATGAGCTGAACCGAACACAATGAAGTTTGTTGTTAAAAAAAACCAAATGGAATTAAATGTTCTCAGCTTTTGTTAAGTTGTATAAAAACAGTATTATGTTTGTGTTCGAAAGATGACAAACAGGGAAACGTAATTTTTTCAATGATTTACTACACAAACACTATTAGCGTTTCTTTTTTCCGCAAATCTACCGAACCGAACA
This sequence comes from Pollenia labialis, assembly GCA_949318255.1. Classification (NCBI taxonomy): domain Eukaryota; kingdom Metazoa; phylum Arthropoda; class Insecta; order Diptera; family Polleniidae; genus Pollenia; species Pollenia labialis. The sequence goes on along the minus strand of OX439139.1, from coordinate 118,468,667 downwards.
TTAAGGAGCGATATTTAGTGTTTATTTTCGAACACTGGTTTTGAAAGTATGTTTTACAGTTTTTTTTTTGTATTTTTGTGTAGTTTAATTTGGCGGAATTTCAATCATTTATATTTAATATTTACATGCATTTTAAAGCACTTATGCATATTGCCGACTTTAAAATTTATGCAAAAAACGTTTAAGGTCAGTAGGAAATAATTCGTTTGAATAATTAAAAAAATGTCTGAGCTTAAATTGTTGTCATTTTAAGTGACAAAAAAAAAAATTTTGAATGTCAATGTAAAGTGTTGACAGTGTTACGTAGTTATTTGTTGTACAATGTATAAAAAGAAGTAGGTATAAATGATGAGATCACAGTGGCGAATTTTGAAAAAAAGGAAATTTATTTAAAGTTTCTTAACTGAAATTTTTTTGGAAAAGATTTCACCTAGAATAATTGTTTGTTGAACCAGCGTATATCTACTTATTAAGCATTTTTTCCGTTTTAATGTTAACCTTGTGCTTAAAAAACAGGTCGTACTTTTTAAACCATTCAATAAGATTTCTAACCTCCTTCTTAGACTGAACCCAATAATGAGAATCTATACATAATTTAATGTTTCGCGAAAATACTTTGATTTTTCAAATATTATTTCTTACTTGCTTGGTTTACAATTTAAAGAAATAATAATGGCGAACACAGAATCATACACGACTATAGTTGGACAGCTTTTGTGGACTATAAGCGAATTTGGACTACAACCGATTTTTTTATAAGCCATTTTATTGATAGTATGTGAAACCTAGTATAATCCACATTTTGGACCATATAAAAATTATTTTCTTCAATAAAACCACTCTTTTTAAACAAAAGGAAAGTTTATTTAAAACATAACCAAATATTGATTTAATTTAAATAAATAGTTAAAAAAAATCTTACAATCAAAGCAAAAATGTAAATGATTTCAATGCTTTATAAGCCTTAAGTATGAGATTCATTTTAATTCTTTGGATGACGAAATCAAACACAACATAAATATTAATTTCATTGGTTGTTTACATGGGTTCTCCACCTGACAATTTTTTGTTATACCAAACGTCAAAGTACATGTACATATATTAAAAAACTCTAATATTTTTGCCAGCGTTTTATTTGTATAAAGTTTTACGTTTATTATGACAAAAAATTGTCAGATGAAATATAAATTGCCAAATTTGACATTTATAATAGTTGCCTGATAGGTAAATAAAAACATGTTGCCAGTTGATTAAAAAATATTAAAAACATAGTGGACTATAAGTGAACATTATTGCATAAAGAATTATATACACAAGCGAAATGGACCTTAAAACAAATAATTTGTATGAAATTCGAAAAATATGCATGTGAATACCCCAGTTTTGGCTTAAATCCGTTTTTGGCCTTTAAGCGAAATGGACTGTACTGTACTACAAATTTTTAGTAGAAATGATCTTTAATTGACTATAAACTGCCACAAAAAGCGAGACGCACTTTAATAAAACGATGTTTTTTGAAGCCTCATGTGACTTACGAAAGAGCTAGCTGTCAAGGCGAATTAAAAATAAAAGCGGTGGTGGCGATACGTCAAGAAGAAAAACACCAACAACACAACATTGTATTTTATTTGTTGCTTTCGTTGGTCGATATGTCGAAAACACGAGCAACTCTTACATTCCTTTTTTGTGTTTGCTTGTGCTTTCGACAATTGAAAATCTCACCGAAAAATATAAAAACAGTGTGGTTTACTTGGAGGCCACACGATCAAGTTTTGCCTTTTAATTCCTTTCAATTTGCAATACACTCTCATTTATTTACTAAGTCTGGGTTCACACTATGAAAGTTTTCTTTCAGAAAGCCTGAGTTTATTGCTCAAAAATTGAATGCAACCTATGTCACAACTTTAAATTTTTGGAAATTTTGACAAACAGTATATGTAAAAGACTATCAAGAACAACTTGATCGTGTGGCCGCAGGGTAAGAAGTGTGAGTGGGTTAGTCTAGAATCACACTATGAAAGTTTTCTTTCAGAAAGTCTGAGTTTATGGGTGAGAGAGGAGAAAAGAAAAGCATGTTCTCTTCCCCTCTCACTAATTAACTCAGACTTTCTGAAGGAAAACTTTCATAGTCTGATCCCAGACAAACGAAAATGTTGCTCACTAACCTTGAAATCAGTTGTTTTCTTGACCGTAAATTGAAAGAGAATTTTAAAGGCAAGTTCGTATCAAGTTTTATAAGTATGAGTGTATTGGTAAAAATGTGTGAGAGTATTAAAACTTGATAGGCAAAACTTGATCGTGTAACCCTCAAGTAAATTGAAAGCTGTGACATAGGCTGGACGCAATTTGTTTCCAAGATGTCATCAAGAAAATAATTTATAAAAACAAACAAAAATTTCTCTCTTTAAACTTTTAAACAGCTGTTAAATTGAACGTAAAATTGCCAAACAAATGGAAAGCTAAAATTGGGAGCAATCTCGTGGTCAATTTAAAAAGTGAGAGTGTGCTAGCAAAAAAGTGTGATTGCAAATTGAAAGGCAAAACTTGATCGTGTGACCTTAAAGTTAGTAAGGGTATTCACGTCACAAGTTGCACACTTGCGAAAAAGCAAAAGTGCAAAACTATAACAACAACCACACCACACAGACAATTAGTTGTGCGTAAATAATTTGCTTTGTGGTTGTTGTTATGTGGTTGCACTTTTGCTTTTTTGCATGGGTGCAACTTGCGACATACCCTTAGTAAGAAAAAAAAATTGCACAGTTTTGCTTTCAACGCCACCTAAAAAACGAATTCGCCTGGCTAGCTGTCAAATGAACTCTCATGATAGATTCTTGCTTAAACAATGTTACCAAATAATCCAAATTTAAATTGAAAACAAGTAAGAAAGTATAATCGGTCAAGCCTGACCATATGATACCCTACACTAGAGGTCTGCTTTGAATAACTCACTTGTTTGCCTTTACTCAAAGTGCACAATATTTATTCAATTATAAAACATTCAAAAAGATAAGAAGAGAGTAAACCATATACAAAAATAAGAATGAATGAATTGAATAAAAAACTTGTTTACTGTGAATGAATATGAGAGTAATTCATAAATAACAAAACATTGGACTGACCCGTTAGAGAGACCAAGTTTACAAAAAATATTCAAATAATTTTTGAATTATTGAATGTGCATACATTTATTTGAATACCTTGCCATAATATGTGTGTAAGCTTGTGGCTTCTTTCCCAGCGGTAAAACTTAGAAGACCTTCTTACTTCAGGCCTTTTTGAAGGCCTGATTAAAAAATTTTTTGATTTAATTACTATTCTTATGTAACTGCTAAAGAATGCCTCATAGAAGGCCTCGGCTCTTTGGTATAAAAGATAAGATACACCTTCCACACTCGCTTCTATGAGAAGCGATAAAAGAAGGAGTAACATATTTTGTTTTGTTTTTTTGCACACGCAAAAGCAAAAGAGTTCAGATTCCTTTACAAAAACAAAGTAACATACATAATAAAATAACTTCCAAATGAAAACAATAACGTAAATCTGTTTAGTTGATGTTAAAAAGAGAAAGAGTAAAATTTTTTGTTCTGTTTTTTCGCCAAGGCAAAAGCGAAAGAATTCAGATCCCGTTATAAAAATAAAGTTACATACATATTAAAATACCAAGTGAAAACAATAATGTAAATCTTTTTAGTTGTGTTTTGTTCATTGAAGAAGAAGGTTCTGTGTAGGGATGGAGACTGTAAAAAAACATCGATGTTTTTTTCGATGCGATGCGAATAAAAATGGTCAGCCAATTTCCATTAGAACCGATGCACTTTTTACAAGGATGGTGCGAAAGGCCTTTTAAGAGCCATTAATTAAAAGGCCTTTTAACATACCTTTCTTAAAAACCCTTTAAGATAACCTTTATTCTAAAGCCTTTTATCAGTCCTTCTCTGGAAAGCCTTCTAAGAGCCATATATTTGAATGCCTTTAAGAAGCTCTGGCGAAAGAAAGGAAAGCGGAAGGCCTTCTCCGCAATGACAACGCGTGTAAAAAAGATATGAGTATGGAATGGAGCAAGAAGGCCTTGTACATCCAAAAGAAGGGGTACAGAGGCCTTCTAGAAGGCCTTCGTACTCCTTCTTTTTCCCGCTGGGTTTATTTATAAGAGTTAAGCTTACACATACATACATACATAATGTGTAGGTACACATATTTTACATTCAAATTATATTTGAATGATTTACTCATTTGACTTGAGTTGACTGAATGGAATGAGTTTTTGTTGTTTTGTCTCTGGTTATTTTTTCATTAGTTTCGTTATCATTGGGTGATCGACACATTGTAATTAAAAAACAAATGAGTGTGTTGAAATTGCTTTTTATTTATTCTTGCAGACCTCTACCCTACACCACTTTGTGCCGAATATTATTTAGATATCTTGAACAATATGAGATTTATGGGTCCTATGGCTAATTTTGGACCTACCAGCACAACATTTTGTCATGACATGGTAGCTATCGTAAAAGTTATTGTTGCCAATTTTTTGTGTCAATACATACCAATATTTTAAGGTGTTACAAACATCAGCACAATTGCATAAGTCAGCGATGCACACTTAATCGTTCAGCTGAACGGGTTTATTAATAAACAAAATTTGCTGCATATTGAGCTGATATTGAGCCTAAATACTCCATTACAGCCAGAAAATTTCACAGCTTTGTGCAGTTTACACGCTGGGGGCACCGTCGGACCTTATGTCTAATGATTTAAAATTGGACTTCCAGAAAATGCATCGTCAAGCACGGCCGATATGCCGTACAACATTATTAAATATTAAGACCATTGTATCTTTCGCATAAAAAGATTATTTAATTAAAATTAAATATTTTGTGTTATTTTCTGCAATTTCTAGTTGCATCGGGTTAAAAAAGTGCTTAAGTTGAATTAAGCTAAATTAAAGTAAATGGCACTTTGAGATCTTCACGTTGAAAAGTACCCTTCTAAAATGGTTCACAGAATAACTCGGACAGAAAAGGGGTCAAAAGTCGGCCAACTGGCAGGACATGTGGACTTCGTTTAAAACAAACGTAAAACACCATCCTCACCTTTGGAGGTAACGGATATAAACATGTATCCTCTCCTTTTTATATCCTTTAAACCTTATCTTTTTTTTCTTTATCAATGCCCATTGAATACTAATTTTAGATGTGGCAAGTTTCCTAAAATGATTATTACATCTCTTATTGAACCACCCTTTGCGTTCACGCTAAGAGTAAACAACAGAAGGTAATACATAATTTATAAAATGACCTTGGAATTACTTTCTCATAAATCAGTTGAAACAAATTACAACAGATTTATTACGCTTTTGTTAATTTATAATAAATAAACAAAATTTTATAATTAATAAAACTGTATTTTAATTGTGGCATTTACAATAAAAAGGGGACAAGTGCAGAAAAGAAAGCAACTTTATTTTATTTTGTTAAATTTAATTGTATACTTTATATAAATGTTCGGTCAATATAGGTCAGCTCTAAATTATTGTACAGTGATAGAAAGTAGTGTTAAGTGTTGATTGCTGGCGCTTGCTTGTCAGCTCTTCAGTTGATAACATTTACTTATACCCTACACGACTATAGGTGGATTGTATTAGTATGTTTACCCAAAATTATTATTCTCGTACAACAATCGCTCTTGCTTCAGATTTCCATATCGCACCATTTACTCAAAAGGGAATTTAGCATAAAATTTATAAATTTTTAGGTGAGTCAAAAAACTGTTCTTTTTTCTGATACAGGGTGGCTAAATAAGACCTACTTATGTCGTTGTTATGGTCTCGCGGTAGCAGTGCTCTCAAAATTTTAATGTTGTATGTTTAGATCCAGCCTAAAAATTCTTTGCAATATTTGTCTCGAAATTCTGAGTTGGCCGGAACGACGCCCCTAGGAAGATATGCTGCGTTAGGCCATTACATCCACTGTAGAAAATTGGTGATGCATACCAAGATTGCGCTAAACAACCGAATGCTAAGACTATTGAAGTTTTTAGATTTCATGAGTCTGGGGTCAGTAGCCCCCGGTGACACGGCACCAGTCTAACTATTGGTTGAGGTCCCCTTAGACATACTCTCTCTTGTAAAGAGAGTGCTTTTCGTCACGAAAATATAGATTTTTATGGAGTGAGCATTTGTCTTGAGTTATGGTTCCTTTGACTTATCATTTCTGTAACAAATACATTCTGTGTGGATTGAGAGTGTCGTTCGTTGGTGTGTGTGGTGGTGTTAAAGTTAGGACTTCGTAGTCTTCTTATTTGTGAGTAGAATATATGATGTTGGTCCGCCTACGACAGTATCGTCTTGAAATCGAAAGGTTAGCGAAAAATCTAATCTACTGGATGTGTGTTGGTGTTTTGGTAAAGATTTTAGTAGTCTGTCTTAGGAGAAAATAGAGTCGAAATGTCGGTCCCATCAACGACAGGTTCGGGTTTTAAATTGAAAACTGAATGGAGGGATTGAGGTACCTGAGGTAAAGATTTAGTAGTACTCCGTTAGTAGATAGTAAGGCTGTTTATTGGCCGGTGGATGGTTCTTAAATGCAAAGCAGGCGAAAAGTTTAGCTATCGGAGTAAGTGGAGTCGTAGTAGATTTTTGATAAAGAGTGCTTTTCCCAAGAGAATTATCAAAACGGGTACAACGAGGGCTGTTGTTAAGAACCAAAGTTTTGGGAAAAGAATTTTCTAAATTTCAATGAGAATCAGTGGAGTGGTTAGATTTATGAGGATGGTTCATCTGTAAGCTGTTGCTAATCAACAGAAGCTGTTATCTCTTCCTTAAGAGGGGGTTATATATCCCAAGATTCAAAGCAAGGGGTTGAGTGAAAAAAATTTAATACTTATCGTTGTTCTTTGGACAGGTGTCTGGTACTTTTTTGAGATCCGGCCTTATTAGGGAGTAAAAGGGTAGAAACTTAATTTTGGTACTTTTTTGACACCCCGTCCATCTTATGAACCAATAAACATAGAAACAAAGTCTATACCACATTCGAAACTTGTCAGAAATTCGAACGATTAAAGGGTGAAAATCGTAACTATTTTTGGTACTGTTTTTACAAAACATTTTTCCCAATTCATTGACATATTCGTACTAAATTATGGGCTACCACTACAATACTGAAATGTTTGATACTTTAATAGGGGGAACAGTATGTAGTACCAAAAAAAGGATACGGGAAATTTGATATTTTTCTTAAGCTTTTGGTTCTACATCTGGTATTTTTATACCCTTCACCACAGGTGGAAAAGGGTATATATAAGTTTGTCATTATATTAGCAAAAATTAAGGAAAAAACATTTATTTGACATGTTTTGGCAATGTGTGTAAGACATAGAAATCTGGACCAATATTTTAGTATACGGATCGGCATAGGATTACTTTTTAAAGTGATCTAACCATAACCATCCGTCCGTCCGTCTGGCTGGTTGTCTGTCCATGTTGATTTTGTGCGCAAAGTGCAAATTGAACCTTTGTAGATAATTTGATCAAATTTGGTAAAAAAAAATTTAATTGTTCTACGGACGAATTCTATGAAAATGGTGAGAACCAGTCTATAATTTTGCATATTTGTGTCCGTAAAGCATTTAATTATGTTCGTATTTATATTAAATTCGCCCCAATTATATTTTACTGCAAATTAAACTCTTTTCGAATCAGTTTACATTTGTCTAATGCTCCCATCCTTAAATAGTTTTTTACTTTCTTTTAAATGTTAACATTAATACAAAATTTAGTGACCGTCCCTAAAATCTCGTTAAGATAAAATATCTTATATGAATGTTGATATCTAGATAATATTCCTTTCCAAATAGGGTAAAATTGGGATTTACTGATTATAATTTTAGGGTTGTTTTTATTAATTGGAACTGTTATTAAATTGTTGAATATTTTGTTTTCAAATTAGCAATTTTTGAATTTTTTTGGGGCATATTTTTCACAATTTTTAAAAGCATATTTTGAAGTTTTTACTAAATATTTAATGCGCATAAAACGCGTTTTAGAGCATATTTAAGGTTTCCCTGGTAATTAGTAACAGTATAAATTCTTTAAAAATTTAATAACACATCTAGAAAGTAATTAACACGTTCGCCACTCAGCAGTTTTTTGCGTTTTCTGTCCAAACTCAGGAACAAAAAAAGATGTGTCGCATATATGTGACATGAGTTTTGTAAAACATTTTCCTAACAGAAACTGTGTGTCACATATTTGTGACATACTCCAAAGTCACTTATATGTGACATGAGTTTTAAGTTAAATTGGTGTCACATATATGAGTCAGTACATATTTAAAATTTTTTTAAATAAAACACAAATTGATAATAATTTGTAGGCATTTTATATTTATTTATTTTTTATTTGTATAGTACATGTATATATGTATTTATTTAAGAACTGTGCCAATTTTTGAAGCAGGGATATGGGCATAATCCAATTACCTCACCATCTTTGTCTCTGCAGACTCCACAGATATACTTTGTTGCTGTCCTCTTTTTATTTTTAGTGCACTCTCGGCAGCACTTTCTTGTGTTGCTTACATCTGGAAAGTGAGGTGTATTAGATGTGCTGGGAACTACTTGGTTGGATGTCCGATGTGTTGAAGTTTTAGCTAAATATGCATTTATAACATGTTCTCTGAATGACAGAAACGTTATAGGACTATCAACATTTAGTTTATTATAGATCCAGCAGGCATTCCAAAGTGATATGTCGATCATATGAAAAAATACTTTCATATACCAGCGAATTGATCGCCTGGGGCAGGCATAGTACGACACCATTTGATCGCATCGATCGATACCTGACATATTTTTGTTATAATCATCAATCATTTTCGGTTTCTGTTGTTCTATTCCCCTTTTGGAATACGTCATAACCATGTCAGAGTTATGCTTCGTAGAAATCATCAGTACATCTCTTTTATCTTTCCATTTTAAAACTATAACGCCCTTGGAGTTACGTCTCCATGATGTAGCTCCTTTAGAAAGCTTACTTTTTATGATATATGTGGGATTTCGTTTTCTGTTTACTCTTAAGGTTCCGCACATAGTAGTTTTATTACATTTTAAATATTCTGCCAGGTCCACACTATTGTAATAGTTATCCATGTACAGTGTGTGTCCTTTTTGCAAATACTTCTCCATTAATTTAGCAACAATTCCAAATGAATGTCCCTTTTCATTAATAACGGTATTTTTCCCCGTGTAAATAAGCATATTTATTAAAAATCCATCGGTCGTGCAGAGTTCATAGAATTTAATTCCGTATTTATGTCTTTTGTTCGGAATGTACTGACGAAACAAAAGTCTTCCTCTCCACAAAAGAAGAGCTTCATCCAAGGATAAATTTTGAGAAGGACTGTAAATTTTATTATATTTTTAATTATATGATTAACGACATTTTCAATTTTATGGAGGCGATTAGAATTATCACTTTCTTCAGGGTTATAGAAGCACAAACAACGAAGTATATTCTCAAACTTAATGCGGCTCATAGTTTCTCCAAAAATCCTTTGAAAATAAATGGGATCTTTGCTCCAAAACAATCTCATTTCAGGATTTTTGTTAAGAGACATTAAAAGGCATAAAGCAATTACTTTTTTTATTTCTTCAACCGTAACATTTTTCCATCTGAGCAGATTAGACTTGGCCCCTAGTTTTTTATTTGAAGATAAAATAGTAGCACGTGTATTAGTCCACACAACTATTTTGTTTAGTAGTTCATCGTCAAATATCTGCATAAAATAATGTACTGGCTTTGCATAAGGTGGTAAATTTATTGATATTTTTTCTTCCCCTGTGAATTGAATATTACATTCTTCTGGCTCTACATCAATCCAATCATTTTCATTTCTTACTATGTTTTCATTTTGATCTCCCTCTAAATAAATATTTTCTTCGAAAAAATTGCATTCCTCTGACTCTTCGGTTTCACTATCTGGAATAAAGCTACTTCCAGAGTCCTCAAAATCTAAATCACTTTCACTGGAGTTTAAAATTGCTTTAAGAATTTCCTCTTCAGATATAATCTTTGATTTTCTAGTTTTTTCCATTGTTAAAGATCTAAAAATACCTACCGTAAGCATTTACAAGTAGCATAAACCTTACCTTTAACTTATTAATATCAAAAAGAATATTATAAAGTAAAACCTTCCTCTATAGAACACAACTCTTAAATGAAGTGATTGCAATACTAAAAACGCTTGTAAAGTTAGTTTTTAGATAAAATGAGACATTGTAAAATTTCGGGGAATACCCAAACTAAAAGCTAATTTGTTAAACAACTACTCACCCTAGACACAAACCGCAGCACATTTAGTTATATCACATTGTAATAGAGACTCAAACGTACAAGAAAAATACTTTCAAGAAACATTCACGAAATTAGAAGCAAATACATTTCAATAAAAATAGGACACTTATATGTGTCATGAGTTTCTGTGAAAACTCGCCCGTCACATATATGTGACGCTGAGTGGCGAACGTGTTAATAATAATTGTGTTGTACAAAAGTAAATTTAATAAATTTCATTGCATTTATTTCATCATAGTTTTGAACTTGAGCAATCACTCAGAAAATTTAATTGAATGACCAAAAATATTTAAGCTGTTTAAAAATTCAAAAGGTATTTGATGTGTTAAAATATAAAGTAAATAAAATAAACGAAATGTTTAAATATTAATGGGGAGGAAGTAGAGCAATTATAAAATATTATTATAATTAAAATATAGCGTAAAGATTGACACAAAAATAAAAAATGGACAAAAGTGCTTTATTCGGCTGTGCCGAATCTTACATACCCTATTATTACAGTATTGAGAAGCCAATTTTTTCGGAAATATTTTGGGCGCTGGGTGAAGTAGTAGCTCGATGCAGCTCATTTTAAAAACCAAACAAAGAGAAAATATTTGAGTTAAAGCTTCTCAACCTACTTATAGCCTACTTCCGATGTACGAAAGAATTCTTTCTTTTGAGTAATTAAAGGTATATAAAACAAAAACAAATTCTAAAAACTTTGTTTTTGATTTAAATGTAGTTGTACGAAATAAAGAATTCTTTCGCATATCGGAAATAATCAGTTAGCTTGTTTTTTATGAAATCTATCGCAACAAAACCATAAATTCGTGAGATCAATTGCCTGTGGGCCAGGTAAAATAATGGAACGATTTGCTTTAATTTTTAATATTTTATACTATTTATATTTTAGAAATATTTGCGCCAAAGTTGGAATGCTATGGTAGTTTATGGTATGAGCTCCATTATGCCAAAACCATTATTTCGGAGAGAAAAAGGTGTTATTTGTCTATAACTCGGTCATTTATAAGCCGATTTTGTTTAACACTAGTACTTAATCTATTTAAGGTAAAAAGAGTAAAACTTAAGTTCATAGATTATAAGAAGACTTAAAAAAAAAATTTGTTTAATGGGTAAAAATAAGATATATGAGTAAAAGTTAAAGATTTATGGGTACAAATTAGAGGCAGTCGGGGTTTTTTTCACAGCCATTTGTAAACCTATATGTGTATATATAGGGGTTTTTTTAGAGTGCCACCACCCATTTAACAGGTGATAGTTGCTTTTTGCTTAGTTTGCTTTGAAATTTCATTATGAATCGACCTACACCAAAAAGTAAGTCATTATATGGCAAAACCGTTCTTTTGGTAATGCGAATAATTTTTAAAGCTTAAATTTATGAACTTCCTTTAAAAAGTTTGGTAGAATGAAAAACTGACTTTTTTGGCTCAGATTTAAGTGCATTAAATATTGATAAAAGCTAAATTGGTCCATTATAATACCTGGCCAACACAAGTGCCTTCCCGAATTAAGATTTTTTTTACGATAGGGTTTCTACAAACCAAGCTAAGTTAATGACATTTTTTGAAATTTTCTATACATAAAGCGGCTTGGCTTGACATTAATATTTTCCACATACACACAAGCTTTTCTAAGGATTAAGCAAAGCTTAGAAGGTCCAAACCTTTCACACAAATGTACTCCGGAATACTTATTTTTTCTATTTAACAAGTCCACTTATAGCAGTTCCTTTAAATTTTTCTGACTTATTTTTTATAATATGGTAAAGTGTATTTAAGTTTCGGCTAAGCGGAATAGAGAACTATGAATTGTTTTCAATTGCGTTGCCATTACCTTGACTATTGTTATCAAATAATACTTAAACGTAAAAACACTTCAGATTCTGTAAATTGAATTAATTAAAACAAGAGATTAAAAAGGTTGCTGCGACACAATAACAGTTGTCACTTTTCAGATCCAAATTCAAGTCGAGATAAGGTCTGAACGTCTGAGGTGAAAAAATGTTATGGCTATTTATTAGATTTGTATAACCTCAAAAGTCATCAGAAATCATTATACAAATTTTCCGTATATTTTTTCTAAATTCAAAAACAAAAATATTGTTTTCTATGAATCAGAGATTTCGATCGGTTAAAGTGTTACTGGAAAAACATGGAGTAGATAAAAAAAGGGATTTTGTTTTAAAGTACTGTAATATAATTTTTAGAAACATTGCTGTTATGTACTATTATGGATTTAGTTCCACAAAATTGTTATTAGTTTAAGTTTCATATCTTTACCTTAAACGTAAAAGGACCTAAATAACCAAAAATAAAGATTGATGTTTTCATTGATGATGATCAACACAAAACAAAATATATTTTAGAAACTTTAAACCAAAATAAGCGATTTTATTAATAAAAAACAAACGGCCCTATCTGCAAAAGATTATACGACAAACGCTAAAATATTTAACTAACAGTTTGTATAATATGCAACATTGATAGCTTTTACAAGAAAAATAAATTATAAGCAGTTTAGAGCAATTTATCAATTAATCATTTTGAATAGTTTCTGCTTCTCCTGTAAAATTTTCACAATCTAAGATAGGGCCTTTTGCGTTTTAGGTAACGATATATTTGCTATTTCTGCAGACCTTTATAATGATACCAAGGTTGGCAAACGATACCGCTTAAAATTTAATACATTTAGAATACTTTAACCGAACCCGTAATTTTTTTTCGGTTGATAGCTAATATTTTTTCCATTAGCACAACTCTTTGCGAAATATTAATTTTGCAATATTTCAGATAATTGGCACCACTTAAAAAATTGGTCATCAAGGTCCTTTTTTGCTTTAAACTTCAATTACTTCCACTTCTTTATCTGTCATTGGACAAAAAACACTGATGCTTTTACTTCTGATTTATTAAATGTAAACAGTCGCTGCTGTCAAACCAATTCAGAAGGCGAAAAGTTGTGCACAAATTAGTTATAATAAGACGACAATTTTGCTCTATACGACTTCAATATTCATTTAATGACGAAAAATATTATTTTTATACATATTTGTTTTCCAATTCACAAGGTCTGTCATATGGATATCTTAAAAAATAAGATTTTGGTTTTTTTTTTATCTTTTTGCAAATTTATCAATCGAACATTTCCAGGCCTGGTATGAATACAACATTTTTCAAAACACATATGGGGCAAGGCCCATTGAAAAGGTCTGCGCAAGAAGCCTGATGATCATTGTTTATGTTCTTTTTAGTTGTCATAAGTTGTTTACATTTTGCTTACATGTGCATGTATACGTTTGTTTACGTTTATGGTATGCCACACATACACGTTTTTTCCTTTTGCTTTGTATATGTGGTAGTAAATTTTTGACAACTAAAAAGAATCTTTTTTTGTTTTTGTACAAGTAAGCAGACCTGATAGATGGGCCTTGATATGGGGGATTCACAAGGTGTTATAAATTCATATGTCTTAATATATTAACATGAAAAATACGACTGTTGTGAACAACCCCTCATAGCTTAGTGTGCTATTTTGAATTTTAATCAGTTGATTTATAGCAAATATAAAAAAAATATTATTTATCTAAAATAAAAATATTTTTTTTATACTAATCCATGAATTAATAAATTAAATTAGATCTTGCCTGACTATTTTTCAGACGCAAATTAAAAATAATTTTTATTTTGTCTGTTTACCAAAAAGCTTAGCCTTTCGCCGATCTAATTTGACGCCGCACGTAATTTTTTGCAAAAATTGCTAGCCGCAGGTTAAATTCGGATGTTAGTCGGATAAAATTTTATAATCAACGACGACAGCTTACAAAAACGAATGCGGCTCGGCTCAGCCGTTCAGCGCAGGTCTCTTCGGATTAATTACGACATCACAATGAACATAGCAAGCAAAGTTTTAGTTATTTAAGACACTTTTTATTTACAAAGCCACAACAATATTTTTAAACCATTGTTAAATGATAAATATTATGAAAATGTCACATGATAGCACACCTTGTGAATAACCCAATGAAAATCAATCGTATAATGTGACAGCACTTTTTATGAAAATAACCAACAACAAAAATAGAATATTGTGTTGTTATACAACGATTACCGCGTAACTACGAGCTTGTGAATTGGACAATTGTTTTCAAATTTAAATTATTAAAATAAGGCAACTTTAAATCAATATTAATGTTAATGTTTCTTATTTAATCAATATATGGTTTTTATTGATAAGAAATGTTTTTTTCCTCCTTGTATTAATTTTTATAGCCTTTTCACACTTGTCAACATTTAACATCTAACATTATTTTTCGAAGATGTTGGAATTTTCCCATAACACAGTACAACATTTTTCAGTTAATTGATTGCCAACTTAATTCTGTGAACTGTATGTGAAATTAGACCCAAAAAGAAGAATTTCTGCATCATTCGTTTTGTCTTCTTACCTGCGATTTGAAGTTAGTATCGATTTGAAGTTAGTACTATCGTATAGGGGAATTTATCACGTTTTAGGCCCTGTTGTTTGACATAGCTCGACAACCACTAGCCCAATTTAGTTGAAATAAATTTTAAAAAATTAAGAATTACAATTCCCTTAATCTGTTCATATATTGTTTTCCTATACAAGTAACACTTTCGAAGTTAAAATGAATGTATGAAGGGAAAAAATTATTTTTTGCCTAAAAATTAAAATTTTTTTTTTTAAAAATACATAAAAAATCCAAAATGGAAAAAAGTTTCAAGTCTAGTTATTTTTTCGCAAAGTCACATAACCTATGAGCAAAATGAGACAAAGATCATAAAAATCGATGCACGCGTTTCGCTTTTATTCGCAATTGAGTAAATGTATGAATTTCAAAAATTTGCTCGAGATATGCACAACATTATTTGGAGAAAACATTAACACCTTTTTCATGATTCTGAGAATTAAAAAAAAACGGAATAAACAAAAGGTTATTTGATTTTTATGATTGCGGTAATAAATGTACGTGGACAATTAAACAGAAAGTGGACCTTTTTATTATTTGGGTTTTTCCGGTGGCTACCTATATGATTTTTTTACAGAAATTGCACCCACATTTAAGGGTGGTCATTATTTGGAAAGTTTTGCACAGTTTGATACGTACAAGTGCTGAATCAGGTATATAGCCAGCCGCCCTTAAAATATGCGCCCATTTATAAGTACCTGGCAGTAAAATATTCAAAAATACGTAGTATTTATAGGTGTGCATTGATCGATTTTTGGCATTCAGCCAGTGCCGACGAACGCGAACAGTAAAAGTGATTTTTTTGAAAGAACCGTGTCCAGCGAGAAGAGATACAGCAACGAGTGGACAGGTTGCTGTTTTATTTCGAAAAAATCGGTGCATCCATGACGCTGAAATTGCATTTCTTGCACCACCACCTCGATACTTTTTTTTGGCACAATCACCTCAGGAATCAGACGAACAAGGAGAGAGGTTCCACCAGGTGACCATGCCATTTGAAAAGCGGTTCAAAAGCAAAAAATTGGATGCATTGCTTGCGGAGGTTTGTTGGTGGAGTTCCACAATTATGCAGTTTGAAGAAAGCACCGAAGATGAAGACATTGAAATTGGTGGACACAGTGAAAGAAACACGCCCTTGAATAGTATGTGTATCTCGGATGACGATACAGACTCAGACCATGAATATGAACAACCTACGAAGAAAACAAGATCATCAGAACCACAAGCGTCAACTTCTACAAGGATGGATATTGCCAATAATTGAAAAAATGTTCTAAATTTTGTTTTTATGCATATTATAATTGCGTATTAATTGCATATTATTTTATTTTCATTAAGTTTTTATTAATAAAGTTTTTTTTTGCATGATAATTTTTTAATTTATATTTTTATTTTAAGGGTGGTGGCTATAACTGATTTTTGAAATTCATACCTTTACTCAATTGCGAATAAAAGCGAAACGCGTGCATCGATTTTTATGATCTTTGTCTCATTTTGCTCATAAGGTATGTGACTTTGCGAAAAAATAACTAGACTTGAAACGTTTTTCCATTTTGGATTTTTTATGTATTTAAAAAAAAAAAAATTTAAATTTTTAGGCAAAAAATAATTTTTTCCCTTCATACATTCATTTTTAACTTCGAAAGTGTTACTTGTATAGGAAAACAATATATGAACAGATTAAGGGAATTGTAATTCTTAATTTTTTAAAGTTTATTTCAACTAAATTGGGCTAGTGGTTGTCGAGCTATGTCAAACAACAGGGCCTAAAACGTGATAAATTCCCCTATACGATAGTACTAACTTCAAATCGATACTAACTTCAAATCGCAGGTAAGAAGACAAAACGAATGATGCAGAAATTCTTCTTTTTGGGTCTAATTTCACATACAGTTCACAGAATTTAGTTGGCAAATCATGTGTTGTACTGTGTAAGATAAACATAGGGCTAAAAATCAAAATTTTTAAAATTTTTGCAAAATTTTCTCATTGTATTTCATTCTACATCTTTCGATGATTTTAGTGTAATCACTAGAAAGTGTCAAAAAATTCTATTATTATTGTGGGTGGCATCACAAATGACAAAATGACAAATTTGCATTTGGCTTGAAAGCAGCGTTCCCATTTCTCAAGGTTTTTAAGCCTTATGGTATATGATTTTTTTTATTATATTATTAAACAAAATGAGTTCTAAATACATTTTGGTGTTATCTTTTAAAATTTTGGCTCCTTTGTAGAAAAAAAGTATTAAAAAAAAAATAAAAGGTTTCTTTTCAGAAATGGTGACAATTTTTGTTGATAGTAGATATTAGATGTTTCAAGTGTGAACGCGTATTTCACATTTTCAACATCTTCCATGCGTTTCTCCGAAATGTATGCAAGTGTACAAAGAGTATTATCCACTACAGAGTAGCGTATACCAGTTTCTAACCAATTTATAGTCTACACAAATAGTTTTATGAACTAATTTAATTCAATTCGAATAACCGCTTTCCAAATCTTGTCAATTAAAACCAAAATTTGTATTTCCTAAATACAACTAAACTTCCAAATAAAATAAGTAAATTCAAGGTCTACTTTCTCTCTGGAAGTTGAAATAAAAAAATATAGCGTGACGTTATGTTGCCTAAAGTTAGAGAAATTCGAAATATTTTAACAAAATCTTATTAATTTCGAGTAAATTTTGTTTTTGCTTTTTTTTTATTGTTACTAGCCTTTTATTTTAATCTATTTGGAAGTAAATAGTTTATTTAATAGTTGTGGGATGTAAATACACAAATTATTTATAATTCTTAATTTATTTTTTTTTACTATTATAAAAAAAAAACTAAATAACTGTATAAACAATTGCTAAAGTTCAGTACATTGCACTGATCATTTCGATATAAACAATTTAACAACAAAAAAAAAAAAAAAAAAATTTTAAAACGAGTACAAAAAGCTGTTGATTTACAAAAGCGACAGTTTTTTTTCTTTTTGTATTTTAATAATATTTTTTAGTACGAGTTTAAGTTAAGCTTTAGTTCATTCTTAAACGCATTAAAATCAACACTTGTACTGATTTGACACACACGACACCACACGGATTCGGAAATCAGAAGTGAAATAAAATTAAAGAAAAAAAAAATACTTGACAAGAGCGAGAAGATAATGAAGAAAGAATTTAGTATCATATCAGTCTTGTAAAATAAATTATACAAGAAAGACTCTTTTTTAACAATACAAATTTACAACAATTACAAGTACATACTACATATTTACTTGATTGTTATATGTATTCATTTAGTTAAATGAGTTTTGTGTGTAAGCATGTACTAAATTCAATTCAACAAAAACATCTTCATTTTTATAATGGTACAAGAACATTGTTGTCATTTTAAATAATACAAAACTGGTGTACAAAGAAATTTCTTTTTAAAAACGATTGATTCATTCTGCTGAAAAGTGCTGCCATAATTGTTCCATTATTTAAACTAAAGTGCAATAATCCGAAGTTTTTTTGTGAGGAAAATTAAAGACATTTCATTGAAGTCGTCGCATAAGTTTTTATCTTTTGTGTTGCAAATAGTTTTGCGTTTTTTTTTTGTTGTTGCTCAAAACTATTTCGATTTGGTGATAATTTGATAACAGGCCATATTTTAAAAATTTACTGGATTTCAAGTGTTTACGGAAACCAAAAGAGCAGGCAATATGGGTAAGTAAAGTAAAAAAAAAACACGCAAGAGTATTGTATTCGGCAATGCCGAATCTTATATGCCCTTCGCCATGGTGAACAGAACAGGATTTTATATAAATACCGTTCTTTAGACATAAATAAATTTAAATCTTTGTCTCTTGCCGTTTGCCTGATAAACAGAAATTGATAATATCTTCGTTCAGAAAATGTCACGCCCAGTTCTCTACTCCCGTCCACATTTTGTTGGATGTTGTGTAGTTATTTGGAAACTTTTGCTCTTGGCGTTCTTTAAATATACAGAAATCTATAATGTCATTGTACGGTGAAGCCACGCCAACTTCTCCAACCCCACCCATTTTTTTTTAAAGTTGTGTATTGGTAACCCAGTTTTGTGCACCAAATTTGGACAATTTATATCTTATCGTTCTTTAGTTATAAATAAATATATTTTGTGCAACGCATTCTTCTCCACTCCCGCCCACATTTTGTCGTATGATGTCTTATGATAACCAATGTCGTTGTATGTACCTAAATTGGAAACTTTGGCTCTTGCCGTTCTCCATACATATTGAAATTTATAATGTCCTTGTACGCGAGGTGCCACACTTCTTCCGCCCGTATTATGTATGTCGGATATAGTCTTATGTTAACCAAAATCAGTAGTGTTTTGTCCGTCGTGCTGTTAACACGTTTTTTCTTTATTGTCCCCGTGTTCTCGTCCTTTAATGTTAAAATTAAATTACTGGTGTTTACGTCGTCCGTCAATTAAATAGAAAAAAAAAAAAAAAAAATAAATAAACAAAATAAAATAAAAAATTTAAATAAATACAAAAGAAATAGTTTAAACTTAAAACAATAAAATAGACCAACAATTTTACATATTAAACTAAAAACACAAAATCCAAAACAAACAAAAAATATACACAAAACATAACTGAAAATATTTAAAAAAAAAAAAAAACACAACACTTAAAAAGAAAAAATACAATAACAACACTCACTTAATAACTGTGGCTTCAATTCGAAATAAAAAAAAAAAAATAAATAAAACAAAAAACAAAAACAATAAAACACATTTCAACTCTTTTAAAAATCTAATTTACAATAACAACTAAACAAGTGCACAATCATCTACATAAATAACCTACAACACACATCAAATACACAACCACACAATATCAGGATACATTTACACCTCGATATACGCGATTAAAAATATATTTTTTTGGCAATGACCAAACGAGGGGCTTTTATGTCCCCGTTTACAGTGCCATTGCTGTTCACTTTTCCCATACCATTTTTCTACGAAGTTTAATTGGCATTATGCCAGATTGCTGTTGGTTACTTAATGACAAAGGCATAACACTGGCCATTGAGTAACTTTCTCAGCAGCAATTTGGTATTTTTGTCACGTTTACTATCGTAAGGAGTATTGCCTTGAATCTTCTTAATTTGTAATGACAGGTAGATTTCGCATAGACTTCTGCAATATACGCGGATTGAGAGCGAATTATTTCTCTTTATATGCTCACATTCGCTTCCATCGGCCGGATGTTTTCGCCTTATGTGAAACCCAGGTGTGTGGGGATGCTGATCCACAGGATTTTCCCATACCTGGGTATCAACTTCTATCCCTTTTTTCTCTTCATAGGGGCCTTGCTATGTACATTCGCAACGATGTTGTGTACCAGTACCAGCAACATCTTACATGTGGTGATGCGGAATTTAGTTCCCTCTGGGTTAAATTCCGGATCAGGACACACATGTTGCATTTCGGATTTCTGTATAGAAGTCCAAACATGGAAACGGCGGCTTCCCTTAATGGCTTTGACGCCCTTTCCGATACCATTTCTAGAATCCTGGAAAGTTGTCCGAACAGTGAAATTGTAGTTGCTGGCGATTTTAATGTCCACAACTGTTCCTGGCTTCGCCATTCGAGCCATACAACTCCCGAAGGCCAATACGTTGAGTTATTCGCCGCGCATAACCACTTAGCGCAATTAGTGAATGAGCCAACACACAATTCGTGTGTTGTAGGGCAATCTCGAAATACTCTTGACCTTTTTCTCACTTCTCACCCTGAAAAGTACGAAGTGAGAACACTCGATCCTCTCGGGAATTCGGATCACAATACCATTTCTGCTTACTTTTCATATTCGGCACTTCATAGCGTTTCGAAAACAGCCCCGAAACGCTCGATTTTTATTTATGAAAAGGCTCGTTGGGCCGAGCTTAACGAATTTTACCGGCATTTCAACTGGAAACTTTGTTTCCTTGACAATAATGTTGATGCCGCAGCAAAAATGGTCGTAAATGTAATTTTGCTTGGAATGAAACTTTTTATTCCCTCGAAGCAAATTTCGGTTAAACCAAAACTTAAGTGTTGGTTTAACCAGACGTGCAAAAATGCAGTCAGATCCAGAGAGGAGGCGTTTAGTAGTTGGCGTTTGAATAAAAACGCAACTACTGATCACCTACGAAAGAAGGCAAGATCTGAGTGTGCCAAAGTACTTAGACGGGAAAAATTTCTACACGAACAGCGTCTTCGTGCTAAGGTCCTTGCTGCTCCTCGGGGCAGTAAGACCTTTTGGTCCTTCGTTAAAAGAGTTAGGGACAGTGCTAGTTCTTCTATCCCAGCGCTTTTAAAGGACGACCAAATATTTACTGACCCGATTGATAAAGCTAACCTCTTGGCTGAACTGTTTGCAAGTAATTCGTTCTTGCCGGAAAGCAATCAATCACTGCCCGTGGTCGGAAGAGTATCATGTACTATGCCCAAGATATTTTTCCGATCACGCGCAGTCAAAAGGGTTCTTTCGGATCTTAACGTAAACAAGTCACCGGGGCCGGATGGCATATCAGCACTGGTATTGAAACAGTGCTGTTCGACGTTAGCTCGTCCGTTGGCCAACCTTTTCAGCTCTTCGTACCGTGCGGGAATCTTTCCCTCTTGCTGGAAGGTGGCCAATGTTCAGCCAATCCCCAAGAAGGGTGAGGCTACTAACCCTGACAATTACCGCCCAATCGCAATTTGCTCTTCGCTCTCGAAGGTGATGGAGAGCATGGTTAATTACCATCTTGTGAAATATCTGGAGACGAATTCACTTCTCAGTGACAGACAGTATGGTTTTCGTGGTAGCCGATCTACAGGAGACCTGTTAGCGTTTCTTTCAGAACGTTGGAGTCGGTCCATTCACCGCTTTGGTGAATGCAAAGTGGTTGCTCTGGATATTTCCAAGGCGTTTGATCGAGTGTGGCATGGTGCGCTTGTGTCAAAGCTTATTGCTTTTGGTGTCGGTAATGATTTCTCTCGATTTATATCGAGTTTCCTCAGTGATCGCACTATACGTGTTGTTATAGATGGGATTGCATCAAACGAGTTTCATCTGAATTCAGGGGTACCGCAAGGTTCTGTCCTTTCTCCTACGCTATTTCTTATATTTCTTAATGACCTTCTTAGTCATACTTCAAATCCTATCTACTCTTTTGCAGATGACAGCAACATTTGTCATTCATATTCCTTCGATCATAGGCCAAGCCTTGTTGAGATTGGGGGCAAAAGGCAGAATATGAATGACACACTTAATCAGGACCTGGCTGCAATCTCTGAGTGGGGTCAAGCGAATAGGGTCGAATTTAATGCACGCAAGACCCAATGTTGTATGTTGACCCACAGACGGGCCGTGGGACCAACTATGTCATCTGTAGTAATGGGTGGCATTGATATTGAAGAATCGGATACTCTTGATGTTCTGGGCATGAGAATACAGTGCGATGTCCGCTGGAATAAACACGTTTTTAAAGTGTCGAAAGAAGCATTCAAGTGTTTAGGTTTTTTAAAACGGTGCAAGACTTACTTCACTTCATCCGATCTCCTTACTATCTATACCACCTATATCCGACCGAAGATGGAATACAACTCCCATATATGGGCAGGGGCTTCAAAGTCTATTTTGAACCTTCTGGACCGTGTACAAAGGAGGGCGGTGAAGCTCATCAATGACAGTAGGGTATCCAACTCTATTGACTCATTGGAGCATCGTCGGAATGTGGGTTGTGTGGCACTTTTCTATCGATATTACCATGGGAGGTGTTCCACTGAGATGAGTGAACTTATTCCACCCGCCCGAGTATTTCTTCGTAATACTCGCTCATCCAGTGGATCACATCCGTTTGTAGTCGATTGTCCTGTGTTTCGCACAACGCATTATAGAGAAAATTCGTTTTTCAGTCGA
Organism: Pollenia labialis; assembly: GCA_949318255.1. Classification (NCBI taxonomy): domain Eukaryota; kingdom Metazoa; phylum Arthropoda; class Insecta; order Diptera; family Polleniidae; genus Pollenia; species Pollenia labialis. The sequence goes on along the minus strand of OX439139.1, from coordinate 118,445,916 downwards.
ACTATCCGTATGTGGAATAAACTTCCCGCAGAGGTCTTCCCCGATACTTACAATTTATTAAGATTCAAGTCAAATGTCCACAAACACTATTCCCTCTTTCCTCCTTCCCAAACCTTATTTTCCTGATCAACACAATGCACTGCATATATAGGGGGCATCCCCTGAGTGTTGGTTTATCGCTAAAAAAAAAAAAAAAAAAAAAAAAAAAAAGATATTTGTACCTAATTTGGCAACTATGGCTCTTGCCGTTCCATAGGTATACATGATTTTTTTTTAGAAACAACAACAAAAACCAGGAATATATGGGTAAGATACCGTTTTTTGCTCATACCTTAGCTTTTTTTGGACTGAATTTCAATAGCAAACAATGTCGGACTATATGTGACATAAATATATAACCACTGAGTCACTATCATATCTACGGTCTTCGGAAAACCTATTTCAATGGATAGACGGACGGGCGAACGTACATTGTGATTTAAAGTTCTCCACTCATAAGGATCTAGAATATAAATATATTTTTATTTTTTATTTTATTTATTTCAGTCTGTTGATTAAAAAATCCTTACAGACATAAGTGCTTATATTAGAGTACAATAAATAAAGAATTATTTTATTTATTAATTAGAATAAAAATTTTCATATTATTCGAATGTGTTTTCTAAGTATAAAAGCTTTTGGGGATTGCAATTTCACTTAGAATACACATTCGAATAATATGAATATTTGAATAGTAAATTTTACTCAACATGAGAAATAAATTCCCATATTCTTTTTTTTAATTAAAATAAACCATTATTTTTCTTTTTAAAACATCGTTACTATCCGAAAAGTCAAATTTGACGAAAGGAGTCGTTGTTAGCGTAAACAGAACGATAATACTTTAAATTTAACAGCTGAAAGTTTCGTGTAGGTGTAGCTGGAACATTTGAGCTAATTTTACTCAACAAGAAATCGGAATCAACGTCACCGCGTATTAGACCCATTAAAAACGAAATACTAAGCATTGTTCTTCGACTTTTAACATCGGCAATTTAATAAGACCAAGTGTGCTTTCATATGAAGGCAATGCAAGCGAATTTCATCCAAGACCTCTTTTACAAAATAAATGCAACTGTTTCTGTACAGATTAGATGCTGTTGATATATGCATTGAAGTAAGGATCCCATGCAATTTAAATGGCCTGGGACCAATATTGTAAAATTACAAACGGAATGATAAAGTTAAAAATACTCTATTTCTTTCGGTGTAGGGTATTAAAAATATAGTTTAATTTATTTTATTAGTTTGCTTTAATCATCATGGCATGTACAAACAAATGTTTGTTTTGCAAGGTCAGGATTTACAGATTTTATTAATAAACAAAATCAAGTTACAACAATGAAATTTTAAATCTCTTTAAATTGGTCCCTTCTTTTGTAATTTTCTTTTCAATAAGACCTGAAAAGCTTTAATTAAAATAAATATATCTACAAAATTTAACGATTATAGCACCTACACATATTAAAAAAAAGATCTTCCCTGCACCTGATCCAATTTTATTAAATGACCTTCTCCATGGACTGGTCCGATGTAATGCAATCATGGATCATGTCATTGTTAAAAAGTGTATGTAGTGAGACGACATGTCTTCGTTTTTTAACGACATGTTTTCGTTTTTAAACGAAGTTAAAACTAATCCTCTTGTGTATACAATGGAGTAGTTTTAAGACTACTCCTTTGTAATCCGAAACAGGGTTATATGGTCCTGCCCTAGGACATCGTCATGTTAAATATACCCTGTTTTTTTCTATACGTTTGGATTACTTTTTGAGTAGTGTTAGTCCCTTGTGGGCTACATTTTACACGCGTGTTTGGACTAGTCCTTATATTTGCAGGGTTAGAGGTTTTTATAGCCTCAACTACTAGTAGTGAGTAAGAGTATACTCAGTTTATCATTCGATGTGGAACATTTTTAAATATTCATTTCAGACTGAATAAAAAATAAAAAAATGTTATATTCAAAAAAGGTTTACAAAGCAAATTTTGTATAAAAATTTATAAATACGGGGGTAAATATGTATTCTGGTTCTTTGTCCGTCGCTCACTACCAAGCAACTCAAGAGATATAAGTTTAATAGATTTTTTTTTACAAAAATGTAGCTGAGTAAATACGGGTTTAAGTCGTGCATAGATGTTTTACTTTCAATATTTTTTATCGAAATGAAATTCAGCAGACTTGAGTTTTTTTTATCGACATTGTTTCCGAAAACATAATATTTTAAGATTTAACGATTCGTTACTGCCGATTTTATTCTCATCCTCGCCAGCTTAAATTTATTGTTATTTTTTTTCTATTTATTTTCATATCCATTGCAACTAAAAAAATAATAATGTGTTTTTAAAATTATTTACATTTTATTACATTTTTTTTTTTAAATTTTATTAAAAAGTATTTACAATTTCAAGCACGCGATTGAATAACAAAAAAACATTTTTAAATTATTTAAATGATTATTAAGTTATGATGCGTTTTAATCATAAATATAAAAATACTATCCGGTCTTTTTATCATTAAAAATGTCGTTAAATATTTAAAATAATGAGTGTTAAGTTTTCCGTCTTTGATGGAAAGTGTAAATAACAATACACATAGTTGTTTTAACACTGATCACATATCGAATATACGTTTTTTTTTTTTGATGGGAAACCGTAAATATGCAATTGCATGTTTTTCATTGTGCGTCCAATGGTGCCAGAAAAATATTTTTATCCGCTTTAGAGCTTTTTATGAATTTTCCATAAATTTGTTAGACAGGGTTGCCGAACTTGGTCTTTTCCGACCAATGTTGGTCGGATATTTGTGGTTTGGTCGGATGGTAGGCCAGGTCTAATTTTAAGAAAATGTACAACATACATTTATAATAGCAAATTTAGAACACTGGTCGCAAAGCAAACAAACTTTAGCTTTTTTGCCCAACAAATTATGTTTTAATTGCTGATGACACTATAGAAGTGGCAATGAAATAAAATGTTTTCCGTTAAGACCAAGTTACTTTGACGGTGTTAGTTTTATAAAGCATAGTTGTGTCACCTTATTCAAGCTTGCCAAGTAAGATGCCGTTTCAATTTTTCTTTTTATAAAAAACTTTTCATAAACAAACAATAAGGGTATTCACGTCACAAGTTGCACCCTTGCAAAAAAGCAAAAGTGCTAAAACATAACAACACAACTAATTGTCTGTGTGGTTGTTGTTATATTTTTGCACTTTTGCTTTTTCGCAAGGATGCGACTTGTGATGTAAATAAAACGGCGCTACTGCCATGACTGGAGTAATATTTAAAAAGCCGTATTCATAACAAAAATTTAGCCACAGTGGATACACTACGTACAACGAGCTGCTTACTAGAATGCCGATTTAGCCTAGCAGCTTGTACGCACAGAGTTTATTCATAACCAACTTTTGTCCATCTGCTAACTTTTAAAAAATCAACTCTGAATTTTAATGATGATACATTAAATTAAAAATGCGACACGTTTGCATTTATCATCGCTGGTTTTGTAATTTTTTTGTAAATTTTTTTTTTGTTTTTTCCTCCACACAATTTTAAACAATTTTAAAAAGTTTTTAAAATTAAAATATAATAAAAAAGACAAAAAAATAAAATTAAACAGTAATTAAAATAAAACCAACCAAATTGTTTAACATTACACAGCTGTTTTTCACAAGTTGGCAAACGTTTGGCAGCTCGTTAACAAGAGTTTAGCAAATCGTTTGCCAGAGTTGGGTAAGTGTATTATAAATAAACTTTGTGCTAAATTCATGCCAAATTTTCATTATGAATACGCCTCAGTGCTGCCACAACCAATTAAATTTTTACAACCAAAATTTTTGAAAAAGTTATCAAATGAAAAAAAATATAACCAAATTTAAAATGCCTTTTATTAATTGCGAAAATCATTAAAATTTATTTTAAGTTGCATTGCAATTCAAAGGTTATTTGTAAAATAATAATTATAAATCAAAAAACCAAACATGAAATGTAGGTAATTCGTTTACATATTAAAAAAATTACAAGAAACTTAATTAAAAGTTTTTATTTATTTGAGACTTTTTTCGTGAAAAAAACCGTAAAATTTCCATACAAAATTCAGTATATTGAAAGTTGATAATGAAATATTTTTTAATATGCCAGTTATAAATAACAAAAATGGAAAATTGTTTTCCGCTTTTTAGCTGTTATTGGCAGGACTGTCAAATGTGGCGATTTCTTAATTTCGATGGAAAGTTTCGTTTGGCGATATGGCGTAATTGAAAACGATTGGCGATATGCGAATTTTTTTTTAAATATTACCATATACAATATGTATGTATCTAAAATATTATAAAAACTTAATTCTCTTGTTTGTAAATTTTATTTAAAATTTTGAATTCTTATTATAAATAACTGTTTCAAAATGGTTCTTTTTGATATATTTTGTGAATCATTGAAAAATATTGTGGCAAATATAAACAAATTCGCCTTTCGTAACGTATGTACATTCAAAGGGGAAAAAGTATATGACTGACAGTCCAAAGTTTTTTTTACCAAGCAATTATTTTAAAAAATATTAAAAAATATACATACCGACAAGTTATATACGGTCAAATTTCAAATTTCTTAAAACTTACAGCCATTTCTTAAAGAAAATTCCATAAATTTTAAAATTATATACATATGTGTATTTTCAAATATGTATAAAAATATACTTCTGAAAATAACCTTAATTCAGAACATTAAACTTATTTTCAAGTTTTTAGAAACACTTAAACGAATTTTCTGAAATCGATTCCCCATGATTTTATGCACTTCCTACCTTAAGTCTTTACTACTCTTAAAATCAAGAAAACTACGCTCATTTAAAAAAAATAATACCAAATTTCCATTGATTAAAACTTCATTTGTTTTCGATTTCAGAACATGGCGTTTTTGATATAAAAATCACAAATGGCAATATTTTCTTAGCAAAAATCTTAAAAAAATATTTGGTTGCTGTTTTGAAAGGGATTTTTTGTTTTCGATAAATTATAAAAAACTTCCTTTCCTTGGTAACAAATAATGAAAAAATCGTATTACACAGTACAAATTATTTGAGCTCGTAAATAATTGTATCAAGAAAAACATATTCTTACGCATTGTTATTTTAGAAAAAAGTAACCAAAATGAAAAAAATATTCACATCTCGACATTGAAAAAAATATAACCAATTTTGGTTAGAAATAATGATACGGCTGAAAGTTTTTTCATCGCTCCTAAATTTTTTTTTTGCAAACAGTTTTGGTCGGATAATAATTTTTCAAACGGCAACCCTGTTGTTACAGCATATTGAACTCTTTTCGGCATTTTTTTTTTTTGAATATTTGAGTTAAAAGAGCATTATTACAACACGTTTTTCAGTTTATAAATCATATTACCAAAGTTATTTTCGGAAATACACAATATCTCATTAACAAGATTTTGTTTTTTGTGCTAAATTTCCAATTTTCATCTTGTTTTAAAAACACTGAAATATATTGTTGTTGCACATTTCACTGGTTGCTTAGGCCAGATCATCAGGAAACCACATCCCAAAAGGCTCTAGAGAAGCTAAAGATATTATGCAAATAAAATATATTCCACATTTATTCCCCGTTTTTCTTTTAATATACTAATTTTTATGTCCTTAAAAAATTTGTAAAACGCATTTTGTTTGAATCACAACTTTTACAAATGTTGAAAACCGCTATAAACGATGATGATGAAACATCCGTATAAATAAAGGAACAGTATTCCAATAATCAATTTACAAAATGGATCAACACAAACAACACTTTTTAATATAGAGATGCAGGCGGCAACTGAATTTCCTATAAAGTTGCTCTCTCAGTTCGTCTCCCAACTAAAAATACAGCTAAAAAAAAACTAAAAACATTTGATAAAACTCCTAAAGAAATGCTAAAGTGGTCACACTGATACTTATATGCACTTAAAAAATTTTAGACTTCGTTTTTCTCACTCTTTTTGCGCTTTTACTTAGTAATTCACCGACCTAATTCAGTTAGTTTTCACATATTTCATTTAGGGTTCTTTCTTAACTTTACTTTGTTTCTCACCGTGTTAAGTAGTGGATATCGAACTGTTAAGCTTCCCACTCCTAATTAATGTATAATAAGCAGAACGAAAAACTTTCTCCGAATTTTTTTATGTGTTAAATGTCAATCCACCGCAGTGAACGCATTTCTAATTTGTTAACCACTTGTTTATAGTATTAATATCAAACATCATGGTATCCTGACATTGTTGTTCTTTGTGTCCTTTTGTGAAGAACAGTGTGTAACCAGCATAAAAACTATTAAAATTCGAAAGAAATAATTTACGATTGCGAACAATTTGTACTGTGTATAACGATTATCGTACTATTTGTGTCGAATGAACGGAAGTTGTTTATAACTTTTCGAAAACAAAAAGTTCCTTTCGTAACGGCAACTCTCTATTATGAACAATAAAAATCCCTTTCGAAACTCCAACTCCGTGTTACGAAAACAAGCGTCAGTTATGTTTTATTAAACCTAATAATATAAGATTTGATATGAAATAAATGCTTACTAATGTTACTATTGAAAATGTTTTAATATTTGTGGTCTTAAAATTTAAAAAAAAAAATTACATTTACAAATAAAAAGCCGGGAAATACAATAAATTTTTATTAAAAAAAAACACAATTAAAATTTTTTTCACACTTTGAATAGTATTTATTATTTGTTTTGTTGTAGGATATTTTCGTCCATTTTGGTATTTTAACCAACTTTTAATCAATTTCTTATTTGTTTATAAATACAATTCTGTCATCGTTTCCAATGAGTTACGCAGTACGATTTAACTTTCGAATCGGAAATTGCTTTTGAAAAATGTTACCTTCCGATCGAAATACGCGGTAGCCCCCCAGTAGTGCTCTCAAAATTGAGCCCTGGGAAATCCATATTGATTATCTATATCTGTGGCATGTTAACATAACATCTAAAGTTGAGATAAGATAGCAAATAGTTTTTAAAAAAACTCGGTGAAAAAAATAATTTTTTTTAAGTAATAAAATAATCCAAATTTTAAGAAAAATTTCGTTTATTAGCGATCCTTTTTATACGATGTCTTTTCAGACACGTACCTTTTGTTTGTTGCCGATCGGGTTAAAGAAAAAAAGGGGTTGCCAAACAGACACGAAATGTGTTTTCATGTTTGTTAATATGGTTTTTCATGTTTTGTAAAATGTATACCAGTGTTTAAAGGTAAACACTAAATATCGCTCCTTAGTGTTCGGTTCTGTGTATTCGTGGAAAACACAAACGCTAATAGTGTTTGTGTAGTAAATCATTAAAAAAATATCATTTCCCTATTTGTATTCCTTCGAACACAAAAATAATCCTGTTCTTATCCAACTCCAAAAAAAAAGACGAGAACAGTTAATTCGGTTCGGTTTTTTTAACCAAAAACTTCACTGTGTTTCTGTTGTGCTTAGAGCCCTTTTGGCTGGAAAAAACCAAAATTTTTTTATTAAAACAAAAGCAAAAAGCCAGCAAAAAAATTTTACACAAACAAAACAAATATACAATACACACACGAGCTGTTCATGCCGCAATCGTTGGTAAAATTTTTTTTTGTTCATTTCTTTATCAATGTAGAAAAAGAAACATTATAGAACATTAAAATAAAATGTTTGCCTACAGTATCACTTCAATTGTTCTGTTTTTTAACAAAGAACAGAACACTATATAATGTTCGGCTCTTTCTTGAAAATAGTTACGAACGGTATTAAGTCTACACAAACACTAAAAAGAAATCGTTACTGGGTGTGTGTGAACCGAACGCTATATAATGTTCTGTTTATTTTCAAACACTGATGTATATAAAGAAGATTAGACAATTGGACACGAAAACAGACACATGTTTGGAAAGACATCGTGAAAACGCAAAATAGTTTTGGTGGCATGTTCAAAGGTCTGAAAAGACATCGCATAAATGCCGCCTAATACAACATTTTAAAAACGTAAACAAATATGTTATTTTCAACTTTTTCGGTCTGTTAGATAAGATTTGAACAATTTTAACTCGTTTTCTTGTAGTTAATACCTAAAAAGTTTTTGTATTAAAATATCTCTATCAAGTGTCGCAAAGGCCGTATTAAAAGTTAATAACGTTGCCATTAGTTGTTTGTTTCTTTCCACATTCTTCCATCTGTTAATGACGTTGATTACCATTGTTTCACGTGAAACATTTTTTTTAAAGCCTGATTGATACTCATAAAATATTGGTATGGCTAGAAGTCGACACAATCGCCTGCAATCTAGAAATAAAGAGTTTGTTTAGTGTATACTATCCAATAGTTTTATCAGTTACGCACTTTAGTACAATCGCATTATAACCTCTCCACCAATTGTAGTGTGGGTATCAAAACAGAGAGGTTTTAATAATTTAAAATTCTTAATTAGCTTTTTGGAAGATTTGTTTTTATTCATAACTTCATCTTACCCTCATACAAAAATCTTTCCAGAATATAATTTTGTACGCATTAATTATCTTATTACACTTTTACATTAAATTTGACCTAAAAGTACTTTATTGGAATCTTTATCATCTTATCAAATCTTATTGGAATCGGTCCATATTTGACCAATGAAAGGAAAATAAATAATTGGCAGATATGTTATGGTAAGCTTTGCGACAGAATATAAGCAAGTGAGACATTGAGAAAAAAGAAGCTAGCTTTCCCTCAACAATAAATTTCAGTGTATTTATCAAATATGAAAAACTGGGAATTTAGCACGTCATACGAAAATCGTATTAATAAAAAATTTCTTTAATATGCAGTTTTTCGTTGGGAAAAAAGATAATCGCGTTATGAGAAAACGGCCATAATAATGTAACATTTATATTACTTTTAAGGCCCAAATACACTGATCAGAGTACTCATCAAGCATTGTGGTAGTGTTAGTGAAAATGAGTTTGTATGCGTGACACCGACAACGCTTAATGAAAAATCAAAAAATATAGATATGACGACGAATATTACGTCCAGCACACGTACACGTTGAATTCGCCGGCTGGACAAGCTTTTGACAAGTGTATTTGGCCCTTAAAACAACAACTCTTCAAACAAAAAATATTTAAATATTTAAAATTGCCTGTCTCTTATTAGTATTGTGGTTATTTTGTTGAACTGTTTATGGTTTTTAATCCAAATTTAATCAGGCTAAAGTTCATTAAATTTAATTTTCATTAAAAAATTTGTATGAAGAAAGGAATTTTACAATATTAAATAAAATTTATTGATAATTTTTCATTCTTGACTGCGCTGGGAACCGTACTCAGGTTTTAAAGGACAGGTTGCCCAAACAATCTCTCCAGAGGGTTTTTCCGTTTAATACTCAGCGGCATTGACGACGGCTGGCAGTCAATGGTCAAACATCAATCTTTAAACCAAATGGTATTCAACCTGACATTGATCCGGGAGAGGTGTGGCTTCTACAAGATGGTTCCACGTACCATATGACAGACACAACCATCGACTTCTTGAAATCAAAATTTGGTGAAAAGTTGATTTTGAGAAATGTTGCTTTTAATTGGCCTCTAAGGTCGTGCTATTCGACAACCTCCCAATTATTTATACTAGGGCTACGTAAAATCACTGGCTTATGCTGAATAACCAGCAACAATTTACGGTTTGGAGGCCAATATTGGTCGTGTTATTCGTGACATACGGCAAGGAATTTGAAGTCCAGAACAGTCACAATAACCATACGCCCGATATCAATGTTAATTGTTAATGATAGATAATTTTCTTTCTTTTTAAATAAAATTAGATTTTTTTTGTGCTATTTTTTACAATTTCAAGTTCTATCTGGCTTAAAAAGCACCTTTTGCTTAATGCTAGGAACACAACTGGGACGAACGACGAATTTAGTCCAGCACGACGAATTGCTCGGAAGAAATTCGCTGCATAAATTCGGCGTATGAAACACAATACCGACGAAAAACAAAATGGAAATAAAATATGATGTATAAACAGCAAATAGTGGTACCATATGAACAAAAAATACTTCACAGACAAAACATTAAAAACAACTCAACTAAAATACTTTTTTATTGTTAATTTTGTCTTCAATTTGTATTTTATATGATATTCAGTTAAAATTTTACAATTTCTAAAGTAAAAAGTAACTTTATTTACTAAAACACTTACCATTTTGAAACAATATGGCTACCCAGTACTGATTTGTTCGTCGTTCGCCGGCGTAAGAATTAGAATTAAACCTATTTAAAGTTTGCAACGACCGGCGAATTTTCGTCGGCGCCCTGATTGTGTGTATTTTCATATACACAAATATTTTTTATTTTTGGCGACGAATATTCGCGGCCAAAAATTCGTCGTTCGTCCCAGTTGTGTTCCTAGCATAAGATTTACATTGATATAAGGATAGCTGATTAGAAAGGTGTATTTTTGTGCTCCTTAATTTGGTCGTACACGAGAGTACGAATGTTAAGTATTTGCGTTGATATTTTTTGGATGAAGTTTCCTGACGATCTGCAGTCGTATTCTGTAATTCGCTTAGTTAAAGTTAAAACTCGATCGCTAAAATGCCTTAGAGAATAAAATATTGAAAAATATTAGCGATGAAATTAAAAGCTAAAATTGCGGCTAATTACATTTTTATGGAAATGCCAAATTTAGCAATGCACGTTACAGTATTGCATTCGTAGCCAAAAATCGCTAAATCAACTTTTTAGATTTTTAGCGATAGAGATTAAGCTTTAGCGAATTACTGAATACGGCCATAGGAATAGCTTAACAATAAATTTCAGTGTTTTTATCAAGAATACAAATTGGGAATTAAGCACGACTAACAAAATCTTTTAAAAATAAATAAAAATTTTTTCTGTACGACAACAATATATTGTTACAATAAATATAGTGTAGTTGCCGTAACCATGCCCAACCATATTTTTTCTCTGCGTGTAGAGTACGTAAAATAAATTATAGAATTCGGAGAACATATTATGATAAACATTGTCTTTTGAATTGCCCAATACCTTTTATGTAATCAAACATTTAAAAGACATTTCTAAGATATTATTAAGATGCATTATGATAAATTTTATACAACCAAGAACATTTTTTGTGATTAAATTTCAATGAAAAATTTGCGCCTTCTTTGCCAATGAACTTAAAAATTCTCTTACCAGTGCAGCTGAAAAATATTTTTGGGCACCACTGTTCGATCGATTGGTATATAAAGAGCAACAATATTTTCGTGAGTAGACTATTTAAAGTTTCGTTAATGCCAAGGCGAATTTATGAATCAGGTTCTGCCAATACTACAAGTACAACAACAAAAAAACCACATTGTATTCTTATTTTTGCTTTAATTGGTCGATACGTCAAAAGCGTAAGCAACTTTTGACGTTTCTCTATCTAAGTTATAAAAAAGAGTAGGTCAGCGGCGTTTTCAGCGCCATCTGAAAATGGAATTTCCCCTGGTTATTCTTTGAATTTTTAGGCTGGGTTCTTGAGGTCTCAGTTAAACTAGGTTTAGCTAATCTGGAAACAGATTTGTGCCGCCATTACCAAGTTTGTGTACAAAATTATGACGGAACAGCTTAGTTTTGCTTAAAATGTTGTTTTTTAATGAAATAATAACAAACAAATTACATTGCGCCGGAAAGATCCGAGTTTCAGACCACGTAAAACTAAGTTTAAACTTAATCCTCATCTCCAAAACTCGGCCTTAGTATGTTACAATTGTTGGCTTTGTCTAATCTAATCGATTCTCTTGATTTTTGCTTAATTTTTTAGTTAATGCTGATAAGAGAAATCTATTTATTGATCTTAAGCTAAAAAAAAATCTAATGCGAGGTACTTGGAATAATAGAACTCTAGTGCAAGCCTGTGTAATATGTTTTTATTATAAGACTTTCATTTTCTGATAACATACTTTTGGAGGGTCAACATGAACAACAAGCAAAATAAATAAAAATAGATTTTTATTGCGTTGTGGTCTATACTCTATTGTTTTAGATTATAAGAAATCCGAATGAAGATCATAATTTATTATTATTAATATTTATTTAATGCAAATTTAATTTACAGAAAATGTATAAAGAGAATAGGACAGGCTGCCAAGGCCTTAGCCTTTAATAAATTGAGATTTTAAGTATTTAAATAGATAATTGGTTACAAAAGAATATATGTACATATAATAAAAAGTATAAAATGGTTTATAATTTGTTTACAACGTCCTGAGGCAGATGTTTTTTTAGGTGGTTATAATCAAAGTTCTGTATGGATTCCGTTAAAGATGTTATTTGGTTGTTTTTGTTGAAGCAGGATAAGAGGTGATCCATAGTTAAGATGTTGCCGCAGTTAGGGCATGTTGGTTTTGAGGAGCTGTTCTTTAGGATGTATTCATGGGTTAATTTTGAGTGACCTAGTCTCAGCCTTGTAAACATTTTTTCTTAATCCACTTACAACTGCATTTAGAGTTGACAAAAAATCAACCAATTGTGGTCGGGACTGTAAGAAAAGATAAACTCACTGTTTATTGTTGTTGTTTTTGTTTAAGCTTTGATATAGTTACAAGTAAAACTGAGGTTTATAATTCTTATTCGCTTAACAGTTTTATTTGTATAATATCTTAAGCTTTTCTAAAATATTTGGATGAAGTTTCCTGACGATATGGCCTAAAGGGCCAAATACACTTGTCAAATGCTTGTCCAGCCGGCGAATTCAACGTGTACGTGTGCTGGACGTAATATTCGCCTTCATATCTAAATTTTTTGATTTTTCATCAAGCGTTGTCGGTGTCACACATCCAAACACATTTTCACTAATACTACCACAATGCTTGATGATTATTTTGATCAATGTATTTGGGCCTTAAGCAACCAGTGAAATGCGCACAGGAATAGCTTATCCCTTCAACAATAAATTTCAGTTTCTCAATATTATTAAATGGGAATTTAGCACATTTGCAAGAAACCTTGTTAATTAATTTTTGAATCCCAAGAAAAACTTTGATTTTTTGTTGTTGTTTAGTAAAGTTGGTAGGATATGTTGGTTTTTGAAAAAGAGGGTTTATTTTTTGTAGTATGTATTTGGTAAAGTGTAATTGATTTGATGTTGTTTTATTTTTACTAGATTTTGAATGTCTTTTTTTGTGTAGTTATTAATTAATATGGTTGGCGATTTGTCAGTGATTTTAGCAATCGTGTCCGCAAATTCATTTCCTTTAATGTTTATGTGAGCCGGTGTATAGAGTATTTTTGTGTGTTTGCTACGAACAAGATTTTCTTTGATGCGGGAGATTAGGGGATCAGAGTGCTTATAGGATTTCAAGGCGTTAACGGATGATAGGCTATCAGTGAATATTAGGAGGTTCACTCCAGATGGTTTAAGTTTGATTGCTTCTTCTATGGCTGTTATTTCTGATGTAAATATTGAAGTAAAGTCCGGAAGCATTCCAGTTTTGACTATGGTATTGTTTTCATCTACTACAGCAAATGCATTGCCTGCCTCTGGCTGTTTTTGAGCCATCACAGTACCAGATTATGTAGCTTTGGTTTTTATAAGTGTTTATTTGTTCAAGGTGTTGCTGAATAATCTGGTCTGAATTGTAGTTCTTTTTGGCGATATTTGTGGTTTTTATAAAATGCGTTTCTGTATTAGTACAGGGCGGAAAGTGTACTCTGAAATTTGATGGATTGTTTAATGAAATTGATAGATTATTGGCTGATTTTGTGATTGGTGCAATGGTAGTTTAAATTTTAGGTTTTCTTTTAAATTTTGAGAACTTGGTAGCGTCATTAAATATAACGTTATTTTTGATTTGTGAAATTTTTATTATTTGGTTGCTGATGAGTTTACAATATCTGTCTTCTATAGTTGGTATCCCCAATTCTGTAAGCATGTTCATTATTGGTGTTGTTCTAAAAGCTTGTGAAGGGATTCGTAATGCTTGATGATAGTATTTCTTAATAATTGACAGCTGTGTTTTGGGTGATTTCCATATATTATGAGGGCATAGTAAATTTTGCTTAGAATTTGGAATTGATCTTTAGAACATCTGTGTTTACGACATATATGTATGTAAATGTTTACTTTTTTCTTGTGATATTGAAGCGCCAGATTTCTTACACCATTTGTTGAGGTCGGTAAATAATTTTGTTTAATGAAGTTTGAACCTCTTGTGGGTTTTTTGTTTTAGCAAACAAATAAGAATCATCAGCATATAAGCAGTTCCATTGTTTGGTTGATTTTTTCAACCCTATTAAGAATAAGATGACCGATAGTGGAGATCCTTGTGGGATACCATTATCAAGTTTGGTTAATTTTGAAAAGTGCCCGTTTGCCCTTACAGAAAAAGTTCCATTCCTTTAGTTGGCCAAGAATGTTGTGAATGCCGATTTTGTCGAAGGCTTTTTCGAAATCAATACTAAAGATTACGTGAAGATATTGTTTTTGCAAGAAAGTATTCAATGTGAACGTTTGTTGAACGTGGAGTAAATTGTTTTGAGCTAGAAACCATGCAATTCGTTAAGCTATTATTTTTTCTAATAGTTTGCTGGTACAAGAAATTAACGAAATTGGCCGATAAGACTCTGGTTCTAGTTTGTTTTTTGTGGGTTTAGGTATACAAATTATATTTGATCTTTTCCATACATGTGGAATGGTACCAGTTTTGAGAATGTTATTAAATAAATCTAGGAGTCTTTGTTGAAACGCTTCAGGAGCATTTTTAATCATAGAGTACGTTACTCTATCAGGGCCGGGACTGTTATCTTTGGTGGTCTTCAGAGCTAGGTGCAGTTCATATTTTGTGATTTGTTCTTCAATTAGTTTAGCATTTTTACTGATGTTCAGAGGCGAATAATTTCCAGATAAAAATATGTTTTTTTTTCTTGAAAATTCGATCCAGTATTTCAAATTTGATGAAATATTTGAGAATTGAAAAGCAAGTATTTCGGTAATATCTTCGGGTGATGTTGTAATATTGCCATCAGGCCTTTTTAATGCTTTTATATTTTGAATTGTTGGAGTTTTGTCTGAGAAACATTTAATTGTTCTCCACATGTCGGTAATTTTCATTTTAGGGTTAATTTTGGACGTGAAGTCTTTATATGCTTTTTGTTTGGCAATTTTAACATTTTTCCTAAAAATAGCGTTTGCTTTTTTGTACTCGATACTCAAGGTAAGAGTTGGGGTTTTGTTTAGTTGGTGCAATAATTTCATTTTGTTACTATTGGAGTATTTTTTGTAAAGTGATCGGCTGCGAAGTTTAAATTGATGTATTCAGTTGCTTCTGCAATTGATGTTCTATTAATGGTGGAATGTTTTATTATTTCTTGCCTTTTTTATTTTAGGACAATTTTTTTTGTGGACCTGTGTTGCATACTGCAATTAATACATTTTACTTGCGTACAAAGTTCTTCCCCGTTATGTAATGTTAGTGAACAAATTGAACAGGCTGCGGAATTTTGACAGCGTTTCTGGGTGTGCCCAATTTTGTTACAGTTTTTGCATTGTAAGGTTTTGGTACATAGTGATCAACTTTGTACAGTTGAAAACCAATTTTTATTTCTGAAGGGTGTTTGTACAGATCGAAAAGAAGTATATGTAGTGGAGTGTTAGTTTCTTTACCATCTACCATTTTTTTAATTTTTTGAACTTCTGTGACGTTTTGATCAGAGAGGCCGAATTTTATTTCGTCTTCAGTTAGGTCTTTTAACTCGGGGCAAAAGATAACAACTTTCACAGTATTCAGATTATCATGATTTTTGGTTTTAATGAGATTGTCTTTGGGTTTTTGTAAGAATCGGTATGTTGCCGTCACGTGTGAATTTTGTAAAGATTCGATTGCTTTCAGTTAGGGTTGCCGGATTTTAAATTCGGAAAAACAGTACATTGAACACAAAAAAAGTACAATCAAGAAAATAACAGTACATTTTTTTTTTGGCGAAAACACAACTATTTATTTAAATTATTATATAAATATTTAAAACTTTTGATTGAATACGCAACAAATTTATAACGAAAAAGACTTTAAATGTGTAACGTCAAAGGAATGATTTCCGTTTTATGGCATTTTATACGTATACGAAATTACTACATTTGCGTTTAAAAAAAAACACTAAAACGAAGCATTTGGCCTAAATGTTTTTTTTTTTTTTTTTGTTTTAATTTGAAGACAGGAAAATCATCACATTCCTGTAAGCCATATAAGAAAGGAGAAAAGCCTAACTTAGCTTAAAACAATTAACTCGTTGATTGTGCAAGTAGGACTTTATTTAAGCATATTGGTATTTAACGCAATTTTCACAACACACATAGTTGCACAAATCATATAGAATTTGAGAAAATGTATGTATGTGTCCTAAGTAAGTTTTCCAATTTCAAACAATATTTAAATTATTTACGGTCAATTTTATCAAGTTTGGTGTATTTTTATTTAACAAAATCTGAAAATATTAAAATAGTAAAAAACAAGTTTCAATAAAATTTATATGCTGAAGATTTTCAATAAAATTTTTGTAAAAATTAATGTAGCTTTTCTTTATTTCAAAGGTAGTTTAGGCAGAGAAAAGTGGTCCTGAAAGGAATTAGGTATTTTTATAAACTTTGAGCGCGGAGAATTTTTTAAATTTGTATGTTTTCAATTTCACGTGATTTCGATTTCCAGAACTTGCCCGAATATTAAAAAAAAATTCTAGGAATTAAAGATAATTGTGTTGGAATAAGTATTTATTTAGTATTTAAAAAATATAATATATTTCACAAAATTTCGATTTTGTTTTTGTCTTTCTCAGGTGTTTAAAACAGTACAAAAAACAGTACAAAGTGATAAAAACAGTACATTTGCGCACTGTTTTGGACATTATGCATAAAACAGTATAATTGCAAAATATCAGTACATGTACTGTTAAAAACAGTACGTACGGGAACCCTACTTTCAGTTATAACACCATTAAAAGCCTTACTTAGAAGGAATATATTAAGTTTGTTTAAAGGTTTTTCAGCGACTGTAGATTTCATAGAAACAAATTTTTGATTGTCTTGTTGGTTTGTTTTTGATGAAAGGTATGGAAAATTGATTTCCGTTTCAATGTAAGCTTTGTGTTTAGATATCAATAGAGACCACCTCCTCCTCCCCCTGGAGGCGGAGAGCTCATGTTGAAAAGGTTTTTGCAATATGTTTCACTATGCAGTATTTTTTTTTATTTTTCTTGCGAGAGTAAGAGGGAGTTCACACGGTGTCTTTTCAGACATGTCTAACAAACATGTTTGTTTTGTTTGTATTTCATTGGGGTAGAGAAGAAAGAGGGGTTGCCAAACAGACACGTAATGAGTTTTCATGTTTGTTAATATAAACTTTCATGTTTTTAATTTGTATGTATGTATGTATGTGTATTAGGCTATTATACATGAAAACAGACATGCTTGGAAAGACATCGTGAAAAACAAAAGGTTTTTGGTAGCATGTTCAAAAGAGAATGTCAAAATCAGACATGTCTGGAAAGACTCCGTGTAAACTAGGGATGCCAATCCCGAAATACCGAAATCCCGGGATTATTCTAAATATGTAAGTCTCGAATCCCGGGATTTTTTGTGTAAAAATCCCGAGATTTTGGTTTTAGTAAATATGTGGTATTTTTTTTTATTAAATACAACTATATTTAAATAAACGTGAGTCACTCTGTTAAAAATACCTTAAAAATTTTAAGATTAAATCAAAATGGCAATGAATCTAATTTCTACAAAAAGAAGTCGCAAGTGAATAAATGTTACATGCAATGCATTTTGTACTACATAAAACAAAATCAGAAGATAAAGTTCGGTGTGGTCTTTTTTCTAAGTAAATGATAATAGAACTTCGCACGCAAAAAGCAAGTTGTGGAAAAAGGTGTTAAAAACGTTCTACCAAAGGTCTTTCCACACATATTTGCTTAAGTTTATTTTATTAAATTTATACTTGCATATATATTTGATATAACATAAATTAAATATTGTCATAAAGCATATATGTATGTAGCTATTTATTTACGATACCACCCAGAAGTGTTTAATGCGAGCATTGTTTTCGTCGGCAGCATATGTTTTCAATAAAATAAGGTATCGATTATCAGACCCAATAATTTGTTTTAGAAGCTTTTTAAAATATAAGTTTTAATACATAATTTTTCCATATTACTTCAAAAGAATATATTTAACTGTTTTATTTTGAAATGAGTTTAATATTCTTCATGAATTTATTTGTTTTAATACTTATACATAAACATTTTATTATAAATATGTATATGAATTTAAAAAATTGGCTTTTTTATATGAAATCCCGAAAAATCCCGATCCGTCCCGGGATCCCGTTTTTTTGAATAAAAAATCCCGAATCCCGGGTTTCAATAAACCTGGTCTCATTTGGCATCCCTAGTGTAAACTCCCTCTAAAAAACTAAACTGGTTTTTGTTTAGTGTTCTTTCTTACGATAGAATAAATAAAGCACGCACAATTTGATACGTGTCGTTTGTTCAACAGTTAACTGTGTACTCCGTATTTTTAAATAAATTTAGTATTCAAAGTTTTATTAAACGGCTTAGAAGCAATTCAAATAAGAATATTAAAAAATAAATATTAATTTTCCTTATTAATTTTTGAGCTTAAGGTCACTTTTATTTTATTAATAAGGAATAATATTATGTATTTTAAAAAAGGTCGAAGAAATTAGAATAAAAGTATTAAAAAATAAATATATAAAAAAAATTTTTAAAAAGAGGAAATTTTTTTCCACTTAATTAATTTATTTTTAGGTAAATTTATTTTATTTTTAAGTAAACCCCTTTTTAAAATTAACGCTTTGTTCACAATGGGACCAACAATTAAGTTGTTTTTTCTTATTTATTCGAAATTATTTTATAAACATACATACATAGGTATGTACCTATGTTCCTTTAATTTTTCGAACAAAAGTCGAGCATACCTCTACTTCAGCAAAAATTTGTGTGAAATTGTAAATATTCTTAATAATAATTTTATTTAGTTTCGAATGAAAATCTAAAAATGTTTTAAAAAAAAATAAAAATAAATACGTAATATTGTTTTCGGCAAAATTTGCAAACGATTTCATAATTGAAAATGTGTGTGATTGTAAAAAAAAAAAAAATTGTTGCCTTATTGTGAACACCAGTGAATTTGTTGCTGCCATTGTGAACGAAGCTGAATAGTCAAACTTACTTCATTGCCAAAAAAAATCGGGTTTAATTATCTTACGAAATAAGTCAAGTTTTCAAAATAATATAATAAAAATTGTTGACATAAATTTAGCTTTGCAAAAAGTATGGCAGCTTCTTTAAGAAAGCCAAGACAGTTTGAGGTAACAAATGTAAGCTTCTGCAACACATTTTAAACAAATTTTTCAGAAAATTAAAGCTACAAGATAAAAGAAAAACTTGCGGATGTAAACTAGACGTAACATTTGTTGCAGCAATTTCTTAAAATTCTAACTTGAAATTTTATAAGTGTTCACCTTATGAAGTTCAAATTATGCGAGTTTCGCATTTGCCTTCCTTCCTCTTCTACTTCTAATATTTTATATATAAAATTTCAAATACACCTACAGCGAACTTCAAATTCAAAAGTGCAAGTACAAAAAAAAAAAACCCGAATTGCAGAGTGTGTGATACAATGTAATCCTACCCAATTGTCTTACTTTTTTCTGATCAAAAATGTTTGAAATAAACCGGTGAATGCGATTTTAATGGTTTTATGCCCTTCACCGAAGGTAAGAGGGTATATAAAAGTTATAATTATAATATTTATAATTTCTACAACATCGATCTAAGACCCCATAAAGAATATATATATATATATTCTAGGTCCTAACTTGGAGCGAAATTGATTTAACAATGTCTGTGTGACCGTTGAAATGGCGTTTCCGATAACTTTAGAAATAATGTGGACCAAGTAGTTATACAAATTTAGTCTGGTCGGTCTACAAATGGCTAAGATATGATCATAAAACCACTACATCTTCTCATATTACCCATGCCCTAATTGTTGTTGCTTTCTTATTTTTTATACATATCTGGAGAGCGGCAAGTACCAAAGATTCCAAAAAAGTACTAGCATCTTGGTTATTAATAAACAACATCCAACAAAAAGTGTGAGGAATTGAAGAACTGGGCCTGGCACAATATATGTATATCTTTTTATATCTAAAGAACAGTAAGCGAAAAATTGTCGAAAACAGCTTGGTTAAAAAACCTCTTTAAAAATGGGAGGGATAAGATAAGTAGGCGTGGCACCTCCCACAAAATACATTATAGATTTCCGAATATCTTGAGCACGTCAAAGCTTCTAAATAATGATGCAAGCAACTTGGTTATCAATACAAAAAATTCAACAAAATCCTGGTCTGTGGAGTTGTCAAAAAAAAAAAAAAAATTCTAACTCCAATTCCGACTCCAGCATATACAAAGAAAATGATTCTGTAAAAATTTCAAATCTATACTTTAATTCTAACACGTGCCGCCGCATTTTAATACAGTAGAATCGCGAAAAAGTTAACTCTCGGACATTTTGGTTAACTTTTTTGCTATTCTACTGTGTAGTTGTTTATATATGGGCAAGATTCATTGAAGAGTATACTTTTTGTAACGTAGCGCTAACTAGCAAATACGCTTGTATCTTAGGTCAATGTTGCCAATTGTTTCCTATTTTTGTAACAAAATATTGAGCAAGTTGCGCTTTATACCAAAATACAAAAAACCATATAATACATATTGAACTTTTTGAGATCAAACTGCTTGCTGGCGTTACGTTACAAAAAGTAAACTTTTTTGTGGAAATGCCCATATGTAAAGTACACTGGTCCTTATTTTCTGATGTAAAAATTTTTATATTTTTGGAAAATATTAGAATTTTTTTTTAATTTTTTGTAACTCCGACTCTGGCAAAAAAAAACTAAATTTCGGCCCTACAACTAAGATTCCGACCCCACAGCCCTGTTTATATCTAAAGAACGGTATTATGTATATAACTTTCTCTTCTTATCGCATCATCGGGAAGGGTATATAGAATATAGCACACTTACTTGTTATTACTATGGGTTTGTTCAATCATGCAATTAAAATACTCGTATAATATTTTTCATTCGATATAAATCATTTTGCAAAATTTCTTCTCCAAATTCCAAATAAATCAAATTTAACCCGATGATAGAAACAAAATGTCTTTCTTAAAGGATATGTCAATCTAATTAGTGGCAATCATGTGCAAAATAATTTTATATTTAATAAATGTGTAAATATAAATTAAAATACTTCTAAATAAATTTCACTAAAAATTTAAGAAATTCTTTCATCTGGAATGTAGTAATTTCAATAATAGAAATAAAATTATTTACCCAGCTGAAACCAACAAAAAAATTTAAATGGAATTGACCAGAGTAAATACTTGTACGAGTGGGTACTTACATGTGGAACATTTTTTGAATTATCGAAGAAAAGTACTTATATGTATAAAAAAAACCAACTGAATTTAAAATTGTTTACCACCTGAAGCTAATCAAAAAAAAATCAACAATAAATTAAACAAAAAATAATAAAAATAAATTGGAAATTGAGAAAAATTAAACATATTGCTTGATGGCTGAACAAATTATAATCATCAGCACATTTTAATTGTGTTCAATATTTGATAATAAATTATAGAAGCTTAAAATAAATTAATAAAGACATATTGAAATATTTAAACACACGCCTTTATAGAGGCTGATAGACATATAGAAAAAAAGCGGACGTAACAAGCAGATTTTTCAAGATGAAAAACTTTTATTTTTTCTGTTTGACCATTCTCAGGAGAAAAATGTTCACACTGGCGCTATAAAAATTATGATTGAGGAGGTGGGTTGGAACTTGACTATTCCACTTTCGGCACAACTGATTTTTTTCTTGGTAACATTGAAATATAAACTTAGCGAAAATAAAATTGTACCAAAACTCAATAACTACTTCAGAAACAAAAAAAATAAAAGGCATGATTTCTTCAAAAGTTCAAATAAAATTCCTAAGAATCTATTTTCTCAAATTCTGCAAATACGCAAAAGTGGTATTGTAAAGTTTTGAAAATAATCTCCTCAAATGGTGTCACGAAATAGTAATTGGGGGAAAATAACTGATAAAGATATACATATGTATGTTGGCAAAGCCGAATATAGTCTACATATTTACTTCTTATGTATGACTATCTTAAAAGCAGATTTGCCGTTGTGCAACTAAAGTATCACTTTTGACCCTTTTTATGCCAATGACATTTTTTGTGACCCTTTTTTTTAATTTATATCTTTGTATCATTTTCACAAAATTTATGGCAGTTTTTTAACCTTTTTGAAGTTTCCATATTCCTTACGAAAGTTCTCATGAGTTTTGTGAACTAACATATAACAATTGGTAGCATGTCATAACGTCCAGTGTCATAGTGTCCACAGACACTATTTACAGACAAACCTAAATAGAAACTTCTGAGTCCATGCTTTCGGCTCTCAATTTTGAATGGACTCCACGTGAAGAATTAATTGCAAAATATAAGGTGGTAAACATTATCAAAGGTTTTTGTAAAAGTAACTTCTTTTTTTGATAATATGACTAATATTGGAATGTACCTGCGAATTGTGTCATTTAGGTTTAACATTGATTTATAATTCAAGAATGTAAAATTAGTTTTATTTTAGTCTAATGTTTTTAATTAATACATACGAATAAACTTGTTCCTATTTTAAAATACACCTTTTTGATCCTTTTTTCTTAAATACTAGGGAATTCATTTAATCGGGCTTTTGCTTTAATCGGTTAATCGCTCGATTAATTAATCGAGGTTTTGGTTTAATCGGTTAATAATCGGTTAATTTTGTTTTTGATCGGTTAACCGGTTAATAAGGGTTTCTTATAACTTATGTAATTTCAATATATAAAAATTAAAAATTATTTATTAATTGGAGATTATTGGTAAAAAAAATAACAAGATAACAATTCTTGAACTAAAACGAGCAAACAAAAAAATAATTTATAACTATGTTATACATATTTTTTAATTAATACATATTATGTAACGGGTCCGCCATGTAACGTTTTTTTGAAACTAGTGCTAATTTCGTGTATGGTAATAACACTTAGCTCATGTCTGATTTGACAGATAATTAGTTTTATCCTGCCGCTGAACGAATATGGTTGTGTATACGCTTGAACAACGCTGGGAAATATGCGTTTTCGCTTCGCTAAGTGGGCCTGCGATCGACTTACTGAAGATGCCGATTTTGCCAAAAAAAATCATCTTTTCAGATGAAGCTGATTTTTGTCTACTACAAAACAGAAAAAGTGTTGCTAATATTAAAAAATATTTAAGGAATAAGTGCTTAAAAATAATTTTTTTTTAACAGGAAAGAATACGCTTGAAATTGAAAAAATTATATAACTTTTTAGCATCCTTGAAAGAAGTTCTATAGATTTTTTAATTGTTAGTCCATTTTCGTTGACAATTATTGCTAACCTAAAACGTCAAATTTAGTTGCCAATTGAAAAAAAGATCAAATTGTGTGGGAAAGAAACGATTTTATAGCAAGAACAATTTAATCTCAAGCGACAACCTTCATATAAAATTGTTATGAAATAAAATAAAAAAAACCTTCTCCTGTAAAATTTTGTTTTTGTCGCTTAAGTTTTTTTGCAGTTATGGCTCGACACATTGGGTTTTTACAAGAAAATGCAAAAATAAAAATTTAAAGGTTTTTATTCTGCAAAGATAGCAATTACGTTTATGCAGCTTTGGAATATATTTACATTGATACCTATCCTAAGGCCCACTCTACGGTGGATGCCAACTACTGTTTGACAAATAATACACCCCTTTCTCAAGTTCCAGAGCGACCAACATACACAGGTAGCAATTTGAGTGCATATTCTAGCAAGATTAAACACTAGCCTTTTGTTAAGGAGCTGGAGCTATCTACCCTCCACTGCCTTTGTAAAAATGCTAGCAGGATGTATTGAGTAGCAATATCACATAGGGACAATCTTCCGTTGTGCCGAATTCTTCTACAAGTGCATACAAAATTAGCCTTTTAGTGTGATTTTCAGAATATCCCTTCCCGCTACTTTGAGCAGCAAACCACAACCACCACGTGATCAGCGAAAGCCAAACTTCCGCAAAGACAATCTTCCTGAAAGACAAATAGCATTTCCCGCAAGAAGCATTAAATATAGGCCTTAACCAATAGTGATTCCGGTAACCAGCCACCAGAAAGGATCTCTGGTCAGCTGTAGAGATCGTAAAGAGCTCTTGAGATCTGTTAATTTTGAATTTTTGCCGAATCCCATGTATTGACTGAACCTGATTTTTCTGAAAGATGTAACACCAAAAGGAAAAATAACCTTAAGATTGTACCCACAAGCCGCCGGTGTAATAATGTCTGTGCAATAGCATTTTTCTATTATTAAAATGTAAATTTAAAAAAAGAGCTGAAATTTAATTTTGAATTTTAAAAATCTTATGGATTTTTCCTGCGTTATTATAATATAAAAAGAAAGAGACTAGGTCAGTTATCGACACCTAGTCCATCCTTTTAAGTTTACAAGCAATATCGTAGCTAGTGTAAACCACTCTCCAAAATAAAGCATTTGCTCAGATTTTTTGCAATTCAACGATTTTACACTGTCGCCAAAAAACTTGTAAATGATTGGCTGAGTTGATTCGTTAGAATCAGACGAAAACAAAAAAGAAAAAAAAACAAAAAAACACACGATGATAAGTCTTGGTCAAGTGTAAAAAAGTGTAAATGAAACGAAAAAAAGTGAAGATAAGATTGTATTAGGTTTTTTGTTGTTGTTGCTGCTGTTATTGTCAAATTTAATGTTAAACAAAAATGTAAATATGTATGCATATAAAAAATTTGTATATTAATGTTTAAATGTATGTGTATGTATTTGGCATATTGACGTATATCGATGACTTTGATTACAAACAGATAAACACAAGTGCAACTCTCCTCTCGGCTTTTGCACTCGTATTTCTAAAATAGTTTATTCAAGTGAAGTGGTATTCGTAAGGAGGTGTTGTTGCTGTTGTTTATTTTCTAATATTCTCGAAATATCATTTAACGAAATCTTTAAATTCTAATGTATTGTGCTAAATACGTTTAATTTAGTTTTGATTTTAAGCAATTAAAGGTTAGCTATTACTATTCTAATTAAACTTTTTGTTTTCTAATAAAATTATAAAGAAATCAATATTAAAATTATATTAATTAAGGACACATACTATTTACTATCATGTTATGATATTGTTCTTGTCTAACATTCAAAGATAAAAAGGATAAATAAAAAAATGGTGGTTAAAGTGAAACATTTTTCTAAAAAATACAAAGCAAAATATTGAAATAATTAAAGTTAATAAACTTTTAAATAGAAAAGGACTTTTGACAATAAGATAAATAAACAATTTTAAGTTCAAGGATAAATGTTTAAAAAAATAACAACAAATTAAATGGTCGTTTATAAAGAAACAATGTATAATAAAATAATTTCAGTAAAAAACAAAATTTATCAAAAAGTTAAGAAAAAACTTAAAAATCTTCTAAATTCGATATTTTAAAAAAATGATAGTGATTTATTTATGCCTGTGTTTTTACAAGTATGCTTTAAAAATTTCTTTAATCAGTATTAAAAATAAGTACCCCCATTAAAACTAAATTTTTATATAAAAAGTCTTTTAACGAGAAATAACAGTTATGGAACTTTCATTGTTTTACAATCAGAGAATCGTGACCACAAATTAAACTTAAAATAAAGACCGAAAAGCATTTACTGAAATTTTAAATGTACTTGAGGTAAACATTCAAAAGTCAACAAATTTTAGTGAACAATTTTTGAACAGCCATCGAAAAAGTGAAGCTTTTACTTTTCATTGAAATGTTTATGTATGTATGTTTTGCAAGTTTCATTCTTTGACTTATTTTTTTATAAATAATTCCTAAAACTAAACTGATTCTATATGGAAACAGTATTTTGAAAAAAATTTAAGTCGATTTTTGCTGAAAACTGTTTTATAAGCCAATTGAAAAAAATATACCTCACATGTCTAAAGGTACTTATGTTCACGCTTATTTACTATCTTGCACAATCGTAAGATTCATTCACACGAAAATCTGACAGAATTCTATTCGAAATAAAAAAATGTTTGCAAAATCTGCTGTCAATGTCACACTATCACACAAAAAATATTGAAAATCATAGGAAATGCATATCTGATCGCTTAGAATCAAGTCGGACGGACAAAAAGTCTGTCCCTCAATTTCAGTTTTAAGTCACAATCACACACAAATCGAATGACTAAATAGAAAAGTGAATTAACGGCCTTAAATGTGGATTTGTGAATTGTTTTCTTAAAGTATGTTAAAGAAAATGAACGAAAAAAAGAAAGGGATTTTTATTATTTTTTTTAAATTATATATATATTTTTATATAATTATTCACCAAAAAACAATTCTGTGGCATTTTGACAAAACATCTTAAGTCAAATTCAAAAACTTGAAAAAAATTTTGTTAATCACAAGGATTTTTATTCAAAAAACATTTTTGTTTACGTTTTTAAAATTTTGTATTATAAACGAAATTTTTCTTTATTTTTGGTTTTTTTATTATTTGATAAAAATTATTTTTTCTGCGAGTTTTTTTTAAAAGCTTTTTTGCTATCTTATCTCGACTTAAGATGTTTTGTCAAAATGCCACAGAATTGTTGTAATATTAATGCAAAAAACTATATGATGTGGCAGCTCAATTGAACTTTTATTTAAAAATTGAAAAAGTGGCATCTCAATTCATTTTGCTCTGAGCCAGCGTTGCCGTTGTGCAACTAAAGTATCACTTGTGACTCTTTTCATGCCAATGTCACTTTTTGTGGTCCTTTTTTTAATATATCCCTTTCTATCATTTTAACAAAATTTATGACACTTTTTGAACCTTTTTGAAAATAACTACAAGTTTCCATATTCCTTACGAAAGTTCTCATGAGTTTTGTGAACATACATATAAAAATTGGTAGCATGTCATAACGTCCAGTGTCATAGTGTCCACGGACACTGTTTATAAACAAATTTTAAATAGAAACTTGTGAGTCCATGCTTCCCTCTCTCAATTTGCTCGAATCGGAGCTGGAAGAATGGACTCCAAGTGAAGAATTAATTACAAAATATAGAATAAGTGTTTCTAAAAAGTGAAAAACATTTTTGTAAAAGGAAACTCCATTTTTTATAATATGATTAATATTTGAATGTACCTGTGAATTGTTTCTTAGTTTTAACATTGATTTATAATTCAATTATTTACAACTACTTTTATTTTAGTCTAATGTATTTAATTAATACATACTAATAAACTTGGCCCTATTTTACTTTAAAATACCACTTTTTTTCTTAAATAACGGCAATCCTGCTCTGAACAAAAATTCAAAATAAACCAATTCAAGAAAAAACATGCCGAACAAAATTATTTCTCTCTCTCGCACAAAAGTAAGAAGTCAAACTTAATATAAAAAACTTTGTCCGAACAAAAATATTGTTCGGAGCGCATGGGTGGTGAATCGAGCCAAACAAAAAAACAATTTCCACTTATTTCATATACTTTAAACTTTCCTTTTAAAGGCTCAGTTAGCCGGAAATAACAGTAACGTTGCAAATCAGCTGATTCATTTTGTTTTATGTAAAGCAATTAGAACGATTATAGTTTGCAGTAAGCTGTAACGTCTCTATCTGTAAGAAATAGATTGGTCTTACTTTTTTACCTTAAGGTTACTGTTACTCCCGGCCAACTGAGCCTTAACACTTTTTGTTGATTTACTTAACATTATTTATGAAAAAATCGCAGTAGAATGTTATTAATAAACGTGATGTAAAACCACACAAATCTTTAATAAAGAAGGTATATAAGGATACTTTTTCGAACTTGTATCCTATTTGGGGCACATGGGCCATGACTAATCGTGGACCCGGAAATAAAAAGGCGGTTATGAAGTAAGGAATCATATGAGGATTCCTTGTGCCGAATATAATATAAATATCAAAATTTTTATTAGATTTCTTTGCCTTAAGCGATTTTGGAGATGGGGTTTATATGGGACATATAAACCTACTGCACCTACTACTAACTAGAATTACAACTTAAATTTTAAGGGCGGATGTTGAATGTGAAACACAACTAAACGTCAATTTTTTCTGCATTTCATTTGACATTTCTCAATTTCAGACTAACTCAATTTGAACCATGGAAAGACACACAATCGAGCAACGCGTTAAAGTTATTTAGGCTTATAATGAAATGGGCATTTTCCCCTCAGTGGATTCGTCAATAAGCAGAACTGCTGCATTTGGGCAAATGATAATCGAAGAACGATTGTCGAAAAACCAATGCACCCACAAAGAGTGACAGTTTCGTGCGGTTTATGGGCTGGCGGCAGTTACTGCGAATAGTGTTCGCTATCGTGAGATAGCCCAAATTGGAAGATATGAATGTGGACGATATGAAGTTTCAACAGGACTGTGCCACTTGTCACACAGCTATCGAAGCAATGTCTCTTTTGCGCGACTAATTCAATGGCCGTGTTATCTCACGCGGTGGCGATGCCAATTGGCTGCCTAGATCACGTGATTTGACACTATTTTGAAAAGTGTATGGAATCGCAAACGTTTCCATCTTATAAGTTTATTTTGAAAAATAACAAAAAGTTTAACAAAAAAACCTAAAAATTTTCGGTGATAGTTGTTCGAAAATTCTTTAGGAAATTATTTTGATTCCAAACCTTAAATTCTGGGCAAGATGTTATAAATTAAATAAAAAAATTTAGGTTATCAAATAACATTTACGAAATGTTTTGTTTTTTTTTATTTTACAAAAAAAATATTTTAAATTTAGAAAAATTCAAGGTCGCACTTTATTTGAATATAATATTGGAAGTTGACGTGTGTAAATTTTCGTAAAGTTCATGTGATGAATAATAATAACTTTAAAGCTTAAATATTAGTTAAAATATTTACATATACTAATGCTGATAGTGAAAATAACAAAAATAAAAAGCTTTAAAATTTCGGCAATTGTTAAAAAATTGTACTGACTAGAAACTCTGGTACTGGCTCCAGTATGAATACTTTGAGTTTCATACGAAAGGAATTTTCCAACTTGCATCAAGAACTTGTTTACACGTCTTTAAGGTATCAGTTCCTTTTTTATACCCACACCCCAATAGTAGAGAGGGTTTGTGCATCACTTCAAAATTCTAGTTCTACCATTTAGTATACCAATCGACTTATAATACGTTTTTGAATCGATCTAACGATGTCCGTCTGTCCGGCTGTTGCAATTTTATAGATGATTTGAATATTTTGATCACATCGCCTCTCATTGTTTTTTGTTTTGTATGTTTTTTTGTGTAAGAAATATTCTTAGTACATATTAAAAAAAAATGTCAAAAGGACCAATCCTTGTCAGAGTCGGTCCCCTCATATACCCCAATCAAGATTCTGTCTGAAATGAACTCTTTGTGCGCATTAACTATAATGTTGGTTTTAAGATTAAATTGGGTCCAAATTTATTTAATTGCAAGCCAAATTATATCAAAAAAATTACCCATATTTGACCATAGCTTCCATACAAATCCTGCTCCCATAACATCCTTATAAATGTTGTTATTGACACAAAACATTAGCGATATTAACTTGTTTGATAGCTTCTATGTCATGACAAAATGTTGCGCTGGTACTTCTAAAATTAACCATAGGTACCATATAAACTCCCATCCTTAAATCATTTCAGGGCAAACAACTCTAATACAGATGAAGATATCTAAATAATATATAGAATCTTAACCTTATAACATAATTTTGTTCTGGTTCACACTTGAAAAATTTTTTTTTAAATATAGTCGTGTGGGCTTGACCGACTATACTTTCTTACGTGTTTGTTATAGTGTGGAAAACATTCAATTAATAATTTTTAAAACCCATCTCTATTGCGATGCGAAAGAAAATTGTAGCAAATCTAGCGATTGGTACTCTTTAATACGCTTGCGCATATATCTTTCGCATCTTTTAATTTTTTTTCTTTTCGTAAATCATCACTTTATTTTATTTAAATTTTCCAAATTCAAATATTTTTACACACTTTGGCATTTCATTATTTATCTTTAATTTTTATTGCCACTATTCAGCTTCATTTTCAGAAACTTTTGAGAAATTGAGTACCAAGTTGACATTTAGGTTTCGCATAGCAATAGAGAGTAGACCCCCCAGATGTCTAGTTAACAGCAGGTTAATTTTTACGATTCAAAGAGAATTTATATTATTTATAAAAGGCTTGCACAAAATATTTTACGTTTCTTCTTTTTGGCATCTAAAACATAAAAAGAAAACTGATGGTGTTTTCTTTTCTACAAAAAATATCACATTTTATTAAAAAAAAAATGCAATTTGGTGCTCGTTTCTCAAAAATGCTTTGCTCTGTAAAAGGTCAGCGTGTTTTATTCTAAAAAAATTCACCCTAAAATGTCCCAGGGCATTGATTGCACTTTATGCCCCGTATTAATCAAAAGTGTTGATAATGCCCTACAAAAAGATGGGTTCTGTTCAAATATGTTCAAACGAAGTTGGGAAAAAATCGCCTCTAATCAGGACAGTAAAAATTTTAAGTTTTAATAGTTTTTTTCTATTATTTTAAAGTAAAAGCAAAAGAAAGCATTATATTATTAATGGTAGGTTATCAGTGGTATAAAATTTAAATGAATTCGGTGTTATTTTGAAAAAAAAAACGTCAAATCAAGAAACCGTAAAAACTTGGTGTTAATTAATCGGCAGCCTGGCAAAAGTATTTTTTTGTTTACATATTTTATGAGAAGCAACCCTACAAGAAATGAATGAGCGAGTAGTCACATTTTTCATTTTGGTGTTAAGAAAATGATAGAAAGAAATTATTGAAATCAAGTTTACGATCACATTCGGTCATTTCTTTCTATCATTTTCTTAACACAAAAATGAAAAATGTGACTACTCGCTCATTCATTTCTTGTAGGGAAATGACCGAAATCAATTTTTTCGGTCACATTCGGTAATTTCTTTCTATCATTTTCTTAACACAAAAATGAAAAATGTGACAATTTTTGTAGGGAAACTAAAGAAATTGGAATTTCGTCATTAATTTTGTTTACTTATTTATTCGATCTTTTAACAAATTTGGGTTTATGTATATTTTTTTTATATTGAAGAACAAACTTTTTGTCAGCTGATAAAAACAGGGCGGTCCAATTTAGTGTTTTGTTCTCGTCAAATAAAAAATTGCAGTATTACATGTTCGGCAAGACATTTTATACATGCACCTTTTAAAATGTGGTATTTTTTGTAAAAAAGAAAACACGATAAGTGTATTTATTAAGACTGAGAATTGGGAATTTAGCACAACAATCGAAATATTATTAATGAAAAATTATGTATTCCTTAAAATAACTTTGAAAACTGACAATGTTAGTTAAATTAATATTAAAAATACTGTTTAAATTTAAAAATAAACTAAGAACCACCCTAATTTTATATTGGTAACGTGTTAAATTCAATATTTTAAAGAATTTATTTAAAAAACAAAATATATAAGGCCTAACAGGAAATCAAGTATTAGTCACTTAATTGAACTTTCCTTTTTTAAACGTTTTCCAAGAGCCAATTTTTTACAAAGAACTTTTTACCTCAAACTATTTAAACTAATAAACATTGAACCTGACACAGGCATCGTCGGCAATTAGTTTGAGTTTCATATTTTTTTTTTTTTATAAAACACTTTGCAACTCATACATGTCACAGGACATTTAATACTAATGACCTGCAATAGAAAGTGCAATAGTGCAACAACGTTTCACTTGAATGTGAAAAATACAAAGAGTTGGCGAGTAGTAAAAACATGAATTCGCCGAAATTGGTTAATGTGTCTTGTCATTTGTCAACATTAATATAAAATGCATTATTCATTTTAAACACACACAACAATTTACACATATGTACATACGTTTAACTTTTTCTATGTAACCAACATATAGTGTACACCGTTTCCAATTTTATTTACAAGAACAAAAAAAAAAAAAAACAATTGAGTACTTAAGAATTTTATATTTTATTTATGAAATCTTTGTTTGTAGTCTATTTTTCTGAAATTTTTAAAACATTTTTGGAACTTTTAGAAAATATTTCAGAATTGTTTATTTCAATTTTAGCGAAATCAAACATTTTTCAAAATTTTTTCAATTGTATATCCGAAGTTTATTCGAGGTTTGTATTTCGGATTTAAGGTATCATGAATTTTATTTAAGAAATTCTTTATGTGTTTGAAATTTTTTTAACATTTTTCCATTTTATTTTAACGGTCGTGGTCTGAAAATCGAATACGACTTTAATTTTAATTCTACAAATTTTAATAACGGTCTTGCTTTTAAAGTTTTAAAAATTTTCTTCATACTTTTTGTTCCAATTATGTTTACAAGAATTGCAAACGCTTTTAAAATCGTCAAACTTAACATCTCGTGTGATTTTAATTCCACTCGATTTCGATTTCTAGAGCATGCCCGATAGTTCAAAAATCTGCGATTTCATTTTTGAATTTGCTTAACTAGAAAGCGTGTACATATTTTAAAACTTCTGAACGTTTAATATTTCAAACTAAAAATTTAATTTTAATTCAGTAATTTCTGTTTTTCAGAATGTTCTACTAGATTGATTCAGAATTTTAGTATCATACTGCAATGGCAACATTTTAAAAAAAATTTTAAATATCTAAAATGGACAAACGTGTAAAATTATACACTTTTAAAATAATTTTATCAATCTCCCAAAATTTTTTATAAAGCTAAAGATACTAGCAAACAAAACTGGAGAGTGAATGAGAATTACATACACCAATTAAGATATGTTCAATTACTTCGTTTCCGAATTGTCTATTTGAAAACCTCCATATTAAAATTATCCCCAAGTAAAATGCTTGTATTCATAAAAAATTCAATGAACAATTCTCGAAAACTTACCAAAAATATGAACGAACTGCTTTTACAATAAGTCTGTTGCCATACTCTACATTGGGATTCCATGGGGGCCCAATTTAACCAAAAATCGCTCCCTTACTTTAACATTTGGTTAATGCTAGCGACTTTGCAAGAGAATTCTTCTCCTTTTTTTTGCACAAAACAGGCCATACTTTAGAAAAATGTGGAACATATATGCCATATGAAAATAAAACCTAAAAACTGAATCCTTTTCGATTCTGAGAAAAACGGGGTTTCGTAATATTCTAAGGAGTCTATTTTATTTAAAGTGTAAGGATTGGATTAAAATTTGAAAATAAAATGTATACTTTTAAAACTTACCAATATTATCACATTCAAATGAAAAATCGATTCGAAATTTTGTGCGAAAATTATTCGAAAGTTGTACAAAACGAAAATTTTACAATATTAAACGGAAATGGGGTATTATTTAGATACTCATACAAATACACTTTTATTGTATACTTAAAGTTTGATATGTATGTGTAAGTGTAGTTTGTTTAAAGCTTTTTTTTATAATAAGTTTTTGTTAAAATTTTATTAATGTATTTGTTGTAATATTGTATTGTATTTTTGTTGTTGTTGTTATTATTGTAGCTTACTTAACTGCCATATGCCTGTGCACTAAATGAGTTCAGACGAACCACAAATCAAATACCAAGAAGTAAGTCCGTTTCAAATAAGTGAAGGATTTACATCAACACGTAGTCATAAAATGGAACCTGTGAAAACTGGTCGTATATTTATGGCCGCTGTAGCGGGTGAGTGAATTTTTTTTTTTTTAATAAATATTTTGAATTAAATTTGAAAAATAAATATTTTGTTTTTAGCTAATTTATCTGCTTTTGCTGTGGGTACTTGTTTAGGCTGGACCTCGCCCATTGCGCCAAAGCTTAAATCTGATGATACCTCTGATTCTCCGTTAGATCATAAAATAGATTCCACAGATGATGCTTGGATTTCTTCAATAGTGGCCTTGGGTGCTTTAGTTGGTAAGTTTTAGTCCAATATGTTCATTTAAATTTTATCTTTATACTGAAAAGGTGAACGATTTAAACTTTGTTGAAAAAACTGAATGGGTCGGTCAACTTTAAATACTAATTATCGGGGTTTCGATTGAAACTTAAGTCTTAAATAAATGTAGTTAATTTTAATTAGCTAAACAGTTTAATACACGGGCAATATGAGGAGCCTGGTTGTTAACTGGCTATCGTTTGGTTGGTTAGGGTGGGGTTGGGGGGGGGGTATTGCATTAAGTCTGTTGTTTTATATTAATCTCAATGCTGCTTAAGCTATTTCTTTTCCGCTTAAGAGGACTTGTATACAGCTAAACAAATTAGAGCCAGTTATTGACTTCGTATTAAAATTCGTATTACGTTAATTTTTTTTAATTTAAATTGTATTTAAATATAGTTTCAGTTTTTAGTGCTACTTTCTTAAATTTATTTAATCAACATTTTTGATATTCTTAAATTAAAATAACGGTTCAATAAAAATCACAATTCTTATTATTTTAAGACAAAAGTATGGTTGCACATCAAAAAATTACTGTTAAACCAAAACAAACAGTCTTTGTAGAGTGTATGTTTTACAATTTGGCATGAAAAACAGCTGATTGTTTTGCTTTGCCTCTAGTTTTTGAATTCTTGTGATATTAGGGCCGCTTTGTCAACGAAATATAAAAGACTTTAAATAAGCAACTTGGGCTATTTAAGTATAATTTAGAACTCAATTTCGTATTTACATAAAACTGAAAGATAAATAATATTTAAATACGATACAGTTCATGTTCATACTTCGTTGCCTAAACATTTGTCTTAGCAACTATGCTCGCCTTACAATGTCATTTTCTGTCTACAACCAAACGCACAACCGAAAAAATAAACAAGGCAAACTCATTTAAAAACTATAAATTGTGGTAAATCAGAACATGAACATCAACACGTATTCGCTACATACAAGAACATAAACAAATTAATTCCGTTCGATAGCGCATGAAGACGTGGTGAAATGATTTTTTGTACTTTAATCTATTCATATGCATCTATATAACTCGTTAATTTTTGAACTGATTTCGCCAGTTCATACATTATATGGATACAAATTTGAGGCAGGCGTAGTGTTTTTTTTCTTATGTCTCGTCCATTTGTGGATTTATCTGGCTGAATTTAAGTAGTAAAATTTTCCGCATTATATGTGATAAATTTTAATCCTTGTCCCCTTAATATCTGCTGTTTTCGGAGGAATAATTTTAACTAACAGACATCGTTTAATCAACTCCGCCACAGATAAGGATACACAATATTGTATCATCACCTAAAATCCAAAAGGCCCTAAGCAACAAAAAATCACAATTACAGTAATGACACCATCGGTGTTTTCCACCTGCTCTGAAATCTCTATTAGAACAAAAAAATCTCATATGATGGTCGGCAAAAAGAACCAGAGACATCAAATAACGACTATTTTCCAAATTTAAACTAAAAAAAAAACAAACTTTCCTCTTTAAGTTCTGTGTGCATAAGTGATTCACTACGGTTATCCTTGTTACATTGAATACCTTTACTGCCCGTCTATACCAGAGATAAATACTGCGACATATACATATTGTAGTAAATGTCAAAATTATGTTATCTTTAATGTAGACAGCACTTTTTTATACATATTTATTGCCAGCAACTTATGTTGCAATAATTGTTAGTCAATTTTAGATGACATAAAATGACAAATTTAATTGTCAATTGAAAAAGAAGGAAATTGTGTGGGAAAGAAATTTAAGTTGTGAAATGGTAGCAAATTGTAATTGAAATAAAATAATTAAACAATGAAAAATAAATAATTAAAAATTAACAATATAATAATATTGCAAAAATTATTTTTGTTAATATAATTTTTTTCTTAATCGATCTTTAATGTTATATTAATATTTTTATATAAAAAAAGACCTCAAGCCTCAAAAAATTAATATACATTAAAATGATTAAGTCGAATAAGAGTGAATTTATATTAATAAAAATCATTTTTGCAATATGGCGTCAGTTTTTACAATGCACCTTCTTCCTTTTCTTCTTATGAGTTAACATAAATACGTTTTCCCATGCCTTTAACATAAGCTGAGCATAAGAAATTTTGCTCTGTTATTCTGCCGACGTTATTGCCAAATTGCTGAGATATTTATCGTTGGTGTAGACCCGGGGTTTAATGCATTGATTTTAATTCATAAAGAAAAACGAAATATTTTGGAGTTTTAGTTTTTGCTTGGAAAATAAAAATTATTTCTCGAAATTTTATTTATTCCTCGGAAATAAAAATATTTTTTGGAATTTAATTTTTTTGCTTAGAAAAAAGTAATTTTTAAATTGAATAAAATATAGATAACAAATTAATTTAAAAATTAGTATTGTGGTTATTTTGTTGAACTTTTTATGGGTTTTATTCCAAATTTTGATATTTTAATTCGGCAAAAGTTCATCAAATTTAATTTCCATTAAATTATTCTTATGAAGAAAGGAATTTTACAACATGAAATCAATTAAAATTTATTGATAATTTTTCATTCTTGACTGACCTAAGGCTCGAACCCAGACGTCTTTACGGACGGAGGGTAACATGACGACTGCTGGCAGTCAATAGTCAAACATCAATCTTGAAACCAAATTGTATTTAAAAACAGAAGTAAGGAAGAGCATTTAAAATCAATTAAAAATAGGTAATCATTTAAAGCAAATTTCGATACACCAAAGGTTACAATTTGGTTTAAAGATTGATGTTTGACTATTGACTGCCAGCAGTCTTCGATGGCTGCGAGTGTTAAACGGCAAACCCGTCTGAAGAGATTGAGTGGTTGCAATCGAAACATTTAAGGGGAACCTGTCCGTAAAAACGCCTGGGTTCGATACATAACATAATCTTGGTTTAGCGGATTCATAATTTCCCAAGAGTTCCAAATAGGGAACACTCTCGAAAACGGATCTGTAAATACTTTCGTATCGGGTATCAAGTTTTCGGTCTTGACCGACTATATGATCTTACTTGTTTTTGTTTTTTTGAAAATTAACATAACTTTTATAAATATATACATAATCTGAATAAAACTCGATATTTAGGCAAATATCCGATTTTTTTAAATAGTTAAAGCCGTTTTACACTATCCCACAAAGTCTTTATGCTATGTTCATACGACGATAGAAACCACTGGTTTCGCTCTCTGAAACTTGATTGCCAAACATGCTGTTCATACGATTTATTCCTGTTTCATTTTGACATTTTTTTTTGTGTTGTTGGTGTGATTTTTTTTAAATAGATAAAAAGCAAATAAAACTTAAGAATATATTATTTAATACTTTTATTAATATTAAGGTATTATAATTATCACTTTATTTTATTAAAAATAAATTTGTATTTTGTTTTTTTCTTTGTTTTGATATTTTTTGAGAGCTAGTTCAGATAAACTAACGATAACTGTTATCAAAGTTGGAGATGATAGTATTTTTTAAAAATACGTAAGACTTTGTGGGATAGTGTGTAACGGCCTTTAATGACAATAGACCCACAAATCGTTCTGATTGAAATTTTGAATAATCGTTTAGTTTGTGAAAACAGTGAACTTTGTGAGAGAAATATGTAACATACATAATTTAAAAAAGAAAAATATTCAATATTCTATAACTAACAATTTAAAATGTAAGTTAGTTTTAAGACATTCGACACTATTAATTTTTTTTCTTTCTTAATTTTAGCTCCCTTCGTGGCTGGCCCATTGGCTGATAAGATCGGTCGCAAATGGGTGTTGCTTTCGAGTTCAGTATTCTTTGTGATTGCGTATGTTCTGATGATGATTGGGGGTGAAGTTTGGGTTTTACTGTTGGCCCGTTTAATACAAGGTTTCGGTGTTGGATTCGTTATGACGGCCCAGCCAATGTATGTGGGAGAAATAGCGACAGATAGTGTTAGAGGTGCCACTGGTTCTCTTATGCAGTTGTTTATAGTCTGTAAGTTACATATATTTGCCTTGAAATTTTTCAATCTTAAAAGATATTTAGAATTTTTTTTTTAATTTTCAGCTGGTATTCTTTACGTGTATGCCATTGGTCCATTTGTTTCCTATCAGGCATTGCAATGGTGTTGCATTGTGGTACCGATTGTTTTCGTTGCTATTTTCTTCTTTATGCCCGAAAGTCCGTATTATTATGCAGGCAAAGGTCGTAAATCGGATGCGTTGAAGTCTCTACAATTTTTAAGAGGTCAATCTGCTGAGGGTGTACAAGACGAAATGGCGACCATACAGGCGGTGGTCGAAGAATCTATGGCTAATAAGGGAACAATTGTTGATATTATTAAAAATCCTGGCAATCGTAAGGCTTTAATCATTTGCGCTGGTCTTATTTCCTTCCAGCAGTTGTCTGGTATTAATGTGGTGCTTTTTAATTCACAATCCATTTTCGAAAGTGCAAATACTGGCTTGGACCCCGCTATTGCTACAATTATTGTCGGTGCTGTACAAGTAACTTCATCAGGCTTAACACCCATTATTGCCGATCGTTTGGGTCGTAAAGTTATTTTACTGACTTCAGCTTGCGTCATGAGTATTGGCTTGGCGGCATTGGGAGCCTTTTTCTATGTTAAACTTGTTGTGGGTGATACCAGCAATGTTTTATGGTTGCCAGTTCCCGCCTTGGTGGTATATAATATTGTATATTGTGTGGGTTTTGGTCCGCTACCCTGGGCTGTCTTGGGTGAAATGTTTCCTGCCAATGTCAAGTCAATTGCCTCTTCAATGGTGGCCTCAACTTGTTGGATTTTGGGTTTCCTGGTCACGTACTTCTATCCTACACTAGATGCTTTAGGTTCATACTATGCTTTCTGGCTGTTTGCTATTTTCTGTGTTATCGCTTTCTTCTTCACCCTGTTCGTTGTAATGGAAACTAAAGGCTTGAGTCTGCAAGAGATCCAAGATAGACTTAATGGCAAGAGAGGTTAAGTGTTGTGGATTAAGATGTAACATTGAGCAGGGAAGGATAAGCATTACCGTCATATCGTATTAAGTCAAATATCCGCATTTCTGTGTGTGTGTGTACGTCATTTGTTTTGCCAGATATTTGTTTGAACATTTTACACGAAACAAATCAAAAGTATTCCTTTAAATGTTTAGTCAATAGTTTTTAGATTTAAGTATACGATTTTAAATGATTTTAATAACTATGATTCCTTAATTAAATTTTAAAATAATTATTGTATAAATACTGTTATTTACATAAAATAAATATACATAAATACTTTTAAAATAAAGTTATACATATATTTACGAAAATAAAAAAAATTATTGAGAGCTTTAGTTTAAATTACAAACAAAAACACAGAAGTTGAAAAACTTATTTAAAAAGTTGGCTTCCAGTTCATTCTGGTCTTTAAATCGGTCATAACATACGAGTTGATAGAAGTGTACAAAATTCTAGACTTAAGGTAAAAGAATGCAATAAACCAGTCCTTTACAATTAAACAGGGCTGTGGAGTCGTCAAAAATATTTCTAATTAAACACTTAAATGAAATTATGTGGCTCTTGAAATAGACCGATGTTAGTGCCGGTTCACACACATCAAGTTTGACTCGTCAAGTCTTGAGCTTTTAGGAGAGAAGGGAAGAGAGAATGCCATTTCATTGAACCAGATAAGAATATGTTACTGGAATGCAAATAACCGGTTCATTTGTAGTAAAATATAAAGATTATATCTCAGACCCAAGAAGAATCGCAGCAGGAGTTCCCCAAGGCAGTATACTTGGTCCTCTAATGTATATACTTTATACTTCAGATATGCCCACAAATAATCTGATACACACGTCAACTTTTGCTGACGATACAGCATTTATAAGCGTACATAAAAATCCAGTAATTGCTTCTAGTCGTCTGTAGACTCAAATTAAAGAACTCGAAAAATGGCTTAACAAATGGAAAAAAAGTAAATCCAACAAAGTGTGCACATGTCACTTTTACCTTGAGAAAGAGCGACTGTCCCAAACTAAAGATTAATAACATCGAAATCCCTCAAATGATTCTCGTACAGTAAACTTGTATCGTTTTTATTCTTTTTTTTTAGTTAAAAATATTGGCCCATAACTATAGTCATAAACAAAGCATAATTTAAGAGTTCTAACATGCAGTCTACAACTGACATGAAATGCTTAACATTAACACTAATATGATGTTAGTGTTAAGTATAGACTCATCATGTTAGAGATTTTCTCATGTTATGACACGGTTGTTAATTTAAATGTTTTAACAACGCTTTTATAACATCATGTTATAACAGCAAATCATGTCAGTTGTAGACGTGGAGTTAAGTAAACTTTTACTAAAAATATGCTTTTGATCTACTATAGATAAGCAAAAGCATACTTTACACGTTCAAAACTAGCTGAAGTTGTTTTTACAAAATATTGCTCGATATTTTGCAATTATGTAACATGTATTTAACACCATTATTACCACCAGTCATTTTCCCTCAAATTGGAAAAAGTCCAAGATAATGCCAATACCCAAAACTAAATCAGAATATAGGCCAATTGCCATTTTACCTTTTATGTCGAAAATATTTGAGAGGTTAATTCACAATCAGATATCGCTTTACGTTAATGATCATAATCTGCTTAATGATAAACAATCTGGGTTTCGGAAAAACCACAGTTGCATAACTGCACTTGTATATGTTGCGGAAGATATAAGAAATAGTATAGATGAACGAAAAACAAATATCTTAGTACTTTTGGATCATTCAAAAGCCTTCGATACAGTCGATCATAACGTCCTATGTTACAAACTAAAACACATGTTTATGTTTTCTACAGCTGCTACACGTCTGATATCAACATATCTTACCAACAGGTATCAGTATGTTCAAAGTGGTAATAATAAATCAAAATTTCTACCTGTGACGAGGGGTGTACCGCAGGGGTCAATTATTGGGCCCCTTCTATTTTCGCTTTACGCTGATGACCTTCCGAGTCAACTTACACACTGCAAAGTCAGAATGTATGCTGACGATGTTCAGATTTACATCAGCTGTGATACATCTGAAATTGAACAATGTGTCTTAACTCTGAATACTGAGTTAAAACATATATATGAATGGGCTACTGCTAATGGTCTTAGTATCAACCCAAAAAAATCTAAGTATCTTGTTATCCAAAAACGATCTACTATAACCGATCATATACCTGATATTTTTCTTGGTGATGAACGTATTGAAAGGGTAAATACAGCAAAAAATTTGGGTATTATTTTTAATAAGAACCTGACATGGGGCAACCATATTAATTATGCATGTGGCCGTACATATTCCATGCTTAGAACTCTCTGGCAAACGCAGTATTGTACACCTGTCAAAATAAGAATACTTCTTGCCAAAACCTATTTATTGCCAATTCTGATGTATGGATGCGAATTATTTGCCAAATGTGATGCGGCAAGTACAAGAAAATTAAACTCAGTCTTTAAAAGCATTGTACGATACGTATATGGCGTGAAAAGGTTTAATTCTGTTTCTCCTTTTACGGTAAAGTTATATGGTGTTCAGTTTGATGACCTTCTCAAAACAAGAGTACTGATATTTATGCACAAAATCGTGTTTACTCAACAACCACAACATCTGTATAACCGCTTAACCATATCTAGGTCTAATAGAGGTAAAAGAATTTTATTGTTTAGACACCAAAGTTTAACTTCCGATTGGCAATTTTTCCTTAATGCAATCCGTCTTTGGAATCTACTCCCGCATAATATACAAATAACTAGTAACGCACTGAGCTTTAAAAAAAGCATTTTAAATTTTTTTGCACGTTAATTTTTTTCATTTTTTTATGAATTTTAAATATTATTATTTTGTTAATTTTCAATTTAATTTATTAATTTAATAATTTTTTTTTTCTCTCTTAAATTTTTTCTTTTGTTTTAAATTTTATCAGTTACAAATTATAATTATAAATGTTTCTGCTAAAACAATGTTCTATACTGCAATAAGAGGCTTTAAGTCTTGTGTATAGAATTGGAAATAAATAAATAAATAAATACGTAAAATAAATACGTAAATTTTGTTGCTGTTTTCAACATAAATTCACATTGCGTTTTTAAAATTGTCAATGCCACAAGATATGCAGGGTTTAATTTATATTTTAATTTTCAGTGGCAGCTGCTTATATTTTGTTGTATGAAACAATTTTCTACATTTGAGGTGGCGCCCAGTTAAAGTCGGTTCAATTTTAAACAAACTTAATTTAATTTCGATTACAGTAGCAAAATAATTAAAAGAATGTTTTTATTTTAAAAGTTTTTTTGAAAAGAACCGACTTAAGCGTTTGACTATGATTATGGGCCATTGTTTTTGAAACACTTATCACAAGATTTTCACTATTTGCACTACAAAATTTAACATTTTAATGAATGCGTCTTATTATTGTTTTATATGTATGCATGTATGTATGTATGTATGTTTGTGTATTTTTGACATCTCAAGTTATAAGATAGTTGCTATAAGATTTCTTATAATAATTGTCTCATAACATTTATTATAATATTTATACTATTAGAGAGTCCACACCTTACATAATCACTGTGACCATATTTTTCAAACGGAAACAATAGACATTTCGAATGATAAATAGTATCAAGGTTATTGGATAGGTAATAAGATAATTCAAAGAAAATAATATTAGCAAGTAAAACCTACTATACATATACTTATTTGATTGTCTATGAAAAAATTAATAAAATATACCCAGCAATTCATATAAAAAATTACGTAAAAGTCTTTAAAACAAAAAAATTTAATAATTAAAAATATGTATATCCAATATTTGTTTAATAAAAACTTTTTGTTGTTGCTTTAAGTAGACTACTTTAAACTATTTTATAGTAAACATCGTACCATTTTTGTGTTCACTAGCTATTTTTACTTTTTTCTAAATAAAAATTAAGCAAAATATATATCATGGCGACTGTTTTGAATTTTTGGCGTATTTTAGCGATATGGAACAAATTAATTTTTTTAAGGATTTATAAAGAATATTTTTAATAAATTAAAAAATATGTATTTTACTGCCAAAAACTTGAAAATAAAGGCTTTGGCGATTTTGACTTTGAATTTGGCGAAAAAGGTCGAAATCAATCTGACAACAAAGGTGTGTACCCCTTTTACTTCCTCTCTCCCCTCTCGTCCAT
The DNA here is from genome assembly GCA_949318255.1 of Pollenia labialis. NCBI lineage: Eukaryota > Metazoa > Arthropoda > Insecta > Diptera > Polleniidae > Pollenia > Pollenia labialis. The sequence continues at coordinate 118,402,551 of OX439139.1, read as the reverse complement.
AAGGTAAGAATAGCAACGACAGAAATTGTATAATGTGAATGGGCACTTAGTCAAAAATATTACAAGAACTAGAGTAATGACTCATATCTGGAAAATAACCTTACAGATTCTCACAAAAAAAAAACGAAGCAGCGATTATAAAAATATTTTTAAATAATTATATATTATAACACATTTTCACTTTTTAAAATTATAATGGGATCGCAATATTTATAACAATAAGAAACAACCAGCTTATGCTTTTTTGCACTTGAGGTAAAGAACAGAGTGTATACTACAGGTTAAATTACTTGATAGGGCACAATAACTATTACTAGGTATGGAAATTATTGAGAGATTACCAGTATGTTGCCTGTAGTATACTTTATCTTACAGAGGGTGTGTGTGAAACGGTAGCAAAGTACTCATGAAAGTAAAATTCTGACACTGTTGAGGTGAATAAACTTTCACTAGCCCTGGGGGCTTGTATACATTTTGACATTAGTGCAGAAATTCTTGACTGTTTTAATTCACCATAGAACTTTGCTACCGTTTCACACACACCCAGAGGGTTAAAAATACAGTGAGCAAACTTTAAAATTAATTATGTGTAACTATCTTTGGAGGTTATCAAAACAAACTCATTACTGTAAAAACTAGTGTACGATTTAAGGCGTTTATATTAAGGCGATTATATAAAAAGTTCATATAAATTTCCTGAAAATAAAAAAGATGTTCATATACCATTATTAAAGCTACTGTTGTAATATTATTGAGTCGGTTACGACCCAGCTAGCATAGGCTGTTTGTTTGACGATTATATTTAATATGAAACTCCCAAAAGAATCTTCTGATGAGTCACAAAAACAAAAACATCTAAATTTTTTTGTTTAATACTTTTTTATTTATTTTTTGACACGCTTGTCTTTTAATTTTGGAATGAACCAAGGTCTATCCAATAGGTCTGATTTTCTTTCGCTATTAATTCGACTTTTTTGCATGCTTCTGTGATGGCGATTAGTTTTTTTTTATAATTTACTGAATTTAAGTTTACATTCTACTAACTGCCCGTCTATACCAGAGATAATTACTGCCACATATATTGCAGTAATTGTCAAAATTATGTTATCTTTAATGTAGACAGCAATTTTTTGTACATATTTATTGCTAACAATTTATGTTGCAATAATTGTTAGTCCATTTTCGTTGACAATTATTGCTTACAAAAAAACGTCAATTTGGTTGTCAGTTGAAAGAAAGTAGCAAAAAAGAAAAAAAATAGAAGCAAATTGTGGGAGAAAGAAATTAAGTTTTTGAAATTGCAGCAAATTATAATTGTAGTAAAATAATTAAATTAAAAAATTATACAAACACGAAAATAAAATTGCAAAAATTATAATTTTTTCCTTATTCGATCTTTATTGTTAAAATTAATATTAATTTGTTTAAGTTCGCGTTCTTTTTTATAAAAAAATAATAATTTTACATTAACAAAAATAAAAAATTAATAAAATTAATGTTTTTGTATTAAAAATGACCTCAAGCTTAAACATATTAATATAAATTTAAATAATAAAATCGAATAAGAAAGAATTTATATTAATAATAATAATTCTTGTAAGATACCGCCATTTTTTACACTACACCTTCTTTCTTTATTTTTTTCAAACTATGAGTTAACATAAATACGTTTTCCCATGCCTTTAACATAAGCTGAGCAATAAGAAATATTGCTCTGTTATTCTGCCGACGTTATTGCCAACTTGCTGAGATAATTATCTTTAGTGTAGACCTAGGGTAACATTTAATTTCGGCTGTAAAAAAAAAATTCATATTAATTTCTATATTGATTTATTTTTAAAATTTTAAATACATACATTGGCAGGCTTTGGATTTTTAATTTTCGGTATTTGAAATTTGGAGCATAATTTTCATTGTAATTTTTTTGTTTGTTTGAGCGCATACGTTGTACGGGAAAATAATAATAAAAATTATAGAATTGAGTTAAGGTTCTATAAATGGTAATAATTTTTACATCCAATATCGTGGACCATACTATTCACAAGCTTTTGTTGTAAGGTTCTTGTTTACAGTATCTGATTGTGTTTTTATGATTCTAGAATTGCTCATGGAGTTTTGTGGTACGTTATAATTTAAGTGTATTGGACTATCATCCTCAGGGGATAACTCAAAAACCAAAAAAAACAGGAAATATTGTTCGCGCTCAATTATACCCAAAGTGTCCTTATAAGTGGCATAATCGGATTTTTAACCGAATAATTGGTTGTTGGAATTTATAAGTGTGTTTATTTAGTGTCACCTTAATCATTTGCCATTTATATCTTTGAGCAAGGCACCGGGAAAATCATAAAGTTCTCAATTGCTTCAACATCGTTTATAGCGATTTTCAACATTTATAAAAGTTCTGATTTAATTTAAAGGCGTTTTAATTGTTAAAAATGTTTAATTTACTTTTATAAATTTTTATAATAAAATTAAAATTATTCTTTTAAAAGAAAATCGGCAAAAAAATTTTATGGCTAAACAAGTTGATAAATGGCTAATGGCTAAACTCATTTTTTAATGGCTAAACATGGTGAAAAATGGCTAAATCTAGCCACTAAATGGCTAAATTGGCAACACTGCATATAAATACATATGCACAGAAAAAAATATCTGAAGAAAATTTTTAACCTGTGTTGTTGTTCAAAAAAAATTGCTTGATTAAATGGTTATTTGAAACCAAATAAATTAATTATTTTTTAAAATGGTTATTTGTAACCAAAAGATTAATTATTTGGTTTAATAGTTGTCTGTAACCAAAAAAAATTTGTGGTTGAAGTAATGGTTATTTATGTATAACAAACAAAATATTTTTTACTGTAATTGGTTACGATAACCAATATAAAATATATGTAACGATAATGGTTAAAAATAACCGAATGAAAATAAAAGGAATTTTCCAGTAAACTTAAATAAAATACAATAACCATTATGTTTGGTCCCTGATTTTATCGTGAGCGACAAATTTAATACAAAATTTATATGAATTAGAATAAAAAAAACTCTCACCTATAAAATTGATTTTGGTGCTTGCGTTATTTTCGCGGTTAAGGCTCGAATAATAAAAATGTTTCACACGGAATGACAAACTAAGTATACCCAGCTAGTTGTGGCGAAGGGTATACGTAACAAAAAGCCAACAAAAAACCAGACATGTCGCACACACACGCACTGTGTGTTGTGCTGTGCTGTGGCAGTACAAATTGCCGAGCAACAACAGCAACACAAGCGAGAATCGTTGTTATCAGGCCATATTTCAAGATTTTTAGGCATTTTGGCGATATTTTCCTCTAAATTATCAAAGTGCATATTTTTTGAGAAATACTTACAACACGGTAATTTTTGGTTTGTTTTATATAAATTTCACTACGCTAGTTGGAAAAACAGACAAGCCGGGCACATGGCGTTTTAAAATAATAATTCGGCTACACTGAATCCAGTGGTACTCGCCGTTTTTTTAAGATTGGCTCTGGTTTTAGAGATATACCGTTATTTCGAAAATGGAGGAGGTTGGATATTTGTATCCAAAAAATAAAAAAATATAACCAGAAAAATATATATTTTTTCCAATAGATATTTGTAACCAATTTGGTTATCATTAACCAAAAAAAAATAAATTTTACTTTCATTGGCTACCACAAACAAAATAAAATATATATAACGATAATGGTTAAATATTCCCAATTGAAAATAAAGGAATATTTCTCGTTACCTTTACAAAAAATAATAATGTGCAGTAATTATTTTCAGTCCCTGAGTTATTTTTTGATTTAAAAACAAACAAGTCCATATAAAACAGTTATTTTTCAACGTAAAAATAAAAGGTCCAATTTAACTATTAAAAAGAGAGTTTTATTAAGCCGTCATAAATTAAAACTCAGTTGAGCAATAAAATATCGAATAAAACTGTTAAAACGAGAATTTTATTCAGCCGTCAAAAAATAAAACTCATTTCAGGAGTTTGATTTTAACCAGCATTTTATTAAACTAATTTTTTGTACATTAACAACCAAAGCGCTGGTCAGATCACTACAATTTCAACGTAAAAATAAAAAAAAGAAGAAAAACATTATGAGTGTTTAGACGTAAAAATTAAAATCCTTAAAAGAGTTGTATTTGTTGATGGTGTGAGTTCTATTTTAGGGCGAATATTTTATGATTGCGAAATAAAACTCTCTTTTTAAGAGTTCATCCAAACTTTTATTTTTTCGTTGAAAAATGATTTTTAACTGTGGAGTTGAGATTTTTTTCTAGATCACCATAGGTTCTTAAAGAGAACTTTAGAACAAACCTATTGGTTGACTCCGTTTTTAAGCTAAAATTTTATGGATAACTCTTATTTACGGTCCTTGCGATTTTTTAATTAACTAAAATTTATTTCTAAAAAGTTTAATTTTATTAATTTTTTTAAAGCATTAGGTAATGGTTAATTGTTTTGCTTTTTTATTTTTGTCAATGTGTTATTGTGTTTAAAATCGTAATAGAAATTTGCCGATTTTTTTATTTAATTTAATTTCTGATTTGTTTTTGAAAATATGCCGATTTCTTACCAAAACCATCTGGCACCCCTGGTTGAGATCGTATACAAGTTTTTAAAAACTTTCTTATTTTCATCAACTCGCCAACAATATTTTAAAATACAACAGATAACCACAGATATTGTAGAAATACTTATGGTGACAACAGATATTTTTAAGTAAAAAAAAATGTTATGTCATACTCAATCCAAAACCATAAGCAACTGTTTTGGTTTTTAAGATATGGTGAGTGGGCAAAAGCAAAACCATACAATATCAGTTACACTCATTCTCTCATTTATATCAGTAGTAACAGATAAATATCTGGTGTATCTGTTTCAACAATACTTACTGATACACTCGTGCAGGTCTTTAATACATATATGCATAACTAACCATTTTATAAAAACGCTCATTCTCTCATAAAAACACATCACACGAAGCCATTACACACATTTAAAACATTCACCAAAACATGCTCGTTTAAAGATACAAATACCATTTTTTTTTTAATACAACTTAAAAATAGTGTATCGGTGGTTAAGCTATGACCGAATAAAATCCCTTTCAAATAGTTATAGCTAAAACCACTCGTACACACTTTTTACTTATATACAGTCGTCGATAAACTGCGCAACATTTCATCTGTCATCCGGCGCCTGCTGACTGCGATGGAACCTGTGTAAGTAAGTTGACTAATTTCGATTTATGTATTTTATTTCCGCCATAATTCTATACACTCTCTTTCACTCATTTTTTGTTTATTATTTGTGATATGAATATATTTATATACATTATTTTAATCTAAACAAAAAAAAATTCAATTGTATTAGCTGTTTTAATAGTAATCAAATGTTTATTTAGTTACTACTGTTTCAACATTATTTCATAACCGATGTTGCAATTAGTTAAAAAAAAAAAAAAGAATTTGCAACAAATGAAACAGATATTTTTTGAAGTATGTATCTTTAATAATGGAATTGTAAAAAAATATAATAAATCGGATGCAACGAATGTTGCTGCAGAAATTTGTTTAACATTTAAGATTTGTTTAGTTGTTTCAGATATTCATATTACGAATGTAAAACACTCTACACACACAAAACACTTTTATTGGTTTGATTTTTTTTTATTATTAAGATTAAATAATTGAGAGTACATCTGATTTAAATTTTCAATCAATCCACATATTATAATTTAAACCATTTAAACATTTTTATTTATTATTTATTTCTATTTGTAATAAATACAATTTTTAAACAAATTTTTTTTTATCTTCTGGTAAACTTCCTAAGTAACTATAATTAAAAATTAAAACTTATTGATTTTAAATAATGAAATTTACAATTTTCATGAATTCTGTTAATTATTTCTTATATGAGAATAAATATTTTGAACTATTATAATGTATATAATGTATGTATAACATGAAATTTTAATTTTCTTTTATTACGAAAGGTGAAGTAGGGTATGGAGGTATGTAACTTAATTTAGTTTCTGTTTGATTTTATTTTTATTTTGGGCTTACAACGAATAATTAGCATACTGTCAGCATGGTGGGCGGGATAGGTCATAGGGTAGTGTACACCATCTCAAGCTACCCTACAATCAGCAACCACTTCTTTCTTCTCTCTCTAACTCTGTAGGTCATTTATTTTAGTCATGCTACCTAAAGTAAAGTTTCCGGTTATGATTCTTAAATTATTCTACCTTTTTCTATTGGGAACATTACACAACCCTCCCCATCCGACGAGCACGGCCGAATTTAATAGGTAGCCTCGTTCCCAAACTTAGTTAACCCAAACACAGAATCGTTACACTACCCAGCGTACATTTATTTATTTATGTTAAAAATCCTATTTCATATGAAATCGAAAACAAATCAGTTTTTAAAATTTATTTTCAAAATAAGTTTTGCGGTAAATATCAGATTATTGATAACTTCTGATAAGGAAAATGTGCGAAAATCTAAGATTTCTTTGGAAAAATTTTTTTATCGTTTTCAATCTAAAGTATCTGGCATTATAATCAATTTATCAAATAAAACAACCGCATTCGTATTGCGATTTTAAAATTTGTTAAAAATTCCAAGAAAAATCTTAGCCAGTACTCATAAATTTGTTCATTTAAATATGAAAAAAGATAAAACGCGTTTTATAAATCGCCAAAATAATCACCAATTTTTTTTAATTACAATACACAAAATTGCGTCGCCAATTAGGTTTATAAATCGCCTCATCTGACAGCCCTGCTCTCTGGAAGAGTTGTATAACAATAACTGAGCTACCTAAATAAGAAGGTTTTTGAAATATGAAAATTCTATTGTCAATACAATTTCAATAAAACAAACCGGCCTAAGGATCTGTAAAAAATTATTTTTCCGACTGGATGTTGTTGATTTCGCGACCTTAAGGATTATTTTATACTAATTACACGAAAACTAGAAGCTTTGACATGAAAAATTCGCTTGATGCCCTTATTTAGGCAGCTCAGTTATACGGCTGAGCATTTCACGAGTTGTAAAATAATCCCTACACGAGTTTCATACGACTATTGGCATGCTTTTTAAAAGAATCGTTAGATAATCTCTAAATACATCATAAACGATTCCCTTAACGATTAATATAAGCGTCTTTCGCTGCAGTATGGAAGAATCGCTCATACGAATCATCACGTGTAACAGTTTCTCCCGTGCGACGAATCGTCTACAATTAAATAATTAGCTCGTCGAGGATCAAAAACACTCTTTGTGAGATTCCCAGAAGCCTCCTAGACGATTGAAAATGCTGGCTGGGGATGATCAGTCTTAAAATGTTTATGTTGGCTAAAAATTCTCTTCGCATATGCATTCGGAAATGGAAGTACAAATGTTAACAAACTTTTTTTTTCAAATTTGTAAACATCGGCTGATTAGTCCTTATCCATATTATAAAACATTTACTGCAGAAACTTACTTCAATTCTCTTTTGAAACTGCATTCGTGTCCATGCGGCTGCCATATTTGACGATTTATCGTCATTTTGAGTGCCGATTTTATCATTTTTTTTCTAAAAAGTGACGATTTTTTTCAGTCTCCAAAGTCTGAATAAAATATTACATTTTCTGACAATTTCGCTTTCTAATCTTGGAATGTTTAACAGCCGTACCTTAACAAGAGCAGAAGGCTCAAAGGTTTTAAAGATAAGAAAGCGTATTGACGCCACTATAAGTAGGAAAACGGCAAAAATATAAAAAAGCAATAAAAGGGTTCTTTTGCATACTAGTAAAAGCGCAATTCTGAGGGAAGCATCGAACTCTAATGACGCAGCCACAAAAATCAGTGCAAATGTTAGTGAAGCAGGCAAGGAAGCTTGTCTACTATTAAAATATTGATATAAATGCCACACAATTTAAAAAATTTAAATTACAGAAGAAACCCCCTCTATACCCGGCACGCAGGGAAATGCGCCTTAATTTTGCCAAATAACATATGACAAACACTGTAACGAATTCGTTCCAAAGTACGGCCCCACATCTTTACACAATATAAAGCTTAACTAACTAGTGGTACTCTTTGCGATGATTGTAGAAGTAGAAGTAGTAGTAGTATCCGTCTGAAGCCACCAAATTAAATTTCTTCTTACCCAAATGGCAAATTAGCGGCAATCTGAAGTTTATTCCTTGCGTCCTTCTGCTAAATTAAGGCGCATTTCCTTGCGTGCCGGGTGTAGCAGGGTTTTATCTGTAATTTTAGTATTTTATGATAAAATTTTAAAGACAAAAAAAGAATCGAAATGGTTCGAAGCTGCTGAGTGACACTGACTTGACCCTGGTCCAGGGCATCACAAAGGGACCGCTTATCTAAGGGGTTATTTTGTAAATCCGTTCAACTTAAGTTTTTACTTTTAGCAATTTTATTGCAAATATGTTTAAAGAGATATAAACAAACTAATTAAGATAATAAGGCGGATAACTCTAACTACAATTTTTTTTGTTTCATGCAGATTTAATAAAAACTCTTAAAACTCTTTAAGTTTAATTCAATTCAAATACGAACGATGACATCAAATTTTACTTTTTTATTAATAGTTAGTTTTAATTGAACTTGTTGAAATATAAATCAGTATCAAGCCACTGCAAAATAAAGGCTGGTTTAATTTTTAGTGGCGATGTTGAATGGGAACCACACCTTAACGTCAAGTTTTTTCTGCATTTCATTTGACATTTCTCAATTCCAGACTAATTCAATTTGAACCATGGAAAGCTACACAATTGAGCAACTTGTTAAAGTTATTCGGGCAATTTAATAGTCCAAATGTGCGTACAACTGGAAAAATCGTGCAAAAATTTGAGCAAACTGGGTCTGTAGGAGATGTGAAAACACCAGTGCATGCTCGTACAGCTCGTACTGCAGAAAATATTGCTGCTGTTCGCGATAGTGTGGCTGAATAGCCGTCCACCTAAACTCGTCGTCGTTAATGAACATTATGCATAAAGACTTTCATTTACACGCTTACAAGGTGCAATTGACTCAAGAACTTAAGCCTCTTGACCATTCCAAACATCGTCAATGGTCAGAATGGTGGCAAGAAATGGCAACAGTGGATGATCAACTTTCGAAGAAGAGGCACATTTTCACCTCAGTGGATTCGTCAATAAGCAGAATTGCCGCATTTGGGCGAATGATAATCCAAGAGTGATTGCCGAAAAACCAGCCCCAAAGAGTGACAGTTTGGTGCGGTTTATGGGCTGGCGGCATTATCGGGCCGTATTTTTTTCCAAAATGAGGCCGGTCAGGCAGTTACTGTAAATGGTGTTCGCTATCGTGAGATGATAACGAACTTTTTATGGCCCGAATTGGAAGATATCGATGTGGACGATATGTGGTTTCAACAGGACGGTGCCACTTGTCACACAGCTAACGAAACAATGGCTCTTTTGAGCGACCAATTCAATTGCCTTGTTATCGCACGTGATGGCGAAGTCGCCAAGATCATGTGATTGACACCGTAGGTCTTCTTTCTTTGGGGTTATTTGAAAGAAAAGGTGTACGTCGATAAGCCAGCAATAATTCAAGAGCTAAAAGATGAGATAATTCGGCACATTAACGGCAAAAAACCTCAATTATGCCTCAGCGTCATCGAAAATTTTAACTATCGGATGGAGGTATGCCGCCGAGGTCGCGGCAGCTATTTGGCCGATATTTTGTGACAAACATATAAAACCATACCAATATTATCATAATAAAAAGAAATGACAGTAAAAATTAGTGTTTTATTCAAAATCAACATCGCCCCTTAAAATTTAACTACCTTTTACATGTCTGTTAAAACCACATTAAGGGATCCATAAAGCAAAACATTTTTGATATTTTCATTTCATTTCAATAACTTTTTCTGTCTTTTTATACAGAATTAAAAAAACCTTCTTGTAATTTCCATTAATCTTTTTTAGCTTGCTATGCGGCTGGTCCTTTGGCTTCCATAATCGGCCGTAAATGGGTGCTACTTTCAAGTTCCTCTTTTTTCATAGTTTCATTTATACTACTAATGTTCGCTTTCGAAGTCTGGATTATAGTTTTGGCGCGAATGCTGCAAGGTTTTGGTACCGGTTTTGTTATGGCAGTCCAGCCAATTTATGTGGGTGAAATATCAACCGATGAAATAAGAGGGGCCACGGGTTCGCTAATGCAGTTGGGTATTGTTTGTAAGTAATTGTTTTGCTGATCAAGTGCGGTATGTGCACTTGATCAGCAAGAGGGTATTAACTCAAAATTTAAAAATTTTTTAATAGAAGCCAAACAATTTTTAATTTAACGGCACATGAAAACCAACCTTTTTACTATCAAAACGTTGACAAAGTAGCACGAGCGGGTAGATATGAATATAACGCTACGATTTTTATCCAAAAGTGAAAAATCAAAAGTTAATACCTTTATGTTGATCAAGTTCAAAATGAAAATAATTCTAAAAAATTTATAAAAGATTTTTTTTCTTGTATATTCTTAGTGGGTGTTATATATGCTTACGCCATTGGTCCATTTGTTTCCTATCAAGCTTTGCATTGGTTTTGTCTCGCAGTTCCTTTAACTTTTGCCGCTATTTTTGTATTCATGCCGGAAAGTCCCTACTACTATGTGGGAAAGAATCGTAAGAGGAAGCTTCTAAGGCCTTACGATTTTTACGCGGGCAATCGGAAGAAGCAGTTAAAGAGACTTTGGCGTCAATAGAGAATTTCATACAAGAAACCGCAAAACAAAAAAGTCACGTAATGGATATTTTTAGAATTTCGGGAAATCGTAAAGCGTTTATTATATCAGCCCTGCTGTTGACATTTCAACAACTCTCGGGAAATACAGCTGTTCTTTTCAATACACAATCAATTTTTGAGGCCGCCCATACCGGTGTAGATGCAGCAATTGGTGCTATCATTGTGGGCGTGGTGCAAGTTGGTGCTTCGGGCTTAACTCCCCTTATTGCCGATCGCTTGGGACGCAAAGCAATATTGCTAATTTGTAGTGGAACTATGAGTATTGCTTTATTTGCTTTGGGTGCCTACTTCTATATTGAGCTGGTTGGCGGGGATACTTCAAATATTTTATGGTTACCATTTGCCTCTCTTATAATTTACATTATTACGTATAGTGTTAGTTTTGGTGCTTTACCTTGGGTGCTCTTAGGGGAAATGTTTCCGGCTAATGTTAAAGCTCTGGCATCCGCTATAGCAGCATCAATTCGTCTTTTTACAGGATTTCTAATATCGTATTTTTACCCTCTTTTGAATACTTTGGGCACTTATTTTATATTTTGGTTATTTGCCGTATCCTGTCTTATAGCCTTCTTTTTTATACTGATTGTGGTATTCGAAACGAAAGGCCTTAGTATGCAGGAAATTCAAAATAAACTTAATAAGAAGGAGATTCAATAGATTAGAATGTATGATAGCATGTTTTAAACTAAAAGTATTAAATTGTATTACAAAATTTTAGGATTGGATCTTAAAAAATAACGTATTCATACAGATACATAATCGGCCTTATTATGAGTCTCGTTGTCGTAGTCGAAACCCAGTCGTTTTTTACAATTGGTATTATGATTGTCATAAACGATATAAGCACGGCAATATTTCAATGTGTTTTACATTGTCGTAAGATAAAAATGCTATCGATAAAATCTGCAAACGACTACGGCTTAAGGCTCAGTTAGCCGGGAGTAACAGTAACCTTACCGTAAAAACGTAAGACCAATCTATTTCTTACAGATTGAGACGTAACATCTTACTGCAAACTATAATCGCTCTAATTGCTTTACATACAACAAAATGAATCAGCTGATTTGCAACGTTACTGTTACTCCCGGCTAACTGAGCCTTAAGACCGCGACAACGGCACTCGTAATAAAGCTAAATGTCTAAAATCAAGTCTGGGAATGTTTTGGCATTGTAAAGGATATACAAATTAGAATACTGAAATAAATTTATAATCCATTTAACCATTAAATATCGAAGTAAACGACAATACTCTTTAAGATTATTTTAAAACATATTTTTTTTTTAATATTAAAGTTTAGGAATTTTAGACAAAATATTTGTATTGCAATCATAAATAAAGAAATGGTTTGGCTTAATTTTGTTTAAAATAATTTTTTTTAACCGTGGTTGAAGTTGGTCCACCTTTACTTATTGTTAAATAAAATTAATAGACGAGAAACAACAATATGTTCCTTATAAAGTCTGGGATCACACTATGAAAGTTTTCTTTCAGAAAGTCTGCGTTTATTGGTGAGAGGGGAAGAGAACATGGTTTTCTTTTCTCCTCTCTCACCCATAAACTCAGACTTTCTGAAAGAAAACTTTCATAGTGTGAACCCAGACAGAGTGCAATTAAATAAAGGGTGTTTTTTTTAAGTGATACAAGTTTGAGTTGGCATCACTGCTTTATTTGACCACCCATTTAACAGCTGATAGTTGTTTTTTGTTTAGTTTGCTTCGAGAATGGATCGACTTACACCAGAGCAACGCGTGCAAATTGACCTTAAGCCAAACAAAAAACAACAACAATTGTTGAAATATTTAATCAAATAATTGTTATTGATTTTGAATTTCTATTAAAAATTTAATTTCCAATGAAGCACATTTCTGGTTGAATGGGTACGTAAATAAGCAGAATTGTCGCATATGGAGTGGGGAGAATCCACAAGTTTTTGTCAAAACACCATTATAACCACAAACAAGTACTGTTTGGTGTGCTTTATGGGCTGGCGGAGTCATTGGTCCATATGTCTTCGAAAACGATGATGGTCGGAATGTGAAAAGTTGTTGAAAATTTGTGTTTCAAATTGCTCATTTAACGCGCCAGCCGTGGCGGCCACATGGCAGAAATCATATTTAAACATTTATGTCATACAATTTTGTATCCAATAAAGGCCGTTTCATTGATATCAAAAATATATTACTATGGTTTATTATGATTTAAACTTGTATCGCTCTATAAAAAAACGCCCTTTACGACTTAAATTTCTGGGTTATTCGTAAAGCTGTTCTGGCCGCGTCCACGCGTCACTATCTTATGAGGGCAATCAGGTCTTCCTTGTTTGTCTGGCTTTGTGTGTTTCAAAATAAATAGGTCAAATATGGACCGATTTAAAAAAGATAAGATGATTTAAGTTCCAATTAAAATTGTATCTAAGTACTAATATAATAAAATGTTTAATGGAAACAAAGACTGTATGTATGTTAAATTATTTACCGATTCTTACCATTTTAAAAGGGCATTGTCCTTACGACAATTTAAACGTATGTACAAAATTTCATCAATTTATTATCGAAATTGCGACCTGTACTCAGCGCACAAGTTTTACCTGTAAGGACAACCGGTCAGCTGGACGGATTGACATGAGTTAGATCGACTCAGATAGTGATCAATGTACCAAAACTAATATTTTTAATAGTTATACACATTAGCACAAACTCATATCACCCATCATTCTGGTGTATCAAGGCGAATTCATGTAAACGGTGGTGTCGATACTACAATAAGTAACAACACCAAAAACACAACAATGTATTTTTTTGTTGCTTTCGTTGGCCGATATGTCAAAAACACAAGTAACTTTTGACGTTCTTCTCTCTAATTAAGAAAAAAAGTAGCACAGCTGTGTTTTCAACGCCACCTGAAAGTCAATTCGCCTTGTGGTGTATGTATGAAAACAAAATTGGATCGTATTGTCTTCTGAAGTTGCCGTACGAGAACACCATAAAAAATGGGTGTAGGTATTTCAAGCAGTGTTCGAAAATAAAAAAAACATTATTTAGCGTTCGGCACACAAAACGAGGAACGATATATATTGTTTAGTGTTTGTGTAGACAAACACAACCCTTACTACCGTTCGTAACTATTTTCAAGTAAGAGCCGAACATTATATAGTGTTCTGTTCTTCGTTAAAAACAGAACAATTGTGGTGATACTGTAGACAAACATTATATTTTAAAGTTCTATTATTATGTTACATTTGTTACATTGATGAAAAAATTAACAAACAAAAAATTTTAGCAACGAGCGCAGCGCGAACAGCTTTTGCGTGTATTGTGTATATATTTTGTTTGTGTAAAATTATTTTGCTGGATTTTTGTTTTTTTCCGTATGCGTATTTTGTTTTTGTAAAAAATGTTTGGTTTTTTTACCAGCCAAAAGGGCGCTAAGCACAACGAAATGAACGAACAGTAATGAGCTGAACCGAACACAATGAAGTTTGTGGTTAAAAAAAAAAAACGAACGGAATTAAATGTTCTCATCTTTTTGTTGAATTGGATAAAAACAGTATAATTTTTTTTAAGGATTTACTACACAAACACTATAGAGGTTTCTATTTTCCACGAATCTACCGAACAGAGCACTAACGAGCGATATTTTTTGTTTTTTTCGAACAATGATATCAAGCATTTATATTGGTGTAGGGTTGCTTATAAAGCTCTTACATTATTGCCGCTTTAGGGTTACATTTGATTTGGCTAAATAAGCGCCATGTTGTTGTGGGTTTCAGTATTAGCAATAGAAGAAAAATAATCGGTGCATTTCGACGATCGTCTGATTCTACCTTAATTAACACAAAATTGTTGCTTGATTTTTCATTTGGTGCTACATTGTTTACCACGCAAGCGTCTCTACCTTCAACTATAGGTAGACAAATTACTACATTTCTCCTTCCAAAAGAATAGCACCCATACTATACAAACAAGGATAATCAAAATTGTCAAAATTTTATATAAATAAAATGGACATCAAAAATAACGTTGAAATATTCCTTGTAAGTTTTTACAAAATGTTTAATTTTGCCTTTTAATAATTTTAAGAATTAGGCATAATTATAATTTTTAATTAATGTTATATAATATTAATTTAAATAAATTAACGCAATCAAATTTTGGATTTTATTTTGTTTTTCACTGTAAGTTCGTTAAATTCATATTAATTGTATAATTAAATGTTGATGTTTTGTTTTATATTAAAAGACAAATAACCTGAAGAAATTAGCATAAAATTCACGAAACGTCGGGAAAAATTAAATAAAAAATTTTTAATTTTATTTACATAAACAGAGTTAGGCCTTACCAGCGAAATATATAGAAACAAATACATAAATATTAATTTAATTTTAAATACAAATTCACTTGATTTATCAACAAGTTTATTGTTAATTGCTCTGCAGGAAGTTTAACAATGTTGTGAAACACATTTTTTTTAAATAAAACATTTTTTGTAGCCAATTACAGCAATACATACTTTAAATCACTTATATATCGATCTAATTTTTCAAATATAACAGCAATTTTACATTAAATAGCATCCACATGTTGATAATTTTAAACGTTGATTTCTATTTTTTGTACAACAGTGCTTTATACCATAACAGTACTGTTCGTCCAACTGAACTGCATTATCTTGTGTATTGGTAATGCTGTGTAGATAACTTAGTGCTACCATACTGGCCAACTTAAAAACAGCTGTCATCTTTATTGTTTGTTACTTAGGCGCCCTCTATTTGTGAATTTTGCAGAAACTGGTTTCATCTGACAACTGTCAGTTGACATTTTGTGCAATACACATCAGTACGTAAACAGCAGCCGTAGTGTTGAATACGTTTGATTTTCATTTCGATACGCCGAACGGGGTGTTACGCGAGTGCTGTTATTTATTATTATTTTTATTTACACTATTAAATTTCGTGTAAGAAAAATCTATATGATTAGTGTTTTAGTTATTAAAAAATGCGTAAATTATTACATATAAAGAAAGAAAAATCAACGAAATTTGTATAAAGAAAAATAATTTAGTTTACGAATTCAGCAAGAAAATTTGTTAAAGAAACAAAGTGGTGCGTGTTAACGTTAAAAAATTCATGTATGAAAGCCAAAAACAAAACGGGGGAAAATATTTAGAAGAAAAAAGAGTCAATGAGAAAAAATAATCAAGAATTTAAAGAGTAGATAAATTGGAATTAATTATTAATGTTTTCGACTTTTAGATTAAAATAAAAATTGATAGGTACCTACATACCTACCTATAAAGAAAAAAACAACTTTAAAGAACTAAGAAGTTTGCTTTAAAATGTATTTATTTACAAAGTATTAAATATTATTTGTTTTGTTGTTATTTTTTCATTATTATTTCTTCTTTATCTTGTATTTCGACCAAAACAAATACGATAACAACTGTAGTAAATATTTCAACAATAAAAATTTTCGCAAAAACAAAACAGAGCAATTGACACCAAAAAACCAGATAAAAAGAAATATGAAAAATAATTCATATTAAAATACACCACACCCTTTAATACATTTCTTAAAGCAAACCTTAATAATAAATAAAAAGATTCACAACAAACAAAAGAGAATAAAACAATAACATCAAAAGCTTAAACAATTATTGTGTTTGTTAGGAATTTAAAAGTTGTCCTTGAATGTCTGCCTAAATAAAATAAAAAAGCAAAAACTTTGTTAACAAAAACAAAAGGAAAGAAAAGAACTGCCAGCTTAATAATCAAACTAACAACAAAACTAATACGTAAATGTCAAAGGCTTTTTGTATTGCCTACTACCCGTCATATTACAACAATACTACTGCATTTGTTTTGAAGTAATTTATTATTGTATTTGTAAATTTATTGCCTCTAACAGGAAGTGATGTCATTTGAATAAAGTCCATCTTTACAAAAAAACTATTTTGTTGGTCTCCCTCTTCGTTTAACATCAAGCACAGTTTCGCTTCCTATTCTACCATTCATTGTCAACAAATGTTTGTAAACAATAAAAATTTACAGTTAAAAGAAAGAATCCCCTAAAAAATACAAGAGATCGCTAACTAATAAATGTCAAAAGAAAGTGTTTATAAATTAAGTTTAATAAAAATTTTATAAAAAAAACATTAAAAAAGTGTTAAATTATTTCTTTAGAAAAAATCTGGTATTATTTTTTGCAAAAATGCCTTTAAAAAGGCATCCTCGAAATGTTTCTGTGTGTAAAAGAGCATCAGCATCGTCAACATCGTCATATTTAACTTGTTCATCATTTAATGGTTGTTTATTCTATTTAATCGTATTTACCATATGTCTGCCAATTTTTATCGCTAATAGTCCCGGTGTTCGAGCTGCTGTTGTTGTGGCAGTTCCAAAAGCAACAAAAACCACAACGGATAATCATATAAAAACGGATACAGCACAGTCAAAAGGTGAGTTTAATACCAAATCATGTTTTTCCTTTATTAACTACAAAATTCCTTAAGAATCAATAACTCTTGAGAATTTGGAATAAGCAAAAATAATAATTTGTTCACATACCTATTAGTTTTGAGTCAAGGGAGGGAGAAAGAAAAAAGGATTGTTAGTTGTTATACCTAGTTTGTTTTTTTATGCTGAAATAGTTCATGGAAAGTAAAGGAAAAATGTTCTTATAAGAATTATTAATTGTGCATTACCAGATGTTATTTTTATTGCTTCTGAAAAAGTTGACAAAATAATACTGCGCACACAAAGTTAATAATTGTTATTATTTACTTAGAAAACTATGAAATATAACTTTTCAAACTATCTGAGCCGCAAAAGACTTGACTTATTTAAAGTAAATACTAAAGACAGTTTATTTAAAAAAACTATAAAAGCTAGATATTTTAAACTTTTTGGACGTCAATAAGGCATTAATTTACGTTACCAGGCTTATAATTGCCTGGTTAAAAGCAGGGGAAAACTTACCCTCACATACTTACAAAGTGAATTATTATTTTTCGTAGAATCATATTGATCGGCATGGGATCGGAGAGGAAAACACCTTTTAACCTTATCGTTTATCTAGATAAGAGGTTCAGTTAAACCTATGAAGCATTAAACGTTGCATATTATTAAGGAATTAGAATCTCTTGATGTTCTGGGCATGTGAATACAATGTGAGGTCCGATGGACAAAACACAGATTCAAGGTGTCGAAAGAAGCACTCAAGTGTCACGGTGTCTCGATGTAAAATAAACTAAAATCCATTTGATCTCCTTACTATTTATACCACCAATATCCGACCGAGAATGGAATACAACGCTGATGTATGGGTCGGTGCTTCAAAGTCTACTTTGGAGCTTCTCGATCGCGTGCAGGAGAGGACTATCTAATCCTATTGACTCCCTTTAGCACCGTCGCTGTTTATTTGTTACCACAATTATATGTGTTTTGATGAGATTGGCGATCTGTTTGTTCGTAATACGCGTTTTTCTTTAAGAGGCCATCTCTTTGTGGTCGATTGAACGGAGCATCGTACAAATCAATACAGGGAAAATTAATTCTTGCCCGAACTGTTCGTATGTGGAATAAGATCCTTGCAACAGCCTTTCCTCTCACTTTTAAAATAAAAAAGATCAAATGGAATGTCCACAATCACTTCCTTTTCTATCCTCCTTCCCATGATCTATTTGAGTAGTTCCAACACAATGCAAAGAATAAGTAAGGGTCATCCGCTTAGTACTGGACCTAAAAAAATTGTGCCTATCTACGCTTCAAAGTATACCTTTTTACATCTTATATAGTTTAATTGTTACAGAAAAAATCGTTATGTAGAAATTGAAAAAATTATAAAGGCCCAGAAATATGGAGCGGGTAATGGTATTCCAAAAAAAGGTTTTTTTTTAAGTTGACAAACAGTATTGAAAATAATGCCAGAGAGACAAGCTGCCAGATTTGACGATTTATCGTCATTTTTACGATTTTTTGTTTCGGTATTAGCAAAGTGCCGATTTGCTGATTTTTTTTCGTTAAAGTGACGATTTTGTTTTTTAATCTTGGAATGTTTAACAGCCAAATTTTATGTTTCTGGAAAAACGAAAACTACATGAGCGCTGATATATGCGCAGGCTATTACAAACAACTAAGAAGCGGCATAGAAGCGAATACCATTTAAGTGAATTTTTAATATAATGATAGAATAACTTCGCATTATCCCTTAAAAGTAAGTAGGTTGTAACTGAATAATTAAAATCATTTTAAGGAAAAATTCAAGAACAATGTTTCATGTGCTTCTGTTACTCCCGTACATCGTAGCAGGATGTATTGCACTGATTTTATAATGTGTTTACGATCATTCCCGAAATATTACCGAACATAAAAATTAAATTTTTTTTATAACGCAATCAGTTATCAAATTGTTTTTAGCAGAGAGGAAAAAAGGAGTCCTTCCAAGTGTGAATTTGCCATATTAAAATCATTCCTCTTGTTTGTAAGGGGCCATCACTGTTGCCAATTTGACGGTTTTACCGCGATTCTAGCGGTTTTTGCGTGTCCATCGGGGTAAAATTTCCGTTTTGGCGGTAAGCGGGAAATCTAGCGGTTTTTTTAATATCATTAGAAAATCAATTTTTGTTCTAGGCATTTGCAAATTACTATTTTTATCTCAAAATAAGAGATTTAAAATATTTGTTTTCAATTAAAGTAATTAAGTGATAACAAAAAATTGTTTTTTGTGGAAATTAAAAATTTTACAACGTTTTAAACAGATTTTAAAAATTTTCTTGTTAGGAAGTTAAATTAAAATGTATGTATTAACATAACCGCCCTATTTCGAGCGAAATATTTGTCCAGCAAAAAAAAAACTAGACGTGATAGGAAAAAAACTGAGAACGGACTTGAATTTATTTAAAACAATTTGTGTTATCTATAGTTATACAACAAGAAAGCGCCATTTTAAGCCTTTGCCTGGGTTCATATAAGTATGTTGTTTGGTATAAGCAAGCTTGTAACTAGATATGCGAAAATTCTTCTTTATTTTTATTTAGTTAACGGATACAAACCTTATTTCTAGTTTTCCTTAAAAGTGAAAAATAATTTGTATAAATCTAAGCGAAGTCTTCGGAGCGAAACAAAAATTGTCTATTCGTTTGTTAGGATTGTAAACAGTTTTCAAGCTTGAATGTTTGAAATAATGGCCAGCTTTTAAAAATTATAAGCGTTATTAAGCAGTAGTGGCCATGTTATCAACTAAAAATCACAATTGTTCCTAAAAATTTGTTTTAATTGATATTTGAGTAAATTTATTAACTCACATTTTATAGTAGCGGTTTTCACCCTTTGTATAAAGTGTACAACTCTGCTTTTTTAATACGAATTTATACTACAAAACATGAGTGTCTTTTTTGTCAGTATTGTAAATTAACGAAGTTGCTGAGTTAGAGAAAGAGACAAATATAGTTTTTTCAACTGTTTTATTCTAGGTTATTAAACAAACGTGTTTAATACAGCTTTTTGTTGGATTTTTCAACTACAGTGCAGTAAATTTTAGTCTAATACATTTTATTGTTGCAGTGTTGTAAATCTTAGTACTTTAACTAAATTAATAACATTCACAAGAACTACAAGGGACTTTACTATCAAGGGTGAAAACCGCTATTGTCAATCAGTGAGTATGTCAGATCAATTGGAAATGCATAAAATTATAGCAAACTAGCTTAACCCGTTGCACTTCGCTACACTGCTTTAACCAGGTTTGAAGACTCTCCCTTTAATAGTTTTTCAGTTGAGAGATATTTAATATATGCATCCTATTGTAGGTATTCCTCCCCTGCGCCTAACCGCCATAATTTTAATTTCAAAAGTGTAGTACTCCATAAGAGTGACTTTCACATAGTTTGAACATTCTCACTAAAACTGTTCTTAAGATATGCGATATTAAACATTGGCGACCTATGGTGGGCACCACTTCCCCCGCTGCTATTTTATGTCAATTTTGGGGCTCAGAAGATCCTACTACCAAAAGTTCAACAAAATGCGTGCAGTGGCTCTTATTTATATTTCTATCTATGAGAGGTACTGCTCCTCCCCTGTCTACCCCGCCCATTTTTATACTGAAATTTATAGTTTACCATAGTAGTAGCTTTAACCACGTTTGAAGACTCCCCCTTTAATAGTTAATCAGTTGAGCGATATTTAATATATGTATCCTATGGGAGGTATTTCCCCCCTGCGCCTACCCGCTTTATTTTTATTTTCAAAAGTGTAGTATACCATAAGAGTGACTTCTACAAAGTTTGAACATTCTCACTATTACAGTTCTTAAGATATGCGATATTAAACATTGGCGTCCTATTGGGGGAACCACTTCCCCCGCTGCTATTTTATTTCAATTTTGGGGCTCAAAAGATCCTACTACCAAAAGTTCAACAAAATGCTTGCAGCGGCTCTTAAGATATGCGATATTTAATATTGGCAGCCAATTGGGGGTACCAATTCCCCTGCCCCTATCGAAAAAATAAGTAGCCTATTTTATTTTTAGGACTCACGTGATGTTTCTGTAAAAATTTCAGGAAAATCGGTTTAGTAGTTTAGGAGTCTATAAGCCAACAAACGAACAAACAAACAAACAAACATACAAACATTTTTCATTTTTATATATGTATGTGTATAGATAGATATAGATAGATACATCCTAGTTTTTTAAAAAATCTTAAACAATTTTTAATTGCTATTTTTTTTTGCGAATATTAAAAAATAAGATTTTTTCTTTTTGTAATTTTATTTTATTCAGTATATTTCAATAATTTTTCAAAAATATTTCTACCCGGTTTGTGTTAGCAATGTTTTTCTTAAAACACATTTGAATAGTTATTAAATTTTTCTACCAGTCAATTTAGGCAATGACACATAGATGTCACCCCAATTTGACACAAGCTTAAATTAAGATTCTTAATTCAATTGTAATCTTTTTCGTTTTTGCTCTTATCATATTCATCAATTCAGTTCGCGGTTTTATTTAGTGCAATCAGGAAGTCGTTTCCGTGTTTTATTAAAAATTTAAATTTTAAGCGCAAATTTATTTAGGTTTTTGCTACTTAATATAAATAAATTTGTTAAAAGCGTAAAATTTAAAGTGTAAGAATGAAAAGTGTTAAGTTTATTTTGCAAAAAGTATAGAAATTCATGTAAAATTAGTGTAAATAATTAAAATTATCATAAAATTTGTTCCAATTGTATCATATTAAAGAAGAATATAAAAAATTGTGAGCCATTTTCGATTTTTAGCTTTTGTTGTTGTTTTGCCAAAAATAGTGTTTGTGTTTTTGTAAAAGGGAAGCAAGTTAGTTGCAATTATTGAGAAAACAAAACAAAAGTAAGAGTAAATTTGAACAAGTGTTTGTGTTTGTGTGTTTTGTTGCTGCATTAAAAGTTCATTTTGCTGTTGTTGTATACTAGTGTCAGTCTAGTAGTGTTAAAAGTAAGAATTTGTTTTTATTATTAAATACTATGTTATCAACATTTCTCACCATTAATTAGAAAATATTTATGTTGCTGGTACATATATGTAAGTATGAATATAAACTTATATGTACCTAAATTGCACATTTTAACAGTTGTTTTGGGATTTGACTAGAATTTCATTACTTAGTAAGATATTTTTAGATAACAAATTAAATAAATAATCATTGCTTATTATTTATAATTGTCAAAATTAATAAAAAAAAGGGAAATAAACTAAAGTTTTTCTGATAAATATAAGCAAATTCTTTTATTAAGGAAATTTAAAACACTAGTAATATTTTTTTTATTAAAAGCAAAAGAAAATACCTGCCTACACCTTTTAATTAAAAAGGGAAATAAGCTACATCATTGCTAACTAGTTAGAATTGCTAAAATTAAATAAAAAAAGGGAAATAAAATAAAGTATTTCTTATAAAAATGTATAAAAAAAATTCTTAATTATGATAATATAAAAAAACTATTAACAAATTTTTAATTAAATGCATAAGCAAATATGGAATAGGTATATTGCCAGTTATAAACCAACTAACAAAAATATTATTCAATAGGTATAAAGGTTTTTGTGTGTTAAACAGATTTTCGTAAGTAAGTCTTATAATTTTTAGAACATACATATTTTATTTCGATAAAAGTAATTTTATTATTACCTGATTAAGTTCCAGCATACGCTCCTTTAGATGGGGCGATTTATGGTCATAAAATTTGTTCCCCAAGCACAGCCATGTATTTCGGAATAAAAGTATAATTACAAGCTTTGTTATATTATAAATCAATCTTTATTAAATTCTATTTCCTAATTTACATGGAGTATTTTTGTCTCAAATATTGTCTCTGTTTCTTTACTTTTATACACTGTTGCCAATTTGACGGTTTTACCGCGATTCTAGCGGTTTTTGCGTGTCCATCGGGGTAAAATTTCCGTTTTGGCGGTAAGCGGGAAATCTAGCGGTTTTTTAATATCATTAGAAAATCAATTTTTGTTCTAGGCATTTGCAAATTACTATTTTTATCTCAAAAAAAGAGATTTAAAATATTTGTTTTCAATTAAAGTAATTAAGTGATAACAAAAAATTGTTTTTTTGTGGAAATTAAATTTGTTTCCGCAACAAAAAATTTTACAACGTTTTAAACAGATTTTAAAAATTTTCTTGTTAGGAAGTTAAATTAAAATGTATTAACATAACCGCCTTATTTCGAGCGAAATATTTGTCCAGCAAAAAAAAAAACTAGACGTGATAGGAAAAAAACTGAGAACGGACTTGAATTTATTTAAAACAATTTGTGTTATCAACTTTTATCGATCAAAATATAATCTATAGTCAAAGCTACAGTTAAAAGGATGTTGTCTACAGCAAATCAATGTTTATATTAAAGCACTTAAGCAACCAAAAATTAAAAGTATTTTTTATTATCCCTTGGATAAAACTTCCACACGGTTGTCAAACCTAATGCCAAACAACGTACTGTAATTAGAGAATTCAAGAAATACTGTTTGTGATGCTTTAAAAAACAACTAGAAAGCGCCATTTTAAGCCTTTGCCTGGGTTCATATAAGTATGTTGTTTGGTATAAGCAAGCTTGTAACAAATATGCGAAAATTCTTCTTTATTTTTATTTTAGCTAACCGATACAAACCTAATTTCTAGTTTTCCTAAAAAGTGAAAAATAATTTGTATAAATCTAAGCGAAGTCTTCGGAGCGAAACAAAAATTATCTATTCTTTTTTAGGATTGTAAACAGTTTTCAGGCATTAATGTTTTTAATAATGGCCGGCGAAAACTTTTAAAAATTATAAATGTTATAAAGCAGTAGTGGCCATGTTATCCATACAAACATGCATATGTTTATTCAACGTTTTTGAGTTAATGTCCCTCAGAAAGTAAATGTAAGTACCAAATATAAAATAGTGTATAATTTCAAATCGGTTGTCTTGCATTTACTTCCTTCTTTTCTTGTACGATTTTTTTAATCTTGGTCTAGGGTCTAAAATGTTTACCATCATTACCAAAACTATATTTAGTGCACTTAACTCTAATGTCTGGGTAAATTTCAGGCAATACAAATCCCAGAATATTGTATGAATATCCACATTTTGTACGCTCGCGGGACTAAAAGAGTCAGTGAAGCCCAATATTTAGATTTGTGTAAACATTTCACATAATATTTAGATTTTAGCGATATTTTTAAAACATTTTAAGCTAAATAAAAAATTTAGCGGTTTTTAGCGATTTTTGAAGTGCGATTTGACGGGAAGTCTTCAAAAAAAAGTTGGCAACAATGGGGGCCATATCCCTCACACAGCACTATCATAAGAATATCACTCTGTCGTAGTTTTTCAAAAAACATTTAATTTAATTTAAAAAGACTAATAAAATATCTAATTAGTTTTAAATATAAAATTAAAATCATTGATTTTTCATAAAAACTATAAATTTCGTGTTAATATTTTTTATATAAAATATTTTTTATGAATTTAACTTTTCATATTTATCTTCACACATGTGCAATGCCATTGCAATGGTCCGGCAGCCTTAGAGGAATGCTCTACGTCAACTGCTCAAAGTAAATACCAGAACCTACACCATACAGTGATTTCGAACCGTCAGTAAATATCTGTATCGCATCCGCGGGAATTTGTAGGACATCGTAGTGAACTTTGCTATCCAAAATGCTTACGGTGAAGTCAGGATTAAAAATTTGCTCAGGTTTGGTATAATCAAGTTTGCCAATTTATCTCATACAAGATTGTATCATGTCCGATGTTGTAAAATATCCTTGCTCTATCTAGATAATATTCGGCACAAAGAACTCTTATACGAATTTTAACCTCATAACATAATTATGTTTTGCCGGGTCTATGATTGTCATTGTGTCCCAGATCCGTTACACTTTCGAAAAATTTTCGGTATATACTGTGGTGTAGGGTATCAACTGGTCGTGATTTACTGACTATACTTTACTACTGTTTTAACTTAGAAAATATGAAAAAAATTAAAAATTTAAGAAATATTTGACAATCTAAATGAAAAAGGGAAACAGTTATAACTTAAAAAAACTAACATCAATTATTAATGTGAAATCCAAATAGAAAAACTTTAGTTAAAACAACTTTTTACAAATAAAACAAATTTTTTTAACTCTGAAGCCTTTTAAAATTACCAACACTTCAAATGGATATTTAAAACAACTTTTCCTTATTCTAAATTAAAAGAAAAATACTGGTTTAAAGCTTTTACGTTAATACTTCTCGTACTCTCTTCTTACTAGATGCTTTTTATAGAGTAAACATTAGATCAGAAGTCTTCTAAAAAAATCGCGATCAGTTTCGAGTTTTGCTTAAGCAAATGACATATTCATAAAACTTAACAAACAGTTTCCCTAAGTACAATATGGTTTGACATATGGTTTACATGAAATTGCACAGTTGCTAAAGTTGACTTAAGCATATTATAGTATGGTAACTAAGTTCAGCTTTTCGAGAACCTTCTATTCTTGTTACTTTTGATGAAAAGTTAAATATATGTATGAACATTAACACATACATAAAGTCCTGTAAAGGATTTGGTTTTAGGGAAATGTCAACTATATTTCTTTTTTTGTTATTTTTTACTAGATAGAAAGCCCTAATAGGATTTACAGCGAAAAAAATAAACAAGACTTCAAATATGTACATATATTTTACTATTTAGTTTTCTTTGAAACACATACTAATAAACTATTTGTTTACGAAATGAATTTAATTGTAAAAATAAATGAAATAATTTTTGCAGTTATTTAATCCAGTTTTAAACTGCTTCCCTATTCATATTATTTTCTTTGTTAAGTTTACTTTAATAAAATATTTTGTAATTTTTTTAAATTTTTTTTATTACCATTCAGTCAGTTTAAAACACGATTTTCAAGAACTGGTTCCATTTGTTTGTAAAATAAATTTTTATCAAAAACAACAAAAATCGTTTATTTGTTTATCAAGGCTGATGAAATACACAGAAAAAATTAAAACAAGTAGAAAAGTACAGTCGGTCAAGCCCGACTATATGATACCCTAACCCACAGCATTTTAAAACACAATTACGAGAGTGCACCCTATTCGGGACCCATATAAATATGAATCTATCTTTGTTTTAAATTTCATTAAAATTGGTTTGATAGTTTCTGATAGGTAGAAATCTCCACAACGATGCGGCCCATAAGCAAAATTTTATCAAGTTGTCTCCAAAATTGCGACCTGTACTTTGCGCACAAGGGTACATGGACAGCCAGCCAGCCGAACGGACATCGTTAGATCGACTCAGAAATTGATTCTGAGTGAATTGGTTTGTCCAGGACCCATATTTTAAGGTGTTACACAAATCAGCACAAATGCACAATACCCTCCACTATTGTGGTGTGCGTATAAAAATGTCTCTAATCACCAAATTTATTCCAAATTCAAAGTATCAAGCAAACAATTTGTTGGTTTTGCACCTATTACCAAAATGATTACATAGATTACTTAAAATTGTAAAGATTTTAAATATTTAATATATTTTTTTCAATAAATGATATTATTAATTTTAATTAAAAAATTGATCAAAAACTGATTGATTGATTTAATTAAATATATAGCTTAGGTTTATAAAATTTATTTCAAAGTAACTAGAATGTTAATTAAATCAAAATTATATATCGTTAGCAGAAATGCAAAAGAACGTAACTACACTTTTCGTCTTTTTACAGGAGAAGCTAAAAACCTTATAAAACCTTGAAAAATAATGTTTACGTAACCATTTTTTGAAATATTGATAAAAACACTCCGACTTATCTATTTTTAAATAAAAGTAACATTTTCATAGGTATTTTACGAATTATGTTAGTTACGTTCTTTTGATGTGAAATTTTCTTAAACAAAAAAACGTAACTGCAATATATTTTATGATGAGGAAATAAAAATTTGCTTAAACTCAATTTATTTAGAGTCATTTAATATAATTCCAATTGTACTTTTTTATTCATTTAGGTTTTAACATTTTTCATTTTCATATACGGACAAAAAAAAAGAAGAAAAACAAAAATAATTTCGTTTTAAACAAAGTATTAAACATAACATATATAAAAGTATTGATTTAAAAAACAGTAATATTAATTAAATAAATTTATTAAATTTCATGTGGAATGGTATCATAAAAAAGATGACAATCTTCTGGAAGAAAAGGCTTAAGGTCCTGCAGATGCTGCCATTTATTTTTTGAAATTTGTATTCTGTCCAGATGTAATGGGCGAGGTAGAACGTCTGCTAGTTTTTTTCCAATTCTTTGTGGAAGCTGCGCATATTCTTCTGTAATATTTGTTTTAAAATAAATTATTCCACTGGGATCGTATCCCAAAGCACGGATCATATTTACAGTGGGATCTCCACATTTTTTGCCTGTATACAAAAAAGTAATCAGAATGTATAATTCTTTAGCAATATTATAGCATAACTTACCTGGTCGAATTGTTGAATATCGCTTAGGAACAGATTCATAGTCAAGAAAGTATCGATGATTTAAATGATGAACTTGAAATGGTGTAGGATTCGTTCTTGCATTGTGTATTAGGTCCACAAGTTGCGATGGTAAATTAATTTGCTTATCTTTTATTTTCCTTTCTATGAGAGAGTGGGTAGAGTCACATTCCATTTGTGTATGTCCAACTACTAGATATTTGTGTTCGATTGTAACATTTTTTTCCTCGGATAGAGACAACAGAGCATTTGACAATACTACATTTCTATTCTGATAGAAGCAACCATCGGAGTAGATAATGATATGATTAATATCCGGAGACTGAATAACTGCGTTTTTCAAATGGTTTATAATGCAAGTTGCAAAAGTAGATGCCACAAGGTTTCCTTCTGTTTCATCCCAAATATAATTGTCAGATTCGTGGGAAATGACGTTATAAATTGTCAAATTATGTACTTGCAGCTTCATTTTGTAGTACGAAGCACTAGCTTTTAGCTGTGGTACAAGTTTAACTGCTTGCATATCTATGCAAAACAGCAAACATAATCCAGACTTTGAATTTTCAATATCATTTTCCTTTTCAGTTTTCATAAGCTCAATCTCTTTTCGGTGTTCATCAAACTGATCTTGTGATATATTCTTCGCTTTATATTTTAAACACAAATCACACTGATCGTTCCTGGGCTTAAATAATGAGTAATTGCCTTTTTTTATTGTTTCCATGAATTTTGGATATGATACAGGAAATATTCCATTTTCTTCGTTTGCTTTGCATTCCAGCAAATATAGATCAAAAATTTCTTTGAATGACTTGAAATCTGACTCGAAATATATTTTGTTTGTATATTTTCGGCGATAATGTGAATCTATTTTTGGGATTTTTTGCAACCAATTTTCCAAAAACTTAAGTCGTTTTTCATACCTCAATTTGTGGACTGTTTCGTTTACATTAAGACGTGTCTGTCTTTTAGAGTTGCTTTGCATATCAGTCCATTTTCTTGCCATAGTTTCAGATATGCCTAAAGTATTGAAAAACATTTTACTGCAGACTTGTTTCCGAGTTAAATTATGACTTAAGTAATACAATTTTGTATTACAACGGCGAGAGTCTTCTACGAAAATCCGTTTTCTCTCTGAATATTCAATAAGACCATTTAAATAAACTTTTTTCTGGTCCCAAGACATATGCCAGAAGAGATCAAATATCTCCTTTCGTTCATTTTCCGAAAAAGAGGAACAGTGCCGGAGTGTACTTTTTTTGCAAAAGTTTGAGATACATGCTTCCTTCATTGTTCTCGGCATTCTGTCTGTAACATATCCTTTCGACAACCCTTGATATTCCTTGCCATGCATACGATTTTTTTTATTATGTTCTCTTAAATTTCTTAAAGCTTTTTCCGAAGTAATAGCACCAATTTCTAAATTATTTTCAGACACATTTTCACTATGACAATACATTTTACCGTTTTTACTTGCCGTCTCTTTATTCTCATTAACTGCAATAACTGTCCGCAAACAACTAAATTTGATTAGCTTTTTTTAAGTAAACTCAAAACAAACTAGAACCAAAAAGCAGCCTACTTTGCCAAAAAAAAAAATCAAATTTTTATTTCGCATACATAAGTGTGTAGTTACGTTCCTTTGATTTATGAAATATATGCAGTTGTAGTTACGTCTTTTTGATTTTTCTTAATAAAACCTTTATTTTTGATCGTAGCAACCTAAAAGTTTGTAAGGCCATGGCTTTTGATAAAACACGCCAAATGCAATCAAAAAACCGTTTTCGAATTTTTTGTTAGTTACGTTCTTTTGCATTTCTGCTAACGATATATATATATATATATATATATATTTAGCAAAAAAAAAAATAATTGATTCAACTATCACATTAATTAATTTGAAATACTTTTTGAACAATTTTTTTAATTGATAAAAAACTACTGATAATTTTTTCTGTGTATATAGTTTTTTTACCTTTGTTTATTATTATTTTTATTAAAAATATTTTTTTAATAAAATATTTTGTTTAAGGTAAATAATGGACGTGTTATACATATTTGCAAATTAAATAATAAAACAGTAAACAGTAAACCTGTCTAGTACTGAACATTTGGTGGGGGGGGGGGGGGATATATATAGTGGAAATTCAACCGAGACAGTCTCCAAAACCAATATAAATAATAATACTATACTCAACTGACAGTCCCCTTGTATCCGCGTATGGTTGAAATAACAAAAATATTGATCTGGCTGTTAACACTAAAGTTAACGATACGTCTCTCAGACATATGTTGTGTTTATTTGTGTGTATTTTTCAAAAGATACATAACTTATAACATAAAAACTGCCACCACCAACTAGGTGCAGCTAACAACTGAGATAATTTAACGTGAGAAAGTTGTATGTTTACAAATGTGAAAGAAAGAGCACAAAATTGAAAAGGCGTTCGTCTCACAGACGTACCTTATCTTTCTAGGGTTAAAGTAGTTTTAGTCGCTTTTTGGGCCGCGAGTGGCGTATGTATAAAATAAATAATTTCTTACTCTAGACGAGGGCTTTTAAATTTTTAGTATATTAACTATTTTAAATTTTTTCCTATTTGTGTCTAAGTGTTTCTAAAACCATTGCTGGGGAATTTCGATTACAATTAGAAATCATTACGATTAGAGAAATTAAATAATCTAATCATTAGAATTTAATTTTTATAAAAATTTCAGATTACTAATTGATTAGATTAGAAATAATCAAAAATATAATCACAATTAGTGACGATTAGCATTTCTAATCAAATCTAATCAAAACTAATCCAAAAAATAATTGATTAGATTTCTTGAATTTTTTTGATTAGATTTGATTAGATCAACTATTTTTAACTGTTTTTGTGAAAAGAAAATATTTTTTATCACATTTGTTGGTATTTGGAAAAGAAAATATTTTTTTATCACATTTGTTGGTATTTTTACATAATGTAACAGTTTTTAAATATTGCATAAAATTGCATACGGTGCACCCTGTTGTTGTGTTATTATTAATGTTAATTGTTTTATTCAAATTAAAGTGTTCAAAATTATTGGTAAGTAAAAATGCACGGATTTTTTTCTTTTATTTATTGTTTTTTCGCCGTCGTGAAAATTTAAACAAAATGCAAACTTTATATATAAAACAAAAATTTCCAATTAATTTTCGATATTGTAGTTGTCGTAATGGATTGAATTGTTTTCAAAGACCAAGACTTCTCCGCAGAACTTACTGAATATGAATTTTTTTTTGTTTGACTTTCTGTAAATTCGTTATTTACAGTCAGCCTCAAAAGAAAGTGTACACCGAACAGTTCAACATTTATAAGTCCGTAGATGTTAAAAGGGGGAGAGTACAAAAAATCTGTTTTTATGTTTTTGAAGTGTATTCAGTACTTGTTTATTTTAATAAAAAAAAATTTGTCATTTATTTCTTCTTCATGTTCAAATTAACATTAATCTCAGAAAATGCCTTATTTTACGCGTCAAGAAAAAGTGTACAATCTCATATTATTTCCATGTTCCTGCGTCATAAAGGTAATTTGACCCCTAGTTTTTGGTTTTTTTCTTCTTACAATCATATAACGGATGTTTAATTATCTTTTCTATCTGTACTGATCAATTCAAGGTCGTGTTAACTTTAGTTTGTAAATAATAGTTAACATGGGTAAGCAAACTACAGTAGAAACTCGTAATTTAGTGGTAAAATTGGCATCTGAAGGCAAATCTTTGAGAGAAATTGACAGTACTATTGGCAGATGTCGTAATAATGTGAAAAAAATTATAAGGTAAGTACAAAAATGTGAAAAATTTTAAAGAACTTCCACCCTCTAGCAGACCTAAAACTTTTTCCGACGTGGAGAAGAGGACAAAAGTGCGAAGAGTAAAGGCTAATCCATGGCGCAATACAGTAAAAATAGCAGAGGAACGAGCAATAACATTAGGAGCAAGTGTTAGCGACAGTACTGTTCGCCAAGCACTACATGATCATGGGATATATCGTAGTGTTCACAGAAAAAAGCCACTTGTATATGTAAAATTCAAAAAAATCGTCTGGAATATGCGAAAAAGCAACACAACAAAAATATTTTTTCTTTATGGGCCAAAAAATATTTATTTATCTTTGTTTTTATGCGTTTTCGCATATTCCAGACGATTTTTTTGAATTTTACATATACAAGTGGCTTTTTTCTGTGAACACTACGATATATCCCATGATCATGTAGTGCTTGGCGAACAGTACTGTCGCTAACACTTGCTCCTAATGTTATTGCTCGTTCCTCTGCTATTTTTACTGTATTGCGCCATGGATTTGCCTTTACTCTTCGCACTTTTGTCCTCTTCTCCACGTCGGAAAAAGTTTTAGGTCTGCTAGAGGGTGGAAGTTCTTTAAAATTTTTCACATTTTTGTACTTACCTTATAATTTTTTTCACATTATTACGACATCTGCCAATAGTACTGTCAATTTCTCTCAAAGATTTGCCTTCAGATGCCAATTTTACCACTAAATTACGAGTTTCTACTGTAGTCTGCTTACCCATGTTAACTATTATTTACAAACTAAAGTTAACACGACCTTGAATTGATCAGTACAGATAGAAAAGATAATTAAACATCCGTTATATGATTGTAAGAAGAAAAAAACCAAAAACTAGGGGTCAAATTACCTTTATGACGCAGGAACATGGAAGTAATATGAGATTGTACACTTTTTCTTGACGCGTAAAATAAGGCATTTTCTGAGATTAATGTTAATTTGAACATGAAGAAGAAATAAATGACAAATTTTTTTTTATTAAAATAAACAAGTACTGAATACACTTCAAAAACATAAAAACAGATTTTTTGTACTCTCCCCCTTTTAACATCTACGGACTTATAAATGTTGAACTGTTCGGTGTACACTTTCTTTTGAGGCTGACTGTATCTTTATGTATGTAAATATATATGTATGTTGCAATATATAATGCAATTTTATGCATTTTATGTAAAAATACCAACAAATGTGATAAAAAAATATTTTCTTTTCACAAAAACAGTTAAAAATAGTTGATCTAATCAAATCTAATCAAAAATAATCAAGAAATCTAATCAATTATTTTTTGGATTAGTTTTGATTAGATTTGATTAGAAATGCTAATCGTCACTAATTGTGATTAGATTTCTGATTATTTCTAATCTAATCAATTAGTAATCGTCTAAAATGACTAACTAATCATTACTAATCAATTTTTCAGCACAATTAAAATTTCTAATCCAATTGGTAATCATTAGGATTTCTAATCATTATTCCCATGCTATGTCTAAAACCATAAAAATAAAACTTATGCTGTGAAACTAGACAAATTAACCTTTCCGACTGTATGTAACATACCCAACTATCATTTTATATCATCGATACTGTAATACCCACAATATGATAATCCCAGCAATAAAATCAATTTTTTTCTATAGAAATGTTGACAAATTAATTTTTTTTATTTATTTGTAATAATAATTAAATTAATAATAATATTGAATAAAATTTAATCTTAAACACGTAGATCCTTTTATATCATAGTATGTTTTTACATTGAATTTGTTTTAGATTATGAATTGTTTAAGTTTCGCAAATTTTCAAATACACAGTCTTTCATCTCTCCTATATTTTCTCCTATATTTTCTGCTTTTTTGCCAACCTTTTCTTGGCATTACTAGGTTCAGCTGTTGATTTTGCTGCTTTATACAAATCGGAAGACATCGATTTCAAAATTAGGTCACTTGACATGAAATCCCCCATATCCGAAACAAATTTTATGAAGTATCTGCTTTTAAGAAGATTTTTTTAATTAACCTCATTGAAGGTAACATTTCTGAAGTTTTAACTTTATTGTCCCTCCTTCATAAGGCTGCCGAGACTTGTCTTTTAGGCTCTTAACCCATGGTTATATGTCTAGACATAAAATAAAAATCAGAGCTTATTCAATTAAATTCTAAGATTTTCGACAGTTATAGGCGTAGTTGTGTCCTGTTGCATATAGGTCACAATGGGGCTGAAAGGGTTAACACAATTACGGCTTATAGAATATTCAGACATCTTTTACAACCGAACTATAGAAACAAAGCTTTGCAGCTATTAAAAAAAATAATCAGAAGTTTTTACCTAAGAAGTTTTTAATTTTAGCAAATTTGAAATCTTTTTCAGAAAATTTTAGCTATAATTCATTTAGTAGAATAGAATAACAACTGACTGGTACACCAAACCAACGTCATCAGGAAGAATGATCAATTTCAATTCCACACAACCATTTAAAATGAATACGAACACAGCGACAAATCTAATAAAGAAAGTACTGCATATCAGTGACGAAAAATTTAAAAATAAAAATATATGCAAAATAAAAAATATCTTGACTATGAACAATTATCCAGCACACTTAACAAATTCATTAATAAATAAAATTCTAAAAAGCAAAAATCTTGAGAAAAAGAAAGAATCGGAAACGGAAAAATATTTTTACAGTGTACCATACATCCCAAAATTAAAACACTAAAGAACTTGATCACAGAAAAAACAACAACAATTGCACATAAATCAAACAAGACACTAAGGCATTTGTTTACAAATAACAAAACCAAACTGGACATATGTAAAATAGATAATGTAGTTTATGAAATAAAATGTGACGGAAA
Source organism: Pollenia labialis (assembly GCA_949318255.1). Lineage (NCBI taxonomy): Eukaryota > Metazoa > Arthropoda > Insecta > Diptera > Polleniidae > Pollenia > Pollenia labialis. Next base: position 118,368,057 of record OX439139.1, on the reverse strand, counting down.
CGAAAGGGAAAGGTGTAATAAGGTTTACATTGGAACAACAAAAAGAAGGTTAGAGAATTGAATTAATGAACACAAAACAGACGTCAAAAAAGGAAAAATAGCGACGGCACTATCTCTGCATGTAAAAGAGTGCAATCACAACATGGACTTCGACAATATAAAAATATTAGACAGAGAGCGGAGAGAGAACAAACGTTACACTCTCGAAAGCTTACGAATCCAGGAGAAAATCAAAAATACAATGAACACGAAAGAAGACAAGGACAATACAAAACTGCAATACTCCGCTGCAATAGTTAATGATTATAATTAGTTATAGTTCTGTGATATTTACATTAAGTTTGACTTTTATTCGGTGTTTGTGTTGTATTTTACTTATTAATTATTTATTTATTTCTGTGTCGTGTAGTCCAGTTTTTAATATTAAATAGTTAAAAAGTGCAATACAAATGTAAACCCTAATTTGTAAGTTAAGCTGTGATATTATTAAAGTTCATAAATTTATTATAATTATTATCTAATTGTCTAGATTTTCATGGAATAAAAATAACCCCTGATGAAGTTCGAAAAAAGCGAACGAAACGTTGGGAAAAGAAAATAAGTTAACCATAAATGTTTTTTAATTACATTTGGTAAAAAAACGATTGATCATATTAGCCCGTGAGGAAAACAAAAACCTCAATAAAAATATAAAATAAAACATTGATCATAAAACAAAAATATAAATCATTTAGTTGAAGTTATCGGTTGCTGTTCAAAAACCAGAAACGAACGAATAAAACCAATTTTTGATAGCATCGAGCGAAACTGTCTATTTTATTAGCTGTTTAATTTAAATCGATAAAAAAAAATAGTTTTTAAATTGCTGTCGATACCCTTTTTTCATATGCAAAATCTACACAAACGGTTTGTCAAAATATCCCATCAACAATAATTTTCAGTTTCTGAATAGTATGAAATGGGAATTTAGCACATTTAAACGGAACTTTGTTAATTAATTTTTTGAATTCCAAGGAAAACTTTGATACACTTTTAAGTTTGAGAAAAAAAACACAGGCAAAATTATTAACTTTTAAAACAAATTTTACCCTTTTAAATTTTTTATGCTTCTTCTTCTTACTCTATAAAGTTTTCACTGAAATGATCAAATTTTGCACTAGACACCATACAAATTTTGACAACAGCTGCCAGCTACTAAACATTTTTAATAATTCTACAAACAAGCTTCAAATGTTTGTCCAAACAGAAAACACCTACTTAACAACAAAAAACATTTGTACAAACGTTAAATTTTGGCCTGTTTTACAAGCCAGTTGTGTGTTTTATTTTGGCCTTTAGCTAAAGTCCAAAAAACTGCACAAACGGCTTGACAAACCAGCCAACGTTTTACGTTTGCGGTGTTAATTTGGGTGTTTGCTCGTTTTCCCAAACATGGTTAATATTTGACAAACAGTTTGCGATGCCTTATGCTTAGTTAAATAATTTTAGTGAAAATTTGGCACTGTACAGAAGAATAAATAGCGAAAAAAATTGAAAATGAAAAAGATTTTTTTTATTGAATTTATTCATTATACCAGTATTCGTTTAACAGTACTTGAGGTCAAGGCCTGTTAGAGCCAGTCGTTTTTTTAAATATTTCTTGTAAATTTTTTCAAATTATATAAATAATAAATTAATATTTTAAATCTTCTAAAAACACATAAACATATAAACATTTTGATTGACATTAGCGCAAATTAAGTAGAACACAAATTTTAAGTGGTTTCGTTGATTTAAACTTCAAATAATTTTTTTCTTGTTTTCTGAATTTGCTACAATTTTTGCGTGATATATTTTTCAAGCAAAACATTCCTCAATTGAATAATTGGACCAGTACCACGCAAAACTAATAAATTGATTTTAACAGAAAACCAACGTGTTGACCCACAAAACTGCAACAAATAAAAGAAATTTTTTAATGCGGAAAAGCAAAAAGAAATTAGTACACTGACTGAACATTGAATTGCAAAAAATGTTGGTGGTATTTTTAATACCCAAAATAAATAAAACTACTTATTTACTTTTACTACATTTGAACAAAGAGTAAAAGTAAAAAAAATCTTGAAAAAAACTATTTAAATTAGTTTAAAATATATCAAAAGAGTGATGGATGAGCATAGACCGAATAATCATGTAACGGTAGCCCATACAATTCAATGACCCGGTGGATGAATGTGTGATTTATTGGAAATGAAAAATGAAAGTTCTTGTCTTTTTCTGTTCCCTTTTTTCAATACAAAAAGAGATGAAATAAATATGTGATTTTTGTTTATAAAAAATCACGTTAAGATTTATTAAAAATACAAAACTATATTAACGAGCATTAGCAGTCAATCAATTTAAATGATCAAAATGTTTATTGTTCAAAAAAAAAGTGAAATTTCTAAAAAAAAAATAATTCTTTGTCTTATTTCCAATAAATGGGATAATTATCTAATAATGATGTAGGTACACCCACACTACAATAGTATTATGCGTTTTTGCTGACGTTTGTAACACCTCAAAGTATTGGTGTTAAACCGACCGTTTTAAATACAGATCGACTCAGAATTGCGTTTTAAATCGATCTAACGATGTCCGTCCGGCTGGCTGGCTGGCTGGCTGTAAACCTTGTACAGGTCGCAACTTTGGATAATAATTTGATAAAATTTATAACTTAGGTTCCAACTGTCACAAGTTCCATGCCAAGAAAATCGATCTATAATCTAAAACAAACCCCATACAAGCTTCTTTCCAGAATGAAGTGTTTGTGCCCTTAAATTTGGTTTATGTTGGTATTAATATTAAATTTGGTCCAAACTTATTTTATTGCAATTTTAATCATCTTACTAAATTTTATTGAAATCGGTCCATATTTGACCATAATTCCAGCAAAATTCTACTCCCGGAAAAAGCTTTTAATGTCATAAATTCCATAATTGACATATAAATTGGCAACAATAACTTTTACGATAACCACTGTGCCAAAATATTGTACTAGTGAGTCCAAAGTTAGGCATATGTCCCACATTAGCCCCCTTCCTAAAATCAATCTCATGTGTGAAGATATCTTAATAATATTCGGCACGAAGATTTTTTAAATGAATCTTAACCTCATAACATAATTATGTTATGGCGGATCCATGTTTGCCCATAGGTCCCAAATAGCGTGCACCCTGGAAAATTTGTTTTACAATTTTGGGCTTGACCGACTATACTTCCTTAATTATTATTATTCTTAATAAAAAGATCAAACTTTTTTTACTTAATATTATAACCAAAGTAAAAATACTATTTGGTTTAAAGATTGATGTTTATCGACCATATATCTGAAATTTTGAACCGATAGAGATAATTTTGCAATATTTTTTGATGGAGTGAGGACTTGAACTTTCCTACAGTTTTAATTTTTGTTTTGTTATTGAGAAATTTTGATGTTTTATAGCATTTAGTATGAAAATGCTTTTGATAGAAATTAAGAATTTTTTATGTAAAAAATGGGAGGTTTTAAGTGCATTATTTTAAGAACTTCTTAATCTACGTAACTGACAAATTGCATTATGGTTTCTTTATTCATGTCAGATGTACATATGTAATGTCAAACCTTAAAATTTCTATTTTTTAACTCATATTGAAAGCCCTTTCATTCGTTGACACCATAGAAATAATAATTTTAATGTTTGACTTTCCATGAATCTGACATGGATGGAGATATTACAATGAAATTTTGAAGTTATGTAGACTGAAAAGATCTAAAACAGTGGACTTTGATTAAGAAATAAACCAAATTCCCAATCGCGGAAAAACGCATCTTAAAATTTAAAACCCTAGACACAGAATGGTGTTAACCACTTAACAGAACTTATGTTAACGCTGTAAGGATTTGTGGACAAAATAAAAATTATAAGAATGGAAAACGTTGAAAAATAGTATTGTCCACAAATCCTAATCACTTTGTATCGCCCACGTTCACTCCTCTTCCAGAAATCTGGACTCATCCCCTAGAGAACTCAAAAAAGTAAATTGGCCATAAGTCGCTCCAATTCGCTCTGTTAAAAATTCTGGGGATGGAAAACGATGGAGAATAGTATTGTCCACAAATCCTAATCATTTTTTATCGCCCACGTTGACTCATGTTCCAGAAATATGGACGCATTATCATAACAGCATTAAGTGGTTAACATCATTCTGTTAACATAACAGAATGTCTCTAGGGTTATAAATTTTAAAATTTAACTTTACGCACATTGGCGCATATTCATAAATTATAACTAAAGCCTATAGTATACGGAATGTAAAAAGTCACATGCGCATGTGGTTCTGACGTAATTTTGTCGTCATCACACAACACAAACTTGCTATTGTGGCTTTGAAGTGACGTCAAAATTACGTCAGAACCACATGCGCATGTGGCTTTTTACATTCCGTGTACTATAGGCTTTAGTGCTAACTTTTTTAAGTACCTATTTAATATATTCACAGTTGGTTACATTCAGCAAGAAAAGTTTACACTTAATTATGGGCAAAGCTGTAACTAAATGCTTACAAATAATACATACAAAGAATAGCTGATTAATATTATCTTATAATTTATTTGAATAGCAAAACAATTTTCGCAACAAATTAGTGTCACTCTAAAATACAGAAAACTATAAGTACTCTTACAATTTCGTAAATAATAAACTTGCTTTATTACATTTGCCACTTGCATCCATTTATACTGCGTCCAAAAACATTCATAAAATAAAATAAACTAGAGATGTGTTTTTAGTCACCAAATTTTATTGATAAATTATGATTTAACAAGCCCCTATATTAATTGATTAATATAAAAACTATAACCAAAAAATTACTTTTTTAAAATTTGTATGCATTTTTTAAGAACCATAATTTTCAGCCACAGTGCGTCGTCAATGGCGGTGAGTGTTAAATATCAAACATTTGGTGTAGTTACTATCGAAACATGTCAAACCAACCTGTCCGTGAATGTAGGTTCGATTCCCCAGTAAAGACTGAAGAATTATTAATAAATTTTTATTTAATGAATATTGTAAAATTCCTTTCTTCATAAAAATGATTCAATAAAAATTAAATTTAATGATCTTTAGCCTGATTACAAATATGAAAATTTGTGTAAAAAATAATATAAATTTTTTGATGGTTCCGTTTGTAGGGCTATTTTCCGCGCAATTTAGTATCCGTTTTTAAAAACTCAATACATTAAATCTTATCTAGACGTTTAAAAATTATCATTTTATTAAAGATGTCAGAAGCTGTCCTTACACAGAAAAAGTTTTATCCAAAATGTTTTCAATTAATTCAAAATTGCTGTTTCAAAAATTTTTTTGATTGTTCCAATTATTTTGCCTTAATTGAAAATAAAAATTATAATGTTTGTGTGTATATTTGCAAATATGAAAACATACATGCAAATTTCAAAATATTTAAAAGTTTCAAACAATTTTTTAATTGTTTGAATTAACTGTCTTGATTGAAAAAACGTTTTGATTTGGGTATACGTTTTATATAGCCTTTTTTTTGCTGCTGGTGGTAACATTTCAATTAAACCTATTGATTACAACTGAACAGCAAGAAAAGCTTAAACTTACAAATGTGTTAATTGATATGATCAATTTGTTTGCAGGCGTAAAATCAGTACGGAATTTAGTTAATAGTATACATTTCTAACAAATACGTAAATTTAAGTTGGTTTTTAATTTTTTCTGTGTAAAAAAGAGCTTTCATTGTAATATTATTGCAATTTTTTCCCCATTGATTACTCGACCGAGTTCAATTACTATTCTCTAATGGAAAAAAACCATTCATTTCCGTTAAATAAATTAGTTTAATTAATTTTTCAAGAAATAGCAACATTAATCACTTATTATTACTGATACTCGTTTCTACAAGGGTTCTTCATCTACTCTTCCTCGACTTTTCCTCTCCTCTTTATCCATACGTCTCTTATAAACACTGTTGCCAGACAATTTATTTGGAAACATATTTTTAAGGGAAATTTGGGAATGAATGTTTGCAAAATGTGTATATAATTTTTAAAAATAGTATTTTGTAATTTTGTGTTATTTCCGAAAAATTTTAGTTATTTTATTTAGAAAAAAATGTACAGAAGACTAAGATTTTTATTTGACAGGGCTGAATAAACTTTTTACAATTATGTATATGAATTTGAACCGCCTTTCCTACCATGATTTTCGGAAAAGTATGTTTTGTTGATTGATTGTAGTTCTCAGGATGTCAAATAAAGTTCCTTTTTGTCTATTTTCGGGTACCTTATAAATAATTTGCTTCGGAAATCTATGATACCGTTTTTCAGTTTACATAAGTTTTCTTGATCTTCGGCGAATTGCTGTTCAACATTGAACATTTTTCTCAAATACTTACACGCATTAATGACGGACGATTTATGTCTCTACTATCAATGACCAAAAGGGACGCTTCACTACTGGTATCTGTTGTCAGGGGACAACATTTAAAGGAAGGCATGAACAGCGCTTAAGAGCTGTACACTAGAATTATTGTTTCAGATGTGATGACGAAGGCGAGAATGCGTCTGGCGGAACTGGAACCAGTACTGTTGAGCCGCATTTTAAATTTCGTTAGAAGTTCGGGTTGGTTTTATCGTGGAGGCTCCGTTTAGTGGGTTCTGCTTAGTGGAACTCCATGGTATCTCAATAGATCATTAGGGTAAGAGTATCAGATAAGTACTGACTGCCAGTTCTACCTAACCTAAAGCGTTTTTATTTGAAAATAAGATTAATCTTAGAGCTTGAGCTTTCTAGGCTCTCTTGCAAACATGAACTTTGGCAATACTGATTGCATGATTTAAAAGCAATTGTGGCACCTTATGGATGACAAGCATTCCATTTTTTTTCTTTCGAAGACCAGAAGCGATAAATCAATTTTGGTACCTGTGATCGCGGGACATTGTCTCTAATGTAAGCATTGAAGCAAGACACTATAATTACTGTCCAGCTACGATGACAAAAAATAGGAAGATAGCGTTAAACAACTCCTCTGCCTCCTCGCTAGTTTCGATGAGTTGTATGATATCTCTGGCATTGACAGGAGTAAGTTTTTAACATCGTTAAAAGTTCGGGGTTTTATACAGTGAGAATTCTGCTTAGAAGAATTCCACTGTAGCACAACGGATCAATGGATCTTGGTGTTTCAGTTAAGTACTTACTGCTATTTCCACCTTTCCTACCTAACGAAGACGAAGACGAAAAATTTAACGACTTTTTCTATATTTAATCTGGCAACTAAGTACAACTCCCACACCCGCAAAATCTTAAACCAAATAATAAATAAACTTTTGTCTCGAAATAAATTATTATAAATTTCCTGTTTTAAACAAAAATGTTTAAAGTAAAAATTGAAAAAAACATTAAACTGCAAATGCAACCCAAGACACAAAAGCCAAAGAAAAACAGAAATCCGACCATAACCCTTGTGGAATTAAGGGATATAAACCACATGGGGTTAAGTACGAAAGTATTAGTCATAGTCAGCACTTGGCAAGCAAACGAACTACTACTCAACAGACACACCGACTAAAGGAAATAAAAGAGAAAAAACAAACAAAACAACAACAATAACAATTGTAATAAAACAAAAGCAAACATTAGCAAATGCACAAACAAATTAAAAACAGTTACCACGTGTACATGCCTGTGTTTCGAACTGGGAGTGTTTGTACAATGTACATATATGTGTGTTGTTGTTGTTGTTGGTAGGTGAGTGAGTGAGTGAAAGTACTTTAAGTAGACAACTCCCCCAATTAAAGGGCTTTAAAAAAACAATAATAATTATCATACTAAAAACTACAGCCAGATTTATTCAATGCGGTTATTTTAGTGGAATTTCTATTGATCTCTTTGAAAGGATTTGAAGCAATTATTTTTTTAGAGACGAGTTAGGAATTGTTGCTAATAAAGTTTGGTCGTAGAGACGTGTTTGTGTAGAATGAATATTATAGAATATTATTGAAATATCAGGCGCCATTATGATTTAAAGTTGTCTGAAGTCTAGACTAGTATTGGAAAAAAACTTATGATGACGAATACATTTCTAATGGTTTTGACGACTCCCCATTTAAAACATTTGAACAGGAGTTTTTAAATAAAAAAAAGCAATTGAAGTTGCTATCAGCATAATTATTACTTAAAGAGTTATACATAGACATCTAACAGGTACATACATACCCATTATTAAAAGTTTCTAAATGTTTCATAATGTTTAAAATGTATCTTGGGAAGACATGGGGACAAGTTTGAATATTTTTATTTCAAAAGATGTACCTATTTCTTATTAATTCAAGTAAAGCTAGTTCTGAAATTAATTTGATTCTCGATCTGGTCGATTACTTTTCAAATCACTAAACCTTGAGGTTATTGTTATTAAGCCCAAGACCAACGAGGACCGGGTCGACCACGCCATGGAATGACATGGAAAGAGTTTGTTGGCGCCCTAAATTCAAATTTAACGTTTTACCTAATTTTTTTTACAAAGCTAAGGAAAAATTTCTTTAACAAAGGATTAAAAAAATGGCAGTAAAAGCTATTTTCGGGAGAAGTATTTAGTAATGAGATATGGTCAAACAAATATGGACAGCATCCAAAAAAAAGAGTTTGATTATTTAGATTGCAATCAAATACGTTTGGACCAAATTTAATCTAAATACTAACAGAATAAAATGGTTTATGAGCACAAAGATTCTTTGAATTGGGGATATGAGAAATTATCGACCGACTCATAATTTTCAATAGGTTTGGTCCTTGTGAGAATTTAAAGCTACATATGCACAAATTTTCCAAAAATTATCCCGAAAATGGGGCACAAGGTTTACATGGACGGCCTGCCAGCCGGATGGCCTGAAATCGTCAGATCGATTCGAAAAGGGATTCTAAGACGATATGTGTACTAAAAGGTCTTGGACCAACATTTAAAGGTGTTACAAACATCAGCACATACGCATCATACCCTCTCCACTATTGTGGTTTTCCGTTTGGATATTAAATAATTCCTTTTATTACTGATTATTTAAGACTTTCTTGAAAAGCGCATAGGAATAGCTTATCCCATCAACAATAAATTTTTAGTTTATCAATGGTATTAAATGGGAATTTAGCACATTTAAACAAAACCTTGTTCATTAATTTTTGAATCCCAAGAAAAACGTTAATAAGAATTTCACAGTTTTCTTATTTTCATAGAAAATTCGTTTACTTAAACTTTTTTGCAAACCTTAAATATTTCCTATGATAAGACCATTAAAATTTCATTAATTGCAACAGTGCGTCATTTACGTTAAATTCCTTATTGTTTTTTCACTTTTGTTTCAATTTCCATTCAATATTTCATACTTGAATTAATTTTGTTTGTTTGTGTATTTAACAAAAAGAATTTACATTAAATTATTTTAGGAAAACAATTATTAATTGTTTTATGTTCGAATATAATATTCGTATATTATGGAAATACATGCTAGAGAGTTTTTCCCTGTTTCAAAGCAAACGAATTTTATCAATGATCAATCAAAATATTTTTATTTTATTGTTTGTAAACGCTGCTACGAATATTTCAACGTTAAATCTCTAGATTATCAATTGATGGTTCTTCAATTATTATTGTAATATTCGTATTGAATATGCACTTACACGGCGAGGTAAATAGTGGAGAAATACAGGGACAAAGAGAGAGAGAGAGAGACGTTTGTTATGATAAACAAGAATTCTATTGTCTTAAACGTGAGTATGATTATGGTGAGGTATTTCCTACTATTTACATATTTCAGTCTTCATACACAGAAAAAAATCAATTAGACAATTTACGAAAAAAAAATTCAATAGATCTACATACGTTTTTTAGTTCTATTTACAAAAATGTCTTGTATGTGTAAGTCTGGGGTCACACTATGAAAGTTTTCTTGCAGAAAGTCTTAGCTTATTGGTAAGAGGGGAAGAGAACAATCTGTTATTCACTACCTTTTCATCAATAAACTCAGGCTTTCTGAAAGAAAAGTTTTATTGTGTAAACCCAGACTAATGTATGTTTTATCTTTAGTGTTTAAGCATTGAAATTTTTTGTAAATGCATTTTTAACATCCTTAACATCTTTTTGTTTAGAGGATGGACAAGAAGAGAAACTCCCTAAAAAAACAAAATTACAAATTATCTCTCAAAATTCTGTGCGTGTGAAATTACATAAATGAGAGCGTTTAAGAAAGCGTTTTCTAGTTTTAAAAAGTTCTCATACCCATACAATTTGTATGTAGCATATCGAAATAGCGCGGCGGCAACGCTTTGCAATTGGGAAATCCTATTTTGACAGTGCCTTAGATGGTTAAGCTGTCCGCTATTGTCAATAAATAATAGTAATTTAGGTGTTTTTAGGTGAATCTAGCGGTTTTATCTCCATTTTTATTTATTATTTTGCACTAAGTTGACGCTCTTGTTTAGGTATGGCGTGTCAGCGTAAAATCTGAGAGAATGAAAAAGTTTCACCTTCCGCTCTTGTTTTGGTATGGCTAACTAAAGGCTCAGTTAGCCCGGAGTAAAAGTTACGTTGCAATTCAGCTGCTACATTTTGTTGTATGTAAAGTAATTAGAACGATAATAGTAAGCAGTAAAAGGGTAGGCCAATGAATGCGGCATGCGGCTGCGAGCGGCGATAAGCTGTTGAGATTTTCGCTTGAAATTTTATTGATAGGCATATGAAAGCGACAAATGTTGAATAAGCTGTTAAAAACGTTCAATCTATAAAAAAAACCATTTATTTGAACATAATAAGAATTTACTAATCAAATTATTTTTCATCCACTTCATTTGTAACGCATTTTAAATTTCTTTTGTTAAATGATTATGTTTGTGTATGGCAACGTCTACTTCACGCGGCTTAAAACAAAAGTTGCGGCGAGGCATCTTTTCCAAGTAATACAAAGTCTCAATTTTTGTGAAGTGTCTTTTCCTTTGTATGAACATTTTTGTAAACAATGCTAAAATGTTTACGATGGCAATGCTTTTGCCACCCGCAGCTGCATGCCGCGTACATTGGCCTTCCACTATAAGATGTTACGTCTTAATCTGTAAGAAAAAATTGGTCTTACTTTTTACGTTAAGGTTAAGTTACTGTTTCTCTCAGCTAACTAAAGGCTCAATCAGCTGATTTGCAACCCCAATACAAAATGGAGCTTCCAACGAAGCCGCTTTGTAAGAGAAAGACATAAAAGTTTCGCTTAACATTGCGCTTATGGAAGACATGCATTTTATATGGAGAGTTCCCACTTTGAAGCAATACATTTTTGACACATAAAGCGCATTATTCAGCGCATGTAAAATTTTTTGGATGTAACGTTTACACACTAAATGTTTTAAAACATTTATTTTTTTGTATTCTCTCTTACAAACCTGCCTCGTAGTAAGTGAATGCCGTGGCACTTGAAATTTAATTTTTTTTAAGTTGTTGAGAGTTCTTTCACTTACTGTACTGCATTTCTGTATGTCTTATTGCGTAGCGCATAATTGTGCGCTTATTTTTTAAATGTGCTTCGCAAAATGATAAAATTTTTTATTGGGACGTTACTGTTACTCCAGAATAACTAAGCCTAAAAATCGTCTATGCCCTTTCATTGCTCTTCACGGCATATTTACTTTATTCATTTCTTGTAAGCGTGTGTCAGAACATGTATAGATACATACACACTTATATTTATAGGTGTTTTTCTTTATTGAAAAGTGTTCTTAAGGTTGTCAATTATATTTTGATGGAGTACTTTTTTTATTCTTATGATTTCTATGTTTGTTGTTTGTTGTAAATAAAATGTGTGTTTTTTTTTAATTTCTTTTGTTTGTTAAGAAAAAGGGGAGTTTTGTTTAGGTTTTATTTTGATGATTAATTTTTTTCTATTGAATTTAGTTTAAGGAGTGTTTTCTTTTAATACGTTTTTGAAGTTTTGTACTTTGAATAATACGTTTTAAATATTGTATTTTAATAAATTCAAGTGCAGATCACATTTGCTGAAAAAATCCGAGTTTCAGACTACGTTTAAGTAAGTTTAAATTTAATCCACATCTCAAGAACCCGGCCCAAGTGTTTTTAATCTCTGTATTAATATTCGTTTGCCCTACATTGCATTATTTACGTTTTATTAACATCTTTTCAAAATTTAAATCGAGATTTTTTTTTATAAATTCATCAAACAACTCATCACGTCGATGAGTTGTTAATGCGGTCGGTCAGCCAACAATAAAACTTCAATTGAGCAGAATTTAAAAGCAACTTTAAAACACACACAATAGAAACATTAAAAAACATAAAAAAGAAATTTTTAAATTTCAATTGCAACATGATTGACTTGGGTCAAAATAATTTACAAGTTGGAAAATCGTTAGAATATAAAATAAGAGAAAACATTTGCTTGTAAAAATTACATAAATTTAAACATAAATTAAAATTGCAATTTTTTAATAATTTTTTTTTTTCGAATACCTGTTGGTTTTCTAAAGCCCATCAGGTAGGTTTTCTAAACTACAGGTATTTCAGTCAGTAAATTAACTCTTTTGTTCCCACAACACAATAATGGAGAGGGTAGTATGTGCACAGAGAAAACAGATTCGTGATCACAACCGAATTTGGCGCCAATCGAATTTCGTCGGTTGCACGTACTATCATACAATTCGGTTACAATTACTGAAAATTTCGTTGCTTAGCATAATATTTTTGATAGCAACATTTGAATTTTAGTACACTATCAGTCATTACAACAGATATTGTTAGTTGTTAGTATGATTAATAGAAACAAAATTGTGCTTATAGCCGAATATTTGATAGTTACAACTGAATTTACACACAATTGGTGTTCATAACAAGAGATTTGATTGTCGTTATGAATATATTTTTTTAACGGGTTGAATAAACCTTTTTCGCGATATATTCGATAGAAAATCAAAATAATTTCAATAAACTCCATTTTTTTAAAGTAAATTTATTTTTTAGTATATTTATTTATAGTTTTACATTATTTTATTTAAACATAAAAAACGTAGACATGTCGTTTCACTGCAAACTCTTTTTAACAATGGCATGGTCCATACTTGCATTAAATTGGACCAGCCCAGGATCAAAATGAATCAAGTAGTCCAATATAATTTGTAGGGCATACAAAAATAATACATACTTACATATGTACTTGTTTATGTACATACTTATAAGAAATATCGGCATACCGCACAGTAGATCTCTTGGTGAAAGAAAGAGAAAAATTATATAACGTATCGAAGACTGGAAACACTGGGCTAACTGCAAGCCAGATAAGAACAGACGCCCGGTTAGCACTACTAAATCCATGGCAAGTGTAATGGGATACTGGTGGAGAAGGTAGGTGGACCTTTCGGTTAATCTCTAATATTTGCCGCTAGATAGAAAGAAAACATGAAAGCATGAGTAATTTTATTATACAGATGATGACTAATCATGGTAGTTTCAACAGCTACCTATTATAGATTTAAAACTTACAAACACTGTGACGAATGCGGTAGTCAAGAAGATAATGCTGAACACAATCTCTTCCATTTTTCATGATGGGAACATGAGAGACTTGAACTAAACGACATACACCATGTGGTTTTTCTCCTGACATCATGGTCGTGGAAATTGTGTGAAACCTTTATCTGCCGCATAATGAGAGAAATATGCCGCAGAGTTCCAAACCCCTCATCTCTTTGGTTGACGGGGGACTAGGATCAGGACAACTATGTGATAAAGACGTGTAACAACACAAAACCACCCACCCTGATGGAATGCTATAGTGGTACCAGGGTGGATTGAAGAAAATATCGTGTGGCCACTAGATGATAGCGCGCTATCACTACGTCCACTAAACAAAGTACTTATAAGAATACGTTAATAACTTACCCCTATTTATTAAGTTTTTGTACATTTTCCGTTTTTGATCGCAAAGATATTTTTTAAATATAAAATTAAAAATTATTTTAATTTATCAAATGTTTTGACAGAATATTTAGTAAACAATTGGGGCTTTAAACTATTTGTTGGTTGTGAATTCCGAATAATTATATATTCGTTTCTTGTACTCGAATTGACTCTATTCCAGCAATCAATAATTAGCTGCAATAAATGAATTAACATTTATATTACAAAATTTATTGACGAAAGCAAATATTTAATTGCAATAACCAATATTCTGTATTGCCCTGTATTAAATTCGGTTGTGATTCTTACCATTTGTACTAATTTTTAGAACTTAATTTAATTAGTTATCATAACTAATAAAAGAATTGAAGGAATCATATTTCAGTTAGAATAAAGTTTTAATAATAAAGAGAATTAAAAATCAGTTAGAACTATACATTTTTAATTGTTGCAATAATAAATTATGTTACTTGATCAATATTTTATTACTGCAACCGTTTCTCAACCAATTTGTTTTCTGTGTGTGGTTATGCTGATGTGTGTAAACCATAAAAAAATATTTGGTTAAGATCTACCTTTTAGTATACCGATCGACACAGACTCCCTGTCTGAATCGATCTAACGATGTCCGTACGTCCGGCTAGATGGTTGTCTGTCCATGTAAACTTTTGCGCAAAGGAAGTAAAATGAAATTTGGTACATACGCTTCAATTGTCATAAGGACGACTGTCTATTAAAAATGGTAAAAATCGGGCCATCATTTTACATGGCCTCATAAAAACCTCTTTCCAGAATAGCCTTTGACCAAATCTCATATAGTAAATTATATTAAGGCAATATTCGGCACCAAGAACTTTTATATGAATCATAACCTAATAACATAATTTTGTTTTGCCAGGATCATGATTGGACATGGGTCCTAAATAGGGAACACACTAGTCATTTTTCTTTATTTAGTGTAATGTAGGGTTTAAAATATTAAAATATCTTTCTTATTTGTTTATGTTGATTCTACTGTTTAATTATAAAACTACAGAATAACTATCTTAAAGTTATTAAAACAAGCGATTTGGCATTAAATTTCATAACATTTTTTCATGTAGACATTTTTTTTAAAAGGTTTAAATGTGTTTGTGTTTTCACGGGCTTTGTGGTTTTTGATAAAGATTATAAAGTTTTTCTTTTTGTTTTTATTTGACAAAAAAAAAGTATGAAAAACGACATTTGCAAATGCTTTTACGTGTTGAAACAAAGTTCAAAGTTTTACTATAATCGTAGTAAAAAAGCGAAACAAAACACTTGGATGGTCACACTATCGATTGCTGGCTGAGTTGTGCTTAAAATGGCCGGGACTATTGGGGCTAAGCTAGCTTGGCGGTTTAGTCATCGTCATGCGGAGAATATTCATTGCATTCATAAGTTTTAGATCAACAAAAAGCAAAAGTAGATAATGTTGATTTTTTATGGTTACAGAACCAAAAAAAAAAATTAAAAAAAAAAATGGAAAACACAAGCAAAACTAACATGGGAATAAAATAATAACTATACACTACTGGTTATATACAAAGCACTTGGTACTCAAATAACGGCTTAAAGTAGAAAAAATCCAATTAATTGTAATAAGGAGTGTAAGAAAAGATAAACTCACTGTTTATTTTTGTTGTTTTTGTTTAAGCTTAGATATTGTTACAAGTAAAACTGTTGCTTATAATTCTTATTCGCTTAACAGTTTTATTTGTATTATATCTTTAGTTTTTCTAAAAGCTTTGGATGAAGTTTCCTGATGATGTGGCCTTAGCAACCAGTGAAATGCGCATAGGAATTGCTTATCCCATCAACAATCAATTTCAGTGATTTTTATCAAGAATAAAAATTAAGAATTAAGCACGACAAACAAAATCTTTTAAGAAAACAAATCAACCAAAACCTTTAAAGTTTCCGTAAAATTGTCCGAGTTACGGCCATTACTACAACCTAATGACAAAATGCCTGAAAGTTAACGTCGACAATAGCTAAAGCGACCGGTAATTGACAATAATTATAATAAAATTTCTATACTGTGGCAACTTGCAGTAGATACCAACTACTTTTGGCTGTTTAAATTACGTAGTCGCAACAACTTACTTGTGTTTATTTCTTTAATTGAAAGCAGAAGTAAATTTGTTGTGCTTTATTTTTGTTTTTATAGCTAATTGTTTTGTTTTTTTGTGTTAAATTGTGTTTTTTATGTTAAAAAATATTTCAACGGTAAATAATGAGAGTGATATAAAACTGTCATCGAAGTAACCATTTCTCCGGCAGAAAATATGGCAATTTCAAAGTCTTAAAGTTCACTTGTAAAGTAACCATGAGGATAAACCTGCTGTCATCTTATCAGTCACTTAAGGTTAATGTTAACTTGTAATTACCAACAACTTTTGCAAGTTGTAATAATGGTCCTAAATGATGAAACCGAACTGGGGCTGAACGATGTTTTCCATAAAGTTTGACAAACAATTCTGCCAGAGGATGCGGTCATGAAATAAATTATATTTTATTTTGTGAACGTTTTTTTCTGTAAGCTGCACTTATTTCACGTGGAATTTTAAGCAAAAGCAAAAAGTATGAACTGATTATTAAAAATAATTAAAAACTTGAAATAACACAACCGGTAACAGTTTCTTATCCATATTTATTTTCTTTTTTATTAAAAAAAAATTTAATTTTTAGTTAAATACATGTGGGGTTTGTTTACATACGCAAAATAAAAACGTCAAATTGTACAAACTCGCATGATAGGTAACATTGATGCATGTCAAAATGTTCGTGTGAAATAATTAATGTTGCTTAACTTTTTTCACAAATTTGAACAGAGTACTAGGCTTAAGCCGCTTATAAAGAAACAGGTGTATTTATTAAAAAAATGCTTAATAATCTTTTCGCAATTCATTTTATTAATGTCATTGAAGCCAAAAGAGTTTTAGAAAGGCAAATTACATTAAGGCTTCTACTGCAACATTTGCCGGAATAATTGAACCAAAACGCTTACTACGATTTTTAATTAATTGTAAAAGTCTTTAAAAAATAGTAATAAAAAATAATTCTTCAAACATAGAATTGAAAAGGTTGCATATTCTTGCTAATAGTTGCTGGTAACTTCTTGAAAATTTTTTTTCTATATATTTTTTTTATTTAAATTTGTGTCTATTTCAAATGCTTACTTACATAAGTAAATTAATTTTATTTTTACAAATGTTGCTAGCAACATCTGGCAACATTTGATTATAAAGCCTAGTACCAAGGCCCATCTATCAGGTCTGCTTACTTGTACAAAAACAAAAAACGATTCTTTTTAGTTGTCAAAAATTTACTACCACATATACAAAGCAAAAGGAAAAAACGTGTATGTGTGGCATACCATAAACGAAAACAAACGTATACATGCACATGTAAGCAAAGTGTAATCAACTTTTGACAACTAAAAAGAACATAAACAATGATCATCAGGCTTCTTGCGCAGACCTTTTCAATGGGCCTTGCCTAGTACTCAGTTCAAATTTGTGAAATATTTTGAGCAATATTAATTATTTCACACAAACATTTTGACATGTATCAATGTTACCTACCATGCGAGTTTGTACAATTTAACATTTTTATTCCTGCAAAGTATGCGACATTGTTTCCGTATGTAAACAAACCCCACATGTAATTTATTAAAAATTATTTTTTTAATAAAAAATTTAATAAAAAATAAAGTAAATATGGATAAAAAAAAAACTGTTACCGGTTGCGTTATTTTAATTTTTTAATTCCTTTTTAATAATCAGTTCATACTTTTTGCTTTTGCTTAAAATTCCACGTGAAATAAGTGCAGCTTACATTATTTCGCAGTTGTAAAAAAATGTTGCCAGCAACATTTCGGAACTTTTTCACAAAATGAACAGAGTACAACTCTATCAACATTATTGCATAGACATTCCGCACAAGTTTTTTTCCATATGCGTTTCGACAGCATTTCACGTGCAATGTTG
This sequence comes from Pollenia labialis, assembly GCA_949318255.1. NCBI lineage: Eukaryota > Metazoa > Arthropoda > Insecta > Diptera > Polleniidae > Pollenia > Pollenia labialis. Next base: position 118,350,079 of record OX439139.1, on the reverse strand, counting down.
AACAGAGTACCAGACTTAATGTTTAAAAATTTTTTGTTTATTAAAATTTTTTTTTAAAGAAATATTAATATTAAAAATTACGTGAAATATGCGCAGCTTACATTATTTTGCAGTTGTAAAAAAATATTGCCAGGAATATTTTGGAACTTTTTCACATAATGAGCAAAGTACAACTGTATCATAATTATTTCATAGATTTTCCGCACAAGATATTTTCATATGCATTTTAAAAGCATTTCACGTGAAATGTCGAACAGAGTACCAGGCTGAACACAGTTTTTGAAAATAAAATTATTGTAAAATTGCTTGTTTTCAATCTATTTTGCCAGATTTATGTTGTTGGTAATATACAATTAGAATTTGAATATAAATTAACACTTTCTGAATTGCATAATTCTATTATAAATAATATTGCTAGCAACATTTGCTAAGACAATAAAAAAGAAAAATTAAGTAGAAAATTATTGTAAAATTTTTGACAACCAAATGTTGTTAGTAGCAACATGTTGCTTATAGTGTTGACTTCTTTTTGTATTATAACTTTGTATAAATAAGCGTTATGGGCAGTAAACTTTGTATTTTCATTATCTAACATTAAGATCAATTATTGGTCATTTTACTCATTTCGCTACTATGTCGCTGTTGCCAACATCCTGGTTTTTATAACAACCATTAACCAAACAAAAGCTGACTTAACCATTTTTGTGGTGAATCATGCAAATAGAGAAAACGAATTAAGAGGAAGTGACAATAAAAACCTATTATATGACTCCCTTTTTGTCAAATTTTTTGCATAAAAAAACGACAAAAAACCTTTCCAAATGGCTAAACATTTTAAATGGAAATAAAATTTAAATGCACTCAAAACAAATGGGAAGTTAAACAAAAATCACACACAACCACAATTCAAAAAATGCAGGTTATACAACATAAAATCACAGGAACAGTAACAAATTTTTAAAGAACACAATGCTGCAACATGCAACATATTAGAGACAATTGTGAGCCCAAACTGCTTCACCTTTGTTTAAAACAACAATCTCGTAACTTAGTTGCAGAGTTATTAACTATAAAAACTATGTTAAAAGTGTAACACAATTACATTTAAATACTGAATATTACATGGCTTTATTAAGTTGCGATTTATCTAAAGGAAATTGTGTAACAAACAAAAGACCGACAGACAGACAGACATATTCAAGCCGCCATTAGTTCACACATTGCCTAGACAAATTACAAGTGAAAAAGAAATGTGTTAAAAGCATTAAAAATCATGTCAACTTTAAGTAAGTTGGTTACTTGACAGTTTGTCTGTCTGTCTTTGAGGTCTTGGTTAGTGGGTGAAATGTTCGTTGTAAGCACAATCAAAGCGAAGGGCGTTGATGATGCATTTTTTTCTTTTATCAATTTTGTGTTAAGACTTCAAGACTTAAAAAATATATTTTATAAGACTATTTTCAAAACTAGCTTTTGCAATCCGTTTCAAAACAAGTCTTTATAAATCTTTATAAAAAAAACAAAACCTGGACGAAAATGGCAAACATCGTTTTAGTTTGAAATTTAACAAATATTGTACAAAACAGAAATCAAACTTTTGTAAATACTTTCTTTATAATATTCTGAAATCTAATTTTGGCAGCCATGATCGAATACTTTTTCGATTCTGAACGAATTGAAATTATTTTTCCAGTGTTGAAAAGCATTTATTTGGGTTTTTACAACACTAAACAAATAATTTCGATTCGTTCAGTATCGAATGAAAAAATTAGAAATAAAATTGCTTTCGAATTAAAAAAGTATTCGACCCCCTGGATTAAAACTGCTTTAAAATTCTCTACTTTTTGAAAAGAAAACCTTAGCTAATGAAAGCTTTCGGCTTATAGAGGCTTTTATAAAATTTTGAATTTAAAATCTTAGCTTGACTCCACTTGAGGTATGTAAAGTTTTTGTTAATTATGTATATTACGATAAATTTCCCAATAAACAAGTTTCTTATTTTGCCAAGCATTAATGGTACATTTTAAAAATTAAATGTAGAAGTACGTAACACGCGTTATTGTGCACGCGCTCTGTAGACTTCTGTCAAAAAAGTTTAGCTATTGTTTTTGCATAGAACAAGTTGCACGCAAAATATTTTGACGCGCTTGCGCCATAAAAGTTGGTTGGTTAACTTTGAACTTTTTAACGCGTTGTGTATTTTTGCCAAGTATTCAGCTGACAATAAAAAAGAATAATTTTACAAATTTGTGAATCATGAAAGACAAACTTATTGAGGAGGTTAAAAAACATACAATATGTATACATAGAATAAATTTTATGAAATAAAAAATCTTGATATATTTTCGAATCCGTTTTCAATGTAAACAAATAAAAAAAACAGCTGACAGAAATGACTTTTGTAACGCGCGCTGTGTAATTTGCAATTCTTCATGCGCATTCCCTTACTACAAAGCAGGTTTGTAAGGGAAACTGTTAAAGAATACTGATAGTTGCACTCACCACGTTTATTATGCATTCCATAAAGCACTTTTTGTGTCCAAAATGTATTGTTGCAAATTCATGCATTTAGCTGCTGGAATGCGGCCTGTGTTCGTCGTAAGCGCCCAGGACTCACAACCATATGTAAGTTAGTTTATTTTTGGTGGACACCTCTCGTTTATTCAGGAAGTTTTTTTTAAGTCCTGAGTATAATACTGCTGCCGCCGATATTGTGGCGTTTAGGTCTTTGTACAATTTTTCATTCTCACTTATCACTGCTCTAAGATACCGGAATTTTTCTACCTGTTGCAATGTTTCCATGCTCACTTATCACTGCTCTACCTGTTTCAGTTGTTCCGTTCCAATTTTAATTCAGTGATCGATTTTTTCTCTGCATATTACCATTGTCTCGGTTTTGTTCGTATCTATACGGAATCCTCTGTTGACCATTTTGTCGACTAAGAGGTTGAGGTTGAAGGCCTAATGAGAATTTCTGCTACACTGATAGAAAAAGCGTCATAATGCTGATGTATTTTGACATCAGTACTATGACAAGTGTCTTCGTTTTTGACCCCATGACACTTTTCATCATTGTAATGTCAACCTTAACATCACTTGGCCAAAGTGTCATCAGGGTCAAAATAAAATTATGTCATCAATGGGATGACACATCGGCATCACAGAAATGACGATCATATCCTCAGTGCGGTGACGCAGTAACATCGGAGAAAGGACAAATTAGCATCAATTGAATGACAGTTTGTCATTAAGTCAAATTCATTGGAATTGACTTAAGTCAAAGTGTGAGAATATTATTATTTACTTACCCGTTACAGATGTTCTTTTCACGTTTGTTGAATTAACGACCTTTGCTTACAGCAGAACTCTCAATAATAAGACACCAGCACCAGCACCATGCCCCATATGGTATTTAACTAAATAATTTAAAAAATAGAATATAGGAATTTTTGCTTCTTATAATACATTGTAATCATGAAAATAATGTTAATAATATACAAAATGTGGCATCGAATTGATGTCACTATAGTCATAAAATAGATGACACGTAAAAAATTATAAAATTGTATGAAGACGTTAGTCATTGGATTGATATTACTTTTTGCATCATTGATGCCATTTGTAGTAACATTGATGTCACAATTCTGATGTTAGGGTGTCATCAATATGAAGATGTATTTTTCTATCAGAGTATGTTGCTTCTCCTCATTACTAACCTGCCATATTTCAGTCCATTTTGCAGTGTCAAAACCTTTTTTCAGATCAATGAAGCATATTTGTAGTAGCCTTTTGTTTTTCTGATAACTGCCTTAATGCTAATATGAGATCTTGACACCACATTGCTTCTCTTCTAAAAAAAATGTTTACTAAGTAAAATTTTTGGTTTTTTGTAAACCGTAAAATTTTAAATATTTTTGTGTCAAGTCTTTAAAAGCTTTTTTAAGGGTCTAATTAACTTTAAGTATTTAATTGGAACATATAATTCAAACCAAATATTGGCAGCTTATAAACTAAATTTTAATTAAACTCCAACAAAAAACACTTTTAAGCTAAGTTTTTAAAACATTAGTCCTTAAAAGCTTTTTTAAACTTTTAATATATTTTTTTTAAACTTAAAGTATTTATTAAAAGCTATAATTTAAATTTTAATTAAAAGCTTTTTAACTATTTAACTAAAAAAGTTACTGAAAAACTTTAAAGCTTTTTTAATAAAATTGTATGTAAAAGCTTTTATTTTAATTAAATTTAAATTATTTGACATTTTATTTGAATATTCACTATTTATATAACAATAAACTGGGAAATGTATAAGAAAATTTTTTATTATTTATCTTAAAAAGGAAACACAAGCCTTTTTTGTTGCCATAAATATTTAATATTGATTAAATCGTTGCCATGTTTTTGTACATGTATGCACAACAAGACAAATGAATTATTGTTCAATCTGCAATTCATAGAAATGAATTGTTTGTAAATAAAATGTATGTACTTTCTTTTTATGAAGTTAAAAAATATTTTACGTGTTCTTTGTAAAAGTTTTTTTTTGTTTTATTTTCATTTTCCTTTTAGAAGAAACAACTGCATCGTAGTAAAATGTCATGGCCAAATATTTTTTATAAAACTCATATAGTAAAACAAAAACAAAATAATGATTCTAAGTAATTACATTTCGTGGCTGGTCTTAGAAAAAGACTTATGTGAAATTTAAAAAAAAATATGACAACTTTTGTAAGATCTGACAACCGTCTGTACGAAGCTTAACCTTGGGGCAAATTTCATACAAATCGGCAGGCATCGATTTCAAAATTGGATCATTTGACATGAAATCCCCCATATACATATATATCGTTACCTAAAACGCAAAAGGCCCTATTAAATATTTAAAAAATTTTACGGGAGAAGCAAAAAACTACCGGTTGTTTTGAAAATTGACAATGTTGAATATTATGCAAACTGTTAGTTTGGCCTTTTAGCGTTTATCATATAAGTTTCTTGTAAATAAAATCGCTAATTTTAGCCAAAAGATTCCAAATTTTTTTGTGGACATTTGTGTCGATGTTTAAATTTTGGTTAGTTAGGGCCTTTTGTATTTTGGAAACGATATGCATTTCTTTATATACAAAAAACCGAATAAACAATTGTACTCAGGTATTCAAGACAAAGTCTTGACAGAAATAATACCAAAAAAACAGAAGCAAAGGAAGAAGATTAATTACAGCAAATTTCGAACCACCAATACCGTTGGTTAAAGTTTGACTGTTGGTTGTTAGGCACCGTAGTAGTGCAGATGGCTGATCTGCAAATAATTCTGATGATGAGAATGTGGTTATTCTTGAAACGTTAATTCAACCCGAGTCTGCTCCCCAGTTCAGCCAAGAATAAAAAAATTATCAATAAATTTCAATTAGTTTCGTGTTGTAAAATTCCTTCTTTCAGTAAAATAATTTAATGAAAATCAAACTTGATAAACTCAAGCCTAACTAAATATCAAAATTTATAATTTTTATAGATATATTATATAAAAAAAAATTGTTTTTTGCCTGAATAAAATTGATTTTAAAATTCACAGATACGGTTTTATCCATTTTCTAACATTGTTTTTTATGGGTTAGTTTTTTTCTTATAAAAACATATTTTATCTTGGAAATTGTCAGATTTAAAAAAAATATATGTCAACACTGTATAAGTTTTGCAGACATTTTTAAAAGCCTCCACAACACACATATTTTACAACTTAATAAAAGGCAAGCAATTATAGATTTTAAAATTGCTCTAAAGTAATTTAATATTTTGCAATTGAAACTTCATGCAATACAAGTCTTTAAATAATTGAGGGATTCACAAGGTGTGCTATCCAGTCATATCGTCAAAATGTCCTAAATAATATTTTACAATTGTTTAAAAAACATATTGTTGTGTTTCAAACAAATTAAAAATTTTAATGTTGTGTTTATTGATTCGTCATAACTGTACAGTAGAAATCTAAATTATAAGCGGTTGCCCACGGCAGTCACATATATTTCTTGTAATAACTTTAAGACATATGACTTTACAACTTTATGACAACCTTGTAAATTCCCCAAATATGTCTCAGCTTTTCAAACAATGTTGTTTCATAATGCTCATTTAATCTGCAGCTATTCCCTGAGTGTATGGACATTTTGAAAATGTCAACTTCTCGAAGATCAAACTAAACAAATTTGAAAAATTCTAAGGTGTAAATTACGAATTCAAACTTACCTTTAAAAGCTTTTTTGCATATTTTTGTGAAAACTTGAAACAAGTCACTTAGTGCCGGTTCACACACGTCAAGCTTGACTCTACAAGTCTTGACCTTTAAGAAATGGTATTCTCTTTTCCCTTCTCTCCTAAAAACTCTAGACTTGACGAGTCAAACTTGACGTGTGTGAACCGGCACTTAGCCCTGTTTGCAGCGTTGCCGTTTTTGTTACTTTTAACCAAAATTGGTTACTTTTTCCAATGTGAACTTGTGGACTTTTTTTCCATTTGGTTACATTATTTCAACACAAAAATTACCAATTTTTGTTTGTTTTGGAACTAGAACTACTCGCTCCGCTTGTTTGACCCTTAAAATTTGTGTGGTAATTGCATCTAAAACCAATACTTTTTTCATCTACTTAAAAATTATTTTGGAAGCTTAATCTTTAACATTGATGGTGTGTTGGCCATATAAGGTATATTAATGCTTCATCGGTCTAACTGAAACACTATTCTAGATAAACGATAAGGCCAAAGGCCCTTCCGATCTCATCCCGTTTAATATGATTATATTTCCACCGGAAAAAAGCATCTTTAAATAAAAGATCTACCATCTAATTTAGCTAAATTTTGCACTTTGATACCATAACGCATAGCAAGACTTTAAAAGTTTTACTTGTAAGAGCTCTTATAACAAAGGTTGAACGCTCTAGCTCAAATAGTTTTTAAAATTGACGAAAATAAGTGTTAACTTCGTATAGGGGGTGACACTTCCACTTCAAATTTCGAAAAATGATAAAGCCTATTGTTTTTTCTAGACCATCGGTAATACACTGTCAAAACTTTACAAAAATCGGCCTAGCGGGTTATGAGCCTACAAGATACAAAACAAACACAATTTCTTCTTTAGACATATTTTTAAACTGAAGTGCGAATAAAATATTACTTTTGATACAAAATAATTTTGATTACTTTTTTTCGCTTTTGGTTACTTTATTTTAACATTTTGGTTACAAATTTTTTTTGATCGTGGCAACGCTGCCTGTTTGTCAGTTCACCGGCGATTTTCTTAACTGTACAAATAAACTAAACTATAACTAAATGTGACGACACACACGTGTCTTTGTCGAAAACTTTATTTTTTATTGCTTCAATTTCAAAATTTCTATTCCATAATTATTTGTGTTTTGGCGTATTTCTATTCTTCTGAACACATGTGATCTAATAGTTACATTTATTGTCTTCTTTGTTATTCTTTTTCCTAATGGCTTTGTTTTGTATTCATTACTGTCATATTTCACTTAATGAAATATGAGTTCAACACGCTTTTTAGATTAAATTTAAAAAAAAAACGTACGCAATTATGGGTGGTTTTTAGCAATGTAGTTCTTAAAATTTTATATCAAAGTGCTAATATACTTTTTAAAAACATTAGAAAGCGATTCGAATTGATTTATAGGTAAGATTATTAAGTTGTTTTACTTTTTTTTTGGAAAAAGAAAAAGGGTGTCTAACCTTTAACCTTTCATGTGTTCATGTTAAATTAAAAAAAAATAAGGGTTGTTGTTTCTTCCCCCTTCATTATTTGGATAAATCAAAAAGCTATAATTGAAATAATATTTTTGAAACAAAATGTAAAAATGGTTTTGAATTTATTTGCAACTAATTCGTTATTTAATATGTTTGAGTTTAACATTTGACTTCAGTCAAGGAAACAAAGAATGGAAAAGAGGAGTGAGATATGGGAATTTTGAAAAATATTACAATTTACGTATCAGTTTAAGCTCTCAGAGTCTAACTTTATAAAACAAAACGTGAAATGTCAAAAAAAGGTTCAAAATTATCAAATTTCTTATAAAAGTTTCACATGAATTTAAAAGGAGATACAAGTATGTGGTTTTCATTGCTATGATGATGATATCGATTATACTAGCAACCAAGGCAAATTCATACAGGTGACTGTATCGTACTGATTATGACATTTAGAATGCATATAATCACATACAAAAAAGGGGCATTCAGTATAACTCTCTCTCTCTCTCTCTCATGCGGTCACCTGTATGAATTCACCTCGCTAGCATCTAAAAACCTAACCATAATATGCATAGCCTTGCTTAACCTACTGTCAGAAATTAACAAAAAGTCTTTTAAATTTATTAAAAAAAACAAAAACAACATACAAAAACTTTTGATTCAGTACGGAATGTGCGATTAAATTCGCACCTTGCTTAAGCAAATGACAGTTTCATTAAACTTAGGAAAAAGTTTTCTTAAGTTTAATATGGTTTGCATGTACATTTACATGTATTCGCAAATTTGCTTAAGCTAACTTAACCCCATTATGGTTGGGCCGTAAATATTTAATCTTCAAACAAAGGGATATTTCTCCAAAGAATCTTTAAAAATTGCAAAAAATATTATAAATACGTAGAATCCCGATAATTCGTCATCGTTGGGACCGACTGCTTTTTACGAATTAGAGGAGTTTTCGAAAGAAAAATACTTCGGTTTAACGAGGTTAAAATAAAAAATAAAGATTTATAGGGGTTATAATTAAATGAGGTTCAATTTAGTTTAATTTTCATTTATCCATTGTCAATTGCTAAAATTATGCTATCGTTTTCAATTGATTTTTATTGCGAATTATAAGAGGTTGTTTACGAGTAAATACGATTAAGAGCTGTCTCCTCAGACTGTGAGTTAAAAAAATACGAATAAACGGGAAGACCAAAATGTGTTGGATTATTGCGAATTAAAGTGTTTTTCTCAAGGTACCAGGCATTTAATTTGAATTGTGGTTTGACTGTATCAGGGTTTGCCGCTCAAGTGTTTACATTAAACATGTTCTCTTGAATTATTAAAAAAATGCTAAAATAATGAATGTAAATAATTCTAATATAAAAAAACTTGACTTTTAGATTATTATAAATCTAAAAAGCTTGATCTCTAAAAAGTTTGATCTCAATGCTTATCAAAAATTGGCCAAACATTCATAACTTTAAATTTATAAATAATTTAAAATATTGTTTTTTTAGTTCCAGATAAACCTATTTAGAAAGTAAAGTAGGTCAAGCAAGACCATAGTATATACAGACAAATTTTTGAAAAAGTGTACATTATTTGGGACCTAAGGACAGTCATGGTCTAGCAAAATCGATATTTTTTGGGAGGCTTGGATTCATATAAGTGTTCTTTCCGCCGAATATAATCTAGATATCTACATCTATAGGAGATTTATTCGTCTTACTACATCTTCCGATTATTTAAGTGTCATCACTAGAAAAGAGGCAATAAATTCTATTATATTTGTGGTATCACTATTTTAAAGGCATTTGTGTAAACCCATATCTAGCCGACCGGTGATTTCAGTGATTATGTGGTGCGGCTCTGCTGGGTACCGAGTCACTGCAAATTGGAACTTGGTGCGGCGGAAAATATGTTATAATCAACGGGACCATTTGTCAAGTTTTTCCTGTTTTGCAAGCCTTTTTTGCTTAATTTTATTTTTATATTATTAACGAAATTCATTTGAAATACATTTTGGTGTTATCTTTTCAAATTTTGAAACTTTTTTTAGAAAAAAAGTAGTTAAAAACAAAAAGTGCTTTTTTTGAAATTTTTGATATGTTTGAATTGTGAACACATGTCTGAAATTTTCAAAATCTTTCATACATTGTGTCGAAATGAATGAAAGTGTGAAATACACATGTCAATATGGGCTCAAAGACTCTTTAATGGAAATAAGTTTGTATGGGGGCTATGTTAAATTTTGGATCGATTCTCGCTATATTCAATAGGCGTTGTTTAAGTGCCAATTAGGACATATTTATGATATTTCACCAACTTATCTGCAAAATTGCACACGTTTTACATATAAGCCAGACGGACGGACATCGATCGACAGAGAGGATGATTCGGTGTCGATCGATAAAAGTTTGATCTAGCATGTCTCTACTAAGGTGGTGTGGGTAAAAATAATAGTTTTACCTTAAGAGAATAAAAGGCTAATATTAAATCAATATTATAGCTGGTTTTGCAATTACTTTAATTGATTTAAATAAAGTAATTAAATTAGTGCTGGGATAATATTGGTATGTATTTTCTACTATCGATATTTAACGATAGTTCAGATTGCACTATCGATACTATCGACTGAATATTTATACTGGAGTACGAAAAAATTTATTTTAAAATTTATTAAAAACACAAGCATGTCCACCTTATTTGGCTTAAAGCAGTTTCTCCTGTTTAATTGTTTAATTTAATATTTCCCCGGCAGCAGAAAAGCACCTTTCTGAAGGAACCGAAGTAGCGGGGACTTTAAGAAATTTTTATGCAATTTTAGTAAATTGGTTTTGACTCTCGGCCAAAAAGGTATGTAATTGTTTTAGAGGACTTTTCCTCTAATGGTCGTTCATTGTATTACCCTATGCTGGCAATTGCATTTAAATTTGTTTGGCCATAATGTAAAAGTTTAACCCCTTTTAACTCAGAGAGTTCTTGACCGATCTTGTAGAAAAGTTGTGTCTAAACTACTATCCAATGGGACTAACCTTGGTGCATATAATATAGAATAAGATTTTGGGCTGAAATTCAATTCAAATGTCTAATAATAAAATTGCGAAATAAATTATGCTTATAATTTAACAATATTTTTATGAATATTTTAGAAAAGATCTAAATTAAAAAACCCGGAATACAAAAGTTGCAAAACAGTGGGCAAGGATTGGCTAACAGTGTTGTAAAAATTATTTTTTAATCATAAATTTAGTTTGATCTTTGATATCAACTGTAAATAAAAATTTGGAGTTTGAAATTTTAAAAAGACCCAGTAAAACTTCGCTTTATTTTCAAAATTAATAGCTTCTTTCACTCATTATTTAGTATGTTTCTTCAGTTGCCATTACAGTGGTCAAAATTGAATACTTCTGTTATAAAAAAAATCTTAAATTCGTTGAATAGATTTCAGGCAACAAGATTTCTTTCATAATTTGATTACATTCATATAAGGAAATTTTCAAGTTTGTTATATCCAGTATTGCCAGAAGTAGGAAAAAATTCCAATATATAGCATTTTTTAATTTTTAAAAAACAAGGGTAGAGAAAATGTAATTTTTGTGCAATATTTATTAAATTTAAATATCTTTCAAATAATCATTTTGAATGACTGTATTGAAAAAAAAACTTTTGTTTCTGGGTTTATTTCAATTTACTAACGTCAGCCTTAATGTATTTATTAACTAATTAAAATTCACAAATTTAGTTAAATTTATCGGTTAAATGGTAATTTTCTCAATGAATCGACAGACTGTTCGTTACTTAATGCCAAAATAAATTTATTAGACCGTTAAACTGCCCGGTAACGATATTGGTTTTCTTAATATACCAACAAAAAAATTTCTTTTTAATTGGCAACACCTCTCAAAATGCATGTTAAAGTTGGGAGTCAGTTAATTGACAAATAATTGACTGATGAGGGCCGGCTAGCTTTGCGACAGAATAGAAGATTATGAGACATTGAGAAAACGAAATTTCGTTTATGTGCAGTTTTTCTTTGGGATATAAGAAAATCGTCTAATTAAAAATAACGGGTCGGGAAAAATCAAAAGTTATAAAGATACCGTATGGATATTTCCAAAAGAAAATTTTCTGGTAACACTGCTTATATCCCTGACGCCTTTTCATCTAATATGTTTTCTAATTATAGTTTTTATCAATGAATCTTTATAAAATAATCTTTTAATTTTTGTATATTCTTTAATGTTAAAGAAATAGTAATTTATTAAACCTGACCTTCAACATGAACATCTAATCTGTCCATGTTTAATTTATTCTTCTCCAGAACTCATCAGTTTTAATTAGTAAGATTTGGTTAACAAAAAAGAAATATTTAATGGTAGCATTTTTTTTAGTTATTCTGTGTTTGTAAAAATAAACAAAGTTATTATCTTTTGTAAGCTGAATCCCAACAATAAAATAGACTTGAATCTTATAAAAAAAAGATGAAATATAATAAAGAAAAGAATTAAAATTTGTATGGAGAAAAACCATGAAAAAGGCTGTTGTTTTTAATCACTTTTAAACACTTTAATGCTTGAATATGCAAGACAGACTTTATGCCAGGACCGAAGGACGGACGGACGGAACACACAGCCTTTTTCAGACAGACAGACTGGTAGAACATGAGCTGTTGTATGTAAGTTTGTTTGGTACGTAAGTATGTATAATAAACTACTTGTGCCAGTATTATCTTTATACAAAAGATCTTAAATTTCATTAAAAATCTTGGAAACAGCCAGCAGTAGATGTTTTATAAAGAGAAAAACAAAAAAATGTATACAAAAAGTTGTTTAAGACTACAAAGTAAAGAAGGGGTTGTTGTCTTGCAGTAGTTACAAATATTAGGGATGTACATACGTAGTAAAATGATTAACAAAAAAAAGTACTTGTGTCATTCTATCTTTTTAAGCGATCTGCCTAAAACAATGTTTAAAAAAACGGTTACTTGAACTTAAAACTTTTTTTTACTTTATTGGAGTTTATTGCCAGCTTAAATTTACTTGTAGTAAAATGGGGTACCTTAATCTATATTAATAATGTTTTGCATGTATTCAAGAGTTTATCAATTAAATTATTTTACATACAATATAAAAGAATTTATCAAGTTATTCTTAAGAGTTTGAAGACAATGTTTAAAGGAAACCCCTACGCAAAAATTATAACTATAAAATTTTTACTTGTCTTGGCACACTGTCGAATAATTGGCATTATAATATTTGATGGCCGTTTTCTCATTAGGCGATTATCTTTTTCCCCAACGAAAAACTGCAGATTAAAAAAACTTCGGTCTTCTTAATGACTCATTTGCTTCTATTATGTCGTAAAGAGAAACCTCCCTCATCCGGCTATTATTTTTTGCCGTTTATTAAGAGGTACTGCCAACTGAAAATAATGTTTTTGTCGGTATACTGAGAAAACGAAAATCGTTAACGGAGAGTTTATCAGTCTTACGTCCATTTTAACCAAGTTCGGTTAAAACTAACTTTCAATTAAAGTTCCGGTTACCAATATGTTTTGACAGCTATAACCGATAGTTAATTATAACCGAACTGGGTGAAAATGGACGTTATAAATTTATGTCGGGATTTAGTACTAGGCAGTTTGTCGATACATTGAGAAAACAGTAAAAAGGACGTTAAGCATTATTCTAAAAGTTTACAAGATTTTAATTTTAAAAGTGTAACACGCTTTTACTGACATTTTGTCAGACGACTTTTTATCTAACTTTTACAAAAGCAATGTTATAACGGTAACGCACGACATGTATGTATTTTGCAGTGAGCAATTTTACAAATCAGATATAAAAAACATGTCGTGTACATGCAGCTTTTTATAGATAATTTCTTTACAAAATAATTCACTCGATGATTTTGAAATTTTCTATTTTAATTTGTTTCATCGGTGACACTTTTAATAGAAAATTGTTCGCTTAATGACATTTTGAATTCAAAATTATTCGCTTGACGAGATTTGTTATAGAAAGTTGTTCGCTTGACGATATTTTCTTTACAAAATTGTTCATTCAATTACATTTTCTATAGAAAATTTTTCGATTGATGATATTTTCTAAAAAATTTGTTCGCTAGATAACTTTTTCAATTCAAAATTATTCGCTGGAAGAGTTTTTTTTATAGAAAAATTTTCGCTTGATGACATGTTCTATAGAAAATTTTTAGGTTGATTATATTTTCTATAGAAAATTGTTCGCTTAATGATATTTTCTGGAGAAAATTGTTCGATTGTTGGAATTTTCAATTTAATATTTATCGCTTGATGAAATTTTCAATTCAAAATTTTTCGCTTGATGAGATTTTTCTATAGAAAATTATTCGCTTAATGATATTTTTTGTAGAAAATTGTTTACTCAATTTAATTTTCTTTTCTTGTTCGCTTGATGATATTTTCTATAAAAGATTTTTGGCTTCATAGTTTTTTGTATAAAATTGTTCGCTTAGTGACATTTTAAAATCAAATTAATCGCTTAATGAGGTTTTTTGTAGAAATTGTTCTGTTGATGACATTTTCAATTCAATATAATTCGATTGATGAGAATTTTTTAAAGAAAATTTTTCGCTTGATGATATTTTCTGTAGAAAATTGTTTGCTTGATGGTATTTGCTATTGAAATTTTTTCACTTGATGATATTTTCTGTAAAAAATTCTATGACAGTTTTCATAGAAAATTTTTCTCTTGATTAAATTTTCTGCAGGAAATTGTTCACTCAATTACTTTTTCTAAAGAAAAATTTTCTCTTGATGATATTTTCAATCCAAAATTATACGCTTGATTAGATTTTTAATAGAAAGTTGTACGATTGATGATGTTTTTTTATCAATTACATTTTCTTCAATTAATCAATTTGTTCAATTGATGATATTTTCTATTAAATATTGTTCGTTTGATAGCCTGGCAGCGCTCGCCGTGGATGGTTTTTGCGCTCCGCTTTTATAAAAAAAGAAAAATGTGTCAATAAAGTGGCCTGCATGAAAACCGTACCAAACACTTCAAAGCTTCTTACTCTGCTGCTTATCCGCAACAATAATATTAGCATGCAACGTAGTCGTGCTAAAAAAAAATAATTGACCAATGTTTACAGTTGACAATACTGCAAATACAAGAGGCCAAATAACACATATTTTGGAGAAAACCCCACAAAAATTAGATAAAAACTAATCTTTTTTTTTTTACTAATTTTTTGTTTTGTTAAACGTATTTATAAACTAAAACTGCTCAAGTAAATAGTTTCTTGTTCCTTGGTTTCACAGAGACGACGTACGGCAGATCGGACGAAAGCAGCAGGAGTAGTTGAGTAAACCCAGGCACCACCAGCAATTACGCGTTTGCAACGCTTGCCGCAAAACGAGCCGGTATATTTGCTGTGTTGGGTGATTTCCATTTTCTTGGCCATTTTACGTAGGGAAGCACCATAACGGGTACCATATTTACCTACAATTCCAACCTTCTTGGTGCGTTTGGCCATTTTTTTAGATGTTGATCTGTCAAAAATTCAATCGGAAAGAAAAATTTATATTCTTGAAATGACTGACGTTAAAACTGTGAAGTTAACTTTACTCCCTTTCGAGAAATGTCAAAAACAGAATTGGTCGTATCGACTGATAAATCCGTTGAGTTTTTTTTAGAAAACTTTGGTTCTTCTTGTAGGGTATTTTTATACTACAAAAACTTTAAAGAAACTTCTTCAGGCAGAATTTAAAACAGAGAAAAAAAACCTACTGAGTTATTAAATAAACAATAACAATGTTTAAAGAAAGAACAGAAAATATACAAAAAAAAAAAAGATAATGAGACTGATGTTGCTGATGATGATAATGACGCTGGCGATGAGATGTTTAAGTAAACAATATTCATCTTTTATTTTGTTTGTTATCTAAATGTTTAAACAAATATTGAATGAAGAAGAAGAAAAAATCAATTTTTTTTTCTTTTAAATGGTCAATGACTTTTAAACATCAATGATTCTCTACTTTAAACATCTCTTTACTTTCGTTTAAACAAATAAAATCCCTTTAAACATACAAAATATAAACCAAATAAACATTGAAAAACATTAACATTTTTCCAATTTATTCACAAAAAAATCAATGTGGTTTTTTTTTAATGACGCCATTCGGTAACTTAATTTAAGAAAATTAAAATTTTTTTTGAGCCGTTTAAAGAAGAGAAAAAACAGTAGCTTCTGAACCCCTCAAGTCAGTTTGTTTTATGGCTGTGAAAATAGTTTAACCTTTTTTTTTAAAAAAAAAGAGTCAATAAAAGCCAAAGAAAATAAACTGCATTTGTATGTTAATTTGTTTGTGAACTCAATTAGAACTTAACCGAATCAGTTAGATACTTAAACTTACAAACGTCGAAGAAGAGCAGTTTTGAAAAAAAACCCAAGTTTTACTTTCAACGCTGGTGGAGCGTTATTTCTTTTAATCAATATTTAATACGTTTAAACAAATTCACTATCTCTTCTAATAAACTGTTGAAGTTTTGTTAACAAATTTTTATGGCCTCATAATGACAGACTAATGGCTGCATCAATATTTTGTATTGTAGTTTTAGGGAGTTTGTTTGAAGAATTTATAGCGCTAATGACTTAAATATTTTGTAAATTGTTTTTAGAAAGGAAATAATAAAATAAACGGTTTCTTTTGGATTTCTTTTTTTTTAGAATGACTATTAATTGTATTTTCCTGATGTCGTTCAACTTAAGTTAAGAGTTTGAATGCACCGAAGAACACATTTTCACTTAATCACTTTTGATTTTAGGTTTTAACTTTCACATAAAAAGCTGTAAGGTTTGCGATATTTAAAGCAGAAACCAAAGTTTTTAGATTATCGCTGAGAAAGAGTACTTTTCTTTGTAAATACGATTATACAAAGGTAACTTATGTTGGGGTCGTTACAGAGTTTGTATGTATTTAAATTTTAAATTTACACTAAAAAGAAAAATCAATCCATCCGCGCTCAAATCAATCCGAAGCAGTATTAATAGGGCAGTGAGTACGGATTTTCTTGAATCAAGTACAGAAAGATCTTGAATCGGACTTTCAATCGCGAAATACTTAACTTATCCATATTCAATCTCGAATTCGTACTTGAAATAAACCAAAAGTAATATTAGAAGGAGAATTTTTTTAATTACCCGTTTTGCACCTTACAGAATTTCAATTATAAAACAGCAGCATCATTAACAACGATATGGTTTTTACTTTAAAAGCTTAATGTACATATATAACTGAAAATATAAACTAAATCAGAAGCAAGAGTTCTCAATTTTACTTTTTAAACATAATAATAATATGTTTTCGTCTTGTTGTACAAGAACATCGTTTTTTAACTACTTGTGTGGTGATGTTATAGTGTTTGCAACAAACTTTGATAAGTTAAGTGAGATTCAAACGCTCCTTGGTAATTTTACTCTCAGAATTGGCACTACCAACAAAGTGTTTAATCTTTTTTTTTAACTGGTTTAAGAATTTTGTACTTATTTTATGAAATTCTGCGATTGATTTTCGGATGTAATCCCATTTAGGATTGTTTTAAGTATGTTTTAGTGTTTTTCGTTCTTGAATTTTTGAGTACGACTTGTACATAAAATAAACATAAAAACCCTTATTTATCCCGAGTGTTTTTTAATCCTTTTCACATAACATGATATGGTCGTGCTTGACCGACTTTTCTTTTATACTTGTTTTTAGTCGTCAATATCCACATATTACCAAAGTCTTTTTAAACCGATTGAATATTCTCCAGAATAGAAAGAGAGACGCCCTGTGTTACAGCGTCGCATTATAACAAATGTGGTGGAGTCAAATGTGTTTAAAACATTTTTAAAAATTTTTGATATTTTTATTTAGGCTTGAGTTCATCAAATTTAATTTTCATTAAATTATTTTTACTGAAAAAAGGAATTTTTACAACATGAAATGTTTATTCAAATTTATTGATAATTTTCTTGGCTGAGCTGGGGCTCAAACACGGGTTGAATTTACATGTTTCTTTCATCAGAATTCTTTGACGTTCTTTTGAAAACCTTTGCAAAGGGAGTAAAATGGTCTCCTACATGATTTCAATCTTTTCCATTTGATAGGAATGCTTTCGTTTTTATGTTTTGTCACAGTCTTTTAAGGTTTTTAGGCCTCTGGTCTCCATTACATCTTTGCTATTTAGTTCGAAGATTGTCTTGTGATAAAGAGCCAAATAAACGATACAAGCATTTTGACAACAACATGTTTGTGTGAATATAAAAAAAGTTTTAGTATTCACACAAACAAGATGCATTTCATATGTTTGTTTAACCGTTTGTGCACTCACAATATTATTACAGTAACGAACTGTAGTTTATTTAAAAAATATTCCGTTCAGTCATTTTTAAATAAATAAACATTTAAAATTCCAAGCAAATTTATTTTAACTGATTCTAACAGTTATTCAAAAAACTAAGTGCATATTAATACGGATTTTCAGTTGCAGTTAATATTGTCCGTTGATTGAGTTAAATTCTTCTTTATGTTAAAGTAAATAAAAATGTAGTTTAAAGCAACGAAAAGTTCATTTAATTTTTACTGTCAAAAATTCAACCGCGAATTCCGTAAAAACAAATCAATATTCAGTTATTTTATAAAATTTTACTGTCAAAAATTCAACAACATATTCAGTAAAAACAATTAAATATTCAGTTATTTTATATAATTTTACTACCAAAAATTAATTTTTACTTATCTATAAAAAATGAATTGCTTGTTTTGTGTAAGCAATACCTATTTTCTATTTGTTAAAATAATTTAGTTAAATACATCAAATTTTAAAAGTAAAATAATTGCGAAGCCATATCGGTCATGCTGCTGGTGTCTTATAATTGAGAGTTCTTCTGTAAACAACGTGGTCAGTACAACAAAAGTAAAACAAACGTATGTAACTGGGTTAGTAAATAAAAATATTCTCCCTCTCTCGCTTATAAGAAAAACAAGCGGACAGGTGTCTGTCTGGTATTTTTTAGAAATTCGGCTCTTTTGTGGAGTAAACGAAAATTTAATAAAATAACTGAATATTTAATCGTTTTTACTGAATATGGTGTTGAATTTTTGACAGTAAAATTTTACAAAATAACTGAATATTTATTTGATTTTACGGAATATGGTGTTGAATTTTTGACAGTAAAAATTAAATGAACTTTTTGTTAAAAATAAATGAAAAATAGGTGGACCGGTTTTTAATTGAACTTTCATTTATTTTATATTACAATTTCAGTTAATTTTACGTACAGAATATTGTGAGTGTGTGGTTTATTTGACCCTTAAGGACTTGATCTCTCTTCTATTTCTCTATATTGTTTTTTTTTAGTAGAAACGCAGTAACAAAACAAAAGGCGGAACGGCGTAATCTTGTTTTTTCTGATTAATGTTTTTATTTATCATCTACCAAAAATTATGTTACCTAATGTAAACAGAGACTAATTCAATGATTTAGATCATAGATAAGCTACTAGAGTAAAAACTCTTTAGAAAAACAAGTTTTCTAAAAATTCAGTGCACGTGAAGTTTTAGCAACAAAATAAATACACTTCTCACGAACACAAGCGTAGAGCTAGAGTTTTAAATAGCTGAGGAAGGCTTGTTTGCTCTCTTTCCATTCTAGTTGTTCTTCTGTGGTTAAGGGGAATATCATTCAATGATTTTTGTTTATTACCTTTAACTTTAAAGTTTTCATCTTAATAATACAGTCCACTAGGTTCCCAAACAAAAGAGTTCCCATCACATCAGTTTTGATTTAAATCTAAAATCCCTTTGACGTAAACAGAAAGACAAATTATCCAACTAAGTCCCAATTTGTCCAAGTGTAACAAGTTTTGTGTTGTGTAACAAAAAATCGTCCACATTGAACTTTAATGATTTGGTCCACTGAACCGTAAGCTTATTTAACATTTTGTTGTACAATTTTTCTCTTTGTTGTAGGTTTTCTATATGAAATACTTTGTTTTTAGAAAAATTGCAATTTTATTTTTTGTAACTGAAAAAAATAAACATAAAGTTTTTATTTTAAACATGTTGCAACAAAATCATAGAAATTTTCAGTGAATTTCCAGTGAATTTTAAAAGCAAAAAAATAAACAAAATTTTACTACCAAATTTAAATTAATGGGTTATAAATAAAAAATTGTTTTATATGTGAATATGAAAAAGCTACAATATGAAAAAAGTGTGTTAAACAAAAGTTTCGTGACTCATGCTTATGGAAACTTACGAATGGGAAAATTTTATTACACTTTCCTAAAGGGAAAATTTTTCATAATATGCAGGCGTTTGCATTCCATTGACATGCTTAACTTCTTAATAGATATCTAGTGCATAATTCTAACCAGAGGATTAATCAGCACAAATGATAGTTTTGAATTTTTGTTGATATTTCCAAGGATTTTTTCAGTCATTGCTTTAACTACACAGAGAAAAATCCAAGTTTTTAACAAAATTTTAACTCATAGGCCAGAGTACCAGGGCTTAGGTTGCGCTGAGTCCGAATCTGTTATCAGAATCCCTCCATCACATAATGGTTTTCGCTATAGTCATCCGGGTTTTCGCTTTATGCATGGTATTTTCGCTATTTTTTTAATTTTTTATATGTTCTGATTTTTAATATTTTTTTTAGATTTTTTTAATTTTTTCTTAATAAATATTCGGTTCTCATAAATAAATAAAGAGTGGTATTGCCAAAATGCACGATGCTAATTGTAAGTCACACCTCTACGTCAAGTTTTTTTGCCCAACTTAATTCGACATTTCTTGGTTTCAGTGCTTAACAAATTCAACCATGGAGAGGTACACAATTGAGCAGCACGTTAAGATTGTTGAAGCCTTTTACGAAACTGGCCGTTCAAATCAAAATGTATAAACAGGGCTGCCAGATTTGACGATTTATCGTGATTTGGACCATTTTTTAATTTTTGTTTAATCTTGGTATGTTTAACAGCCGTACCTTAACAAGAGCGGAAGGCGGAACGTTTTCTTTCGCTTAGCTTTTAATCTGATATGCCATACCAAAGCAAGAGCATCAACGTTGTGTCACGAATAGTAGCTATAGCTTTCTTGTTTAATAAAACCCACAAATTATAAATAAAAATAGAAATAAAAACGCTAGATTGACCAAAAATGAGCTAAATTGCCATTATTAATTCACAATAGCGGCAAACTTTACTACTTAACGAGCTATCACAATCGGGTTTTACAAAAAGCAGTTTCTGTCTGTAAAACTCCAAATGCTAGCGTTTTTATTTAGGTCCGTTGTGGCTTTTTGAGAGTAATAAAATGACTACCTCCACTATGTCCATTTTCTCATTTTATAAATATTTATAATAAAAACTTAAAAAAAAATTTTTTTTACAATTTAAAATTTATCTTTTTTCTGAGTGTGTACAAAAAATACAAAATTTCCATTTCCCGGCAAAAAATCTTAACGTTTTTTTAAGAGTAGTAACGTAGTATATACATAAATCAAAAAAATCGCTCCTTTTTTATTGCTACATATACTAGCATTTAACCCGCTACTTCGTTAGCGTCTCCTTTTTCTTTGTGGACAAAAATTTTAATGTTGTAGTGGGAGCCCATAGTACCAGACACCTTTCCGCTTTTTTATTTAATTATATTTTTTTGTATCTCTGTTTATGCCGCATATTTTTTTTAATGAACAACAATAAGTGTTAATGTTTTGTATCACTTTTAGTTTAGGAGGTATGAGGTATGTGCGATGAAAGATGAATAGATGGAGAAAAAAAATCCTTTGAATAAATAATAAACGTAGGTACGATTTTGACCCCTTAAACGTTCGAATTTCGAAAAAGTACCATGTATGCATTTTTAATTTTTAGATAAGTAACAAATGTTATATAATTTTTATTTCTATGCGTATTGGTTCAAAAGCAAGATGGTGGACAAAAAAGTTCTAAAATACAGGAACGGGTAACTTTTACTACCTAAAAGGGCCGAATGTCAAAAAAGTACCGGCCTCATATTTGCTTTTTTTTATATAATGAACAACAAGAGGTATTAAATTAAGAAAGGTACCAAATTAATAATAAAAAATACCAGTTAGAGAACAAAAAAGTACAAAAAATCCCTCTTTCAGATTCTCATTCACCCAGAAACTTGCATGCTTTATTTTATGTTTCTAGGTCCAATAACTACGGAAATTCAAAAACTACGACTTAAATTATCAAAAGTACCAAACATATCCCTCTAACAGATTCTCATTCACACGCGATCTTGCTTGTTTAATTTTATGTTTCTACGGAAATTCTAAAAGTACCAGTTAAAATACAAAAAAGTACCAAAAACTTCCCTCTTATAGATTTTATCCACTCGCGACATTGCATCTTGAATTTTATGTTTCTAGGCAAATTAAAAATTAGGTACTTTGCACAATAAGTTAGTTATAGTCTACCAAAATTAGACAATATCGTGGAGTTTCAATTAAAAAAAATCTAAAAGTTTACCAAACTTTTTTCGGCAATATCACAAGCCAACAATATTTTTCCTTTTTTGTACGTTTAGTAGTTAACAAAAGAACAAAGTCTAAGAAGAGTATATTAAAAAATGATATTTTGGCATTTTTTTTTTAGTAAAACAGTTAAAAGTTTTTTTTTTTATACAGTTTAGCTCAAAAATTTTTTGACTTTGAATTCTACTTACAAATCTATTTAAGTTTCTTTCTTAGCTGTACAAAAATGTATATTACATAATTATTCGAAGCACTTTATTAATGTTTAGTTTTGCCTATGGGACAGAGCACTGTGCGTCATCGGGGCGTACTTCTTCGAAAATGAGGTCGGCCAAGCAGTTACTGTGAATGATTTTTGCTATCGCGAGATGATAACAGACATTCTTGTGACCAGAAATTGAGGATATGGACCTCGATGTAGTGCCATTTGCCACACAGCCAACGAAGTTAATGCCTCTTTTACGCGATAAATTCAATTTCCTTGTTATGGCCATTTTAATTTGCCGCCACGATCATGTGATTCGACAACGTTGGACTCCTTTCTTTGGGGATATTTAAAAGAAAAAGTTTACGTTAATATTCCAAGAACAATTCAAGAGCTTAAGTATGATATATTCCGGCGCATCAACGACAATGAACATCAATTATGTCTCATTGTCATTGAAAATCGGTTAGAGGTACGCCACCGAAGCCGTGACATCCTAAGATTCTTCTATAATAATAAAAAATATTAAGACAATGTTCTGAAAACTTTTTGTTTTATTTACAATTAACATTATGCGTTTTGGTTGGACCACCCTTTACAAAAAATATACTCTAGTCCCAGAATTTCTGCTTTTTCCTAATTTTAAAGGCCGGTGTTATTCTTAACTTAAAAATTTACGAATGTATTCGTTAAGCTTGTAAAATTTAAGGACGAACTTTTTTGTTTTTCGTAAAATTTACGAAAAAAATTGTTAGTTTCCTAAAATTTCAAAACGCTAGAGGAAACCTGTCGTGTTTTTTGTGTAAAAATTAACAAACAATGATTCTTTACAATTAAAAGTTTCATGAAAATTTGTGGTTAAGTAATGATGTAATTTGTTAAATGTTGTACATAAAAAATAAAAAAAAAATTCATATAAAACTCGACAGCTTTCGTATTTATGACTGATGAATGGATTTTTTCGGTGTATAGAACTTATATCATATTTTTTTGTTATTGTTTAAAATGACTACATTTTATTTCAAGTTCTCTTGTCTCTAGCGTATTAAAGAATATTAAAAAAAAGCATTTTTATAATTAATCTGTCATGAAAAGCGCTCGATTAAAAAAAACATCATAAAATAAACTTGTGAAAAAAAAACTTTCATTGCAAGTTGCAGTGTTTTAAGATTTCATTACAATGCTTCATCATATATTTTAATTTATCACTGAATTCGTGTAGAGTAGAATTGTCGTATAATTTTCCGGCGGAAGTGTGACTGTAATATGAAAGCTTTTATGTAACTTATACTAACTAACAAGTATTTGGCTCGTTTGTTAAGTAACTTAATTATCAGCCTCATCATCATCATCATCATCTTTATTATTTATATAGTTTAATGAAAATAATTATCACTTTCATTTTCTTTCTAAAAGGGACAGACGGACGGAGAGACAGGCAATAAAAGTATAACATAAACTAGTTATTATTTCGTAGCAACCATTTAAATATTAAAGGTATTCACGGAATTTTTTTTACTCTTGCAATTGTGCAAAATAGCCTGGTGGCATTTATTCGACGTCTTATGTGGCGCCAAAGTCAAACAATGAACGGGGTTGGTTGTTAAAAGGTTTTTTAAGGTACACTAGATGTATTTAGCAGTGTAGTTGTCAAACTTCTCACTGCAAAATGCATGCATATCTTGTAAAAGCAAAATAAATTTGCTTTTGTAAATGCCAGCTCGAATTGGCAGTTAAAAATGTGTTCCATTTTGAACTGACAAACCATTTGACATCAGCTGTTTTGCAAGTCATGCTTGTGGCGGCAAATATATGTACATTAAAATATATAGCGGAATATCGATATTTTGCAAGCCTAATACTAAACTCGTACTATTTATTTACACATATTTATTTATTCATTAACTTAAATACAATTAAAAGTGAATAGATATATAAATCAGTTTGCATATTTTAAAGTTATGGACCTCTAAAATGTAATATAAATTATAAATAAATATAGAGGACCAAATCTCGGAAACTATACGTTTCCGAGACTTTTTCCATTTAATATTTTCTTCTTTTTTTTTAATTTTCTATCACAAAATGTATTTTGTTTAAAATCTCAAAATAATTTGTTTAAAATCTCAAAAAACAGCAATAAAAAATATTTATCTGTTTGTTCATCTGGCAACGTTAAGCACATCTGAAACAAACGAACATTAATGAGCCGAACCGAACACAATGAAGTTTGTGGTTTAAAAAAAAACCGAACGGAATTAAATGTTTTCATCTTTTGTTGAGTTGGACGAATACAGTATTATTTTTGTGTTCGAAAGATGACTAACAGGGAAACGTTATTTTTTTATTGATTTTCTACACAAACAATATTAGCGTTTGAATTTTCCTCAAATCTACCGAACCGAACACTAAAGAACGATATTTAGTTTTTATTATTGAACCCTGGTTGAAACATAAATATTTTTCATTAAAAAAATATAATAAAACGATGAATTTTTCAGAAAGTGCCATCTCTCTCTCTCTCTCTGTGGTTTTATTGATAAAGAGGTTGTGGATGAGTTGGTTGAAGAAGAGATAACAAATTATTTATGCGTTGTTGTTTAATGTAGAGTTGATGTTATCAGTACTTTTTTTCCATTTTGTGCAATTTGGCAATGCCATATAATTTTGCATAGGTTTTATACCATTTCTCTGATAACACTGGTCGGCAAAAAAGAAAAAGAATTCGGGAGCAAGAACTTTGTAATTTGATTTTAATTAGCATTAGCGTGCTGAATTTAAATCACGTTCTTAGTTTTTTTTCTATCACGTCTAGTTTTTATAGGCAGCGCTAATATTCGGCCCGAAAAAAGGCGGTTCTGCTAATAGATTTCATCATAACTTGAGAAAGATTTGTTCGATTTTGATCATAACACAAGTGATTAGGAATACAATTTTCTTTAACTGTTTTCAACTGTTTCAGAGTTATTCAGAATTAAGTTGCGATAAATTTAGTTTTTCACGCAAAATTTGTATTTTTTTTTAAATTAGACATTCTTATCGCTTTGCAGAAAGCCAGGTATATTACGAACAAATTAAGCCAAATATCATAACAATCGGTAAACAAATGCTTATTTTATTTATTATTCATTATTATGGGCATGTTTAATATTTCGCCCGAATAAGGCGGTTAAGCTTATAAATCTCATCATTATTTGAAAAGGATTGGTCAGAATTGGATCTAAACGTGATAGGAAAACACAGAAAACGGATTTGAGTTTAGCGTCTTAAAAGCTTTAAATTCCTTATATTTTTATTTAAAACATTTTTTACCAGGGTAATCTTGCACTTACTTACTACCGGACAAATTTGGATCGTTTGTGTGAAATAATTGTCTATTAAGTTGTTGCTATGTGCTTTCAATTTTGCTTTTCCATAAGAGTGACATTTTTGACGCGAATGCCTTTATTGAATAATGTCTTTTTTTTCTGTGGCTTTAATGCGTATTTTTGTGTTCAAAATAAATACACTTGCAAAAAATTAGAATAAAATAACATATAGATATACCAGAAGATTCGAAATGAACTTTAGTTTTAGTAAAATTTTAAATATTACTGAGTTGTATTTAAGTTAAATTTTGTAATTTGAATTCCAAAAGCTCCAAAATAGTGCGGTTTGACTCTAAATGATATTTAAACAAAGATTTTATTCTTTATTTTTGTAAAAGACAGTATCTATATACCGTTTTTACGCTTTTAGTTTCAATTTATGATTTAAAAAACATTTATTTCGACTATTACAATAGGCATTTTTTCTTCAGGATAAAAAATTCAGACACGTGGCTTCTGTAACGCCGCGGCTCTGTATGCATTCGAACAGAAAATTCAGAAGGTTAAATAAATAGACATTTGCTGTGTACTCATAGCCATGCTACACAGAAAAAATAATTTTTCGAATTCAAACAAAAAATTTGTAGAATCAAAACATTTTTTGTCTGAAATCGGTCCTACAAACAAATTCGCATATTCAAACAATTTATTTGCATTTTGTTTACTAAAAAAAACACTGATTTTTTCAAACAAATAATTTAAAGAATCAAACAAAAAGTTTACTGAAATTCATATAAATTTCAAACAAATAATTTTGCTGAATCAAACAAAAATTTTTGCACAAGCAATGACTCGCACCCAAGCTGAAGGCAGAAAGCAGAGCGGCGGCTGGCTTTTAGACACATTTTTTGTTGGAATAATTTTTGAACGAAGTCTTGTTTATACACACAATGTTTTTCTTCATCACTCACTGTTGCTGAATCCTTTCCTTGGCTAAAGAAGAAGAAATGTAACCAAAAACGGCAGCAAACCGACTCGATTTGTTTTTCGTCATAATTTTATTTTTGTATTTGATGTATGTATTTAACTAAACTGTTTTCAAAAATTGAATACGGGATTTTGTTTTTTTATTCTTTTTTACCAACTTTGAAACCAACCAAAAATTTATTTTGTTTCTTATAATGTGGTTGTTGTTTAAAAAGAGTTAAACCTTTTTTTTTACTACAAACCTCGTCACGCTATTTTATCATCTTTCTTTTTGTTGTACTTTTTTAAAGCGTCCAAAAAATAGACTGCATGTGTTTTGTGTTGTTGTTCTTATATTTCATATAAAGAAGTGGTGCTTACGATCAAATAAAAAAATGCAAAAAACGACAACATTAAAGAGCGTTAAATTTTTCATACAAAATTATGAAAACTTGCACCAATAGCGCGTATATTATATTATTGAATAGTTGCCAACATTTTTGTTGGTTAAATAAAAATCAAACAAAAATATTAATTGAATCATTAAAAAAATTTGTAGAAATTAACAAGCGTTTGTTTGAAAATAATTCGGCAATAATTTTTTCTGTGTACTTATAACAAATTTGGACAATTTTACACTGATTTGATCCCGCCAACTTTTTTGTTTCAAATTTGTTAACTTTAGCTGTTACCGATTTCTAGTTTTACACAAATCCACTGTTGTGTATTGATGTTGTGTATCGCGTATCCAGCTATGCCATTTAATTCTGAAGTTTTAAAAATAATTTATAAACACTAAAACCAGTGTGTTGAGATTTTTGTACCGGATTTGGAGTCGGAGTCGAAGTACCCACAAAAACTCGCGAATCCGAATCCAAAATTTTACGGCATAAAAATTTAAAAATATTTTCCAAAATAAAATAAGAGGAGGGTCTGCTTTAAAAATTTTGAAGTCCGAAAATAAAAACCAGAAAACTTTGTATTTGAAATAAATATATTAAAGCTCAATGCCACCGTGTTAGAATTAAAATATTGATTTGAAGTTTTTACGGAATCATTTTCTTGCTATATTTAACCACTTAAGAGAGTGTTAAGTCAAATAAGGATCAGTCTCTAATTTGGAGTTGGATTTGGAGTTCGACTTAAGAAATGTCAGCGGTTGGACTCGGAGTTAGAACTATTTTTGGACAATACCAAAGCCCTGACTAAAACATGCTTTCAAAATTTCGCGATTAAAATTGAATTAAGCTAATGTAACATTAATTTGAGTAAATTTTTTGCAATTTCTAAGAAATTATATAAGGCATATTCTTCCAGTGTATGCCACATTTTTTTTACTCTCACATACATATGCAAAAGTGTAATTAACAGTTATTTTTAAACATGCTGTGGCGCTTGTAAAATAAAATGACTTACCAAAAAAAAAAAAAAAAAATGAGAAAAATTGTAAATGTGTATTTAATGTAATTAAAGTTTGATGACCACATAAATACTTTAAACATTCATTTAAACAACATAAACTAGCAGTTGGCTGTAAAGCCACAGAGGAACTATTTTAAAATATTAAACATTAACTACACTAATAAAGTATCTTAGTTTTGAGTATCCATAACTGTACAAATACATTCACTTGAAAAGAAATATGCAAAATTTTCATTAATTGCTTAATGTGAATTATTTAATGGTTGCTTTTTACAACTATTAAATATTTAAGTGCCGTTTTTTTTTGTTAAATTTTGAAAGTATAATGTAATAAATAAGAGTTCAAGGGGTATAATGTTACATTATTTGCAAGCATTATTGAAAAAACTAAAATTTAGTTGCATAATTTATGCTTTCTTAAATTTTTTTTAAACTATTTTAACGAATGAATTAATGATCTTTTTTTTATTAAGACAAATTTTACAAATTTTTGAACAGCAAACATTATTTATTTAGCCAATTAATGTCTTTAAGTCTATAATTTTTGTTATCTTTAGTGTTTTTAATTGTTTTTTTCTCTTTTTCATTTCAGGTGAGTTAAACAAGAAACATAACCATCAATATAAAATAGTAAGTGGTTGCCTAAAAAATAGTTGATATTAACTGTTTTAGATAATAATAATAAATTTTTCTTGTAATGCCAAGAAATCATGTATGTATATTTTAATCTGAGTACAAAGCGGCGAGCGCACACAACCAGAAACAATAATTTTTTAGTGCTTGTGTTTAAGAACACAACCCTTAATACCGTTTACAACTATTTTTAAGAAAGTAAGGAACATTTTATAGCGTTCTGTTATTCGTTACAAAACAGAACAATTGTAGTGGTTCTGTAGACATACTTTTGGGGGACTCATAAGGTGTGCTATTAAGTCATATAGTCATAATGTCCTTAATAATATTTCACGATGGCTTAAAAAAAATACTGTTGTGTTTCAAAATTTTAATGCTGTGTTTATTGATTCGTTATAACTGTACAGTAAAAATCTAAATTATAAGCGGTTGCCCACAGTTGTCATATATATTTCTTGTAATTATTTTAAGACATATGACTTTACAACTTTACGACTATCTTGTGAATCCACCATATATTTTAATGCTGTATAGTGTTTCTTTTTTACATTAATAATGAAATGAGCAAACAAAAAACTTTTTAAACGACCTCAACACTTACAGCTTGTGTGCGTATTGTTGTAAGCTTAAATCATCAAATGTGCAGATTTATATGTTTTTGTTTTGCAGATTTTTGAAGTGTAAAGCGGTCTTGTAGATTTTTATATAAAAAAACTTTTTTTTTTAATTACATCGGTTTCATGTTTATCTTCCCTAGAAGGAATCGAACTGACACCAAAAAAGTCCTGTGATAGCTCTTTGGTGGTAGAGACCGGTTTTAGTTCTAACACTATATATGAATAAGACCTACCACTTTTACATGGGGTTGAGTTTGAATTGGGTCAAATGCCACCATTTGACTAGTCGCACGTCTATTGTCAATGAACGTGTTTAGTGTCAGTTACTACAATGAAGTATGATTTCAAAACAATGTAATATTATTTCAATGAAACAAGTCCAGGAATTAAATTTAAGAACCAAATTTTAGAAAGTCCCAGGAAATGTGTCACACCACCACCCACCGGTGAAGACTGTACTGTAATTCATTACTTTTACTAAATTTTTGTTCTTCTTCATAAACCAGCTAAATGATTTGTTCTCCTTGCACTGGTCATGAGTTCTTTCTTTTTGTACTTTTGTCCCAACTCAATTTAGGATTTTCGAATACCAGTGATCAACTAGTTTAGGGGTTATCATGAACTCCATTAAACAACTCCCCTCCCTGGAATCTGCGCTTGTCTTCAGCCATTGCAGCCTTATTTTGCCTATAAACAAACTTTTATAACAAATCCGTACATTATTCCCGTCAAGACGTTAGACAACAAAATGTCACAATATTTTCCATTGGTTTAATTCCTTTTTTAATTTCTATTAAAAAAAATGTATAAAATTAATACACTCTATACAAATCAAAATCACAATAAGCTCATAATCTAGATATGAACAAAATACTGGAAAATAATTTGAAAAAAAAAAAAATAATCATAAAACGTGATGACATGCAGTCGTCAATAATCAATGAATTCTGCGACTATCAATCAAAGAAATAGTAGATACTCATCAGTCATGTACAGTCCTGCCAGAAGTAGGGGGAAATCTCTACATGTAGGTATTTTTGTTACTAAAATAGAAGAGTAGGGAAAATCGGACAGATTTTTCATAATCTCCAAAACGTAAGGATTTTTCGTAATATCGTTTTTTTAATAATATTTTATTGTCTAAAACGGTTGAAAAAATTTGTTCCCATAAATAGCCTTAAAATATATTTCCAGAGCAGTTTGTGGTTTAAAAAGTTGACTACGGGAGCAATAAAAACCAAATTTCTGATCCAACACTAAACGTTAATATGAAATATGTTTAAATAAAATTTAAAAAATACGTAAATGACACATTAAAGTCCATAAAATTACAATTCAAGCATTTACTTACATTTTTTTAACATTTTCTAATGTTTGTTTTATAAATATTTGTTAAATTAATTATTTTGCTTGTAGTTTTTTATTTATTTTTGACACATTTATCGGTTTGCCCAAAGAAAACGTTCTAACTAATGTTCTTTTTCTATTTTAATGAAAATCCACTGGCAACACTGGTCATGTATGAGTATGAGAAGAAGTTTCAGTTTCATGTTTTTTTTTCGTTCTCGTATTGAGTTCTGAAATTTATAGAACAGAAAACAAAGATGCATTAATTAGAATGAATTGAATGAAATATAAAAACAAAAAGACGGCTTGAATTTTGTAATCAATGCAACTTTTTTTCAATTCCGATATTTTGAAAACATAAAAAGAAAATAATACTTTAAAGAGTTATATAAACAATATTATATCATTTTGATTTAATATTTTTTTTATAAAAGAATTGAGCATCATTGTTTTTCGTTTTAAGCTTTTTTGTTTTAAATTTTTCATTATACACTTTTTTTGAGCGCTAAAAGAAAAAAAAGTTCTGTGTGTTTTTGAAATACAAAGAAATTAGAACACACATCCGTCACGTTCTTAATGGAAAAATAAAATTATTTTATATTAAAAAAAAAAATAAAGATTTATATACTTTTACTTTTGATGATAATGCAAAAGTTCTTTGTGAAAATAGATTTTTTTTCTGGTTAAACAGTAAAATCTCTTATTACCGCGTACCGATTGGACCACTAAAATATGTATGTCAGTGCAATGGGATTGTACTCTCAAAAGAACTCAATGCTGTTCTTATAGAGTGCTGCCTAGACCAAGCAGCATTTACCGTAGAAACGGGGCGTCCACTTAAGGAAGGTGCCCATTTAAGATTCCATTGAATTTTGATTGCTAGTAGCTGTTTTTAATTAGTTTTTTTTTATTTTAAAGAATATTCGTGTTCCTAAGAATTTAAATTATTTCCTACTGCTTTTCCGAAGGAATTTTATTAACAGACATTTATTATAATATAATAATTATTGTAAATTAATTCCTGGAATTAAATTTTACTAGAAGATTGAATTGTTTTCTTGGCTTTTTATTTAAAAAATAGTCTTTAAATTGTTAATAACTTCCGTTTGAATTTAAATTTTTTGTTTGTAAATAACTAACTATTTAATGAATGTTATGAATCATGTTAAAATGCTGTTAATTGTTTTTAATGGAAGCAATTATTTGAAATGTTTGTAAAATATGTGGGAATTGTGAAATGTATTGAATGTCAGGTAAAGTTTTAAAATTACTCTTAATAAAAATAAAAAAAGGATAAAACACATCCACAGTCCGTACATATAATTAAACGTGGCCTCTAATAAATGTCCTACCGGAATAAGGGGTTTGCATGATAAGAACACTTTAAAGGAGGACTGGGGACATAAACATACTATGATGTTTGACATTCTGAAATTAAGAATAATTCAAAGCATTCCATTATTTTATCTATCGAAAAGAGAATTTCTCCACTGTAGCGTACAACAAAGGCATCACGTCGCTTTTCTTTTCATACAAATGCATTCTGATTGAATATTTTCACCGCAGTTGGCCATATTAATTTGCCACAGCCAGTGTAACCACTTGACTAAAATTGGTGAAAATAAAACTCGATTGTGTACCTACTGCTCGTCATTGAAGCCAAGTGGCTAAGTAACATCGCAGAAAAGGATCATTAGCAGTTTGTCATGCAATTGAGCTATTTGGATTGACTTAAGTCAAAGTAAGAGAATATTATTATCAGGGTAACGAGAAATATGCTCTAAAAAAGCGTTTTAAAAATTGATTATTTGAAAACAAAATATTCAACTATTTAATTAATATCGGAAAAGCCAAAACCTCAATGTATTTACAGACGAATTTTCGAAATGTTACCCTATTTTGAAACGATTGGCAGTAATCGGCTCACGTCAACAAAGTTATGTAAAGAGGTTAAAATTCATATCAGAGTTATTTGGGCCGAATATTATTTAGATATTACACCCATATGAGATTTGTTGTCTTAAAGGGATTTAAAGGACGGTCGCTAAATTGTTTATTAATGTTGACTTTTTAAAGGAAGTTAAAGCTATAAAAGCTATATTGATGGAAACTTTGGGAAAATGAGAACTGATTCTAAAAGAATTTAATTTGCAGTAACATATTTTTGGGGCGAATTCAATCTAAACAACAACATTATTAGATAGTTTACGGACACAAAGAGTCTAATTTGAAAAAAAGTTTTTATGGGTAAAATGTGAAATTATAAATCGATTCTCATTTATTTACCAAATTTGATCAAATTACCTACCAGACTGCAACAATTACTTTGCGCACAAGTTTAACATGAACAATGAACAAGCAAATACGGACGGATGGACATGGTTGGATCACTTAAAAAAGTCGATCAGTATACTAAAAGATTTGTTCTGATTTCTATGCATTACACACATCGCCAAAAACGTATATATTTGATTTTTTCTTAACTTTTGCTTATTGATTGATATATACAATTTTAAAGTTAAAAACAACATTTGTCTTTAATGACAACCTGCGTTTTCTTTCAATTTTCGAGTAAAAATTAAATGCAGATGGCAAAACTGAAGCAACATGTTGGGTTAACAGATAAATATTTAAAACACAAAAGCCAAAATTCCGCAAAAAAATATTTATTTTATTTGCTGCGAAAGCTCTTGTAGGCATCTAAAAAATTCAACATTTATCAAAATATGCCTAAACAAGGCAAAATATGCGCTTAAAACTTAAAAAATGATCGAAAAGTCTTTTTTAACTAAATTATCCAAAAAAAAAAATGCTGCAGAGGGTAAAATATGCATTAACAAATCGATGCCAAAATTCATAAAAAGCTCTAAATCGGATAAATATATTGTTTCTGCCTTCATTGGTCGCATAAGGAAAAACAAGCAATTTGCATATTTGTGGTTTCCCTGATTATTACCAATATGGAAATTTTTGGCTTCTTATTTAACATTCTAAACATGAAAATAATGGGAATATGTAATACACAAAATGTGGCCTCAAATTGATGTCACTGTAGTCATAGCATAGATGACACAAGTTTACGATATAGTTCGTCATTGGATTGATGTTACTTTTTGCAACATTGATGCCATTTGTAATAACATTGATGTAACAATTCTGATGTTAAGGCATCATCTATAGGAAGATGCATTTTTCTATAAGTGTATGATTAAGATACGCTAGTTATGATTCTTTCTCGGATGTCTCGGATACTTAAATCATTTTATTTTCAATTTATGGCCATTTAATAGAACTGCCGCTGTACAGGAGGGGATTCGACTTTGGTACATTCAGCTTGAAACATACCATTTTGGCAACAGCTTCATAGGCAAAACGAACGCTTTCAGGTGAATGGTGATAGCTTTTAGATATGGGAGATCTTTCCATGCTTTTTCGTCCAGCGCGGCCTTCACAAGCGCTTGTACTAAAAACTCGTGACAAAATGCAGATTACAAAGATGTAGAAAGTTACCATTCCAGAAATAATTGGAAGCAAAATAATTTTTAATATTGTTTATGGTGCAGCAACCAGTGATTTTGGAAAAAACTGTTTTTGTTTAAATACATTTAAAATTCAAGGCAAAATTTAAATTTAAATTGAAAATTGAAAATTCCTTTGTAATGATCCAATATGTTTTTTTACTCACTGTAAAAATCTTACATTATTTTCTCTACCCTTTCGCCAAAAAAAAAAAAATAAAGTTGTATCCCTCTTCTTGATACAAAAGTAGCTTTTCCACAGTCAATTAAAGAAAACTATTTTGAATTGTCTCCAAAAATAGGCCGGGTTATATCAGTTTTGCTTCAACTAAAGAGAAATATTTTAAGTTGTGATGATGTTCCATTTTGTGTTGTCTCTTTTTAGTTGTTGTAGGTAAGTTAATTGTTTAAGTTGATATTTCGTTTTGTTTCTATATTTATGAAGGAAAACAACTCAAAAAACTTGTAATTTTTCTAAAATCGCTGAAAAAATTACAAAAGCAACTACCGTTGAAAACTTCTCACTTGTATTTCTTTACAATGCCATAATTGTTTTCAACTTTTGTTGTAAACATTTAAAGAAAAAGCCTCTACTGAAAATTTGTAAATTTTGAGTTGACATTCTTTAGAGGAATTAGTATTTTAGAACTTATGCACAATTTCAACAATTTATTTAAATTTTTGTTTAAAACTCGTTGTTCATGTCATATAAAAATAAAATTATATGTAAAACTACATATCTTCGGCTTAATATGCAAACCTGCCAACTCCGTTTCAACACATTTTACAGAAGGCACTTGTATGCAGCGTGGGCAATTTCAATAGACGGCTTTCTAAAAGTGTGTCCAATCCACCCATATTTTCTGTTTTATGCCATAGATGCCCTTCACGTATAATACGGGGTCACCAGATTCCTAGAATGCAGCGTAAACATCTATTTATAAATGTTTGAATTTTTGCGGTTATTGTGTTTGTTACGTCCAAAATATAATGTTGGTCTCCGGGTAAAATTTCACCCATTTTATGTTTCAAAATATAATACCTGTTAAACATTTTGCTGGATCTAAATGAGAATTTTAATTTTGCATTAATAATATTAAGTTTTATTTTGGTATATCTAAACGTTACAAGATTATTTGAAGAATTACGAAAAAGTCCCTCGGGTAATATTTCACCCATTTGTAAAAACGTGTAAGCTACCTACATTCGACTGAATATTATTGATGATTTTAGTTAAAAAAATTATTTAAATTAATTAAATTAAACATTATTTTGTCTAAAAAAATAAAAACACCTTCAATAAAGAAAAAAACTCTGCATGTTTTCAGTAAATAATAATTGGGTGATTTTTTACCCAACAAACTTTCCTTCAAGGTTTTTTGAGGTACGTATGAGGGTTAAAACCAGAGCTAAATTTAATTAAATCGATTAACACATTGTTTGAAACGGCAAATTTGTTTTGATAATTTTTTTAAATAAAATTAAATATATCGTTTATTGAAAAAAAATGTTCACAACTTTACATTTTTACAATTTTTAGTAATCTATATAATCATTTTGCTAATATTTGCAAAATCAACAAATTGTTTGCTTGATTCTATGAATTTGGTGATTAGAGACAATTTTTAATTTTTTCTGTGTTGCTGATGAATAGAGGTGCGTTTTTGTTGAAATTCATTCTCATGCCTTTGGGCTCTGCTCAAAACCAAGATGTTGTTGGGTTGATGCTTCACAGAGAACTGTTATAAAAAGTAATGCCGATAATCCACAGCTTTGTTTCACTCCACTTATGGATTACAATTGTTCGGTTAGAGCGATTTTCTACGATTTTCGTAGAATATCAACTATTTTTTTTTTAATTACTCTGGCACTCAGAGATTTCCAAATAAATTCGCGGTTAATAGCATTGAATTTTTTTTTTTAAATCGATAAAAGTCATGTAAAGCCTTTAGTTCGGCTGATTGTTCAATAAGGCTTCTCATGGTGTTGAAGTGGTCGAAGCATGACCTGTTTGCGCGGAATACGAAATTCCCAATAGGAGACCTTTTTACTTACTTTTTATTAACCCTACGTTTTCAAATGCAAGTACAAGTTCGAAAAACTCAATACGTTCACACTTTTTCACTAACATTCACACAATTTTTTACTTTGAGCCAATCGGCTGTTTCTCCGATTTTTCGTTAATAATACGTATACACTACTTGCAAGTAATTACTTGCATGTGGAAACGTAGGGTAAAAGTATATTTAAAAATTTCATAATTGGAAAAGTGAATACATATCTGAAAAGTGGATAAAATTTACTAAAAAATTATATGTAATTTGCTGAACATATCTCCTCTGCGCCTTTATTCATTGGAGAAAAGAATGGCATCTTATGGAGAAAATTACAGGTTTTTGGAACTCAACTACGCCCACATTAGTTAATTTAGCCAACACTGAATTGAAATCTTTTAGCATCTTGTCTTTAAATTTCACAATCTCTATGGACATTCATTCTTATTTAATATATTGCAGCCTGTTCAACGATCTCGAACGTTAACGTTCGCATAGAAAATTATATGTAAAACAAAAACAATATTCGACAATTTGTTTTTGTTTTAAATGTAGTTTTCTATGCGAACGTTTACGTTCGAAATCGTTAAACAGGCAGTTAAATCTTGTTAATTTTTTTTGTTAATATGCTTAATAAGCATTGCTTATGTTATTTACTTATTTAAAAATGCATACTAAAATATTTTCATAAATCCATATTTTATAAATAAACACAACACCCGATATTTCTTATCAGTGCAACAAGGTGACCCTATTTCGACCTCCTTTTAAATCACGAAAAAAATTAAGAAAATTTAACAAGAAATCCATGAAATCAACTGATAATGATATTGAAAATAAATGCAGAAAACCCTGACATTAAACAAGATTATAGAAAAAAGAAAAATCAATAAATTTTTGAATAATTAAAAACTTAAATCTACAAAATGACAAATATTGCTTTAAACAACCAGGGTGGGTTTTTCGGTTAAAAGAGTAATAAATTATTTATTTACAAGCAGCGGGGACTAACAAATTAACAATTTTATTTTAATTAAGAAATAAATAAAACCCAAAAAAAATGTTTATCATTTTTAAAACAAAACAAGATAATAGACCCGCTTATTGAAATTTTGTTGTCAAATGACATGCCTACAAACAAACACTTTTAATTTCTTTAAGAGCGAGATAAATCCTTTTATGTCACTAAGAATGACAAGAACTGAAGCACAAACTCAGTAAAAACTCTTTTATACAACTCTAATTTAAACATTTTACAAGTATCAAATTTCCTAAATCTACTGAAAGGAGCACAGAATTGAAGGGGTCTACAGGTTAAAGGCCTCGTTCGTCTCTATGACTTTTTCGTATGTTAAGTGTAAAACATATTAAATAAGTAAATAATAAAGAAATACATAAATAAATAAGAAAAAGGCCACACATGCATTTGAGAAAGGGAAAAAAATACACAAATCTCTTGCTTACACCATTAACTATTTAGCTCTCCAAGACTGACTGGCTCTTTATGAAAAAAATGGAAAATTAAAACAAAGTAGAGACTGTCAAATGCCTGTTCCGACAGACAGACGGACATACAGACAAACATATGTATGTATGCAGATATGCCAGACAAACAGTTGGTATTATGTATTTTAGACAATTAGCTTGTAAAAAGGTGCGGTTTACCGCCACCACTTTTATATTTGTTCCATACAGATACTTTCTTTCATTTGTACAACATTGCACATTTATTTATACTGATGTGGTAGATACTTTTTCGTTATTTTTTATTCTTTGCTTTTGTTTCTGAATTCACACTCACTCCTTGTAGTTTATAGATAATGTTCACTTCTTTTAATTAATGCAAGTGGGGGAAGGAGTTGTTGGCTTTTTAATGCCTTTTGCCAAACAATTTACTTAAACTACACTCTGAATATTTCTTTCCAACTTGTTTTCGGCATTAAAATAGTTTTAAGGTAAGTTCCAGGTCGATTTCAAAGAATGCCTGAAATAATATTTCTATTCTGAAATATTTGTTTGTTTTTTTTTACTATCCACCACAGGTAGAAAGAGTACACTTACATACGAGGGCGGGCACCGAGACTTTTTAAATGAAACACAGGTTTTCGGATAAAAATCTTCTCTTGTTAGAGTAAAATTT
Source organism: Pollenia labialis (assembly GCA_949318255.1). Classification (NCBI taxonomy): domain Eukaryota; kingdom Metazoa; phylum Arthropoda; class Insecta; order Diptera; family Polleniidae; genus Pollenia; species Pollenia labialis. Next base: position 118,311,593 of record OX439139.1, on the reverse strand, counting down.
CTATCCGCCGAGCCATTTTTTAAGGTTTGAAAACTTGAAATAATCAATCGGAGCTAAATCCGAGCTAAAATAATGCGGATGGGAGAGCAATTAGTAGCCTCATTTATGAGTTTTTGCCATGGAATGATAAATGAGCACACGACCTTCACTTTTTTCCATTTTCTCCCCAAATCATGACGTAGTTTGCTATCAATGGCTTTCAAACACTTAAACTTATAAAAATGTTTGTCAGAAGTCAATTAGTAGTACCTGTTTGTTTGTTTGTTTGTTTTAATTCGTGGACGAAAAATTCTTATGGCCGTTTTCTCATTAGGCTATTATCTTTTTTTCCATCGAAAAACTGCATATTAAAAAAATTTGGTTTTCTCAATGTCTAATTTGCTTCTATCCTGTCGCAAAGCTAACCAGCACTCATCTGCCAATTATTTATTTTCCTATTATTTGCCGTACAAATAAATTCAATCAGCTGACTCCTGACTTTTACATATATTTTGAGAGGTGTTGCCAACTAAAAACAATTGGGGGATTCACAAGGTGTCATAAAGTCATAAGTCTTAAAATAATAACACGAAAACCATAAATAAATTTTGTTTTGTTTGTTTACCAAACATCAAAGTCCTAAGCCGATCTAATTTGACGCCGCAAGTGTTTTGTTGCAAAAATTTCTAGCCGCAGGTTAAATTCGGATATCAGCCGGATAAAACTTTACCATCAACGGCGACGGCTACAAAAACTAATGCGGCTCAGCCGCTCAGCGCAGATCTCTTCTGATTAATTACGACAGCACAATAAACATACCAAGCAAAGTTCTATTAATTTAAGACACTTTTTGTTTACAAAGCAACAACAATTTTTTTAAACCATTGTAAAATGTTAGAGCATTATGACAGTATAACATGATAGCACACCTTGTGAATACCCCAAATGTTTTTTGTCGGTATATTGAGAAACCCAAAATCGTTAACGGACAGTTTATCGGTAATAAATTAATGTTGACATTAAGTAACAGACAGTTTATCGATACATTGAGAAAATTGTCATTAGTGTATATACATATGATGATATTTATATCAAAGTATTTTTTTTATATATGTAAGTTGGCAGGAACAGTGTTGCCCTTTCTGCTAAGAGGCAGGAAAATAAAAAGTCACGGTGTTTTTGACCGGCCCTCGTATATAATTCTGTTATTTCGTTTGTGAGTATCGGAGTTAATTTAATTAATTTAACTGTGTATATTGAAATGGATTTTCCAAAGATTCCAGATAAGAATTCAGAATCATATCAAATAATTTCGAAAATAAACTTTTATCAGAAATAAGTAGTGTCCGACCGAACGCATTTTTTTTATACCGAAACCAACCCCGAACCTGAAGCCGAATCTTATTGCTGTTATGCTGTGTAGATTATTTCTTAGGTCTGAATAAATTTGGCCAACAGCACCCAATAGCTCAAAGGTTATTTCTGGTCACGGTCATAAGATTTTTAAATAGACAGGACTTCCATTATCGAAATATATCTGTATTTTGAGGACTTGAAAGTTTAGTCAAATTATTACAAATTATACTCTTTAATTATCAGAGCAAAAGTAACTTAGACCTGGCGGGAATCGAACCCTCAACCCCCGCACTGAGAGACTCTTCTTTCGTGTTATTTTCCTTTACACACATGATAATAACTATGGAATTTCGAACTTCGAAGTTTAGCCGAACATCATTTTTTGCCAAACTCCGTAAACGAACCCGAACGTTTGGTCGGACAATAGAAATAAGTTTTAATTTTAAAAACTCTGTTAAGAAAATAGTGTTCATAGAAAACCGTCAACAAAAACAACATCCGGGCAGCGCCGGGTACAAGCAGCTAGTCAGCTTATAAAATTTGTTTCTGGTCAGTTAATTTTTCTTAATTTTTTTATACGATTTTCAAATTTAATTTTTTTACAAAATCAATACCTTTTTAAAGACTTAGTAAGACTTTGTGAAACTGAAAAATCTATCAAATGTATCTTAAACTTTATTAGCTACTCCTAATTTCTTTGAGTGTGCTTAACATGTATGTTATGTTAGATTATCTTTGATAAGTTTTCAACTTTTTTTAATAAATTAACTTTAATTTTTCTACTCTTATTTTAGTGGGAAATTTATAGAGTTAATGTGTAAAGTTCTTTAGCAATTTTAAGGGGGAAGATCCACCCCACCAACCAATTTTGAATACAAATTTATTTCTATTATTCGTTACAATTTATTCATGAAACCATTATTTTGTGCACTAAAACAAAATTGCAATTTTATTTATAAAGGAAAACTCTACTTAATTTTAGTTATAGTTCTTTAGTTTTCTATCAGTTTGTTTTATTGCTTGATTCTGAAGATTTCCTGTAAATGTTGATTTACTAAACAGCCACTCAGTATTTCTCCCATAGACTCAAGTGTCAATTAATTTTATTTAGGTTTCTTTGCTTGTGTGTGTGTGTGTGCGTGTGTGTTATTCCGAAAGTCTATTTTTAGAGAAATCATTATTCTCATCAGTGATGTTAACCGTACCCTTTTTTAGGGTAATTTTGGGACGCAAAAGGTAGCAAGGTAATTTTATATAAAATACAGTAATTTAAAGAAATTTGGATTATTGGTATAAATATACGTACTTACATATTGTATGGTTTGAAGTTTTTACTTTTGAGAGATGATTTTAAATTTAAAAATACATACATAGATAAATATTATAACAAAAGAATTAACAATATTATGTTTCTAGAAATGTTTTCGTAAGACCGATAAGTGCAAAATAAGAATAATGAAACTTTTTGTTGTTTAAAAATAAAGAACTCCTTATCATATGAAATGGCCGCAATGTTGTTAATTTAACTAAAATTTTCGGATTATTTTAAGAACGAATCAAATTCAAAATTATTTAACTACATTATCCATAAAAAATATAATAATTTAAATTAATTAATGGTTTATAAATAATGCCCTTATGTGCTGTTAACAAATGAAACAATCAATCGTCTGTCATTTGGAAACAGCACATTCATGTTTTCATTAAAAATCTTTGCGAACGGTAATTTCTTCTCAAGAACGGTAATTTTTAAAGGGCCGCAAGGTAATGAAAAAATAAAAGTTAACATCACTGATTCTCACCCCCAAATTAAGTGTGTGTGATGATGATTGTCTCTAAAAAGTTTATTTCATCTAAGCCAATTATTTTGGTAAAGTAATTTGTTTCATTCTTGTGAGTTTTCTTTTAGAAAAACATGGAAAAACTCTATTACATAATTTTTTATTTTGGGAAATAGAAAATGAAATGTTTTGTGTCTCTTTTTTTTTGTTTGTTTTTCCTTATTTTTTTTTTTAGTGTTGAAAAAATATTATTCACACCTCCTTGTTAAATTTCTATCATCGAGCCGCCATAAGCGCCTAAAAAAGAAATAAATATTTTTTTGTAAAAATTTACAAGTGTAGAGTTTTTATTTAACATTTACGTGGGACGTTTAGAAAGATTAATTGTTTAAGAAAGTTTTGAAATGTTTAAAATGTTATTTTGAAAAGTTTCCAAACAATTTTAAAAACTTTTCCAGTATGAATATAGAAAAAAATTTTGTTAGAATTTTTTCAGAAAATGTTTGAAAGAAAACTTAGAGACAAGTGCTTAATAATGAACTGATGACAAACTTAATGTCATGTTGAACACAAGTTCAGTTAAAAGTCCCAAAATATAGTGAGCACTTCTGGTCATTGATAACCGTTTTCAAATCTTTATTGAGATCTAGTTAAGATACTTAAGTTCTGATATAAAATTATTTGTTTGACAATTAAACCTCAAAGCAGGGTTGCCAGAATATATTATCAAAAATGCATACGCTGTTAATAAAGCATCCATGTTTTCTTTACACGCCAAAAAAATATTTACACCTACAAATTTTGTTTTATTTAAAAATACTTTATGATAGAAGAATCTATGACAATTATGTGTGAAGCAAAATATTGGTCAAAAGCTCGCCACGTCTTATGACTCTGAGACATAATTCAAGTTAAATGTCGTTAATATGCCGAATTCTCTCATCCTTTAGAACTTGAATTGTTCTCGACGTACTATTTTTCTTTTTAATATCCCTAAAGAAAATAGTCCAACAGCGTCAAATCACATGATCGTGGTGGCCAACAGGGTTGTCTAATTATCGTGGCGATTTTCAAACCTGTTTGGCGACTTAATTTTCAATTTAGTGTCAGGCGACTTTTTGGCGTTTTATACAATATTTCGCGAATTTGTTGGCTTTTTTTGATAAACCATGAATTTATTGTGAAATACTTTAAACTCAATACAAAAAACGTAATATTATTTTTATTCTAGTATTTTTATGTGTAAAATTTGAAGCATTCATATGTACGGTTAAATTAAACATCTGTTGCAGTTTTAACCACGTGTAAGCTTAATTAAACACTTGCCTATAGATAGATTTTTTTTATTTATTTTTAATTAATGAATGAAAATATTTTAATACTCTTCATTTATTAATTCATCAATTTGCTTATTTTTCTCTCGGCGTAAAAACTGAAATGAGAAAAAAACATGTTTGCTAAAAACAATATTTTTATAATTTAAAACAAGTAAGAAAGTATAGTCGACCATTTGACACCCTACACCAAAGAATATACAATTTTTTCAAGATTATACCATATCTGAGACCAATGGATAATCATGGACCCGTAAAAAAATTATGTTATGAGGTCAAGTTAAGAGTTCTTCGTGCCTAATATTATCTAAATATTTAGAATTCGTACGGGGCAACTATTATTACAAAATGTTGGCATGGCATAGTAGCTATTATAGAAAATATCGTTGATTAATTTTATATGAAAACCAATATTTTTAAGGAAGTTATGGATAGGTTAAGAAGGGTTATGTGCCCCAGGGCACACTTCCACCCGGAGACAAATGCCGTCCATTGTGATATCCTTCAATGAAAAAATGTAGAGAAAGAGAAAAGTGAAGAAAAGAAATAAGAGGTGGTTAGAATAAAGGAAGTAAGTAGGTACCACGTAGAACTATTACCATCTCTTCAGCCCCCTCAACAATAACCACCGCACTATTTCCTTGAAAAACCCCAGTATATCAGCTGCATTACATCCCGCGGTGCACCCCAGTTCGTCGCGAAATCTACCTCCTAGCCATTTCTGTCTGAGACCCTGCATCCTAGGACAGCGGTTCCTCAGAATCACCGCACAATCTGCAGAAGTGCGGTATGGTGTTGTTCCATTTGCCCGTAAAAGCCCTAACAGGACAATGACCCGCCAAGAACCCTATAAGTGTGCTAAGACTACCCGTATCCAATCCCAGTAGAACCCTGGTTGCCCCCGCGTCCAATCTGGGTCATAGTGCCCTAGCAATCCGTTCTATCCCTCCAGGACCGGTAAACGTAATCACGGAACTTTTCCGTATCACCCCATAATAGTAGCATAGGGGGAGTGTCCCTACCATTAAGTCCAGATACGAACCCCTTCTCGCGAGTTCATCTGACATTGAATGCCTCCATGAGTTCCCTAAGAGCATTCCTACACCGAGCGACCAGGCACGATCGCACAGTATAATTCGTCAATGCCCTAAGCGCCGTCTAACTATCGATGTAAATTGTCACCACTGATCCACCCAAGATGTGAGCCAGTATCACTTCCGTCGCCCTCCAGACCGCTAGGATCTCCGCCCAGAAGACACTGCACTCCTCAATAAGTCTGAATGACCTTTTCTCATCGGTGTCCGCGATATATACACCGGCACTAGTGTATATATCCGCTAATACTGCCCACGCCTCAAACAGTCCATTGCATCGACGCCAAACTTCCCTATCCGGGAACTTCACTAGTGGTGTTACACCGAAGTCCAGCGTCATAGTCCTATGATCCGAAATTTTCCCGAGAATAGTACCCAGATCAAGCAGATCCACCGTGAACAAAATTCTCGTGTGACCATCCTGCCTAGGTCTAACCAAGGAAGACTCGTAAAGTGTTTCTAGCAGCCGCACTCCTCACATAATATGCTCAATAGGAGACAGACATAGTAGAATGTCCAACGCTGCCTGTAGAGTGCTTTTCCTTGCACCTGTGATGCCAAGTGATGCACTCCTTTGAACCTTGCTGAGCATCTTCCTATAGCTTTCCACTCTCAACGCATCCCACCAAACAGTGCAACCGTAGGTAAGTATAGGCCTAACCACCGATGTGTAAATCCAGTTTACCATATCCGGCCTCAGACCCAGTTCTTACCGATAGAGTTCCTGCATGTGTAGTAGGCAATCTTATCCTCTCCTAAGTATTTCTCTTCCAAGACAGTTTGCAGTGCAGAAAGTTACCCAAATACTTAGCACCGTCTGATAGAGTTAACTAGACGCCATCTAGCACTGGCTCCCTAAATCCCTCTATCCTATACCTTCTGATAAATAAGACCAGCCCCCTTGACTTCACCGATCGTGGATAGAAATTTTCCCTGACCAGCAGAACTATGTCATCCGCATAGGCAACAACCTTCCTGTCCATGGAATCAAATGAACTGAGATTCTCGTTGACCGGGAAGTTATGGCTTTTAAAGATATTTTCGGGAGTGGTATATGTATAGGACCTATGATCGAATATAGGCCGATTTAAAAGAAATTTCCTTAGACGACTAATGTTGCAATAAAATAGTTTTGAGCCAAGCTTAATATGTGTATTTACTAACAAAATAAGTAATTAACTTAATCGGATAATTTGTCGGCGTTTTATCGATACAGAAAGTGATTCTCAGGCGATCGGTACTAAAAGGTGGGTTTTTTTTAGCACAAACGCATAATACCCTCTCCACTATTGTGGCGTGGTATAAAAATAACGTGGGCAATTTTGTTTATACTGTTAAATTAAAACATAATGAGAGCAGATGGAAAAACTTAACTAAAAAAAACTGGAAATTGTGTTAAAAAATATTTAAGTCTTAAAAAAATTTGTTAAAAATTCGCAAAAGTTTAAGGAAATATTTAGAACGGTCTAGGTATAGCTTTTTATACTTAAATTACAAATTGTTAAATAAAATATTCTAAACGTTTACTCTTTTACTATTTAAACTATCATTTACATCGGCTTAACAATTTGAAAAAATTCTATACCCAAAATACCTACTGTTATTCGTTTCCTTTTAATCGTTCTCTTTATGTTTTGATGTGTTAACTAAAATTTGCTTAAACTTAATACTTTTCACCCAATTTTATTAAGCTTTAGATCGCTACATGTGTTTTTACATGTTAATTCACTTTTATTCGAAACTTTGCACTTAAAAATCTATTAAATTTAATTTTCTAGTTTCTTTGGTCTAATAACATTTAGTGTGTCACACACACACACACCACTTCCGAATGAAAAATAAACCTCTTCTCCGACACCCCAAAAGCCATAGTTGCTCCTCGATAATACGTGTTGTTGTAGTCATGTTAATTCTTCTTGTTACAACAAAAAATAAAACAGCTAACACAATATTAGCAACATATGACGATAATTTCGTTAGCAACATATAAACTACAACAATTTACAGCGTGTGTACATCGTAAATTTGCTGCTAAAAATAGTTGCAAAAGAAAACAAGTCAAAAAGAAAAAAATGTTACAAAAATATAAAGTCATATTTTAAATAATCGTGCACATGCATGGGCCTGTTGTAGGTAAAAGTGTAAGTAATTGTGTTATTTGTGGACTTGAATCAGACAGTTGAAAGGGTCAAATCTTAAAAAGAAAGTCTGAAATCCAATAATCGACACTTCTTAAGTCTGGGGGAACTCTTTAAAAGTTTTCTTTTAGAAAGTCAAAGTTTTTTGGTAAGAGGGGAGAGAGAAATAGCAATTCGTTATTATAGTAACGATAAACTCTACTTTAAGCCTTTTTTTATATTTTTATAAAAAAAAATACTTTATAAAAGTATTGTTAAACATTCCGACGAAATTGGTGTTAATTCCGTAATTGCAATACCGATCGAATTTGTTCAAGCTCCTTATTGAATTTCAATGTATTTTTTGGAAGCGAAATACATAATTACTTCCACTTTCGATTGGAATTAATTCCTGTTTGGAAAAAAGGCGTACTTTTGATTAAGTACTACTTTAGGTTAAAGTAAACATTTCTAATCCAAAAGTATTTTTTTATAAAAGAAGCTTTTCTTTAAACAAAATTATAATTTTTTTTTTATAAAATGCAACACAATGAACGAAGGAATATTCAATTAAAAAATTTTATTTTTTGTAAAAATGGTACTTTATGTAAAAAGTGTACTTAAAAAAAACTTGTTTAACTTCTGAAACGAGTATCAAACTTTAGAAACTGTATGTGTCAAAATATTCCTTTTTGTGAAACAGTAACGTATTTTTTTTAAATAATAAATTAAAATCATGGAAATGGGTTACCTTTTTTTGTGTAAAATGGATTTTTTTTAATGCTTAAAACAGTACTTTTAGCTTAAAAGCATACTTTATATCCAAAAAAAAACTACCTTTTATTTAGTTTGAACGGCTTCATTTAGTTTAAAAAGACACATTCGAAGAAAAGATTTTATATAGTACAAAGCTTCTTTAATGTAAAAAGGGCTACTTTGAGTTTTAAGTCTACAACAAGTTTAAATGATAGTTTTTAGTTTAACAAGCTTCTTCTCGTTTAAAAACAAATTTTCCATTAAATTAAAAGCAGTGTTGTCACTTCGTGGAAAGTTACCTGTAGTTGTTGTTGTTTTAACTGTCGTTGGTAGAGCGTGGGTAATTAGTTTAAGGTGTAGATCAGGGGCTTTACCCTCGTCCCTTTCCTCTAAGTCTTTGAAACCTCTCTCGCAAGTTCGTCGGCCACCTCATTTCCATCAACCTTGCAGTGTCCGGGTACACAACACAGCCTTACATCGAATACCTTCATGAGTTCCTTAAGAACATCCCTACACCGAGCGACCAGGCACGATCGCACCGTATAATTTAACAATACCCTAAGCGCTGCCTATCGGCATAAATTGTCACCACAGATCCACCCATGATATGATCCAGTATCACCTCCGCCACCCTCCAGATCGTTAGGATTTCAGCTTGGACGACACTGCACTCAACCGGAAGTCTGAATTGCCATTTCACGTCAGTGTCCGCAATAAAAACACCGGCACCCGTGCCGGTTTCCAACTTCGATTCGTCCGTGAACTCTGCTCACCCCTCAAACAGTGCATTGGACCCACGCCAACCTTCCCTATCCGGGAACTGATCTAAAATTCCCTCGAGAATTATACCCTGATCAAGTTTAAAAGACAGCTTATTGTTTAAAATGCTAATTTTACTTTAGAAAGCTACTTAGCTACTGTTTTTACTTAAAAGGCTACCATTAGTAAAAATCCTACCTTTACTTAAAATGCTACCAAATGTACACAATTCAACTTTAAATTAAAAAGGCTCTTTTTACTGTATTAAGAGATTGTTTTTTTCTCAAAGGGCTTCTTTTTGCATTTAAACGTATTTTTAGTTTCTTTTGTTTTAAAAGTAAACTTTAATTACAAAACCAAAATTTTTGTACACATACATATAAAAGCAGAGTTTTAGTAAAAATATTTACTTTTAGTACCAAAAGCTGATACAAGTAAAGTTTAAAAGCTACTTTTGGTTCAAAGGCTACTACACATTTTTGCCTGGAAATAACATTTTGATGAAATAAGTACATTTGCATAAAAACTACTATTAGCAGAAAAATAATATTTTAACAAAAAAAAAAAATTTGCACAAAAGTTTACTTTTGCAAAAAAAAAGAGATTTTTTTTTAAATCTTAAGCATTTGCTAAAAGAATTCATCAATTGCCTCATCTGCTTAGCAGAACAACAACCACCAAGCCACATCCTCTGACCCGCCCTGCCCAACAACATGGTGTAACTAGTTTATATTTAAGTTCATGACTTGGAAGTTGCGAAGTAGCAAAAATAGAAAAAAATTTATAAAATTAAGGCAAAGTTAGTTTAAGGATGGTTGGGTTAAGAAACCCGTTTTCGGCACTTGCTAACATTTTACAAAAACAAAACAACAAAATCAAAAACTTTGCCAAAACTTAAAGTCAAAGAGTAAAATGAAAAGTGAGTTGAAGCAAACCAACCAAACAAAACAAAAAAGAACTTTTTGGTTAACAAAATTTTTAATTGAATAAAGAATTACTTCAACTAACAAGAAATATTTCATTTAGACAAAGAGCTTAGAATTCAATTTTTGTAAATATTTAAATTTATTTAAGAAAGACACAAAATCTTTGTTTTTCTTAGAGAAGAGATAAAAATTTGTTAAAAAATATCATAGTTTAAAGATTGTTTTCTTTATTTATATTTTACCCCACTAAGACAAGTGGGTAAATATGTATAAATTACTTTATAAATTAAATTGGGTCAAAAAGTCGTTTACAAAGCTACAAACACACACACACATACTGTATAAAAAGATTCGAGTACTTGTAAAGTAGCAACAACAAAACAATCATAATAAATTATGACAATTTTTTTCTATTAATATAAATAAGCTTATACATACCAAAAAAAAAAATGCCATGAGATTTTTATATAAAATAATAAAAATAGAAAAAAAACTGTATAGTTTATATTTATAAATAAATTCAAAATAACACAAAAATCATCCGAAAGACTTTCTTTTGGAATACACACTGATCACAAATTTATTGACAATACACACCTCCTTATTTTGGAAGTTTTTACTCGGAACAAGACAATAAAGGTGCTTTTAAACGGTGTTTTTCCAGACATGTCTGTTTTTGGCATTCTCTTTTGAACGATGTCTTTCCAAACATGTCTGTTTTTATGTATAATTGTCTAATCTTCTTTATATACTAAAACAAAAATAAGATTAACAAACATGAAAACTCGTTTCGTGTCTGGCAAACTCTCTTTCTTCTCAACCCCAATCGCCAACAAACAAAACAAACATGTTTGTTAGACATGTCTGAAAAGACACCATGTGAACTCCTTCAAAGATGCAAACTCTTTTTATTATACATTAGAACTGTAATAAGGAAATAAAGCTTTAACTTGAGTATAATAATGTTTATTAAAATTCAAGGAAATTTTTAAGGATTATTTTATTGTCATATTTAACCACAACATGTTTGGAGGCAACCATAAAAAGGTTGTGGTCAACTCTAACAAAACTTTTTTTAACTTATAATGATAAGTTCATCCCTATTATTGTCACGGGTAAACATTTTATGGGTTTATAAGTCCCAAGATTAATTCACCACACCTCTTGGAGGCATTACTACAATAATCCAAAAACAACAGAAACAACAGAGGTTCTTTGCATTGCATTGTTAGTGTTTACAATTTTAAATGTCAGCCTTTGCTAACAAAACCACAACAAATTTGTTTGAATTCAGAAAATCAGATGGCCTCTTGCCACCACCTGCAGTGAATAAGCTTTGATTAGTGCTTTATACAAAATCCACAACCATGCTATGTTTTCCTTCGATAATGTTATGGCTAACAATAACATGTAAAACACAAATAAAGTTTGTCGTATTTGTGTCGTTTACGACAATAATAATACCAACTTATTTTAAACGACTGGTTTTCGACTACGACAACAGCACTATAATAATAAGGCTCTATGTCAAAGTCGAGTTCATATACATTTTCTTTATTAAACTGTATTTATAAAGGAAGAATTACGATCATATCGACACCTGAATTCCAAAACATGCTAAGTCGAAAAAGTGAGTTTAGGAGGTGAAGTTCTTAAAGTTTACTGGCGAAACAACATTTAATTGTATATGGGTAATTCCAAAGTGTTGAACGTGACAGTCGTACGCATCTTAAATGCAATAACATTTTACACAACAAATATTTTTAAGTCCTTTTAACCCTTAAATTATAGCACTAAGAAAGCATTGCCATCAATGCTTAAGTTTTTGGAGGGCGCGATTCTAGGTCAAAGATAATGGCAAAAGAAGTAGCGGTTCGAACGTGAAAAAAATAGAAGTAATTTTTGTGGCCATTTATAAAAAGGTGTAATTCAGCGAAACCTGTCACAATTTTTTAGCCAAACTACTTTCAGAATTTTACGTAGCAATGTCTTTGGTTTGATTCCAAAATCTTCTGAAATTTTTTTTCTAAGCCAACATCTGGGTCGATACGTGACATTTCGAACGTGAAATTTTTTCCATAATAATTGAACGGAATAATTATTAAAACAAAATGAAAATTTACCGTTAATCCGAACAAAATATTTCTCTTCGAACTCTTTCTTAGATTACAGACCATGTAAGAACATTTTTTTGGAATAATTTTTATCAAATATCAACTCTTTTAAGGAAGACAATATTAATGAAAACATGCAATAAAACATTCTCACAAATAAGAAATTACGTTTGCACAAGCTTGCAGTTTGATTGTTCATCTAAAGCGGCTCATACACTTGCAATAAAATTGTTCAATTTTATGTAATGTACAATTATATCGCCAATGTGTATATGATATTCGAAGGTGGCACAATATATTGGCGACAATCAAAAGACTTTTGATTCTTATTGCTCAACGAAAAGAAAGTGATGTCTGTTGGCAACATTGTACAACGCTGTTTATGTTGTTCCTATAGGTTATGTTCACCTTTTTATTGCATGAATGAAACCATTGTGCGACTTATTGCATAATATAGGACAAAATGGAAATAATAAGGCGAATAGCATGTACAATAATATTGCAAGTGTATGGGCCGCTTAAGTGAACAAATTTATGAGTAAATTTATAAAATTAGTGCAATCTAAATATTTCTCTATAACAATATCGTAAAATAATCAGCTTTTAATAACTTTGAAATTTTCGGTCACGGTGGACCTTTTGACGGAAATGCCCGTATGCACTTAGATTTTTTTGTTCATAACTTTTGATTGGATTAGCCGATCAACACTTAAATTTGACAGAATTTCAGTTAAACAATACTAAATTAAAAAACGTTAAAAAAAATAAAAACATCCTAAGTCCATTTATTATGTTTTGGAATTGAGCTGTCGATATTAGGTGGCTTTAATTCATACCATATGGCCGGTATCATGCAAAAAGTCTTACTCCGGGTAGAAACATGTTAAAGGGGTCCCATTTTTATTACCAAGCATTTCTTATAAATATGTAAAAGGTATTCCAACAAAATGTTGTTGTTTTAGTTCTTTGCGGTTGGCGCATATCGTGCAAAATCTCTCATTCTGGAACGACATTCCTATGTTGGCTAGATGAAATAGTGGATCGGGTTAACGCATTTTATTGCAAAGTGAAATGGACTAATTTTACACATTTTCAATCTGTCAGCTAAATTTGTACTCTAACAAATTTTATCTCGCAAAGTCTTCGATTTCGATATTGTGCTCTCAACAGACGGACGGATATGGCTGGATCGTCTTTAAATTGCACAAAGTCTGGAATACATATCTGTGGCATTTTGACAAAACATCTTAAGTCAATTTTAAAAAGTATAAAAAAATGTTGTTAATCATACGAATTTTTATTAAAAAAATATTTTTGTTTACGTTTTTAAAATTTTGTATTGTGTATTATTAATTTTGGTTTATATAATTTCTTAACAAAAATTCTTTTTTCACCAAGTTTTTTTTCAAAAACTTTTCGACTTAGATGTTTTGTTAAAATGCCACAGATATATTTCAAGGTGTTCGAAGCATATTTTGATGTATTAGAAAATTATAACAAAATTTGTTTGATAGTACCCAATAAACCAAGCGATATTGTAACGATAACGAAACGATATCATACAGGTAATAAAACGTATTTTCGATATCTTAATTTCCAATAATAACGATAGTGAAATCACATTTTTGAAATTTTCGCAATTTATCTAATGAGAACTTTGTTGGTAACTTTTTTTTTTATATTGTTAAAAATTTTCAAATGTTTGTTCGTTAATTTTAAAGAAAAGTTAAACTTTTCATATTATTCGAATGTGTATTCCAAGTCATATACTATAAAGTCTTATTCCTTCAATATTTTTCCAGGAATATTTTCCATGAGGATTGTAAATTGACTTAGAATACACATTCGAATAATATGAAAAATGTATGTATATAATAAATGTACTCGCCATGAAAAATAAATTCCCAGATTCTATTTAAAGAAAATATTTAGAAAAGTGATAACGTTATCGTTTTAAATAATAGTATACAATATTATAATCGCCGTAAAATATAATATCGTTTTCGCTATCATATCATTCTATGGTTTATTAAGTGGGTATAAAAACTAAAAGAGGAATATACATATATTACGTGTTCAACAAAAGTGTATTAACCCAAAATATTTATTTTATACTTTTTGCAAAAAATCTTCAGAAAATATCTTGCCGCTGTAAGAATATCGAGCTATGTATGTATATAACTGAATGCAGAACAAATTTAAGACATTTTTTTTAGTTAAAATAGCACTATGGGCCTAAAGTTATACTACGAGAGCAATTGCTAACTAAATATTGATACTGAAGTATCATTTTTTATGACGAATAATTTGATGCTAATGGCACCATATTAAATATTTAAATTAATACGTACTAATATTTGTTCAAAACAATAAAACAAAAAGCTTCTTTAGAATTTTGATGAGTCACAGTTGTTTCTAGAGAAATTAAACAGAAAAAATATCATATTTGAAAGGTAGCAACAGCAGACAGTGTAGACAGACAGTATAAATGAAAAACAACGTCTGAAAATTAAATTGCCATTTTTTATAGTTGAAATATTATATACATACATATATATGTATATATGTATGTATGTATATATGTACATACATGAGCTTTGGATCGAAATATTATTGTGTTTTTTTAATTTAAAATATGTAGAATTTCTGTCATTAAGTTTGTTCGATATGAAGTTCTTTTGTGTATTTTAGTATTACAAATCTGTAGAATTTGTATTTGAAATAGGGATTTGCGATTAATCGTTTAACTGCAATTTGGATTTAACAGAATTTTGATTAGTCAGTTAATAGATGTTTTAATATTTTTGATTAAACAAAATTCTGATTCATTGAATAATTTTATTCAAAAATATTTTATAAGAAAAATCATAAAACTTGTTGTATTTTGGAAATAAGGTAATGCTTCAACTTCAAGCGTATAACTGCCAATCATCGACTGGTTTCAATAAAATACAAGTAATTAGAATATTATACCCTCGCAACATCAGGATTAAAATGGTGATTTTTGGGTTTTTGCGGGATTTTCCCCCCAATTTTCTTATTTTTTTTAAAATTTTTTTTTAACTCTAATGCACTGAGTTGGCAAATTGTAACAAGCTGGGCCCCCTACTGATTCGAGTTCGCTGAGCTCGTATTCGCGATTACAAATTTTAAAGAAGCTGTAATTTTTGTTAAATGCAAATTTGTTTTCGCAAAATTTTTGTTGTTTTGTTTTCATACCTATCAGTCAAAAAAAATTTCGCGAAAACATTTTTTGTACAAATAAAAATTACAGTGTTATGTTATTTTGAATATAATCGGTAGTGTTTAGAAAAGTATTCAATAGAGTTAAGGAAAATTTCGAAATTTAAGTTAAATGGATTTAAACTGAACAATGATCCCAAAAGTATAAAAATTAGTACCTATAAGGTTAGGTTAGGTTCCATTGGCAGCCGTCATCAAGCACAGCTCACGTGGGTCCATTAATTAGTTCCCGTTGTGTTACCATGTCACACCGTCTCCCATGGGTCCTATGTATTCTGGCTGCTAGTATTCCCATGCAGCCATCCGGTCGATTCAATAAAGGAGTGAATCCTGTTTACATCAACATCAGAGAGACAAGTTTTGTCCCCAAGGGCTCTTCGACCAAACATTTCGAGTCTTAAATCTCCGAATGCCGGGCAATTACAGAGAAGATATTCCGTTGACTCTTCCTCCTCCACGTCGCCGCAACTTCTACACAAGTCATTATAAGGGAGCCCCAGCCTCTGGGCGTGCCTCCCAATAGGCCAGTGGCCAGTAATAACCGCAATTAGGTTTTTAGATGATGTCTGGACAGCTGCAATACCATCATCTATGATGGGCCAGATTTTCCTGGTTTCCCCACAGGTAGATTCATCGTGCCAACTCTGACTGGCAATAAAATAAAACTTGTGCACTATAAGTTGCTTACTCCTTGAGAGTGAAGCACTGGCATTATATGTTGAACCGTCTCGATTCATGGTGGTACCTGCATACGCTAACGAATCCGCCATGCAGTTCCCCAGTATGTCCCCGTATCCGGGGACCCTCCAGAGAAATCGGGCATTCTCAAACAATTCTCGATGTGATGAACACATTCTCCAGGGATCTTATGGCAGCCTTGCTATCGGTAATAATGTGAATATCCCTTCCAGATATTTCACCGTACCGGATGCGTCTCGCGGCTGTGTGGATGGCCATTATCTTGGCCTGGATGACACTGCAGTGATCCGGCATCCTTACAGGAATGCTCCAGTTTAGCTGCTCGGAGTATATGCCAGAACCGACACCATACAGTGTTTTAGGCCCGTCCTTGAATATTCGAATCGCATTCGCGGGAATTTGTAGGTCATCATAGTGGACCACGTTATCCAAAATGCTTACCGTGAAACCAGGATCAAAGAAACCCTAATAGAAATTTAAAAATTAATGTTTGCAAATTGTTAACGATACATGCAAAATATTTTTTTTCAAGCAGAAAAATCTTGTTTGGCTTATAAACGATAGTTACTTCTTAAGCCTTTTTTTTGTCCATTTAGGGTCTTACAAGACCCGGTACAATATTAATAAAATAAATAAATTTGCAAAATCAGTCCATGTTTTCTGGTGTTCCATATCATATGACTTAGTTAATACATCTTTCAAGCAAAAGTAGCTCCTCTTAACCTGTCAAACCGGTAATTTTAATTCTTTATGTAAAATAAAGCTCATCATTATCATGTTTTTGTTTTTGTTTGTTGCTTTCAGCTAAGTTAACGTACTTTTAACGGAGTAATACGTCTCTTTGTTGATATTTATTACTTTGCATGTGATTTCTTTATTTACAACTTTTGTTTTAAATATTTTTAATTAACTTTTTTACAATTTGCCATTCCAAACAATGACTGCCAATGGCTGACACATAGCTGGAAGCTAAAGGTTAAACAACATGTTATTGTTATTTCTTAGTTTTCCTCTTTGTATTTGTTTTTTTTTTTTGTTGAAAGGAGAAGAAATAATAATTCAATTAAATGCGATTTGTTTTTTCTTCAAGATCTAATTCGTTCAATTAAACTTTGAGATCATGGAGCGCAGACTGCAAAAAAAACAAAAATAATAAAAAAAAACATAATTGTGGTTTTGTTTTAGAAAATTATTTTGAGAATTTAATTAAATGCAGGAAATACTGCGACAATTAAATAAATTATATAATTTCAAAAATGTTTTAATTTAATTGGAGGCCGTTTGAAAATATTTGAGCGATAGATTTAAATGTAAAACAGAGGACAAACTTCTAAAGAAAATAACTAAATTGGATTGAATTAGGTTTTATGAATCTATCGTTACACAAAAATTTGTTCATATCTTTGAAACACCGTTAGTTTATTGATTCTTTTAGAATCTGGCTGGCGAGACTGCTCACAGATGGCCCAGTTTTAAATTTTACTGGTAGGTACCTACATAATTTGAAATTATAAAACTCGTTATAGGCCGCCTTTTAAATATTTTACCGAAGCATGACTTACGCATTAATTAAACAGCGGACGAAAATTGAAGTTTGATGCAATTTTTTTTACTAATTTGTAGTTGCTGATTTCAAATTTCAAGTTTTTCTCTATCAGCTCGCATTTTTAGGTTACAGGTGGGTGGTTCCAAAGTAACGGTCGTTACCGATTTTCGGAGATTTTTCAAATAACATTCCAGCCTATCCAAATATGCCGCGAGGATTGCTCCATTTTGGACTTACGAATGTTCAAGCAACGGTAGCAACTGAAAGAATTCATAAAAAATGTAATTTTAACACTTTTTTGACCATTAAAAAAGTAACGGTCGTTACTTTATAAATGTGCTGTTTTCAAATGTCGGAAAGGAATTTTGCGCAGGATATGTCAAGTAAATTATGGAAGGAATGGATTTATTTTCAAACCAAAGAAATTAGTTACCAAAAAAAATTTTTTTTTAAAAAGTAACGGTCGTTGCATTTTAAAAAGTTAACAGTTTTTTGGGTTTGAATTCATTTATTATGGGTAACTCAAAGTAGCATATTTTTGTTAGTATAAAGAAAATAATTATTAGCGGGGGAAAAAAAATCAAAATAATCATTTAATTTTTGAGCTTTAAGGGGTAATTTTCTGTGGAAATACACAGGTACTAACCGAATTTTTGACCTTTTTCCAAAAATTAAAAATAAAAAAAATCATAACTTCACCCTTCATGAAACGATTTTCAGAATTCTTCTTTTTTAAAGATGTTATTGTTAGCTTTGAACATCAATCAAACTTTTGTAAATCACAAAATTGGCTGAGTAAAAAAGTCAAAGTCTTATTACTTTCACGTAAAGTCACATAACTTAACAGAATGATCATTCGTTTTTATTCACAATTAAGTGCAATTTTTAAGTAACTCAAAAAACGTCCATAAAAAAAGTTATTATTAAATGGAAATCGCGATTTTTATCAATTTAATTGTCTCAGTATACTGCGAATAAAATCAAAAGTTGTGCACCGATTACAATGAAATAAAGCTCATTTCATTCGAAATATGTTAAGCTAATTGTTTTTATACCAAACCTTTTTTTCTTAATTGTTCTTTTTTTAACGATTTCTCAGAAACTACCGGGAAATTAAAAGCAATGGAAGCACGGCTTAACGATAATATTGTTAGCGAATTTTGGTTTTTTTCAAGAGAATATGGTGCGCCGTTTTCAAGTTATTGCAATGAAGTGTCTTAATTAAAAGGTCTAGCTGATAGAAAACAACTGAGTGCAGACTTGAATTCAGTGTTCCAAATGACCTTAACAACAACATTCAGTTCTTAATCAACAGATACCTTGTTCCCTAGTGCTATTGTTAGGTCATATTTTAATATTTGATGATTCAATAAACAAATTATGAAAAAAATAAATGTAAACAGGTAAACAAGACGAACTCATTACCCCGGTACTACATAAGTACATCTCGTACAAAAACCATACAATGTCAAAAAAAAAAACAAAACAGAAACAAAGATAATTAACAAAATGTTGACATCCAACAATTATAAAGCTAACAAAAAAGTTATCAGCAGGGCTTTCAAGATCACCTGTAATGAATTCGCCTTGCAGGTAAATTAAATTCCAAACTAATTTTTTAATCGGTCTAACATTCATATAAAGCCAAAAAATTTAAAATAAAAAAAATCTTGTATTACAAAGCTAAATCCAATTTTATTTTGGTGATAGTTCCATAATCGATCATAGACCAAGCCAGAAAACCGGATTATTGTAAAAAATAAAAATTGTCATGAAATCCGGCAAACATTTTAATTTTTTATAAAACTTCAACATTTTGAATTTTTCTTTAAAAAATATTTGCTGTTTAATAAAGACCAAAAAAAAGTTCGGGTGTAATGGCAACAGGGTTACCACCAACAAAATTTTAAATTACACTTACGATTAAGCAAAATTCCCGCTTTAAATGAAATTACAGCTGATATCAAAGTAACTTTTTGTCTTATAAAAAAATATTACAAAAAAAAAACACACTAACAATTCATTTAAAGGGGATAAATATAAGTCATACTACGGTCATACTTCTCATCCCTTTTCCAAAGTTCTAAATCATTATGAAGATCATATTTATCGAAATATAAAGGTGCATGCTAGCGCCATTCATTATCAAGCTTCTGCAAATTAATATTAAAAATAAACAGTGACTTTGGTTGAAAGACACTGCATTTTTTTGAATTAACGATTTCCAAAATGTTAAAAATTTAACCACTGAATACAAATCTTGATCTTATTTAAGTACCTGTACTTTACTATAAAATTTTCTGCAATTTTCAAGTATAATGATCCTTTTGATATCCAAACAAAATGTCACTGTCTTATATGCAAAAATACCAATAAGGGGCAGCACTGAATGGCAATGACATTTCGAATGCTTGCTTTGAGTTACTTTCTTTCAAATATCGCCTGAGAAAAGCTGTTTTATCCGCTAAAGGCCAGTTAAAATCACTTCTCCGCGAAATAATGCGTTCGCCGAATATGTCCAATACAAAAGCCATTGAGCCACCTTCGGTGTGTGGTCCACCACAGCTAGCCAAGCTAAATTTTCCAATCTTTGTCCCCGATATGCACCACCGTTTACAAGGATTGAAACAGCAATGTAATTTTGAAAAAAAATGGACAAATTATCCTTTTGGGCGATACACCGCAATAAACAGTGCACTTAAATATATGTAATTGTAAAAGATGAACTGCCCTTGGATTCTTCGTAACTTAAACCCTCTAGTTTTGCTTGCTGGCATAGCAATTTCTTACATAGGGTCTCCACCTAACAATTTTTTTGTCATACCAAATGTCAAAATCTATATAAAAAGAACTAAAATTTTTGTCAGCGTTTTGTTTTATACCCTATTTATACCAAAATTAGTTGTGAAGAGGGTGTACTAAGTTGTCATTCCGTGTGAAACTTTTTTATTATTCATCTCAGACCCCATAAAGACAGTCATGTCCGTCTGTAGAAAACTTGTCGATATCCTAAGCAGTTTGGGATTGAAATCCAGCAAAATCAGTTCAGTAGGACCAGAGCTATGAATCAAAATGTGGTACCACCACCTTAAAAGATGTATAATTTTGTGTCAAAAACTAACATAATTGGTGGAACAATGCACGGAAAAATATATGATTTTGCAAAAATTCGTTTTATTCGACTGGAAATCACGTTGTAAAACAAATAAAATTAAAAAATGTTCGGGTAATTTTTCACTTTTGCTGCTACCTAAACGGTGCTAAGAATCATTCCCAGGAAGTTCATATGCTCTAGAGAGTTGTTTATTGCGATCTTAGGTAAATTTTTGTAGTTGGTTGTTTCCTTGAATTTTTAACGGCTTGCTACAAATGGACCTGCACAGGGGAAAAATGTGACACAAAAATTCTAATTTTTTATAATTTTTTTGCGATTTTGATCTTGAAGATGAAGTTTTTTGATTTTATGTGTTCACAATTCTTTATGGCAAGAACTACAACTTTGTCTCAGAGGGTTAAACAAAACTCCGAACGGTTTGCAAGATATGAGTCTGAGAAAATGTTCACTTTTTTGCAAAAATGATTCCGAGGCCCGAATATTTGGGGGCATGACTTTGGGCAAAACTAGGAGACAGGGTTGTTTTTTTTTGTCTTTTATCACGTAGTTTTTTCCGCATATGGTTATTTTTCCATGACTTAAAAAATTACTCACAGTATTATAAATAGATATCTTGTAGATATCACTCCTGGAATAATTGAACTGTCGGTGGAGGGTATCAAAGATTAGGCACAGCCGAATATAGTACTCTTACTTGTTTGTAGGAAGTTTGACGTTTATTATGACAAACGTTGTCTGGTGAAGACCACATTTAAGGAAATTGGAACATTAAAATGATGACTTAATGCACGCTGCATGGATAATAGAATAAAATTAAACTTTTACTACGTTACTTGATTATGTAGTTATTTATTTTGAATTCTTCAAGACTTCTTCACAAAATGCTGCCAAAACAGGTAAAAGCAGGTCTGTCAGATATGGCGATTTCTCGCCAAACATGGCGTTTCTTTTAACCCCTTTGGTGATGTAAATTTTTCTTCTGGCGACTCTTTGGCGAAACTTAAAATGGTTGGCGGATATTTGGACGATATGGGAAACGAAAATTTCAAAGATATGTTTTTTGTTTATATCTAAAATTATTATAAAAACAAGTGAAGTTTTTTTTCTCTTGTTTTTTTTAATTTTATTTCACATTTACATATCGAGCCCTAAAAAATAAAAATTTTGCATGAAGGCGCTTAATTTAAAATTGTTTTTGCTATAAAATCGTAGCGGTACCTTTTGTGACAATGACCTTTTAGGAGATGATGCAAGTGTTGCCAATGAATTCATTTATTAAAAAAACGAATATTTAAAAGGATGTCGCTTTCGCTTTTTTGCGGTAATGTCTCGACATTAGTGGAAAGCAAAGTTTTGCTTAGGATAGAAAGAAAATCGAAAATTAAGGTGGCCCTCAAAGCGAGTACAATAGCAGCCACAAATATGAACTCTTAAGAATAAAAAGTTAGTGATAGTTTACCACGCTTTGATAGAGCTTAATGAGAATGTAAATTAAAATAAGTAGACAGATTTTGATTTGCTTATTCGTTTTTTTATACCCAAACAACAATTCATCATTATTAATCTATTAAAATTGTAACTGTTTTCTAAAATGTTTTAAATAATTTTTTTTAAATACAAAACAATTCAATTACAAATTTGACTTCAAAAACAAAACAATCGTTAAAAACAACCCCTTTTCTAATTTCTCACAACTCGCTCATAAGATTTATTATAAATCAAATTCGTTTTCCCCTAAATTAACTTCAAATCCATTAAAAAACTATTTGTCTTAGAATACAAAAAAAAAATCCATTTAAAATTTTTATAAAGAACCCATTAAAAATTCACATTAATTATAACATTTCTTTTTTACAGTAAAAACAAAAAATACAATTAATTTTTATTTAATTCAAGTTTAATGTTTTTATGAACAATTTTGACATTAACACTCAAAATATCATTAACAGTCATGTGCTGAGCCCACATTCGTAATAATTTTCAACAGAATGTGGAATCAAACTGTAACAAACAGCCTCTTCAATAATAATAAAAATTAATAAATAAATAAAATATAAATTATATAACATTAAATGAAAGTAGATACTTTTAAATATATGTTTTTTTTTTTTTTGGTACTTTAACAAATTTGTATGGTGGGCTGGTTAACTAGAAACTGCAACCAACTGCTGCAGGCAGCCTGATTGTCGTGCTCTTGAAAAATAATACAGACATAAAATGTAATTAAAAACCCCACTGGCACTTGTTGTTGTTTGAATTAAAACATTTTTTTATCGAGCATTTATACAAAACAAATATGAGTAAAATTGTGTTTATTAAAATATGCAATAAATTAAAACCAAATGATGGATTTATGTGCGTATTAAAAATGACAATAACCCAGCAAACAAGAAAATTTGAAAAATTCTGGAAAACATGTTTTATCAATTGAAAGAATTGTTTTAATTTTTTTAAATATTGTTATTTTATTTAAAAGCATTTTTTACTTTATTAAAATTTCTAAATGTTCACTGGGCTATTTGTGTGTAAAAAGGGCAAATACTACACTTTCGCTGAAGTTTTGAATGTTAAATATAATTTTACCGGCATTGTAATCAATATTTATTTATTGTGGTTTACACTAAAGTATATTTGATGATAAAACATCTATTACCAGTGGTACCCAAACTTTTGTACTTTTAGTAAACTAAACATGATTTTAAGTTTTATCAGAAAAAATTAACCTTGGATCAGAAAACAAGTGACCACCACTAGTGGTGAATAAGGGTATTCTAAGTTTGTTATTTTATGTGAAACGTTTTTAATCTGCATCTTAGATCCCATAAAGTATATATGAATATTCTGGGTCCTTGAGTTACCGATTTAGCCATGTCCATCTGTCTGTCCGTCTGTTGAAATTGCGCTGACTTTTAAACGACTCAAAAGAAAAGAACATTATTGCTATCAAATGCTTTCTAGCGCTCCTAGGAAGTTTGGTATTGAAGTGCAGCACTATTGGTTTAATAAGAAAAGAGCTGTGAATACAAATGTCGACCAAACACCCTGAAAAACTGATATTTATATTAGGAAAAGTTACATGAATTTAAGGCAGAATGTATCGATTTTTATAAAATTGTGCACAAACTCGTGATATTCGGTCCATAATTTATCCATCCGCCCCATATAAATCCCACTATCGGAAAACACTTTAGTACACATTACACTGTAACGAATAATGCTCTTGTAGTAAAATTTGTTCTGTCATATTTTCATTAAACTTAAAATCACACAATTAAGTTTTGCGAAGATGGGTCTATCAGGGGTGTGCTGGAAATCGCAAACGCAAAACGCAAGAATTTGGAAGTTGTTTTTAATAAACTTTAAACCTAATTCTTATAATTTTTGGTTTAAAATCCTGTTTAATAGGAAAATATTTGTCATAAAATTCTTTTATTACAAAAATCTTATTTAAAAACGACTTTTAAAATTCTTGCGTTTTATGTTTGCGATTTCCAGCACACCCCTGCATAATTTTTCATAATATAGCATTCTTACTTGTTTAAGATTTTAAAATAAAATTGGCCAACGGTTGGAAAGGATATACTTATATACGGAAATAGGAAATATATATACGTATATTCTCGTTCCTTATGATTAGGCCAGTTAATTAAACTTGTTGAAGACCCTAGGAATGATGGGAAACACGTTGTTATACATTTATATCACATATTGTATGGAATATATACAATTAGCAATACCTTTGGGAGATTTCTAAACAAAAACATTAGAAGCCACAATTAGCTGTGGATTGGCCACGCTTTACGTAGATCTCGCGTAGATGTTACAAGAATTACAAGACAAAAAACTGAAATTTTCAAAAGTTTTTTTTGGGATTTTCGGATTTATTTTATTATACATATGGGGCATGTCAAGTGACCCAATTTTGCAATTGATGTCTTCCGATTTGGATGAAATTTGCACCAAGGTTAGTCCTATTGGATAGTAGTTGAGACACAAATTTTCAACAAGATCGGTCAAAATGTTTCTGATTTAGAAGGGGTCAAAATTTGACATGTTTGTCAAACAGGTGTTCTTTGTCATCCATGTAACTTATAACCTTTAAGTGTTAGCAGAATTTGTCCCAAGTAGCATAGATAGCTATTTGATCAATCTTTTGAAAAATACTTTCTTTGTTTTTTTTTAAAAATTTAAAAAAATTTCTTTTATTAAATTTAAAACTTTTTTTTATTGTTTTTTTATCCAATTCGGAAGACATCGATTTCAAAATTGGGTCACTTGACATGAAACCCCCCATATATATATAAAAATTCCATTTGTTCCTGTAAGGAGCATAAGGCCATAACATATATTTTTCATTCTCCTTTGTCCAGCGCTAGTGTTTACCTCGTTCCAGCTCTTGTTGCGCTTTTTAAATTATCAATAGTATTGTCCTCTTTTTGAAGAGCAACACGGTATGGTTGAAAACCAACCATGCTAGTCTCAGATCCATAGAGAAGTACGAACTTAGCGCAGGACTTAAGTGGCCAAAATTTCCGCTTGCTAGAGTTAAAGCGGTCATGTACATTTTTATTTTAATAAAATTAAGAAAATATGTATTTATGGTAAATTATTTTATCTCATAGGAAATTTCATTTAAAAAAAATTAAAAATATATAAATTAAATATTCGAGCTTAGGGTCTTATTTTTTATATAAAAAACTTTTTTTATAAATTTATTTAAAACCAATATTTTGGCAATTCTTTGAGTGCCTTCTTCAGGGTTTTTTTTTCTTTCTTTTTAACAAAATGAACAATTTTTTATGAGCAAATTTAACAATAAAATGACAAAATTAAAAAATGTTTGTAATTGAATATAAAAATATTTTTCAATACAAACTAGATCTATTACAATATACATAAATACATATTTAACTTCCGTTTCTATTTTTATAAATTAAGGGGGTAATTTTGTTGTTCACTTCACCTTGCGTTGAGAAAATGTTCATATAAAATTTTTTGAATTTTTGAAATTTCAAAAAAATTTATATGAAAATTTTCTCAACGCAAGGTGAAGTGAACAACAAAATTACCCCCTAAATGTCTATAATTTTGTGCTACATTTTCAGTATCTGACTAAAAATTAATTCTCGACATTGTCGGTACTCTTATAATTTGTAACAGTTCCAACATAAATCTACGTTTGTAATTATTTTCCGTGTTTAAACTTTTGTATTATCAAAATCTGGATAATGGTTTATATGTATTAGCACAATCAGTTGATAAAGCTGTTCTTTGTGATAAATTTCTATTTATTCTTAGTCTTGCTATTTTTCGAAATCCTTTCTGGAAGTTTTAAAATAGGGCGAAAGTTTTACATGATTAACGTTTTTTTTTTATCATTTATTGTTGGGTACATGGTACTTGTTTTAAAACTTTGATAAACCCTCAAATAATTCTGACTTGTATTTAGTGTTTTGTTTTTCTTAAATAAATATATAAATATTTAACTATTTTTTATTGTTATTTTTCTAATCATTAAATTCGTTTCAAATTGCATTTAAAACAATTGTTGCGCTTATTGCAACCTAAAAAAAATATTTTTTAATGCACGAGTACATTTTCAAGGTCGTCAACTCAAATCAATATTACTTATTTTCTTTTGAATCGATAAATTTTTATTGCAAAAAAAATCGCAATATAAAATAGGAAATACCTGGTTTCCTTTCTTAAATTTGATATAAAAGTTTAAAAACGAAACACTAAATAAGGTCTAAACAAGTTCATTGTTTTCATTTTTGTGCCAAAAGCAACGTTATAAATGACCAATTAAGAGTTTTAATGTTAGTTATAAAGTTTATTTTAAATGGACTTAACCATTTTAGACATCTAACGACCATATACATTTTTCTGTTAAAGGTTTGAGGTTTTTTTGTTTTAATGTCACTGATTTTGTGTTTTTTATTGTCAATTTATTCATCTTCTTTTGATATTTATCTCATTTTACTTATTGTTTTTACTTTTTGTTGTTAAAAAATAAAAATAAAAATAATAATGCACTTTTATTTTTGTATAAAGTTTTTTAAAGATCTTTTGGTTTAAATTGTTTAATAATCATAATTTTGTATTTTTCTTCTTTCTTTTAGGTAAGAATTTTACTGATTAAGTTTTCGTTGAATGTTAACAACTTTAAGCTGGTGAGTCAGATTTTATGTTAAAAATATTTTTGAGAATCTTAAAATCAAGAAGATTTAGCGGCCAGAAGGATAATAATAAAAAAAATTTGTAATTTTTCAAGTAAGTAGCCTTATCTGAGGATTTCCTATTGGTTTTGATTTGGTTTGTTTTCAATGGTTACCTTTAACAGCAAAGCTACCGAACATGATATATTTAGCCTTAAAATTTTCAGAAAGCCATAATGAATGACGCCATACGCCTGAGAACCTCATCCATAAATTTTCTAAATTACCTACACCTTTGTATAGAAAGCCGAAAACGCTAAAGACATTTTTTAATTTAGATTTAAAAAGTAAGTTTTTTTTGGTACTCCACCATGGTGGTGCTGCAGCAATTTGTTAAAATTTAAAACATTTTGACTACACATCTTTCAATAGTAAAGTAATACATTCATCCATTTCACCAGTCGTTAAGAAAAAGTGATAACTCCGGCTCCGACTCCGACTCCATCCGATGAAATTTTTTAAGTACGACTCCGACTCCAACTCCAACTCCGACTCCTTTGAATCGCAGTGTATATGAGACTGTTCTTTATTTGACTGTAAACTCGTTATTAATGAAGAACATTTTAAATCGTAATATGGCAAAAAAAAAAGATTCCAGAAAAATTTCAAATCGGTATTTCAATTTTAATACGTGCCGCGTTGAGCTTTAATGTAGTTATTTACATATTACTTTATTCGAATTTTGGGAAAATGCAAAAAACATATAACGCCCGATTAAATGGACCAAATTAGTTGAGCTATTTTGATTCTGAAGTGTTGTGTCATTCTTGATTAATAACTCAACAGTTCAAAAATTTAAACCAATTGAAATATAGAAAAAAATAGATTTAATTTTAGAACTAAAGAGTTTTGCTACGAAGTTTCGAAAGAAAGAAACGAGTTTTGCTGCAATCCATATGGGATCGAACTAGTTTTGCAATACACTTTAGACCAGCAGGAAAATTATTTATTGAGCTTAAGTATATTTTGAAAGTTGTATTAATTTATCTATACAGCGCTAAAAAATTTAACAATAGTTCTGTAGGGAAGGGGTAAACTACACCAATTCACATCATTTTCAAAATACGTTTTTTATACTGTTGGAATCAGAATTTTTCCTCTATGGATGTGTAAATTCCCATAAGTCTTATCTAATTTAGTTTTCGAGGTAGAAAAGTTGAAAACAACACAAACTCCTACTTGCTTAGACAAAAATTGCATAACATTTATTTAGTGTGGTTTACCACTGATGCGCCTTCAGTTTTTACTTGAATAATTTGTATAACACATTTCGAAGAGTAAATTAAGCTAAAAGACATTGTTCTAAGCCTTGTAATATTTTTGGGAAAAAGCCGACCTTTTGTTGTTGGACTGTTTGTACTGTTTGTCTCAAGGGATTGAACAGTACCAATACCATCATGGGAGGTAAAGAACACCAAGTTCAATTTAATAAGTTAAATAAGTATGTTACCTTATATGACATAATTTTATTATGGATATCATCGATATAAAAAAACATATTAGAGTCATATAAAATATTCGAACAAAGGCTAATTTTTAATACAGAAATAGAATTATTTGTGATTTTCAACATGTTTTTGCGATAATATAGACACTAACGACTTGTGATTTAAACAGGACGGCAGCGGCGATACGTGCAACACAGATCATGCGACATTTGACATTCTATACAAGCGTTTTAAGAGAATGATCTTCTTACGTGGAGGAAATGTTAACTGTCTACTGAGATCGAACGATTTAAACCCGTTATACTTTACTTTGAGGTTTTCTTAAGACGCAGATGTATGCGAATAACCCAAAAACCATAGCAGCCCTTAAAGCAAACAATACCCAAGCCATTGGCCAAATTCAGCCTTATATATGCGCAGATTCATGGAAAATTATACATGGTTCACGGACACCTTTATCAATATGGTGGCAAACAGTTCAAAAATATTCTTACCACAACTATCGCTTTCATGTATTTCACAGCCATGTTATGGTTGCCCACAGCCATGTACAATTTAATTGTGGCCAATAATCTTTTAATGTTATATTTTAGTAGCTTTAATAATTTCAGCTTAGTTGGGCAAGTAACCATATATTTGGGCCAAACTTATAGGTCGATTACGATTACACCGAGGCCCCGAATCTTTAAGGGCCCATAAATTAAAAAGTGCATGACTTTGGGCAAAACTGGGAGATACGGGTCTATTTTTTTTTGGTCCTTTATGGTTTTTTTTATCCGTATATGGTTATTTTTCCATGTCTTAAATAATGACACACAGTGTAATCATTCAAAGTAAATTTCGATCTACCAAAGATAAATACAATTTAAAGTTTAAAGATAAATGTTTGACTATTGACTGCCAGCAGTTGTCAATAGCTGAGAGTGTTAGACGGCAAAACCCTCTGAAGAGATTGAGTGGTTGCAATTGAAACATGTTAGGATAACTTGGCCGTGAAAGCCTTGGTTCGATTCCCGCGGCAGTCGAGAATGAAAAATTATCAATCAATTTTAATAAATTTCATGTTGTAAAATTCCTTTTTTCATAAAAATAATTTAAGGAAAAACTAAATTTGATGAACTTTAGCCCAATTAAAATATCAGAATTTGGATTAAAAACCATAAACAGTTCGACAAACATAACCAAAAAAAATGTTGTATGAAAGTTGGCGCTTAAGTTTAAAATGTTTTTGCTATAAAACCGTAACGGTACCTTATGTGGCCATAACATTTTAGGAGATGAAGGAGATGATGCAAGTGTGGCCAATCAATTAATTTATTTAAAAAAACGAAAATTGAAAATGATGTCGCTTAAGCTATTTTTTCGGTAAGGGCTCGGAATTACTTCCTATATGTTACCTTCTCCGAGAAAAGGGACCTAGTGTGTGAAAATTAAGTTTTGGGAAAAACTCATTTCATCTTATTCTACACCCTTTAAGGTACCAGACTCTACTCCTTAGTCCAAGCTCGTTTTTTGACACACTAGTTACCTTTTCTCGGAGAAGGTCACATATGTGTTTGTTGCTCTCACATTCAGAGACGTTTGTTAAAGGCACAGTTTATCACAAAAGTGGATGAGATCCACCATGAATTAAGCCATAAGGTAGCATCCGTGTTAATCTTTTTAACACCGTCATTTTAAACTCGATATTTGCAGAAAAGTGGCAACGATTTATTGTGCATATTGTATTGTTAATGCATCTTTTTCATAGAACGCATTAAAATCTATTCATAAATCGGCAAAGGCAAAACAGGTAAGAACACTTTCCTCCTCTGTATGTCAACCGATTTGAACAAAATATACACCATTTGAAAGGTATTTACTCACAAAAGTGCTCTGTTCAATAATTTTAGAGTTACAAGCGTTCAAATTTGCTACTAACACAAATGCAGAACAAAAAATTAATTTTAATCAAATAATAAAAAAATAGGGTAATCGATTATACGACAATTTTCAGAAACCGGTTTTCGAATATTTCGACTATATTAATCTGCACAGAAAAAACAGTTAAGAACGCTTTCCTCTTTTGTTTGTCATCCGAATCTCTATGGGAAGAAAAAAGTATCAAAAAGGGGGAATACGGAAAATTAAAATTCTTTCTTTTAGTTTTCCGAGCATCATGTAATAATTTTTTAAATTTTCTATAATTTTGCAGGTTACTGAGTAAATGAGAACCTATAAGATAAAAGATGTTGTTAATATTTTGTTTCTCATCTGGTACTTTTTAAATTTTTGTTAATATTCGACCTGAGTGAATAAGAATGTCTAAGAGGGAGTTTTTTTTTGTACTTTTTCGTTCTTCTTCTGGTACTTTAGGCGAACACTAGTAAATATTATATATAGTTTTTTGATGAAAAAAGTATATTTTTTTTTCTTCAATTGATTTTTGGTATTATCAAAACTAAACAATTTTAGTACTCAAACAAAAATTTAATAGACTTTTTATTTAAAAAAATTTGTTGACAATAAGTGAATGTTATTTTAATGATTGAAGTTTTATATACGATGTGCAAAATGACCGTTCGGAGCCCATCTGCTGTGTTATTTTTAATGATTTTGCAAGATGTTTTTGTGTTTGAAAAAAAATTGGTGTCTTAATTAATGAAGTGTCAAACACACATCCCACAGTTGGTTTTAGGACCAGAAAATGCATGGCTTGAAATTTATCGAGAGAAGATTGTAATCCTGTAGTTTTTTTTTAGTATGAGACATTTTTAACACTTACTTTTTGCAATTCAGTTTTGTTGCTGTTTTAAGTATCTTGTTAGAAAAATTAAGCGTTCGCTGTATACAGTTTTTAATTTTTAGTACAGCCAATAAAAATTAAGTTTCCTTTTTAAAAAATTGATGTTTGAAGGTAAAAGTAACTTTAACTTTAATTTTCTTTAAATAATAAATGCATATTTGAATAATTTTTAAAGCATATTTGTATTATTTAAGCATGTTTTATTCGCACACTATTCAATAATAAATGCATTAAATTCCATGCCCTACTAATTACACTATGGGACAGTGCAAATATATTTCTGAAATGCCCTAGTGTAGAATATAGGCCGACTTGAGGAGATAATTTTGAAATTACATAATAGAAATTCGATTACACCTCAAAAATCTAAAGTTATTGAGAAAGTGCGGTAGCACATTTAAACAATTTTAGAACTATAGCATACTCTTACGTTTTACGTATTTATGATGTTCATAACTACGAATCGATTTCATTAATATTCTCAAATCAAATTTGTACAAGTTTTTCTACATAAAAAAAAAAATATATCGGTAATTTTGTAAAGTAATTAAATTCTGTGTGTAAAATTGTTAAAAATATTTATGTACGATTCCTTGATGAATATAAAATCCATTGCAAACAAATTTTTTTTTAATTTTGTTTTGAAATGTTTAATTCTTAAATTAAGATGTGTAACATGTGTGTTAAGTCTTTAAGGTACTATAAATTAAACTAATTTAATAGATTCTGTCCAAAGAAGATGTTATTACAGTAACACATGCCAGAAACACGCAAATTTAAGTTAATGCCAGCAGTATTTGTAATTACTGATGTTGTAGTAAAAAAATTTTCAAATAAAAACAATTTCTTCATTTGCGTTTATTTGCAAAGTTCAGAGGTTAATTTTGTTGAGTTTGAAGAATCGAACTTTTTTCGAAATAAATTTTATACGATTTTTATTTTTAAATAAACCCATATAAAGTATTTTTTCTTGCAAAACTTTGATTATTGAAACATTTAAAAGTGTCGAGTTCTAACTTTGTTGTTGAATTTTCGATTTTTAGAAAATTTTTAGCACGTTTTTTAATCTAATTCGTAATAAAATTTACAAACATTTTTGTACGTTTTAAAATTTTTAATAAACAAATAGTTGCAAAGTTATTTTCCCATATTTAAATTACAACATTTCGCTGATTTTTAAATTTCGAACTAAGAATATTGTAAAGTTCTAAGAAAAAAATTTATACAAATATTTTACTTTTAACTGTAGAAATGTATTATTTGCGTTTATTTGTCACGTTTTGTGTTAAATTGTTTTATGTTCGAAAATTCGAAATTATTTTATTACATTTTTGTAAATAATCACACACCTAAATGTTCTCACATAATCTTTGTTTTTACAAAATTTCAAATATTTTAACATTTCGAAATTTTGAGCTAAAGAAGCTAAACATTTGTGTAAAAATTTAAGATTTTTACACAAGTTTTTTAGTTGCTGCAAATAAATTTAGATACATGTTATTATTGATTATTTTCGAAAAATTTAAAACTAACTTTATTACATTTTTAAAATGAACACATATTTAAATGTTCTCACATAATCGTTTTTTTTTCTTAAAATTTCAAATAATTTAACATTTTCAAAATTCGAACTTAAAAAATGGCGAAGATTTTATAAATTTCTAGGATTTATTTGTTTTTTTTTTTTAATTCAAGATGTAATAATTAGAAATTTAAATTTTAGTTTGATTAATATACAATTTCGAAAATCAGAAAGTTAAAAACATATTTAATTTTTTTACGGTGGAAATTTATTTTCCAAAATTTAATAGTAAAATTAATATGTTCGAAAATTTGTTATCAACGATTTCGAACATTAACGATCGCATAGAAAATTACATGTAAAACAAAAACAAATTTTAGAATTTTGTTTAAAATATAATTTTCTATGCGAACGTTGACATTCGAAATCGTCAAACTGGCAGTTATTTCATATTTAATTAAAATGCAATTTGAAATTTGAATGAACAAAATTTTCCAAGAAAGAAAACTATACAATTGTAAAATTTGTAACTTTTGAACATAAAAATTATACAATTATAACGGGTCCGCCATCTTACGTTTTTTTCAACTAGTGCTTATTTCGTGAATGGTAACACTTAGCCCATGTTTGATTTGACAGATAATTAGTTTTATTCTTCCGCTGAACGAATATGGTTGTGTATACGCTTGAACAACGCTGGAAAATATGCGTTTTCGCTTCGCTAAGTGGGCCTGCGATCGACTTACAGAAGATGCCGATTTTGCCAAAAAAAAAAAAAAATCATATTTTCAGATGAAGCTCATTTTGATCTTGGCAGATATGTAAACAAGCCAAATTGTCGCATTTGGGGCACAGAAAACTCGCACGCATACATTGAAAAGCCGTTGCACCCAAAACGAGTCACTGTTTGGTGCGGATTTTGGTCCAGAGGCATAATTGGGCCATTTTTTCTTCGAAAATGGACAAGGAGTGGCCGTTACAGTCAATAGCGATCGTTATCGGGCCATGTTGAACGAATTTTTGTTTACGAAAATTGAAGAGGAGGATATTGGCAACATTTGGTTTCAACAGGACGGCGCTACGTGCCACACAGCCGAAGCTACACTCGATGTTTTGCGCCCTGTTTTTGAAGATCACATTATCAGCCGCAGAGCTGTTTTCGTTTGGCCACCTCGGAGTTGCGATTTGACACCGTTGGACTTTTATTTGTGGGGTGCCGTCAAAGATAAGTGTTACGCCGACAAGCCAGAGATAATTGACGCTTTAAAGGACAATATTCGTGAAGCCATTGTTGAAATACAGCTGCACACAATCGAGAATGTGCTTAAAAATTGGGCCGATCGTGTAGGCTACTGCATGGCCAGCCGAGGCAGCCATTTGAAAATAAAAAAAGAAATTTGAGAAAATATTCAGAAGTTTTTTTTATAGCATTTTCAAAAAAAAAAAAATTATTTGGCGGACACTGTATATATTTTTTAATTTTCGAATATGAAACTATTTACTTTGAACTGTGAACATTTTTCGAAATTTTAGTTTTAATTGCTGCAGACATAATTTCAAATTGTTCTTTATTTTTTTTTTTTAGCTGCAAACCACATTTAAAGTAATATTTATCATATTATTATTAAAGATTTTTTTTTTATTTTTGAATAGTTTAAAAAGTTTGAAAATTCAATAAAAAGTATATATTTGGTTTATTAAGGCATTTTAAGTTATTTAAACATAAAATGGAATAAATTTTTATTAATTTCAAACTCCGAATAGTAAAAAAATTCGATAATTAAATGTGGAATTTACTAAAGGTACGTTCAGACTAATGAAATATTTGACAAAAATATTTGTTCTGATATTTGCTTCAAACTGTGTGAAACAAAAAAATATTTTGTTTGATGTTCAGACTAAGCTCAAATATTTGACAATTTTTGTTTGTTGAAACAGTTGGCAAATAGTGTCAAATAAAATAAATTAATTCATGTTTGCCATGCGTTCAGACTAAAACAAATATTTGCATCAAATAATTATTTAATGAAAGTGTTCAAAAATAAAAATATATTTCACAATAGTAAAAATTCGTGCAGAAGCCTAATTATTTGTTTTATTCTGTTGGGCAGCATCTATTATATTGTTAGAACAGGAGTATGTAAAAGAAAAACAAAACTGGAAGACAAATGGTTAACGGAAACATGGCTAAAATTTGCGAAAAATTGGTAACAACCCCTAAAATATATGGTTCGGTTAAAAACAAAATGTCGGGAAAAGAACAACAAAAAAATGTTGCAAAAACAGCCATAAAATTGACTAAAAGT
Source organism: Pollenia labialis (assembly GCA_949318255.1). Lineage (NCBI taxonomy): Eukaryota > Metazoa > Arthropoda > Insecta > Diptera > Polleniidae > Pollenia > Pollenia labialis. Next base: position 118,276,495 of record OX439139.1, on the reverse strand, counting down.
CCCCAAAAGTATAAGGAATGGCAAAAATTTGGCGAAAATTGCTAACTTAGCAAAAATTCGCAATAACTGGCTAATAGCAAACCCTAAAATTTATTTGAAATCGCTAAATCGGTTAAAAAAACAAAATGTCGGGGAAAACCAAATAAAAAATTGTTGCAAAAATAGCGAAAATTCGCGAACTATTTTAATATTTCATACAAGCCATAAAATTGACCAAAAGTCCCCAAAGTATAACGAATGTCAAAAAATTTGGTGAAAATTGCTAAATTAGCAAAAATTCGCAAAAATTGGCTAATAGCGGCATGATAGCAAAGTCTAATAATTATTAAAAGTCTTTAAAACTGTAAAAAATCCGAAAACTTACAGGAAAAATTGCTTCTATCGGGTACATGGCTAAAATTATTTGTCGTTGTTTGTTCTTACAATTTTTTTGTAATATCAAATAAATGTTTGCTCAAAAATTACTAAAATATTTGATTTTTTGTGTTCACACTATGTTCACATTGGACAAATATTTGTTTGCCGGCAAATACTTTTATTTGCTCAAAATCAGCTGTTATTTTATTTGACACTCAAAAATATTTTGTGTTCAGACTACGTTAATGAAATATTTGATGTTTGCTATCAAATATTTCATCAGTCTGAACGTACCTTTAGTTTACTAATTATGCAAAACAATATTATTTTAAAATTTCGAAATTTCAAATATGCTTAAACATAAATTAAAAATACAGAAATCTTAATGGAAATATAACAAGTTCAAATTTTCGAAATTATTTTTTTCTGTTGGTTTTATAACATTTTTTATTGTACAAAGCAGTTTGTCATAAAGTTTATAAGAAATATTGATTTCTTTGCTTACAGGTTTTTGAAAATTAAAACTTATTTTCGAAATTAATTTTATATTGTATGGAAAAAATTGAGGACTTTGTATAATACCAGTCTTCGAAAACTGAAAAAAAATATTATTTTGAAGCCGTTAGTACGCTAACATAATTTCGAACTTGTTTTTAAGTTTACTATTTTTTTAAAAGTTTATTTGTCTTAAAGTTTCTGTGAAGTATTGAATTTCTTGCTTTAACTTTAAGAAAATATGCTATTTTCGAAAACTCGAACTTAATTTCGAAATTGTTTGATCACAATGTTTAGGAAATTAAACGCATTAAAAATTAGTTTTTCATAAAATTCCAGCGAAATATTAGTGATTTAAGCTTTTGAGAACTTCGAAAACTTAGTTTTGGAATATTTATTAAGTATCAAAATTTGAAGTTTTACTTTTGCTGGCAATTGTAATACCACATATTAATATTAAATTAAAAAACTTAACCGCTTTAAAAGGATACCTTTTCCTTAAACATTCCAATTTACTCCTAAGCGAGTGTTTTTTCTTATTAGCAACCTAATTTGTTTTTTAGTTTTCTATAATTTTGGTATTTTTCCTAAACATAAAATAACCAAACAATTTAATGTAATACGAAAAATAAAAAAATAACATGTTAGCCTTATTACTCGCATATTACCTAAAACAAAATAAAGTATCATGTCATGTCATGTTATAGAAAACGTTTAAAATATGTTTATTGATATGTTTTTATTTAATCTACCAAATACTCACTAATACCCTAAAAAAATATCTATATTTTCGTTCTAAATACGAGCAACTAAACATAGCTGTTTTTTTTTTTGCATAAACATTTAAAGAAGGGTAAAAATACCAAAAAAATTATTCTCCTTCTCATTTTACTCTTCGAAAGAACAATCCTTGAAAATCGACAACAAAAATATTGTACTTATTTGCGCAAAATAACAAGAAATCGATATTTTTCATACCCATGTTTGTAAGTATAATTTTTCTGTATTAGTTCTTGTAATATGTAAAGCTTAAGGCAACTAAATACAGGCAGTCGGACTGACAGGCAAACTCACGTAATACATATTCATCTACAGTTTCAAAGAGAAAGAAATATTGTTGCATTTAGCAAGGTAACCCAGTTAACATTTGTTACATAAATGTGAAAATTTAAGGAATTTTTTAAAATTTTTTAATTTCCCCGGCGAGTTCATGTCTTAATTTTAGTGACTAGGGAAAACGGTTTAGAAATCCAACACTTTATTCCTAATTTGATGACATAAATTCAAAGAGTGAAGTGCGGGTGAATTAACTTAAAAAACATTTAAACCTTCACCTGTCAATTATTCGACTTTGTTTAAGTTTTCTTTTAACTTTTATTTGGAAACTTTTAGTAAAACATATTTTGAGGACTTGTACGCCACTTGGGCTCTGTTTTTTTACCCAAAATCGTGGAAAGGGATATCTTTAAAAGTCAGCATTAAATGCAGATTTTTCACCCATTTTGGAGAATTTTTGCCTGCTAGCGGATCTTCCTATGTACTCTTCGTAATCGACAGATGCTAATTGCCTTTCAACAGCGGAAGCTTCAGCAGCTAAGCAAAGGGTGAGTGTATGGTTCTGCCGGATTATTCTCTCAAATGGCCACATGTGGCTGTTAAGACCACCGTAGGGTGATACCGACACGGTGAAGAGAACCAGTATTAATTAACGAAAAAATGCTTATTAGGTTTATAACGTCACACACAAACACACATTCTATTTTCATTTATCAAGCCAAATGTTTATTATTATAATATTTTTCTTGTAGTTTGTTCCAACTTGTGGCAGCATGTAATAATATTTTGTTTTAAGTTTAAATCTGGTAGAAATTTTCTTTCTTTGCATTTTGTAGGGGAATTTTGTTTTTTTTTTATATTTTTTGGTTTGCTGCTTTAAATTTTTTTTGTCGATTTCTATGTTTTATTTGCATATGAAGAGAAAAACTTTGCGTAGTTCATTTGCCTTACATTCTGTAGAAGTGTTGCCAATTTGGTGATTTAGTGGCTAGCTTTAGCTAAATGCTAATCATCTTGTTTTGGCCTTTAAAAAAATTAATTAAGCCATTAGTAATAGAAATTAAGCAAATTTTTCTTTTAGCTTTAACAATTTTGAGAATAAAAATGTAATAAATGAGGTTTTGATAACGATGTAACGTTGAATTTTTCTAAACTCAAATGTACAAGAATCTAGATTCCTTTGACTGCCGCAATTAAGCATACGTTTCGTTGATCCAGTAATTAGTTCCCGTTGTGTTACCATGTGTCACTGTCCCACAAACATTCGATATCTCAAGAACACCATCATTATTATGAATGAAATCAGTTTTAGAGAGTCTGGTATCCTAATTAATCAAAAAATTTTAATCTGTAGTTGTCGAGTGCCAGACAAAAACTTATTATTCTTTTTTGTAAATGCCATAAAAGTCATTGCAAGCGAACTCTAGCCTATGGCGTATAACCAGTTAGTTTCTAAGTTGAAATCTGGACATCTTTAACGGTCGTTGAGCCCTTCAATCATCTCTAAAGGGTCAGATTTTTCTTGTTTCTCCACATGTACACCCTTGGATCCAGGAACACATTTTAGGGTTACCTTAGAATGTCTCGCTATCTCTTCTGGAGACATCCGGTAGAGACATCTTGATGTGATGAATACAGAGATCTAATGTCCGCTTTTCTATCATTAAGAATGTGGAAAACTCTGCCAGATATCTCACCATACTGAATGTTATACGCGGCTATGTAGGTAGCCATTATCATGGCGAGAACTGCATTGTAATAATTTTGAAGCCTAAGAGCAATTTTCTAGTCCAACTGTTCGAAGTAAATACCAGAACCGACATCGTATTATGTCTTTGACCCACACTGATGCCTGTTATATATTTATATATATTATATTATTGACGTTGGGTTCCCCTGCAAAGTACAATTCTATAAATGATTTGAATTATTCGTTATTAAAAAAATGTTAAAATCGTCTCTTAATTTTTGTTTTAAGTGTGGTTTATAGAACACGAGCGCAAAACGCGTCCGTTCAACTTACAAACAAAATTTCGAAATTTGTATTGAATTTATTTTCCTGTTGCTTATAAACATTTTAAAAATGTTTCTTGTAATAATACATTACTTTTGTAAGCCATATTTGGTAACACTGTTCTGTATAGACATACAAATGTACACATAGAACAAATAAAATTTTAACAACGAATTCATATATTAAAAAATAAACACTTTCCGAGGAAAAATTGCTAATTATTAAAAAAAAGTTGTCTGAATTTAAGATTTTTATATTGAGATTAAAAAATTTTGAACATAAAGTTTGTAATTCTGGTTTTTCTTTTATTATTAAAACTAATTTTTCATTACAACATTGTACAACTTGAATTTCTGAAATATGCTCAAAATGTGTTAAATTTTAATGTAAATAAATGAAGTTTTTAAAAATTTGAACTTAAGTTCGAAATAGCTTCTATAGGTTTCTAAGTAATTTAAAACATTTCATATCATTTGGGTATAAAACTTTTGTAAAATTTTTATTTTTTTTTTTTACCAAAATATTTCGAAATTAACAAAAAATTACTTTTAGCACATTAAAAAATAAAATAATTGAAATATTTATTTTATTTTTATGATTTGAATGGTTATTTTTTGTTAATTTGTTCATGTATATGCTATGTTCGAAAATTCGAAAATTATTTCGAAATTGTTATTATTGCATTTGTTTAAGATTTAATAAATTTTATGTTGGTTAATTGCCAAATTTTTAGAAAATTTTCATAATTTTATAGTTTGAAAACTTCGAACATCAAAAAAAGTTAACTTTAAAATATTTAAAAAAAGTTTTTTGTATTTTTAAATGTTTAATTTATAAAAAAAATCTAAGAAAACCATCATTTATTAATTTTTTTTTTCGAAATTTTGTTAAAATTTTTGTAATTTTATTTTTTTAAGAATTTTAAACATTAATGGCCAATTTCACAAATTCTATTTAAATATGTATCAATTCATATTTAAATATAGTTTTTCATATATGTACATACATACTACATAATTTTATTTTTATTTGACATGAAAAACTAATTTTAAACATAAATTGGTGAAATTTTCCAAAAGAATTTGTGTTCTTGAATTAAAAAAAACAAATTCAATTAATTTAGTTTCGTTTAAACTTTAACTAAATTTTGCGCTAATTTGTTAAAAATTTATAAAAATACGCAATGTTTAAAAATTCGAACTTATATTCGAAATTAAATTTGTTTGCCTTCTTTTGTATTAGATTACTTATTTAAGCCAATTTTATAATGACATTTCTGCAAATTTTTAATTATTTCGAAATTTCGAAAACGACAAATTCTGTATCAGAAACATTTTTGATTATTTACTACTTCTAAATTCGCCCTCGCATAATGGTATTTGTAACTTTTACACTACATATAAAAGATGCTAAACTATAAATAAAAAATATATGCGTATTCATGCAAACTTTAAACAGACAAATCAGGGTTTCTTTTATTTTCGACAAAATTATAAATTTCATTTTACACTTGATATCAAAAAAAAATCGTACTAAATTTATATTTCAACATTATTTATGCAAATAAAAATCTTAGAAAAACAAAACTTTCCTATTCTAAAATATGCAAAAATGTCAAAAAGTTTTTCTTTTGTTTTTCCGGGATTTTTAAATGAAAAACTAAGAACTTTTGTTGCAGAAACAAAAAGAAAAAAAATATTGAAAAGCTTGCAAAAATCAAGTTAGAAACCGGTTTGCTAGTCAGTATTGAAGGAGTTTTTACAAATATTAAAAAAAAAATCAACAAGCTTTAAATAAGTGTCAAAACTGTAAACTTTAGTTTAAAACAAGTTTCAAAAAGTTAATTTCGATAAGTCATGGTTTTATTTACTCTTTGAGAAAATCTCAAAACTTTTAAGACTAAAATATGTTAAAGCTAAAAGCAGTTTTGTTTTGCTTAAAATTACGTTTTTAGCATAGTTTTAAAGTTTATTAAGAATATTTTAAAATTTTATAGCACCTTAAAGCCAAATTTTAACGGAAACCATTTTGGCAAATCAGCCAAATATATTTAGTCATGAAAACATCTTGTTTTCCCCCTTTGGCCATTTACAATTATTGATTTTTTTATTCTGTTGTAACTTGAATTATTCCACAAAATTATAATATTTCATGTTGTGCCATTTAAAATGGCCATCATCATTTCCTTATTTTCTCTTAAAATTCATTGTTTTTTTTTTAAGATTTTTATTTGAAATAAAAATGGAAATAATTTTCATAAAGAAATGTGGATTTTTAACAAAACAAGAACATTTATTTCCAACAAAATGTGCATTCATATAGTGTGGCAATTGCGAACATGTTGTGTTGGACGTTTCATTTCTTCAATTTTTTGATTATTCTTCTTTTGTCTGGAATGTATTTGTGCAACAAGGATGGAAGCGAAGATGCTTCTTGGCAAATGTTGTTTGTTATAAGGGGCATTCACAGTTCTAGCAACGAAAAGCGAACTCGAAATTATTATTTGCTATAAGTTTTTGCTACGTTTTTGGAAATATGTATATGGACCTCGTTTTTAAAAACTTCTTACCCTTTTTGGTGAAACCGATTAAGGACAATTGAAGTTTTTTAACTGAAGTGGAATGAAGAGAGTGAGAGTATCTTAAATGCACTAGTATTGTTTTTAACTCCAAAATCAATTTAAAACTAGGGTCAACAAGTTTGTAACACGAGAGAATGCAAATTTTTGACAGAAAAAAACAAACAGAAAAAATTCTACAAAATTGTTCGCCAGTTAAAGCAAATTTAATCAATTTTTTCATTAATATCCCACATTTTTTATTTTTTATTATTTTTTATTTTTTTCTGTACACGCTTAACGCGCAGTTTTAAGTCCGGTTGTTTTTATTTTGTTGGTCGAAGTTTTGAAAAAAAAAATTTCTTTTTTGAATTTGAGAGATTTTATAATCTAGTCTAGTCCTTTTGCCGAAACCATTTAATACCACGTTTTTCATAGAAATAATTAAATTGTTATTAAAGTTTTTCTTGGGATTCAAAAATTAATTAACAAGGTTTCTTTCAAATGTGCTAAATTCCCATTTCATACTATTGAGAAACTGAAATTTATTGTTGAAGGGATACGCTATTCCTATGCGCATTTCACTGGTTGCTTAGGACAGATCGTCAGGAAACTTCATCCAAAGATTTTAGAAAAGCTAAAGATATTATACAAATAAAACTGTTAAGCGAATAAGAATTATAAACATCAGTTTTACTTGTAACAATATCAAAGCTTAAACAAAAACAACAACAATAAACAGTGAGTTTATCTTTTCTTACAGTCCCGACTATTGTTACTTAATAAATTAAAATTTTGAAATATTAAAAAGTTTTCTGTTTTGCCAAATATTCTATAGAGGGCAACTTAGTTTTTAATTAAAAAAAAATAAATTATATAAATTAACATTGTAGACTTGGGTAAACTTTTCGAACATAAAAATTACGCACTCGCTGTTGTTAACAAAATTTGCAAACACAGCTCTCTATTGTCAAAAGACGATAACTTAACTTGTGATCATTCCTACTATTTTTTTTTTATATAATTTGTGATGTTTCTCTTCAACATTGCTTGATGACTTCACCGGAAAACTATACTCTACCGAAACAAGCTGTTCAATTTTACAGAATGTAACAAAACATCAACCAACCAACCAACTTATTGAACAATAAACCCAAGTGAAAATCATAAAAATGGAAAGAGTAGCATTTAGTTTTTTCACAACTTTTTTCTTTTGCTAAATCTTGTGGCATTATTTATAGAATGCACAAAATTAATCATTTAAACAATTTATGACTATATTTTCGTTTTTTTATGTCTTCTTATTTCTTACATTGTTGGCCATTTATTTTGAACTTAGCAATAAAAAATCATGTTAGGGAAAAAGCTAGACAAAGTAAGATAATTTTTTAATAGTATTCTTTTACATAAAATTGAATTTATCTATAGTGTAATTAAAATTAATTTGCCACACAGGTTTACAAATGTACAAGAAACTAATGAATTTAGCTTAATTTCTTAACTGCTAAATTACCTTCCGGAAAACTATTTTAGAAGAGAATATGGAAAAAAAAAATATTTGTTTTTTTTTATTAATTTAATTCAATTCAATTACAAAGTGTGCAAAAAATGTGACCCCTGGAAATATCGTGCCCTTAGCGCAAAAATAGCTTAAGTGACATCATTTTCAATCTTCGTTTTTTTTTAATTAATTAATTTTTTGGCAACACTTGAATCATCTCCTTAAATTTCATAGTCACATATGGTACCAATACGATTTTAAAGCAAAAACCATTTTAGCTTAAGCGCTAATCTTCAGACAAAATGTTAAAGAAATTTAATACAAAAAAATCCTTCTCCTGTAAAAATGTGTTTTTGTCGCTTAAGGCCATGTCAGATAAAACTTCTTCGCTTTGCGTGACGTTTCTAACTTTGACAGAACAGCGTAACGCAAAAGATGTTTGTCACAATAAACACTTTGACAACACACACGAATTGTTTGTTAAACATAAATAAATAAAATCATACTAGCAGACTATCAAAGCGCGCAAAAAATGATAGTTGCCTAACTTTTTGCTTCGCTCTGCGTTAAAAGTTCTTTATGTGACATGTTTCGTATGAGTATGAATATTTCATCTTGGATGTCAAAGCGAATCTCTAACGCAACGCGAAGCAAAAGTTTTATCTGACATGGCCTTTAAGCTTTTTTGCAGTAAGAGCTCGATATGATCACAAAGTACTAAATTAAGAATATTCCCTATTATTTACACGAAGCGCAAAAACATGCAATTTTTTTGTGTTTCATTTGGGGGGGGGGGGGGGGATTCGCATTCTTTCGTTGGGGTGTTTTTGTAATTTAAGTGCAATGAAAAATTACCCAAATAAAATCGCAATTATTTACTTTGGGAATATTTGGCATTGAATAATTAATATTGAAAGCTTAAGTTAGCGAATCCTTTTTTGTTATACAATCGAGAAGAATATCTTTGCGACCGGCCGAAAACCAATCTATCATATCTTTAAACGAAAACTATATAATTATTCAGGATAAAAAAATTCGGTATTTTTAAATTCGGAATGTGAAAATTCGGTGTTTTGGAATTTGGGTTTTTCAATTCGGGATTTAAAATGTCCTGCATATGACTCCACTGCAAATTTCCAATTTAGCTTTCTTTGTTTTTTTGTTTTTATTTTCACGTTTTTGGTTAAAAATTCATCAAAATATTTAAGGTGATTTTCATTAATTAAACTGCATATTTCATTTCATTTTTAGAGCTATTTTTCATTATTTAAGGCTGATATATCATCCAAAAGTTAGTAACATTCATAAAAAAAGAACGCCCAAAATTTGTAGAAAATTTGCGTTTGCTTTTTGGGAAACACTCTCCGAATTTTTTTAAGTTAACCTCCAATTTGACTTTTAAAAATCTAGTTTGTAACGGGATTATATTATAATTTTTAAAATATGTATGTCTATCTTATTAAAAAAAAAAATTCTTTAGAGTTGAGAGCCTCAGTTGCTAGTACTCCTTCCTCTTTATTAATTATTATAATTTTATTATAATTATTAATGTTTCCTAAATAGATAAATAAAATTAAATATTTCTATATTTCTGATCAAAACTATTTTTTCTAACTTTATTTTTAGGTAAGCCTCATCTTTTCAAACATGATTTTGTAACCTCAAGAGCTTGAAGCTTATTTTTAATACAGTTTTTGTTGGATCAAACATTAAGTCATACGACAGCGGTTTTTAGTGAGTATTTTTAAAATGTTGTCATTATAGTGATTACTTTTAACTACATAAAATAAATTATGAAGCCTCACAAAGTAATAGTTTAATTATACATTCGTGGGGGCTTTCCAAGATCACTTCAAAGAAATTTAAGGCATAGCCTTTATTATATTGAATATAAAAAATAATAAATACTGATGAATATGATATCATTTCTACTTTAGATTGACACATTCCTATTGCATATTATCACTTTCTATTATAATTTACATCAAGTTGTTAGAAAAATCTTATTCTTTTCGTTATTGACACATTTTAGTTAAGTTTATTTTTTACAATATTGACATTCTTTGCAACAAATGTAAATTATGAAAACTTTGTAAAAAAAAAAACGCAAAGACAATCAATTCTTTACATTTTTACACTTTTAACAAATTTATTAGAAATATTTAAATTTGTCTATACTTGTTTCTACTATTTACCCGCATGTAAAATTTTGTTTTTATTACATATTAACAAAAATTTTACAAAATTGAAAATTTAAAAAAAGTATCAAAGTTTTCCTTTTCATACAATTTTCAGCATTACTGTAATGTAAAAAAATTGTTTACATTATTTACAAAATGCTGAAAATTCGAAAATTTAAAAAAAAGTATTAAATTCCAATATTATTTATTAAGCTTGAGGTTTTTTCTTTTTTATATAAAAAATTGGAATTGGAACTATAAAATAAAAATATTATAGTTCCAATATTTCGATACAGCAATGTGTATCATCGTCAGGGAAATAATTAAACAATAAAAATAACGTTCACAAAATAATGAAAAAATAATAACGATTCTTACAATAGAAAAAATTATTTACAATTAGAAAAATTTTTATACAAATAATCTATTACATTCTAAAAAATTTTTTAAAGTTTTGCTCTTGTACAACTTTCATCATTGGTGGCGTAGAAGTAAAAAATGTATTGGGCCTTTAGAAAAATAAGGAAATTTTATTTTAGTCGTTCATTTTATTCTTCTGTCTTACTTTTATACTTTCCTGCCGTCATAAGGTTATTGTATACATCGTTAACATGGCTTCAATATGAACGTTAAAGTTTTTTAACATAGTGTTAACAATTGCAAAATAGGGGGAACAATCCCGGAATAACCAAAAGTTGCATATTACCTTGCAGTAGGCCATATAATACAATGATTACATACCTGTAAATCAAAAGTTAAATTTGATTTTCTTATCGATAAAACTTTGCAGGATTTAATATTAAATTCCATTTTATATGTTAATGATTAAATGTCTCCACTAAAAAAGTTATTAAATTATACATTATGTAAACAATTGCCAAATAAAAAAAATTAAAAAATTAAAAATTTATTCCAAATTCATAGAATCAAGCAATCCATTTGTTGATTTTGCACCTTTTACCAAAATTATTATATTGATTACTAAAAATAGTAAAAATTTAATATTTTGAATTTATTTTTTTTTTTCAATAAATGATATTTTTAATTTTAATTAAAAAACTGATCAAAAAACTTTGCCGTTTCAAACAATAGCTCTGTTTCTTTACTCTACTTTACTCCAACTTGCACGAAAAGCGTTCCCGTACTTTTAATTTGTGTAAATGAGAGCGTATTTGAGAGAGTAAAATTGTTCTTCTTCTTGCACGAAACAGCCTAGACTTTTTCTTCGTGCAAATTGTGTAAATTGTCAAACAGCTGTAAAACATAAACAAACCCAAAAAAAAAGGAAAAAAGTTCATAATCCAAATTCTGGAAAAAGTGTTCTGGAATAAAACAATGTACTTAAATAAAAAGTTTTGTACTGAAGTATTAGGGAAACATAATGTTAGTTATTGTAAAAGTGTTTGTTTTGTTTTATTTTTAGTAAAAGTTGTTTAATTCTAGAGCCAATAAAAAATTTTTCAAAAGTGGCGCAATTTTTGTTGGCGTTGTTAAGACTGTCAAAACCACAGAAATTTTGTTTTTTCTGTTCCCGTACTTTCGTGTAATGTTGTCTTTTTATGAGAGAAATTTATGCTTGCTCTCATTAGCACGAACTTTACCCAAAAAGTAAAGAAACAGAGCTAATGTGTTGATTGATTTTGACAATTTCCAACAACAATTTCACAAGTTTAAATTATTTTATTTTAAACGAAATAATTTTTTGTAATATAATTATTATTTTAATTCAAAATTTATTTCAAAACAACTAAAATGTTAACTAAATCAAAATTAAATATTTAAATTTTTTTTTCAAAAAAAAAAAAAATAATTGATTTAATTTTCACATTAATTAAATTAAAAAACTTTTGAAATAATTGTTTTAATTGAAAAAAAAAACGATGTACTAATAATTTTTTTTGTGTGCATAATTCGATCAATAATTTTTTTTTTTTCAAACTTTTTTATTTTTTTCACTTAGTACTTATTTTAACTTAAAAAAACAACTCTGTACATAATTTACAAAATGCAAACAATATCAAAATAGAAAAAACAAATAAAATTTTATAATTTTTTCTGCAATTGTGTTTTTTTTATATATGTAAAATATATATTTTTACAAAATGTAAAGAACATTTTTTGGTAAATAATTATATGAAGTAAAGTATTTTACATAAACTATAAGACGTAAACAGTTTTGTAAAATTAATTATAAATTTTTTTTATTAAACATTTTTATTTTTAAACATTGTGGAATTTTAATATTGTTTACGTGTTTTTAAGGGTAGGAATTTTTTGTTTACATTACATATTTACAAAATTAAAAACAATAAAAAAGATATTAAACTTTCAAATTTATTTATAAATCAAATGAAGTGTATTTTTTTACAATGAAAACGTCTTCTATATTAACAGTCAAATTGTAAATAATTAAATTTTTATAATTTTCAATTCTAAAATTTTATTATTTATGTAGTTTACAAAATGTAAACATTTCAAAAACAAAGTAAAATGAATATTTAAAAAAAAAATTTAAATTAAATCTTTAATTAACTTTAATAGCCAAATATTTACATTAAGTAAACAATTGCAAACTGCATAAAAATGTCAAAGTTGTTTTATTTACTTGATATTTTATGTAATTGCTAAACATTTTCTATATGTAAAATTTTTTTTACATTAATTACTAAATGTAAACAATCTCATAAATGCATTGAACGCTATCTCGCTAAAGTTTCAAAAACAAAGTAAAATATATATAATAAAAAAGTTTTAAATAAAATTCATATCTTACTTTAATAGCTAAATGCAAACAATGCTTCTTTTTTACTTATATTTATGTAAATATAAATTTTTTACATTTTGTACATAAAGTAAACAATTAAAAACTGTCATAGTTGTTTTATTTACTTAATATTTTATGTAACTTCTAAACATTTTTTACATCAATTGCTTTCTCATAAATATATTGAAAGTTACCTCTCCAAAGTTTTTTGCAATATTTACACATAGTTATTTATATTGAAAACATTTTTTACTTTACATATACAAAATAAAAATAAATTAAAAATCAATAAAATTGAAATTTGTTTAACATAAGTTCTAACTTACTTTTGATTCAAAATGTAAATAATGTTTTTAATACTTATATTAAAAAACAATATTTTAATTTATTATTATGTATATTTAGAGATCGTAGAGATTTCAAACTTCTATGTAGAGTTTAACAAAATACCAGAAATTCTGAAATTTAAATTTAAGTTTAACTTCATATTTTTATATTTTTACATCAATCTTAAATTATTTTCATTTAAAAACGTCAATAACGAAGCACGTTTTTTTGTTTTTTTTTTGTTGCCTGTTATTTTAACAAACATGTGTCAATTATAATTATGATAATTTCAATTAAATTTTTTTCACTCTATTGTTGTTATTGTTGTCATTCACGATAAAAGTTTTTGTATGGCCTGGCAGTTGTTGACATCAATTTTAATTTACAAAAAAGTAAACAAACAAAAAAAAAATATATACATGATACAAAAAACCACGGTAGTATTATTTAAAACTCTTACAAAATGCATGCAAATTTATTAAGTTCACAAAATGTAAGGTATTAGGGATATTCAATAACAACTAAAAATGTTAAAGTAAGAGTGTTAAGAGTGTTGTATGGAATAAAGTGGGTAGTTGTAAGGTTGAATAGCCTTAATGTAAACAATGTAATTTAAATGCAGCTCACATACGCGGTGTTGGATTGTGTATGCATATTTGCGTGTGTGTGTGTATGTATGTGTATTAGAGAAACCCCCTTAAATAAAATCACGAAAGAGTGATATATTCGGCTTGCCGATTTTTTTATACCCTTCACCATTGAAGCTATTTTAAAATCGGTTTGTAAAATTAAAGGCAAAAATGTTTTGTTAGTCATATTTGAAGCTGACAAATTAAATTTTGATAACAAGTTTCGGTTCGAAAAACTATAGGTTCCAATTTATTCGAATACAAAATGGATTATATAGGAACTCCTGAACGCCGATTTATTCGAAAAATTCCGTATTTTGGGTGTGAACAATACCAAATAAGTCATACCTTAATACACCCGGAGAAAAACCGGACAGCCATATTATGGTTAAAATAATCCTCCATCAAGAAGCCACAACCATATTATGGTTGCTTCTGGACATGTATTGCGTATTAGCTGCTCAGATGGACAAAGCGCAAATTGCAGCACATAAGTTTCCACGACTTGTAAAATTTTTATTGTGTAAGTCTTTGCCTGGTGATTAGACGATTTGGTTTATTTGCAACATAAAACAAATTTACCTACTTAGGATTATCAAGGCGAATTTCATCATCCTACGTTGTTTTTACGGCACTGTCGTGTTATAATCTTAATATCCGGAGCTTATTTTTAAGCCCAACTTTATTTTCCTTTCTTACATGGTGTAAACGCTAAATTCTTTATTTCGAGCGAACCCCCGAAGTTATTTGTTTATAGCTCGGCTAGTTATGACCCGTTATCGGTTATTTTACTACCAATATTCTACTTAGCTCGTTTACCGTTGGAGTGCAACAGTAACATCTTATCTACTTGCGGACCAATCGGGCTGCATTAATATATCAATCTTTTCCAAACTTTATGTGATATAAATACATATATAACAACATAGGTAACACCATATCTGGGGTATTCACGAAGTTGATTTCAACATACACACAAACATCATTTATCCAAGCTACTTTTTAGAATCCAGAGTATATATGCTTTATTGAGTCTAAGATTAATATTGTAGAAATCAAGAATAATCCCGAAACAGAGTTGTAATCTTCTGCACATGTCAGGCAAATGACGTCACGCCAACTGCATTCCTTTGAAAAATAATTGCAAGCTTAACTGCAGGGCTACACGCTCTAACAACATACATGCATTTCTTATAACAATTTTGAAAATTATAGAAAACAATTTAAAGGACCTTTTCACTTAACTTAACACTAAATCATGTGCATGGCGTAATCTTTGTTTACATCATTCTTGTATAGAAATTACAAACGGAATGACAAATTCATATATATGTACCATTTCCACCTGTGGTAAAGGGTATAATAAAACAGAGAGAAATATCATATTTAATTCTCATAATGGGCCCACATTTGTATGCAAATATTTATGCCCATTTTCAAGTGGGTGCGAGAATCTTGATTATTGAAATTTATACCCAACAATTGTAATCACAAAGAAGACCTGCACTCCTCTTTTATAAAGAGCGATGATAAATTGTAGAGGCGGCCCGTAATTGCATAGATAAATTGTTAAAAGGCGCCAATAATCCGCAAGAGTAGGTTAGTGTATAATGTATGTATGATTCTGTTGTTCGTAACACTGAAATTAAATTGTAAATTGTATGTATTTGTTTTTATTGATTTCTTTTTCATTTTTATTTGTTTTTAAATCCGGTCAATGACATTTCAGAACATACAATTTTGTTAATTATTTCTTAAAACAATTTTCTTTATTTTCCTCCTTTTTAGAATTAGAAGAAACAAATTAATAAAAAATATCAAACTGCCATTTTTAATGTGGCAATTAGTTTAAATTTTTATTGGCCCATAAAAAAAATTGGAAAAAACAATTTTTTAAAAAAAATAATATTTTTAATTGTGTTGTTTTGGTGTACAATGGATGAGTGGATTTGAAGTGGAAATGGTCAATGAACTATGTTCGTACAAATACACTCATGTTTATATGGATGTATGTACATATGTGTATTTGAAAATGTATGTTACACTCACACGCTGTTAAAAAGCGTTTGCCAAACAGTTATTTTTAAAACTCTGAAGTTGTTATACTGATTTATCATATACATTTTTTTTCTTTATTTCTTTCATGCTTTTGTTGACCATTTGGCATTTAATTCCTTTTTAGGGAATCACAAAAGTAACACAAATAACTGCTACCGGTTTTTTAAAAAAGGAACGCTACAGATGGTGTCTTCATTTATTAAGAGTTACAGATACAAGTAACTTAGACCTCCAACCTGTGGTACTTAAATAGAGCAGATTTTTTGGCGGAAAACGAACCCACAATTCTCGCAGTGAAGATGGTATCTTTAAAAGTAGCATTAAAATAGATTTAAAAAAAAACACATTAATTCACCTTTTCACTTTTTATTATTAAAGCATATACAGGCTTATCATGCTGAAACATTTGGGTTTGTTAAAATCGGTCCTTGAAAACACGGTTTTTAAAAACACTATTTTTAACGAAAATCTTTTAAACGTATTATGGTTAAATATCATCTATCAAGAAGCCGCAACCATATTATGGTTAATAAGTTTACCACTGATAATAGTAATGTTGCTCTTGGTAATGGGGACAATGTTATTGTTTATTTAAAAACATACTATTAAAAGTGTTATTATTAATGATAACATGTTCGAAGTCAACCATATGGCTGTGGTTTCTTAATGAAGGACTTTTTTATCCGTAATATGTATTCAAAATTATCCAGGCCAATAAATTTTTAAGACATAGATCAGAGCAAACTTTTCTAAGCGTAAAAATTGCTCTTAATCCGACTCTGTACTCAGAATGAATTCGCGTTCTAAAGGTTTGTTTCGCGTTAATTGAATGGAAATGGAAAATGTTGGCGCTTGACGCTGTTATTACGGTAGCTAAGTTTTCGTTTCACGAGTTGGAAGATAATTCCTACATTAGTCGCATACAATTCTTGACTGTTTTTTTTTAAAGATTCGTTAGATTATCTTTGTACACATCTTAAACGATTCCTTCTACGATCAATATAAGTTAGCGTCATTTGCTGTGTTGTCGAAGAATCTTCAGAGAAATCAGCTTGTGTAAAAGTTTCTCCCATGCGAGGAATCTTATACGATTTAAAAATTCGCTTGTCGATAATAAAAATCGCGCGAATAATTGTTCGAGGTAAAATAATAATCGAAAAATTCAATATTATTCGGTTAATCGAATAATTTAAATTTTGTCTAGTTTAGATGTTTTAAAATAAGACCAAAATTTATATATTTGTACATAACATTTAAATAAAAAAATTCAATTAAAAATTTAAAAAAAGAGGAAAACTTTTTAAATACAAAATAGCATCAAAATCTCACCTAATCTTTTAAAATAATCTTTCAAAAAGGCTATACAGTTGAAATTTTTATGTTTCAAACGGTTTATTTCTTTTGTTTTGATTAAACTTGTTTAAAAAAAAGATTCTTTCTCTTATTGTTGGCGTTAGGAGAGATTGAAAGTAAAGCTGGAGGTCCACACCACGCGTTACTCGCTTTTTCGAAGCATACGCAGCTGTCAAAAAAGTAGAATCTGTGTAGTTATACGTAGTAACTTACATGCACAAAAGCGTAGATGCCTTGAGGCGAAAAGTAGGTTTACTTTCTACTTTTGTAAGCGTCACAAGCAGCGTTCGAACAAATCAGCTGATTTTGACAAATGAAATTTTATTTTTACTTGTGCTGCTGCTGCATAAAAAGCGTTGCATGTAACTTGAAACGTAAAACGCAAGTAAGGTTAGAAAAGCACGCACTGCGTGGAGGCGAAAACGCGTGATATGGACCTCCAGCTTAAAGCGTTATAAAGTCTTCCATATACAACTTGAATTTCTTTTCGATTTTTTAACAATTTCATCATTCCAAAAGTCTGGTTAAGGTCTGGTAAAGGGTTGTTTTAATTCAGTTTAAAAAAAATCACCTTTTTCATCTGAATCATTGTGGTAAAAGTCTGTACTAAAAATTGTAAAAAATTAATTTCTTTGTACTATTCTATATTTAAAAACATTCTCGAAGAAAATGTACCTGAGTTAAGAAACAATAAAAGGGTATTTAAAACGTACCGGCTTGTTTTTTTTAATCATTAAAGAGAGTAACATACTGCCTGTTTTTAGAACGCGAGCGCAAAAGTGACTCGTTTAACTAACATAAAAAATAACAAATTTTGTTGTTGTTTTAAATGTTATTCAAACGAGTCACTTTTGCACTTGCTTTTTAAAAAACAGGCAGTTATACTGTGAAAAACAAATTTTCGATTAATCGACACAAATTATTCGTTAATCGAAAATAAGCCATTTTAAATTATTCAAACAGTTAATCGCCCAAAATTGTTCGATTAATCATACAACTTCAAATCGTTTGAATAACCTTTAAAGTAGCCTATTTCATACCTATTGCAGATCTTTATCTATCTTTATAGACATTTAGGTCACTTTATTTCGTATTTTTTACAGTTCCCTCATTCCAAGCTAAGCTTCATATTTGGCTTTTATTTTTAAGGTACCAGTTAAGCCTTTCATGTACATATGTACTGTACTGTTCAAGCTAAAAATTAAACTTTTTTCGTAAATTATTTTAAAGTCCAAATAATGCTTTGTTAGTAAGCTTTTTTGCGAATGTCCTGTTCTAATCAAGGTTTGCAGCACTCATGAATCATTTGATGGTCAAAATTATTCTTAATTTGTTTTGTCATTCATTGGATTTTTTTTTATTAAAATTCCGTTTTTTAAATGGGTATCTTTAGCAAGTCCAAATTAAGCAGAAGGCTTAAAACTCCCTAAAGAGTACATTAGCCTTTATTTTACCAAAATAACCAAACATTTTTTATTATAAATTTCTGACAATACCAAGAATTTTAAATTCAATTTAATACTTTAGAAAACCAACCCGTATAACTACTCAATGTATTGCATCGATTCCAATGCAACATAAAAAAACACAAACAAGAAAACCTACATTAACAATGGAAAAAAAGGACAAGTTTTTTTTAAAAATCTATGGGCAATATATTCTTACAACAGACAGCCACAATAACATCATCATTTCATTGTCGTCTCACCATCATCATTTGCTCTTGCCACCATTCATGTTTGATAATACATACATATGTATGACTCAATATCCAGACTTCAAGACGTCTGTCGCACTTGCAACATAAAACTGTACTACACATTTATTTAAGAGATCCACACAAAAAAAAAAAGGAAAAAACAGAATTTAACACAATATTGGTTTTAAACAACTGTTAGGTAGAGAGATAACTTTTGAAGATAACAAACAAAGCTTTAAAAGAATAAAAGAAAAAAGAGGAATTGCAAAATCCAAGGTGTGCTTTATAAGGCCCGACCGCTTAAAATATTTAATTTATATTCACATCTGGTTTTGTCTCCAAAATATTTTAAAGGAAGTACAATTAAACTTGTTATTAAATCGTAAATCGCTTAAACCTTAAATTTTGTATTTAAATTATTCTTTTTTATAATTAAAATATTTCGACTTTATTGTATTTAAATTTAATTATTGTCCCATTCACAAGCTCGCATTATCGTCGTATTTGTTGTATAATCGTTTAATTCTGCAACGCTGTATTTTTGTTGTTCGTAATTTTCATGCAAAGTGTGGTACAATTATACGATTGATTTTTATATGTATGTTTTGTAAAATATTGTAATTACATATTTATACCAGGCCTGTAGATGTGCGATTTGCTTGGTGAATTTGTATAAATCTTTTTAAAATGTGATAACAAACATCACAAATTGTATTCTTCTTAAAACAAAAAGTTTGTTGAGAATTATCTTAATATGTACATTTTTTACGATAGAACCAAACAAACCAAAACGATATACATAGAAAGATATTGTAGCAAGCTTACTAACATAAGGCTTAAGCCTTTAAAAGTGTTGTGATTACTTTTATTAAAGGCTTGTTAATAATTATTTAATAATGAAAACTGATCCTTTGCGATAATATTTCTTGTCTAACTATAGAATAAGCTTACAGAAAAATACTTTTCTAATCTATAATAAGATTAAATTCTTTACGAACACTCTGTTTGAATTTATGTATATAGCAAACCAATTTATAAAAAGTTTTTTACTTATAAACTAATTTTATTAATTTATTAATTATGTACTTAAATTGTGGACTGTTTAAAATTCTTTGAACAAAACACAAATACTGAAAACTTTAACTAATAATACAAAATTTAGGCACGCTTCAAATAACGGGACATCATTCTCAAAAATACTAACAAAACAATTGCGAGAATAAGTCATTTGCATTCATATTGGTTGTCATGTTGTAAGAAATCTCTTATGATAAGCTTATTCTACAACTCATTTATATTTTGCCCTGTTTTGGTATGTTGGGATGGATCTATTAGGGATGGGCAAATTGAAAAAAATACATCGATATATATCGAATCGATATTTTTTAAGAGTATCGATATTTATTATTTCAAAAATATCGATATATCGAACGTATTTTGCTGAATTTATTTCCAAATTAAAAAATTTTATATACCTTTGTACATACATATTTATGAACAAACATAAATGTAATTACATTGTAACTTTTTATTGTTTCATTTTATTTAAAAAAATAATAAAAACAAAAAATTCAATTATAAAAAAAACAAAAGGGAAGAATTCAAAGAAACCATATGAAATCCAAAAAATAAATAAATTACGAAAAATTTAAATGGAAGTAAATAATTTATGGAAGTACCAACTTTCCTTAAAATTTTAATTGCACCCCAAAAGTACCAAGTACCAATTGGTTTAAGTCAAACCAGTAGTCATCAGATATGGACATCAGGAGCACTCTCTGTTTCATGTGCTCTCCTGTCAATCTGCTTCTTGCATCCGGCACTGCTTCTTATAAATGCCAATCATTCTTCATCTTCATATTAGTTTAAAACATTATATGATGCATGCAATGCTGCCAATTCTTAAAACAACATATTGTTTGAAAAACGGCTAAAATGTTGAGTTTTTAATGAAGACTGACTTTAAAAATATCGAATTCGATAGTCTCATTTCAATATCGATATATTTATATATCGG
Source organism: Pollenia labialis (assembly GCA_949318255.1). Lineage (NCBI taxonomy): Eukaryota > Metazoa > Arthropoda > Insecta > Diptera > Polleniidae > Pollenia > Pollenia labialis. The sequence goes on along the minus strand of OX439139.1, from coordinate 118,255,488 downwards.
TATTTTAAATATCGGCGATATATTGATTATTTTTTTTAAATATCGATATTTTGATTTATCGATATTTTTGCCCATTCCTAGGATCTGTGATAATTATGTATAAAACAAAATATCTGCCAAACGCGTGTCAGGCCTTGGGGGCATACCTCTATTCGATGGTCCATATTTTCAATGACACTGAGACATAATTAAGGTTCAATGTTAATATGCCGAATTATCTCATCCGTTAGTTGTTGAATTATTTTAGGCTTATTGGCGAACTCGAAAACTGACAAGCCTGGGGTCTAATCACCGCATTCGATACTATCGAATTTTTTTGCATACGATAGACACTGACGTATCGAATGAATACTCGAGAAATGTAATATCGAGTTACTCGATATCGAATGCTATTTTTTCAAATTCAATAAATTTTATTCGATATCGAGAGTCATGATACCAAAATAAATAATTACGATCAATTTTGCTCGATATCGTATGCGGTGATTAGACCCCTGATGACAATTAAACGTCTAAATATCTATAAAAAATTTATACTAGTTATAAACTATAGATGACACTGAAATTTAAAGTGAATATGCTGGGGTTCATACCTGAAAACCGTTTTCTGTAAATGAAGTTTTAACACTTTTTCATTTTTTACCACCTTCATTGAACACCGTGTCCACAGAATTGGCACATAAAAACTTTTCGATAGTACCGATAGTTTTTAAGCTAACTATCATTTGGGCCGACTACCGATAGTTTTGCAGGTCTGCTGTATACCAAAGAGGCCATTTAATATCCCCTTAAAAGAACTAATTTCTCATTAATTCCGTATGACGTGCTAAATTCCCAAGTTTCTATATTTGATAAATACAATGAAATTGATTGCCGAGGGAAAGCTATTCTATTCTATTCTATTTCTGGTCTTAAGAAAATATGTCGAGATCAGGAAAAAGTGTGTATCCAAAGGGAGTGTCCGATTAAGGAAGTTGTGCGTTATGGGATCTTACATTATGTATAAAAAAAAACAAGGTTAACCAAGTATATTGATCTTTTTCTCGTTTAAAATCCAAAGTTTTTGAAATTTGATGTTCGCATTGTCTCTAGATATTTTATTGGTTCCAAATTTTTTTATAGTAGACTTTTTTTGTACCCCAAATTGACCAAAATCAAAAATCCTCGAAACCACTAAATCAAATTTATTTGTCAAACAATTTTGCGTATTTCTCTTGAACATCTCTTTTCTAAAAAAATTTAAAGAAATAATTTTGTTTAAAATTTCATTTCATTTTATTTTAATATCTTATCTTTTTTTTAAGACATTGTACAAAAAAAGTTAAGCAAATAAAAAGTATACAGTGTAATCTGCCTTAATGGATACCTTCCTAAAGGGGACTCTTGCCTGGTTTCGTCAGCATGTCATAATGAAAGCAATAAATTCTTTTCAAAGGCCATTACCCTTGCACGGACACATTTAAATTTGTTCTTTAGCGTTTGGTCAAAAGAGATTCCACTGTATTTTTTTTTTTTTTTACCTAAAAATAATTTTTTTGCTGTGTTTATTAAAGTTAACAAAAAAAGTTTTCTAAATATTTACTTTTGCTAGTATTTATTTTATTTATTTTAATTTTAGGTAGCAAAAAGATATGACAGTTAAAAACAAAAAAAATGAGTTTAAAAAAAATTCATTAACATCATCTTTCTTTATCTGTCACTAATCTGACAATCTTAATTCTTTAAAATCTTTAACTTTCCACACTTTTAAGTATGAAAACAAAAAATAGTTAAGAAATAAAGAATCATAAATATCAGTGTGAAATTTAACGCTTTAACGAATGGCTTATTGTTTATCCTTGCAAGGACAGGATATAAAATCTAAATGGATGTAAAAAAGAACCCTTAAAGTAATTTTACCTAAAATCGTACAACAATTGAATACAATTGTCATCTTGTTGAACAATAGCACGTGCTATAAAATGGAAAAAAAAGAAAATCTCTTTTTTTCCCAATTTTTATGGCTTAAGGAGAGACTTGTTCGTTATTTTATCTCATTTTTGGGAATTCCCCTGTGAGCGTAGCAAAGTGCAATTGAATATGTAAGAAAAATAAATACTTCATGTTGCAAGCGTTTGGTAAAACCTTAACACCTGCCTTTTTGTCTAAATGTGTGAGTGAGTTTTCGTTTTAACACTAGTTAACAATCTCCTTCAGCATTTATGTCCTTTAAATCATTGTTAAAAAATAATAATAATAATAAGAATATATTTGTAGTCATGACTCATGAACAAAAAATCAAGGTTAAGTAGTGTCAGAAAATTTCCGGACTCTCTTAAAACTACTCGAGTTGTTTTTATTGTACGCTGGGCAAAATTAAATGTTAATAGTTATTGTAAATTTTTTATTTTTTTGCAAAAACCACCAGGGGTCTTTGTGTACCACTTAAGTGAGTGGCAACCAGCAGCGCTGTAAAGGAATTTGAAGTTTTGAATCAAAGGATGTACAATTTTAATTATGAAGAACAGTAGGGTACCCAAGGATTGTACATAGTCCACTTTACACACTACTGCAAATTGCACCTGGGAACAAAACTAAATTATCTAAAACCATTCTGAGTTTTGCTTCGACTCCTTTTTTACTTTTTACAATCATACACCTACAAATATAAACAGTCATACTGTATATTAAGATCTGGCTTAAAAACTAGGACTAACTTAGTATGAACTAAATAAGGAAATTGATTGAAAAAGATCCAACCCTGCTTAAGGATAGTTTGGGTTAAAAAATCTTAAAAAAAATAAAATTTGATAGAGAAATGCTTTAACAAAAGTTGCGATTGAAGACAAACATATACTATAATTAAAAAAACTACAACTTTAAAACATAAATTGTGATTTGGGTCCTAAGTCAGGGCTCGTAGTATGGTAGTTAATTTTTAAAAGCGTACGATTTCTTTGTTCTATATACACAGAAAAAATTCTAGCTTATTTTTTTTTAATTAATATCACAAATTTTTTAATTGAAATCAATTTTTATTTTTTTCTGTGTATTGGTCCACCATAAAAGAAAATTTGTATTACACAAGTAAAATTGCTTTATTTGGCTAAGCCGAATTCTATGTGCATTATATTCTATTGTACACTTCTTTGGGGGCCAGTTTATTTTCAATGTTTAAAAGTCTTAATACATAAAATATATCTGACCCATATTTGGTCCTCCTAGCTCATATGATATGTGCGCTATTGTACCAAAATCAGTATTTAGGGAAGAAAAAAGGAGTTATTTGTCTATAACTCGGTTATTTATGAACGGAATTTTCACCACTAGTATTCTTATAAGTTTGGTAAAAATAAAGTTCATCGACTTCAAAAAGCATACCATTGCTGACTGATCTGGCTGAATTTCAATATAAACTTTTTCGGACAATATGTGATATAAATAAATAGGATACATAAAAGTCTGCATAAGCCCCCTGCCCACCTCCCCTTCTTTTCTTACAGTACATACTACATATATTTTTTTTTCTAAATAAAATAAATTAGAGGTATCTAGACTTTTCTGTGCCACTGTATACTTTATATAGTCTAAGGTAGAGTTCGAAAGATCAAAAGATCTTTTATCGTAAGCAATTTGGACCAAAACAATAAGTTATACGATTTTGAACTTTATGTATACAGACATACAACTAAAGGCTTTTCTTGTTTCCCTATAATTAAGAACATTTTTCAACCTCTTAATACACAGAAAAAAATTGTTTTCATATTTGAATACGAAAATCGCATATTTGATAAAAACATTTTTTTAATTTTCTGCGATGATGAGTTTTGCGGTATTGATAAAAATTTACTGAATTTTTAGTCAACAACCAAGTTTGTTGAGGCAATAAAAAAAGTTGTTGCCCATATAATTTTTGCCAACAAAATCTTTATGCGATTTGTAAAAATAAATTGTTGAAAATGTAAAATAAATCAAACAAAATGTTTATCGAATCGTTATTTATTTATTAATTATGATGTGTTAAATTCCCAAGTTTTATCTTTTGATACATACATTTAAATTTATTATGGGGGGATAAGCTTGTTGTTTAGGCCAGATCATTATGAAACCTTTTCCAAAGACTTTTGCAAAACTAAATAATTTATATAAATATAACTGCAAAGCGAATGAGAATTATGAGCTATGAGAGTTGTAAAAATACTGTCTTTACTTTGATTCAAAAATTTTTTTTTATTGAATATGAAGAAATATTTAATAATTTTAAAATTGTTTTATTGAGTGCTATTTTGCAAATTGTAAATTTGATAAAAAATGTTTCATTAAATCAAATAAAAAGTTGGTTGACCTAAAATTCAATTTTAAACATTTTTAATAACTTTTTTTTTGAGATATTTTTTTCTGTGTAGTTTAAATCTTAAGTTTGGCAGTACTAAACCTAAGTTATGCAAAGATCTCATTGCATTATAAAATCACAAATGAAAGCCAGAGTCTTGTTTTCTGATAACACTGTACGACAAGATTTTTCACCCATGATCAAACTGACCAGATTCTGAAAATAAAGCTTAATAAAATATACGTATCTCTCAGTTTTTCTAGATCAATTAATTTCGCTTCAATTCAATTTTTAACCTGAATCCACCTATATCCAATTTATATATTATTATTATAGAGCAACAATATATAAAATTGTAGTAAAATTTAATGTGATCATAATCTTTGAACCCGTGGACCGATTTTTGCTCATTTTTTACACTTTACATCTGAGAACAGTAAGAAGTATTTAATCAAAAATCTGGCATCTCGATCAACGGATGTGGGTGTAATCGAAGTGATAGACACATTAAAAATTGAATTGCGCGTAAAAACGCAATATGAATTAATCTAGACTGACGTTACTGCCGCCAGCATGGCTCTAAACGTCCTTGTACTTAAGCCCCCGCATCGCGGCAAGATGACTACCCATTCGCGAGGGATCTAGAAAAACTAAGAAATACGCATATTTGTTTAGCTATATTTTCAGAATATGGTCAGTTTGATCATGGGTGATGCCAAAAGATGAAATTTGTCGTACAGTGTAATAACCAGGAATTACAGGCTGATTTGGACTAAAAGTATTAAGAAACTTAGGCCCGTTTTCACAACTTACCGATAGCTAAAAGAAGTCTTTAACCGGCCTTATAAATTGTTCCATTATTAAAACTTTACTTAAACCCTAAAGTGAACGATACAGTAAATTAAGGTTGATCCTACCTGGTATGTTAAAGTTAAGTTGCAATAATGGAACACTTTTTAAACGGCCGATAAAATCCTACCTTTAGCTATCGGTAAGTTGTGAAAACGGGCCTTAAACTTCTAAAGTTATCTTTACGTAGGATAAAGATAAAATTGGTAAAAAGGTTAAACTGAAACTACTTAATTAAATTTAAATCATTTAATTCCTTTACAGTTCCTTAAAGTTCTCAATCAAAAATAAAGTTATAATTTCCTTGCAAAGATAACTGTGTAACTACCAAGTGTATCAACCAAATAAAAATTTCATGATTGCTGCCAAAAAAAAAGGAGGTTAAACTCACTGGCAGACTGAATGGAGCAAGTTGAATATATTTTTTATCTTTTTTTCCTGAAAAACTGCACTTCTGCTTTATTTTTTTTTTCTTCTTAGGTTTTCTACATTTTCTGAATGCTTGTTGTTTTTGCTATTTTCACATAAAAAAAGATAAGCAGGTTATTCATTTTTGGCATTGTTCTACTAGTATTTGAACCCATAGTGAGTGTTGTTTGGCTGTGTGTGTTTCAATAAAACGTGCAAGCAAAAGAGAGTACAAGGACATTGTTAAATGTGTCCTTTTATTAAATGATTTATTATGTGTGAAAACTCGTGTTGTTTGAGGTTATAAATCGATAAAAATTTACCAACAACAACAGCAACCTAACAAATTTTTTTAAAATTGCTTAAACTTTAAAGGTTAATAGCGCCTATTTTGTTTGGTTTTAATTGAGTGTTTTGTTGAAAAATATGAACATGAATTTAAACAATTAAGAAGGTTTTTTTTCTTTGGTTAAAGTAAAGTGTGAAAAATCGCACTTAAGAGCTAAAAAAAAATTTTTCAACAAGTAAAAAAAGAATTTTTAAACAAGGTCTTTTGGTAAAATCAAAAACGGTTATGAAGAATAATTACCTATAAGAGGAAATATGGGTCGAATGTCTTTATTTATTTAAAGTGGCTTAAACTAAACGAGATAAATCCTTTTTGTTCAAAGAAAGAAATTTTTTTATATGTACATTTTTCAAATACTTTTTAATATTATTGAATATTTTAAACAAAACGATAACATTTTCTTAAGTTTAAAACCATAGTTTTAACAGTGATTTTTTAGACAAAACACTTTATAGGACAACTAACTTAGAAAAAAAGTTTTCCACAATTAATAGGGAATTAAAGAATAATAGTCCATATTTTCAAAATATCAATAGTAAATCTTCTAAAAATAGTTTTTTAATGTTTCTGGTTGTTTCTTTTTTTTTTTTTTTGTTTTGTTTTAAGCAAAGAATATTATTGTACTTATCACTTTTTCAAAAAAAAAAAAAGAAAAACAATTAAAATCATATAACTTTTCTTAAATATTTCTTACCACAAATAGACTGTATATTAATCATACTGAAGTAGATCCTGCCCCCAGTCAGAGAAAGTGCTAAAATCTTATCAAAACAATTTCTTATATCCTTCGACTACTTAAAGGAAATCACAATTTGTTACATTATTTTCATGAAAAGAAGCACAAGGAAAAATAGCAGCTGCAATTTTACCTCTTGGATTGCTGCTGTTCCTTTTCCTACGGCATTTTATTATTTAATTCTCATGTTACACTTGAACCCAACAGCAGGTGACTTATTTCCCACTTTTGCTTTTTGCCTTTAACGATAAAAATTCGTAAGAAATGTGTTTCCTTTAAAAACAAGGAATCGTTACTTTGATTCTTCTTTTTGTTTGTTCTACAAACAAATTCAAATAATGTTAACAATTTATTAAAAAGTGTTGCATATAAAAGATTTTCGGAAGTTCTTTAAAATGCTGCTGGTGTTTATTATTAAGAGAAGGATAAATAAAGCTGATTTATTTCGTTAAATGTTCGTTTAAAAAACGATAATGTAATTAATTTAGCTAGAAAGGTAAACTTGCTTTATGTAGAACATAAAAAATAAATCTCATGTTTGGATATGACATCTGCTGTTAGACTGCAAACTTGTTTTTAACAAAATTTCAATATCAATATGACCCGAATAATCTGTTTATCTAAATTTTTTTTAAATATTGGCAATTATATAAAAATATTTTTCAACTTTACTATTGATGTATTCAAAAGTTATTTAAGAAAGGATTCGTGAGTGCCTAAAAGAAAGTATGCGCACGAAAATTTTATGTTGCAATTACGCTCCCTCATAATTAAATAATATTTAAAATAATAACGATAATAAATAAATCATGCGTTACACGAAATCTTCACGTCATGCTAAAATCCCTATAATTCTTTTCTTAATCGCGGAAACTTTCTAAGGCGGGCTTACTAATGTTTTTGAGAAGTTAGACCCTTTTCAGACTCGGCAAGTTAGTTGCGCATGTAACTTGCCGAGTACAACAAAGTCTTTACTAAATATTTGTTTCCTTACCCCGACCTTACCGCTGACGTCTACAAACCAAGTGTTGCGCAAGAGACTTGCGCAAGTAACTTGCCGAGTGTGAAAGGGGTCTTAGCCCATATGTTATATGCAGTTTGACGTCTCTTTTATAGGGAAAAGTTTGTGTGAGTGAGACTGCCTTGAGAGTTAAAAGATTATTCAAGTCTTTCTTTAAAATTTCAACTGGAATACATTTTTATATTCGTTTATATTCGTTTTAATCACAGAAACCTTCTATTCAGTCCCCAAAGTTAGAGCTATCTAGCCTTTGGTGCGTTTTTAAAACAAGTAAGCAGCATCTTTTGAATAGCAGCAGCCCTGCGGAGTTCCGTGAGCAGGCCGAACATTTTCACCAGTGGTAGAAACTCAGCTCATTAAGCCATTTTTCTAAGATCTCCCTTAGCGTAACTTTAGGACCACAACCAGCCCTTTATACCCCACATGTTCTCAGGCAAAAGCTAGCTGAGACCGAAGTCCCAGGGTCTACTGACTCCCGTAATACCTGATATGGTGGTCAGCCGCGATCCAAAGAGATCTGCTAAATTTGAGCTGTCATATTCAAGATATTGACTGCACCTGATTTCCTTAGAGGATATAACACCAAAAGGTTACTTATCCTTAGGATGACTCCTGGCGTACCCACCACTCGGGAGTAATGTTTGGATTTGTTTGAAAAAAAAAACTTTTACAAATCGTTATTGGGGAGCGTAATAATGAAATTGTGTGTAAACAAAAGTTTTGAATGTTCGCCTTTTTTGACAAATAAATAAACAGCTTGAAAAACACTAATTTATGAAATGAAAATAATACCTACTTGTTTTATGTTTATTAAAGTCATGTTTCATTAAACAGAATATTTTCAAATTCATTTAACAATTGAACAAAAAAAAAATCATACACACTAGAGTGTACAGAATTATTTCTATTCACCTAAGAAAAATACACAACCAAAAACAGACGTTAAAGTATTCTATTTTAACAAATTGTATGTAACTGCAACTGCTGCCATGCATCAACTTAAAAAGAAAAAGTGTGTTTGTGTGTATTTTGGTTACCTCGCCACTAAAAATAAAATGCATCTTCTTAATTTTGCGAAAAAAAAAGACTTTTGTTCTCGGAAAGACCATGCAACTCAACACTTTTTTCTGCTGTTTAATTTAAACAAACTTCTAGTTATAACCCCCCATTTTCATTTTTATTTCTATAATTATGGCGTGCACTGTATAAATGCAGGAAAGCAAAAGAAAGAGCGACAGAGAGAGTGGGACAAAAGAATGTTTTGTGTAAGAAGAATTGCAACCAACACTCTTCTGCATTAATTAATTACATTTTAGTTTATTTAAACAAGACTTGCTGGTTTTATGCGTTTTTATTATTTTTGTTGTTGCTGTTGCTATTGTTGGCTAACCTCAATTGCATTGTTGTTTAAATATTTACATACTTATTGTTTACAACAATACCAATATTACCGGCAAAAAGAAAATTATTAAATTATTTTCACTTTTTTTATATGTAAGTCTTCGATGTTGTTGTTAATTTAAATGTAAAATTATATTGATTTTATTATTCGTTCTTTTTTTTGTCAAGTTTCGTGGTGGCATAAATTTTTCTTAAAGAATTGGGGACGTAAAATTACAAAAACCATTGCAATTGCTTGAAAAGTGTAATAATAGTCTAGTGACATTTTTTTAGTCGTAAAGAAATAATTCGATTTCCTTTTTTTAATGGGACAATTAAGAGAGATAGAATAGAATAGAAATGTTTACACCGAGCTCGAAAAATGTGTAAGTAAAATTTTAATCCAAAAGAAAATTAAATTTTAACTTTTTTTAAAATATTGTTCTTTTTGAGTTTTACATGTCTATGTATATTGAGCATGTTTTCTTATTGCATACAGCGCTATTATGATAGAAGCGTCGCACTTACACTGTGCATCACATAAAAACTCCTCTCGTGTGGAATCTCTCGAAAAACTTATTGAAACAAGTGCTTGGAAACTATCGATACTATCTTAAAATATCAAAAATATCGATAGAAACAATGTCGATATCAATATTATTATTTACAATACAGCTATGAAAACATGTAACAGCAACTATAATCAAAGTTTTTCGCAAGTTTACTTGCTATTAATTCGCTCTGACTTCTTTAAAAAAGGAAAAAAATATGTTTTAACTAACGCCAGCACAATTTTTCAAAAACTGTCATCTAAAATTACGTGCGTACATAAAGACATACGTCTTATTTAAAAAATATAAGATGATCTACTTTCAATAAAGTAATAAAAACATTAAACTGTAGCCTGATACCATGTTCTTGGAAGAAAAAGTTGTTGCCAATATTTACATGCGGCCATAAAATCCATACAGTAGCTAAAATAGAAAAACCCCAAATGGGGCTATGTTAGTTTCGGTAAGTTCTTTGAGGAATTCCACACGAGAAAGGGTTTGCACTCGATGACTTCGAAAATGTTGCACTGTGTTATTTACAAAAACAAGTAAGAGTGCTGTATTTGGCTATGCCGAATTTTATATAACCTTCGCCATCGTGCGATGATGGCAGAAAGTTATATATATTCTTTGGATATAATAAAGTCTATTTTGTGCCACGCCTACCTTTTGATAACCAAGATGCTTGAACATAATTTGGAAACATTGACTCTTGCCGTTATCCAGATACACAGAAGAAAGACATAAGAAAACAACAACAACAACAAGGAATTAATGGGTAAAATAGAGGTAGTCGTGGTTTATTGCTCATATCTCAGTTATTTATGGATCGATTTGGCTGAATTTCGATAGCAATATTTAAATGAGCATATCTGACATAAATATATACCACCAAGTCCCGATTATATCTTGGTTGTTCGGAAAACCCATTTCAATAGACCGGTGGAAAGACGGTCAACCGGATTAAAACTTCTTCTCTGATAAGGATTCAAAATATATACTTTATAGGGTCTAGGATCAATATTGCGAATGTTACAAACGGAATGACACACTTATATTTTTTTAACCTTTTAACTTTGGTAAAGGGTTTACAAAATAAATACTATTCGATAAGCAGTTTTCCTTAAAATTGCAATTAAAGAATTAGGTATATTAGAACTGTATTCTTATTCGTATTAGCTTTTGAGTGCACTGACAAACAGGCATATTCGTTGATCTTTCTCGAACACGAGGAAACTCATCACCTTTAAATATTTTGAGAATATCCATCACCGCAATACTGGTTTATAGCTGCTAGCAAAATCGCACAAAGAAAAATCGCCCAAAAATGTTCAATACAAATTTTTGGGATTTTCGATAGGAAATATCTCCCAAGTTTTTTTTTTTTTTGTTTGCTATAATTCATTTTATCGTAGTTGACAAAGATTTTTGGGCGATTTTTAATTTTTTTATTTTGACAAATTCTTTCATAAGATCTAGTAAAATAACTTTTGTTTTCAGTTATCGATATATTGATTATTATTTATTGAAATCCCGAATAGCTAATAGGCTTTTTACACTGATCAACTTCTAACATCAACGATGTAGAAGAAGTGAAACACTCGTTTACATTGCTCACATCTAACAGCAAACAAAAATGTCACCATTTAAAAAAAAAAAAAAAAAATTTTTTAAATAAAAAATGTTTTTTCTACAAAAGTGTTAAAATTTAAAAAGAAAACACAAAAATTTATTTGAAATTCAATTTTTTTAAAATTTAAAAAAAATACTTAACAAAAAAACATTGCAATAAAAGAGAAAACTTGATAAATGGTAGCGCTGCTTTAAAAAAAGAACTTGTTTTTGTTAGTGGTGCCACAATAATAATAAAACTTATTTCCACGTTTCTAGTGATGGCACTAAAATAATCGAAAGATGTAGAATGGAATAAATTGAGATAGGAGCATCTTGTAAAGATGTTGGTTTTAAGCCCTCCGTATTCCTTATGGAAACATCTTCGCAAATTGACGGTAGATGTTAGATATGATCGGTGTAAAAAGGATATAACTCAAGCTTCCCTGCCTTCTGCCGGGCACAAGGACTTTCTCCTCTACCTAAAATGTTTTACATTAACTGTTTGTAGTTTATTTTAAAAGTTTTTCGTTTAGTTAAGATTAAAGCAAAATATAGGCCCGTTGTTTAAAAACAAATTGCAAAAGACGAATGATTTTCCGTTCATTTAAAATATTAAGGGCTAAAAAATCAGAGCAAATTAAACTCTCTTTTTGGTTTAAAATGTGTTTAAACCAACAAATTTATAAATCACTAAACATATAAACCATCTTTTAACGCATAAAATGGGCGTTAAAACTACCAATACAGACCAAATGAATTTGACAAGATTTATCGTAGTGCTGCCACATGTTATTTTTTTAACAATCAGTAAAACATGTTGAGTTTAAACTACATACATATGTATATAAATTCAAGTTTAGTTAAACTAAACCAGCGTATAAACCATTAGTGATTTATAAGCCATTAGTCGTTTGTTGTTTAAAAAAAAGTTAGTACGCTTAGATTTTTTTAACAAAATTTTAAATCAGTAATTTTTACTGTAATTAGTAAGTTATTTTTAAACATTTAAAAATAAACTAATTTTTTGTCTGATTTAAATGAAAAATGATTTGTTTGTTTTATATACGTTGAGTTTACTTACATCATATTTTGATTGTATGGTTTAGCCAATACTGGCTTCGCTTACTAATCCTGATTTATTCAATAATGTGGCTCTACTAACTGAATGAGATTTGTGTGTAGATAAATAATCCAGAAAGTATTTTGTAGGACCGATAGGTAGGATAAAACCAAAAAAAATGGTAAAAGATATGCAAATTATATGTCACTTTATATTTAAAACTAGAGCAGATAGGGAGAAACTAATTTCGCCATCAACAGATGAAAATTCATAATCAGCTCTTTTTATTGCAGATAATTAACATAAACTCCATTTTGTTGGGCTGCGTTATCAGTATTTTCAATTTTACAAAAAATCTATTGAAAATGGAATTTTATATTAATAAGTCACGAAAACAATTTGCAAATAAATTGGAAATAAAATGTGTGATTTTTTTTTACTACATATTTTTAACTATTAGTGTTACCATATGACTATATTTTTTCAGTGTGGCATCACGGACAAATAAGAAATGCGTATAAACAGGGTTTGAGGAGGTATTTTATGAAAAACTTTTTGGCAACATTTCCAATGCAACACTGATTAGGGTTGATATCAACAAATCGTGCGGATTAATTAGGTAATTAACTTACAAAAAAATACATACATCTGTTGTTGTTTTACATTTCATTAGAATAGCTTATAAATGTACAAAAAAAATCTAAGTCCCCCCAATTCACAAAATATCGAACGCAAGTTTTCTTAACTCAAGTATTAATTTCTATATTTTTTATAATCTTTTGACACATTTCAGAATATGCAAAGTCTAAACAAAGCAATATACTCAAGTACTTTAGCTCATATTTAAACAACATTTTCGCACATGTCATGCTTTTTTTCATCTGCAGGAGTAATAAAGATAAAATTAAAATTATAATAATGATCATCATCTTTATAATGATGCGTATCTGGTAATACGCTTTTCATCTTCGTTTTATATGGACTGTCATATTTGACACCACTGACAAGTGATGGGGTGTACAAATGCAACAACAAATACAAATTCTAAAAACATAAGATAATTTCCCTTTTTACTTAAAAAAGAAAAAGTAAATTGAGGGGTTCAGTGTTTGGTGGAAATGGTCTTGCGAAAGAGAAAATGCAAAATATGGTTGCACTTTAGTTAAATACAACAACAAAACGCACAGAGTTTCTATTTGATTTGATAAAATAACTTCCATACTTTGCATTTATTCTTTTGCCAGACTTTTTGCACAAAACAGAGAACACCGCTATTGGTGTCGGTGATGGTGATGGGTGCTACCATTATGTCAACAACAGCTTGAGCAAAACAAAAGAAATACGTAAAGGCATTATCTTACAATACGCTTGTTTAAAATATGTTCATATAACATTTCATATGTATAAACAGCTAAAAATAAATTTATTATTATTGGTACGTGTTCAACAAAGTTTAACATGTTATTATGAGTACAAATAATCAAAATGATGATACAAATGCGAATGAATTTAATTGTGCCCGTGTTTTGTATTTTTTTTTTTATTAAAAATTTGCTATGATGACGGCAATGTTAGGGAAAGTCTCTGGTATTATTTGTAGGATACGCAAACAAAAGACCTTTTAGTCAGTCATCTGTATGCACATGGATGAATAGAGTTACTACAGTCTTGCCATAATTCGACTATTCATGGAAGTTAAATGCAACAACGACTGACTCATTGTATAAAATGCCTTTGTAAGGGATACAATTTTCTTATAAAAAAAAAACCATGAATAATTTTAATAAAGGTTAACGTGAAAACATGACAGACATGCATCGAAATTGCAACATTTGATAGTAAAGTTAGTAAGAAATTGTCAGATTTTTAAACAATTGAAGCAAATTTGCTAAGAATTAGAAACAAAAAAACTAAAAAAGTGGCAATACTTAAGTTATTTTTGTTATCCTAAGTCAATACTCTCTAAACCGCTTCTCTAAGAATATTGACAGCATTTGTTATTTTACACCTTTAAGCTACTTATGGTGTTTTCTTTTCTACAAAAAATGTCACATTTTATTTAAAAAATGCAATTTGGTGTTCTTTTCTTAAAAATGCTTTGCTCTCTAAAAGGGCAGCGTGTTTTATTCTAAAAAAAATCACCCTTAAATGTCATAGACATTGCACTTTACGCCCCGTATAAAAAGAGAGTGTTGATAATGCCATGTAAAGAGATGGTTTCTGTTTATATATGGGGTTACCAGACAAAGTTGGGAAAAAATTGCCTCTTATCAGGACAGTAAAAATTTTAAGTTTTAATAGTTATTTTTTCTATTATTTTATAGTAAAAACAAAAGATAGCCTTACATTGTTAATGGTATGTTGTCAGTGGTAGACCATTTAAATGAATTCGGTGTTGTAAAATTATTTTTGAAAAAAACGTGGTGTTAATCAATCGGTAATCTGGCAAAGATATTTTCTTGTTTACATATTTTATGAGAAAGAAACTAAAGAAATTGGAATTTCGTCATTCATTTTGTTCATTTATTTCTTTATTTAATATCAATCTATTAACAAATTAAGGTTTATGTATATTTTTTTTATATTTTGACAAACACACTTTTTGGTTTATGTACATATTTTTTTTTTATATTGAAGAACAAACTTTTAGTCAGCTGTTAAAAACAGGGCTATCCAATTTTGTGTTTTGTTCTCGTCAAATAAAAAATTGCAGTATTACATGTTCGGCAAGACATTTTATACATGTACCCTTTTAAAATGTGGTATTTTTTTTGTAGAAAAGAAAACAACATTAGATTTACGGAAACCATAAATATGCAATTGCATGTTATTCCTTGTGCGACCAATGATGGCAGAAACGGAATATTTATCCGTTTTAGAGCCTTTTATGAATTTTGGCATCGATTTGTTAGTGCATATTTTTGCATATTTTACCGTTGCTGCAGCCTTTTTGTGCATAGCTTAGTTAAACGAGCATTTTTTAAGTTAAGGAATATTTTGATGCAAGTAAAATTCTTTTGTAAAATTTTTTCGCAACAAATAAAATTTTTTTGTTTTTTTTTGAAATTCTAGTAAACAGATGGCTTTTATGTTTTAAATACGTATCTGCCCTGCAGATAATACGACTAGTCCATACACGCATGTAAAATATAGCCCATAAGGGACTAGGACTAGTCCATAGGTACCCAAATGTATTAAAAAACATGGTATATTTTACATTACGATGTCCTAGGGCTGGACCATATGAC
This sequence comes from Pollenia labialis, assembly GCA_949318255.1. NCBI lineage: Eukaryota > Metazoa > Arthropoda > Insecta > Diptera > Polleniidae > Pollenia > Pollenia labialis. Next base: position 118,239,960 of record OX439139.1, on the reverse strand, counting down.
CTAGATTGGTATAACAACAAAGTAGTCTTAAAATTACTCCATGTTCATACATACTCCTAGTGGATTAGTTATGAAACTACTCCATGGTATACTCTAGAGGATTAGTCTTGAAATCGTTTAAAAACGAAAACATGTCGTTAAAAATCGAAGACAAGTCGTTTCCCTACAAACTCTTTTTTAACAATGGCATGGTCCCTGCTTGCATAACATTGGACCAGTCCATGAAGTAGTCCATTTGATCAAAATAGATCACGTAGTTCAATATTATCTGCATTAGAGATGAGCGATATTTCCGTACCTGTGATTTAATCACTGTTACTGAAAAATCACGAATCACAGTTGTGACCAAATCTGTTAAGTAACAGGTACTTGCTAAGTTGTTATTTTCTTATTTTGTTTCATACACAAATTTATGATATTTCACTGTTTGTGTGGGTAATAGCGTTTTTTGCACTCATGAATGTAATTGTTGCTATTTTTTCTTTTGTTCTCTCTTCTTCCTTTTTAGAATTTTTTTTACAGCCAATGTTTATTTGTTCAAGTATGTCCAACTAAACAGGTGATCGTTTTTGTTGCCTTATTTCTTTGTCAAACTCCATAACAAAAAATTTTCAAATATCCTAGAACAAAAATAAAAGTTGTGATCACAATCACAGTTTTAAATAACAGTGATTTTAAAATCACGTTCACTAATCACGATGTTCCTTAAAAATCACGGGATCGCTCATCTCTAATCTGCATGCTGTATACCCAACGTGTTGCTTTAATTTCGCCATCTACATTTAATTTAAAGATAAATGTTATGCGATGTGTATAATACTTAGAAATCTAGACAAATCTTTTAGTAAACCGATCGACTCAAAATCACTTTTTAAAAAGATCTAAGGATGTCCATCCATCTGTCTGGCTGGTTGTCTGTCCAATTTTGTAGATAATTTGATCAAATATGGAATAATTTTATGTAAATAGTGAGAATCGGTAAAAATTTCTTCCAAATTAGACTCTTCATACCCGTAAACCACCTAATTATGTAGGTATTTAAATTAAAATCTCCCCAAAAATATTTAACTGCAAAATAATTTATTTTCGAATCGGTTCACATTTGCCCAAAGAAGTCATCCTTAAAAAGCTTCAACTTCCTTTTAAATATTAACATTTAGCGACCGTACCTAAAATTCCTTTAAGACAAAAACCCATATGGATGTTGATATCTAGATAAACACCTCTTATCTAAATTTTAAACTAATATTTTTGGGTATTTTTTTTAATTTTTTTATTAAATTGTTGAATATTTTGTCTACAAATAAGCATTTTTTGATTTTTTAGGGCATATTTTAAACAATTTTCAGGGCATATTTTCCAGTTTTTACTGCATATTTAATGCGCATAAAACGCGTTTTTAGAGCACATTTCTGGTTTCCCTGCTTATAATGCTAAGCAAAGATGTTTGGCTTATTTAAACATTATTGAGAACATATAGTGTAGCCAATCGCAACTTAACTGCCCCCTAAGTAACCTAGTCTGTAGTCAGTTGCATTTGCAATGCATGCAATTTGTACGCCAATACACAAATTATGGCAACTTCTGTAGTGTTGCTACTTATAAAAAAGCTGTTAGCCCAAAAATCCAATTGAAATAATATTAAGTAAAGTATTTATCGCTTGTATGCATACCAGTAATAAGCATTTAACGCTTTAATGCATTCCAACTTCTGCAATTATATTTTGATATTTGAAAAAGTTCTGTTTATGCATAAACCGCATTAATGCATCCCAAATATAATACAATTATAAGTAATTGCTTTTATAGATCCTTACAAAGGGTGTCCCAACATTTACGCAAGATTTGATTTTTTAGTGTTTTTTTTTGTTACCAACACATTACTGCACAAATGGCGACAAATTCAAATCTTGCGTTAATTTTAATTTCAAATCAACGAAAGGCTGTACAAAAACGAATTAAACCTTTGTTTGGTAAGGTTCCATTGGCAGCCGCAATGATGCATATCTCAGCAATTAGTTCCCTCTGAGGGTTCCTATGTATCATGGCTGCTGACATTCGCAATCAGCCTTCCCGTTGATTCAATGAAGTAGCGGATCCTATTCAAATCGATGTCAGAGACAAGTTTTGCAACTAAAAGTTCATCGACCAAACAATGCGAGTCTTAGATCTCCTCGTCGCCGCAACTTCTACACAGGTCATTGTAAGGGAGCCCTTGCTCTTGGGAGTGATTTTCTATTGGCTATTGGTCAGTTATTACTGCAATTAGGTTCCTGAAGTGAAGTCTGGGCAGCTTTCAAGCCCGCCTAGTCCTTTTTTCATCTATAATAGGCAAGATTTTTTTCGTTTTCCACAGGTAGTTTTATCAAATCATCTCTGACTGGCAATATGATAATAACTTGTGTGCTTTAAGTCGCTCACTCCTCAGAAGTGAAACACCTATATAATATATTGAACTGTTCGGATTCAAGGTGGTGCTTGCATAAGCCAACGAGTCAGCCATACAGTTTCCATGTATGTCCCTGTGTTCAGAAGCCCCTTCAAGGGTAACTATTGAATGTCTCACTTCCTCCCCCGAAGACATCCGCCATTATTGGACGATTTTCATTCTCTAGGGATCTTATGGTCGCTTTACTATCAGTAATATGTTCGGTGAATATGATATGTTATGATATGTGAATATATTTAAGGGTATTGCTTCATCCTGATCTTATGGTGTTTTCTTTTCTACAAAAAAATGTGCCTTTTTTTAAAAAAAAATTCAATTTGGTGTCTTTTTCTTAAAAATTTTGCTCCCAAAAAGGGTGGCTTGTTTTATTCTAAAAAACTCATGCTTTTCGGGAGCAAAATTTTTAAGAAACAGACACCAAATTGCATTTTTTTTTTTAAAAAAGGCACATTTTTTGTAGAAAAGAAAACACCATTAGTTGTGCCAAAACGATTCCTGTTTAAAGGGACAGAATCATCGCAGCGTCATCTACCTCATTTAATTTGGTTAATGAAAATGATTCACTAAACGTCGATCTATTTTAAAATCGCTTTAAAATGTTAAATATACTTAAATCACCAGCTTTTTCTTAAAAAGAAAAATTACCAGACACCCAAATGACTTTAAAAGTGGTTTAAGTCATCATTTAAAAAACTCATGCCTCAGATCATTTTTCTAAGATAAAAAAAAATTAATTGAAATAATCTTGAAAAAAAGTAATTGCAATAATCTTTTATTTTTATGATTCCTTAAAGAACATATTGGATAATTGAAACCTCTCACAAATTATTTAATTAAAATTTCAATGGTAATTTAATTGTAGATAATTTTTTTTCTTTTCTTAATACACTTAAAAACACACTAGGAACCACCACAAAAAAAAACAAACTGGTGTGGCTTTAACAAAATAAAACAAAAATTGGAAAACAAAAACTCGAGTAGCAAAAAACAATTCCAGCTAAAAATTTTATTATTTATTCCACAAACTCACTGTCAAAGCAATTAAGAATCGTTCGCTTTTTTACGATTCAATTTATAGAATTGTCACTGGATTCAGACCAAAAAACAAAACAAAAAAAAAAACAATAACATTTTTTAAATAAAAATAGACGGCGAAAAAACACAAAATAGTTCACTCCCTGGCCGGGAAAACATGGCCAAAGCAAACAGCAGATGCGTTCCCCAACGTAAATTTTTTTAAAATAAATGCAGACGAGTTTTTAAAAATTTAAAAAAAAAAACGGAGCAGACAGTCATGCAGCAACAAAAAAGCATGTCAAATCTATTTACATATTCTGTTAAAGATTTTTTAAAACAATTTTTATTAAAGAATTTGGGAAATGTTAACGTAAAAGTAATTAAATATATTTAAGAATCTATTCTTTTTAGGCACCTTTAATTTACGTACAAAATAATGATTTAATTAATTCTTAACACGATTTTAAGGCCTGAAGAGCCACAATTTTCTTTGTATATCGATTTATTTTCTTTCAAATTAATGTATCGTTGATCTATTGCTAAAGACCCTTTTACAGAATACTAAACTTACTTAAATTGAAAATGTTTAAAAGAGTAAAAACAATTTGTTATGAAATGTCTAAAAATGTATAAAGAAATTTGACAGCCGTATGGTTCTCACTTTTTTTTCTCTTTGTTTAAAGTTGTGAAAGTGTAGACGCAAAATACATACAACATGCTGACGGCATAAAAACTGCCCTTAACTGTTGAAATTTTTGCAGATGAAGGACTGCATGCAATGGACAGCTAAGAGAAATTTGTTTGTTGACAAAACCATCGATCCAAAAGTGAGCTTCTTCCGATAGTCGTCTTAAACGCACTCCACATAATCTCGATATTGTTAAAAAATAAAATTATAATTGCAAAGGCGTTTGAAGCGTGTTTAAACGATGTTTGCAAAGTCAACATCATTCACTTCCGTTCGAAAAATGTCGAAAACTAAATGCATTGTACCTTTTGAAACCCCCTTTATTTAACTCTAAGGTCGAGTTTTTTAGATGTGGATTAAGTTTAAACTTAGTTTAACGTAGTCTAAAACTCGGATTTTTCCGGCGAAATTTGATTTTTTTTCTATTACATTAAAGGCCAAAATTTTAAGCAAACTGAGCTGTTCCGTCAAAATTTTGTGTACAAACTTAGTAATGGCGGCACTAATCTGTTTTCAGGTTAACTAAGCCTAGTTTAACTGAGATCTTAAAAACCCTGCCTTAGACGTAGAATTTTTTTGACTTAACATAATTATTTTATTTAAAGCTTTAATAAGCACATTGCCAACAATTTACTGTAAACCTTACGTTAATTTTGGGACACCCTTTATTTAGACTTACACAATTATCTTATAAAATTGTCTTAAAATTATATAAATATAAATTGTTTTCATCAATTGTTTATTTCTTTTCAATCTAAATATTTTGGAAGAGAAAGGGCAGTTTGTTTTTCTTTAACATTAAATTGGTATTTTAAAAGTTCTTACAAATTATTAACAAAATCTTGGAATACAAATTTGTAGTTCCTTTTATAAATTTTTTATCGTTAATCAAGATTTATTTTCTTCTTTGCCCGCTCGTAGATGAAAATACAAACAACTTTTCGAATCTTATTAATAGACTGCTTTAAGTTTTATGAGTTTAAATTTATCCATTTCCAATTTTTTAAACAATTTAAATGTTTCTTTTTCGATTTGTAAAGAAAATTTATTTAAAGCTCTCTAAAATCTTACATACTTTAGAAACACGAGGGTTGAAATAACATAAAATCGTTTATTAAATTAGGCAATTGTAAAAAAAAACTGCATTAACAACTTGAAAAACAATCCAAATTTTTATTCAAAAATATTGCCCGTTTTGCGATGATCAAATGTGATTTTGCTTGTTTGCACAAACATGCTTAAAATGTTCAGTATTTTTTAAGCTTTTTGTGCTGCCTAGTGCTATTTTTTTTTTTTCATTTCATTTGCTCACTGAAGAAGCATAATAAATTGACTATGAAAACATCGATAGAATTAAATCAAACATTGATGGGGAATGCCACGCAGGGTAACTCACGGATCCTGAGTGAGATCGAGGCTGGTGGCTGTTACCTGGGACCACCCGGCTCCACTGATTATGTGGGCACCAGGGTCGATTTTTGGCGGTTGCCGTAGGTAATAGTGCGTTCTAGGGAGAGCTGGTCAGGTAGGAGCAGATTATTTGGTGGATTTGCTATATTCACTGATGGCTCGAAGATGAGGGGCACGGGTGCGGGGCCTACATTGAGGATCTGAACATTAGAATGTCATAAAGGTTTCCCGATGACTGCAGTCTTTTTCAGGCGGAGGTTCTGGCGGTCTTGAGGGCCGTGGAACTGATAAGAAACAACATTGATAGGGGCTCGGAGGTCACTATATATGTGGACAGCCAGGAGGCTCTTAATGGCCGTAAGGGGCTGTTATGTGAACTCCAAGCTAGTTGATGATTGTAGGAGGGCTCTGGAGGAAGTCTTAGGGGAGTATACGGTGAGGTTGTGCTGGGTGCCGGGTCACTGCGACATAGGTGGCGATGAAGTTGCTGATGTGTTGGCAAGACAGGGCTCAGAGATGGAGGACCCTAACTGTATGGAGGCGGTTAGGCATAAAATAGGCTTCTATTTGGAAGAATCAGGGAGTGGATTCTGGGCGTGACCAATCGGGCCTCGGGGAACCGAACGGACTGCCGGGTATCACAGACGCTGTGGCCGGTGCTTAGGATTCGGGGTTGCTGCTGGGCAGGATTAGGGTCGGCGTTAGGACGATGATATGAATGATCACGGGCCACTGTATTATAGGCAGGATGGCGGTGAGGATGGGATCCGATTAGTCGGATATGTGCAGGTTATGTGAGGACCCTGAGGAGTTGGAGACAGTTCAGCACTTTTTGTGCCAGGTTGCAGGGCAGCAGGCTTAGGTGACTGGGCAGTAGATTCCTGGGAGAATTAGGGGATGTCTCGGGTTGCGGGCTCGAGAATCTGATAGGATTCGTAATGGCAATGGCCTGGCTGCGCGAGAGGAGACTGGGTGCTTACTTCTCTTCCTTCTTTTCTATCCGTCTTTTAATTCTGACTTGTGCTTTCGCCATTTATTTCACCTACTTTCTATCTTTATATAGCTATCTCTAAATGAGGCGTCACAATGGCCATACTGATCTCTGGGTGAAGGTGTGAAGGAGACTTCACACCAGCCCTATTACCTACCTACTTACCTACCTACCTACCAGAGATCAGCAATGAGTAGTGAAAAAGTGAGTAGAGCTAAATCATGACTCATAATTTCTTTTACTTGTACGCACTCATACTTATTGCAATGTTATTCATATGCATATTCACTCAGAAGTTTAATTTGATTCATCGTACTCATAGTTATTAACATTTGTAGTTGTTGATTTAGAATCAACTTAACTCAATGTGTATTTTATACACATACACATATACATATACACTGTATAGACGAAGCGAATTGCGAGGCTGCCAGATTTGTCCCCGAAAAAGCAAATTGACGATTTGGCAATTACAGTTTACTAAAGTTGTATGTATGAAGTGGACGATTTTTCAGCAAATTTATCTGGCAGCGCTGATTATGAAGTTGTGTGTTTCATCTGTTGTGTTAAAACGGTAAATGGATGAGCTAAATGATTTGAATCAATGTGAGTATTATAAGTATTTTTCTAAAATTATACTTCAAACTGAGGTCATTTATGAGTATGAGTATGATGTCGACGTCGCACTCATATTAAATTCTCTTGTGAGTATGATTGCATCAGAGTAGTTTAGTTTAAATGATTTCTACGCACTTATACTTACAATTGCATGAGTCAGTATGAGTAGCGAAAAGACGATTCATTGCTGATCTCTGCTACCTACCTAATTCAAACATTAATGTTTCGACAAAGTATGTGTTTGTCATGAAGTTTGTGTACCACCCTGCAGTGGTAAGTATGATAACTCTATGATAGATATTTGTCGAAATTTTGCGGTAAAAATTACTTCTTCAACTACCGAAAATATTCTTAATAATCAAGAAGCATTAGCTAACATGAAAACACTGCACTTTAATATTTAATAAAAATCTAGTTCTCCATTAATTACCACTTAACTCTCCCAAGAATTATAGTGGAAGGCCAATGTACGCGGCATGCGGCTGCGGGCGGCGATCAGCTGTTTAGTTTTTCGCTTGAAATTTTTTTGATAGGCAAATGAAAGCGGCACATTTTAAAGCGGTAAATGTTGAATAAGCTGTTAAAAAATGTTCAATCTATAAAAAAAAACGATTTGTTTGAACATTATAAGAATTTACTTATCAAATAAGATTTTTTCCTCTTAATTTGTAATGTTTTTTATATTTCTTTTGTTAAATGTTTATGTTTGTGTATGACGACGTCTACTTCACGCGGCTTAAAACAAAAGTTGAAAAAATTCAACTTTGCCGCGCGGCATCTTTTCCAAGTAATACCAAGTCTTATTTTTTATGATTTGTATTTTTTTTTTGTATAAACATTTTTGTAAACATTGCTAACATTTTCACAATGGCAATGCTATTGCCGCCCGCAGCCGCATGCCGCGTACATTGGCCTTCCACTATTAAAATCAGCTGTGGAGCCAGCTATTATTTTTCGGTTGTTCTCTTCCTAACTCTCTCTCTCTCTCTCTAGTTTATTTCCTTTAAATGAATGTAAAATTTATGATACTAATTGGATTCATTTTATTAATACGGATCAGTTGCCCCTTTGTAATCTAGAGTTTATAGAGTTGCAGTTTTTGAATTTTTCATAATGCTAATGCATCAAGCAAAAATACTCTGAGCCTTCATTAGGTACATGAATTCGGTTCAGCTGTTGGTGCTCGCTCGCGCTTCAGGGCTATATCGTCAATTCTTAGGAAAAAGAAATGTCATTCTCTTTTCACTTCCCTCCTCAACACTCAAGACTTGAGGGATAAAACCTAAAGATGTGAACCAGCACTTGCTTTGCCAATGTTAAGTATTCTAGAAGAAAATCGTTCATTATCTTGAAATCGAAATGAATTAGAATTAAAATTGAACGTGATTTTGATTTCAATTATTTACAAAATTTATTTCGGACATGCTATTTAAAATTTATGCATTAAAAACAAGTGTGATTCGTTTTGAAACCACCTCTCGCATTTTACTTATTGCTTAATTTTTCAATTCCAATTAATTGCCTAGAAACTTTATTAACTCTAAAACTGAAAAATATTAACGCATTTAAATTGATTTACTAATTTTTGATTTTTCATTTTCAATTTAAATGTTTTTTCTTATTGTTAAAAATGCACAAATTTTTTTTTAATTCTCTTCACAATTTCTGTTAAATTTTTAATGGAGTGTTTAATTTATGAATCACATGTTGTAAATATTCTGCTATTTGAAACAAAATGAAAAATCCCATTTGTTTAAGTGTTATTCGATTTTATATGTTTTTTTTTCTTTTGTTTGTTGTAATGTTACGAAACTAAGCATTAAATTGGAAAAATATTTGTGTTAAAAAAATTTTTTTTCTTAACATAGAAAAATATTTAGTGTCATTGGCAATAACTGCTGGAAATTATGTGTGAAAGATCTGAATGCAATTATTTACTAAAACTTTTCATTAAAAAGGTTATTTGTTTAATTGTGACATAAAAATTAATAACGTTTTATGAATAAAAATTTCCCGGGAGTTTTTCCGCTTTTCCCATTTATACAATTGAATAAACATAGGAAAAATAGGAGAAGGAAGAAAACTTCCGGAGAATTTTTATTCATAATTGGGCTATATATTTATGTGCAGGGTTGCAGACAATCTGGCAGTTGAATACGTGGGGGAGGGGGTATCATAGCGGCACTGACCACATGCTATGTGGAACCAGTAGGCGTTGAGCCGGTTGCTATATCCCGGCCTTAGCTGAGCCAGACCGACACTTGTTTACGCAATAGCTGGTAAGCGTCCTTACGGTACGACGTTCATGCAGTAACCTCAAACTGCGGTATTTATAGCAATTTTATTATGTCGTTCAAGGCTGCTGTATACGAGGTATGATCCAAGGGATCTTGCACATAACTCCGCATGTACTGCTCGTATACACAAAGTTCCTACCTGACATGCCTTCAGGGAGTACCCAACTATTAATGTTAAGGTTGGAATGGCTTCTACAGCGACATCCGTTTAGTCAGAATGATGTTATGTTCCCTGTCTCTGGCATTCCCCGACAGCCAGCTCTACCCAGCGAAATGACCCGAATTATTCGGCCAAGGGATATAAACTCAGTAGTCAGTGTTAGTTTCCTCTATTTTAAGCAAATCACAATACTGTTAATAGCTGATTTTTTACTTCCTGAATGACGTGCTAAAATTTTTATGTTTTAAAATATGTTATTGTCTTATTGTTGTATCCAATATAAAACCGTACCGCTCTTTAATCTCCTGGTTATCCCAAAACATTCAACGTATATTGACTTTAAAAATATTTTGTCTATTTTTTTTAACTAAACTTTAATTGCATCAAATTTAACAAAATTTTGTGTTTTCTTAAGAAGATAAAAATCTCTGCAATTAAATAAAATTTAATAAAATATTAATGCTTCTACATACAAGCTTTAAATATTAGTTTATAAGAAATAATTTATCGTAGACTTATGTAGGTTATCATTATAAGAAACTAGAGATTAAATGTTATTAAAATTTACATAGATAAAGTCAGTTAAGTAAAAACGCACTTGGCTTGCATGTTTAAAACTATGAAAGTTAATGTAAACGAGATTGTAAAACTTTGTTAAGAAGAAGCATTTCAAAAATGTGTGTAACCCAGCAAATGTTTTGCAGAGCTATTTAAAAACCTATTCACACAAGTAACAAATTAGAAATAGACTTATTTAGAAGACTTACGGCCTATTTTACCAAGTTCAGTTATAATTAACTTTCAGTTATAGCTGTCTAAAACATATTGTTCACTGGAAGTTAAAGTAATAGTTAGTCTAAACTTAACATCACGGTTTTTCAAAAATTGCCGCTATCGTTTGCTTTTCTCTTTTAAGCAAGCAAAATTTGGAAAGACTGTCATGTCAGACTTTTTGAAATACCTTGAAGTTCATCTTTTTTAATATATTTATTAGAAAAAGTATGTCAAAGTATTAAAGAAATAGAATCTGGGAATTTTTTTCTCATGTTGAGTAACATTTATTATAAACATTTTCATATTATTTAAATGTCTATTCTAAGTCAAATTACAATCCTCAAAAGCTTTTATACTTTAATAGTCTTATTCCTTAGAATACACATTTGAATAATACGAAAATTTATATAATAAAAGTTACTCAACATGAGGAATAAATTCCCAGATTCTATTTTGTTATCATTAATTAAAATTTACATTTGTTAACAATTGATCAGAATTAGCCCGTGAGAAAATTAAAAATCTCAATAATAATAATAAAACTAATAAAATTGGGTTTTATCTATTATTTATTTTATTTTTTTTTCCAGGAATAAGTATGAAAATTTATATAATTAATGTTACTCGCCATGAGAAATAAATTCCCAGATTCTATTTGTTAATATAATTAGGTTAAATACATAAATTTTACGAAGGCCGTAGCGGGCCAGAAAACGCATTACATTCTGCTGGTATCTAATAGTTGTATAAATTTTCTTTACAATTTACTTCATTGCTAGCCAAAGGATAGCTAAAGTAAGCCTCGTAACAGAAATATACAAATAAAAAATTCTGATAGTGCTTACAAAATATTCCTAAAAAATATTGAAGGAATAAGACTATTAAAGTATAAAAGCTTTTGAGGATTGTAATTTGACTTAGAATACACATTCGAATAATATGAAAATTTTTATAAAAAATGATAAAAGTTAGATTAAAAGTGTATTAAAAACAACTTCCACACTTTTGGAATAGGGAATATTTATCTAAATAATTGGGGGATTCACAAGGTGTGCTATCAAGTCATATCGTCATAATGTCTTAAATAATATTTTACAATTAAAATGAATGTTGTTGGGCTTTAAACAAAATAAAAATTTTAATGCTGTGTTCCTTGATACGTCATAACTGTACAGTAGAAATCTAAATTATAAGCGGTAGCCCACAGCAGTTATATATATGTCATGTAATTATTTTAAGACATATGACTTTACAACGTTATGACTACCTTATGAATACCCCATATGTCTAATTAGTCAGATTACTTGTTTAAAAATCTATTTTCTTATGATTCCAAGAACTACAGGGTAGTATCTTTAAAATTTCTTTTAAAAATTTAGTTGAATATTTGCTATTTAATGGATCACAAAACTGTTAAACAGCTTAGAGTTTTAGACATAGTAATTTCTCTCATTTCACCCACTTGGTATACTTAGTATATACAACACGCTTGTCACTTCTGGGTCTTCAAATTTTTAGTAAAGAAGTGTGCAAAGTAGATTTAAACTTCACTGCTATAGTAAAGCATCATTTCCATTTAAGCCTACTGGTATATATTAAGGTAATAGAATCATTTCATTAATAAATTACAGTGTAACTTTTGAATACAATTTCAAAATAAATTGAACATCAGAAAAGAAGATGATACAATCATGAAAACATATCTCAAGACTAGAAAAGTTGGATTAATGTTTTCCAAAAAATTTTATTTTCTTTAAGAATAAAAACGATTATAAAATTTCTTAAGGATAAGCTCTTTTTCAAATTTAAAAAGAAACAAGTGAGAGTGCCATATTCGGCTATGCCGAATCTTATACACCCTTCACCTTGGTGCGATAATAACAGAAAGTTATGTAAATACGGTTCTTTAGATATAAATAAATCAACTGTCAACTTCTCCAATCCCGCCCACATTTTGCCGGATGTTGTGTATTGATAACCAAGATGCTTGTACTTAATTTGGAAACTTTGGATTCTGCTGTTTTCCAGATATACATTTAAATAAAATACAAAAAGAAACAACAAAAAAGGATTTTTTGGTAAAATTATAGGCAGTCATTGTTGTTTGCTTATATCTCAGCCATTTGTGAATCGATCAGGCTAAATTTCAATAGAAAACAATTCCGGACTATATGTGACATAAATGTATAACTACCAAGCCCCGATCATAGCTGGGGTCTCCGGAAAGAGAATTTCAACAGCCACACGGACAGACGGGCATCGTTAAATCAACTTTGCTCTTCATAAGGACCCACAACATATATACTTTAAAGGATCTTAGATTAATAATGCAGGAATTACAAACGGAATGACAAACTTTTATATACCTTTTTACCTTCGGTGAAGGGTATAACAACTCTTAAGGTTTTTAAAACGACCACCCATACAGAATGCAGAAATATGATGGTCACTTTAAACACCTAAATTGTTTGTATTTTCAAAGATAAAGATAACAAATAAAGACATTTTTGGAAAACCCTCTTTTAAAGAAAAAGGATTTTTGATAATAACCATAATGATTATAAAAATATTTATGAGATTTTGAGTACCTGCTGTTGTGAAAAATAATAAACACAGCCGAATTTTTATATTAAAATATTTCTACAACTTTTTTTTCATTTTTAATATTTAAAGAGAAAAAAAAAATAAATGTAATTACATGTTATAGTGAAGAAATATGGCTGAAGGCTGCATGTTGCTCCAGTTTTAATGTTGTGCACTGAAATTAATTTTTTTTTACCATCAGGATTTGAAAAAAAAACACGCAGTCAAGCAGCAGCAACGAAATGAAAACTCATTCTGACACAAACCTCAAAAAAGTTAAGCATATAAATCATTTACCTTTAAAAATGTGCATATCAGAAGAATACAAACATACATGCATGCATGTAAAACTATTGTAGTCCATGGATTCATAGTTTTCCCCACAAACACAACATTTTACAATAACCAAACTGAAAAAGTGGAAAATGATGGAGAAAAAAAACCACGTGTAGCTTACACAAAAAATAAAATTATTTAAATTTTTTGTTTCACTTTTTTCGTGTTTTCTGGGCCGGAAATGCTGTAAAGTTCGTAGCTTCTGTCGTGATAGACGTGTGTACGTGTTAAACACGAGTTTTGCCTGAATCAGGGAGAAAAATGTGAAAAACAAACCAAGCGTTATATGGAAAATAGATTGTGGTCATGTTATTGTTTTTTTTTTATTATTCTTTTTTTAATTTATGTTAACTAAAGAAGGTCTTAAAGGCTTTTAAAAACCTCATAAATCCTTTATTAAAACCTTTAAATACTTGGCTTGTAAAAAGTAGGGATATTCACTAAGGTTACTATAATGCGATGTAAATGAACGATTTGCATCATTAGCGAGAAGCATTTTTTAATCTATTTATTAAACATATTTATAAATTGAAAATTATATTCTTACTTAATTAAGCGATTCATAATAATGTAGACTCTCCGGCGGGTTTTGAATCTGCAACCATCGCAACGATAGGCTAGCCTACTTCCAACTCGCCTACCGATTTAAATTTAGTATTGAATAAATGTTTAAAAAAAAGCTGCTTACGACGAAATTACTAGTAATCAATTGGAACGATTAGGACTCGAAATGTCTCAGATTTTTTCCACACAATGGATCGTTTACAATTTTTGTTTTATTCCTTTGAATTCCCGGAAACCTTTTTGGTATACAAAACAACAACGCAAAACGTAAGACTTACTTTCTAGTAAATAACTCTTGCAACCGCCATGGTCTTAAAAAAAGCTGTCAAAATTTGTCTGTTGTAATCTAGAGCAACGGTTCCTAAATAGAGGTCCGTAACAAGTGCCGCGGTTTTTTAAAACGTTCTAAGAGATACTTCACTCCGTTTGATCTCCTTACTTCTTATGCCACCTTTATCGGACCGAGAATTAAATATAACTTTCATGTGTGGGCAGGTGCTACAAAATCTATTTGAAACTTCTCGACCACATGCAGAAGAGGGCGAAGGTTCTCATTGGTGGAAGTATGGCTTCCAATTATATTGACTTCCTTGAGCAACTTCGCAATGTGGGTTATATTTAGCTGTTTTATCGTTACTAAAATGGGATGTGTTCTAATGAAATTAGCGATCTGGTTCCCGAAACTCTTAAATTTCCTCCAGAGCCCATACTTTTGTGATCGATTGGCCGGTGCATCCAGCAACGCATTACAGGGAAAATTCGCTTTTTAGCCGGGCTGTTGGTATGTGGAATAACCTTCCTGCGGAAATATTCTCTCTTTTAACCTAAATAAGTTCAAATCGAATATCTACAAGCACTTCACCCTTTTTTCTCCTTCCTATAACGTAAATTCCTAGTTACAACACAAACCAATTCATTAGTAGGGGTTATCGTCTGAGTGCTGGTCCGAATAACAAAAAAAAAAAAGAAAATGTTTTTTCAATAACTTGAAAACTTTATTTGTATTTCAAAAATTAAAAAAATTATAGAACATTTTTATATATAAACAAATCTTTTGGAGTCAGCGGACAGGCGTCCGCCGAACGTAAACCGGTGCGAAACTCTGATTGGGAGTATGCAAGAATTTGTAAACTCGTTATTAGTTATATCATTCTTTTTTACAAAGAAAACTTTTTTAAATATTAATATAGTCCGGAATTCACTATCCTACACAATCGTACGATTCATTCACACGACAATCTGATGGAATTCTATCCGACAGAAAAAAATGTCTTCAAAATCTGTTGTCAATGCCACACTATCCCACAAACTCAAATGTCTCAGCTACTTTACAAGAAAATGCAACTCTGATCGCATAGAAACTATACTTTTATGAAAATTTTCATAAACGTTTGTAAGTCGGACAGACTTGTTAAAAAAATCTATCACTTAATTCAATTTTAAGCCACACTATCGTACTTTATGAGCACACACGATTTTTTTTTGGCAAATCGTACGACTAAATAGGATTGTGTTTCGCCGGCTTATGAGGCACTTTTTCATCTTATCGATAACAATACTTACTTACCAAGGTGGCTTATACAGGACGTTAGTCCCTTTTGCCGAACGTAGAATAGATTTCTAGGTACTGTGCTTCTTCTCCAATTTATGACACCAAGCTTAGAGATGTCCTCCTCTATTTGGCCAATCCATCGAAGTTTTGGCCTTCCCATTTTGCGTGAGCCGTCATCGGGTTCATTTTGAAATTATTTTTGAGCTAGAGCGCCTTCATTCATTGTCACAACATAAGCTAAACAACGTAGGCTTTGTACTTTGGTACGCCTAGATTTTACAAAATTTTTCTTTCGAGCACTCAAAGTATTGCCTCATCTACTTTCGCAAGTTCCCATGCTTCAGAATTATATAACAGCACTGGTACTATCAGTGTCTTGCAGAAAAAGATTTTTATCTGGCAAGAGATGACCATGAAGTAGCATAAATTGGTCAGTATTATTCTCCATTTTATCTCGAAACCGATGTTGATTGTTTTGTTTATGACGTCATGTGCGATGATACCATCAACTCACTTTCATAGATTCTTCCTCGACTTTCTCACAAACGTTGCAGTAACTTCTTGCAGTATCCGACCCATGATGTCAATAACGTTGACATTAGGGAGTAGCATGTGTTGTTTTGTGTAAAGTTTTCCAGTTCTCTTCTGCGTCTCGTATGACCTTTTCTAGTAGGACGCTCAACGGATCGACGGGGTTCTTTCCTATCTTAACTGAGGAACGTATATCAGTTAGGGCCATCCTGCAAAGTCGTATTAGTTTTGCAGAGATGCAAAACTCAGACATGGATTGAAACAAGCAGAAACTGCTCATCTGGAGAAAGGAAAATCTGCATGCAATAATCGAGATATCATATTGATTCCTATGGTTCCAAGTTGGATCAAAGGGCCGTAACGAAATCCTTCCATCCGGATCTGTCCTGTGCCATTAGCCTTATTTCAGACCAGGTTTTTCCTGTTTCTAGTAGCCTTCCTCAGGTGTTAGCGGGTCTACCTCTTCTCCTGCTGCCTTGAGGAGAAGATATACGATGTATCATCATGAGGCCTTCTCAAGATATGGCTAACGCAGCTCAGTTTCCTGAGATGTCATAAATATTATATATGCCATGGGTATGAAAGAACCCGTTAAAGATTGCTAAAGTCTAGTTTACACTATTATACTTTGTATTAATACATGTCAAAAACTCAAGTATTATGTAAAAGTCTCATAGTATGAATGCATGTGTGATGAAAATGACAAGTATTAAAGAAAAAATTTTGACATCCCATACGACTTCATCGTTTTTTGAAAAATTTCAAAACAATAATACTTTTCATTGGATCAGGGTTGCATTTTATTTCATGTGTGAGTGTTTATACTTTGTGTGATGGTGTGATTACAAACTGTCATGTTAAATTAGATTTTTTGACAGTCGCAACAAAACTCTTTAGATTTCTATCTCACAAAGTATTATGGAATACGTAAGGTTTGTGAGATAGTGTAATCTAGCCTTTAGGGGTTAGTTCGCAAAGTTTCAAAGAGGATGATCTGAGAATTTGTTATATTCTCAGAATTTAAAATCTACATAATTAATGAAATTATCTACTGATTCGCGTATAAAGCTGGAGGTACACACCAAGCATTCTATGTGTTTGATACTGGCTTGATATTTTTTCAAGACTCATGAGACGAATGCAAAAGTAAACCTATTCATGCTTTCGATACGTATTATGTTGATTCTATTTTTTTGAGAGATGCATAAAACGCGTGGTGTAGACCTCCAGTTTAATGGATGATCTGCTTTTGATCGTTGAATCGATTTATATTTATATCCAAAGTTCTAATTATGCTGTTTATAAGTCGCTTGTGAAATTTTAGTTACATAAATTTTCGAATTGTTACTGTAACCTACATTTTGCTCAATCATAATTGCTTTAAAACCATAATCGTAGTATGAAAAAACTTATTCGGTACAATTAAAGGCCAGTGATTTGTTATAAATCTGAAAACTTTTGCTACTACTGACTAATTTATTATTGAGTATGGTCCAATTAATAATCAATGCAGAGGGTAATACAAGTCTTTGAAACTACAAGTGAATACCCCTATTTTTTAATACTCTCAGTTATTAAATTCTTTTCCAAAATCAATAACGAAACTATGCATACGTTTAACCTTTTTAGCACAAATACTCATACCCTCAATGACTACCGAAATATAAGACATGCATATAAATTTGTATATGCCATTATGGCTTTTAAGTTAAGCAAAAAAAAAAGAATAAAAAGTACAAACAATTTTTAAGATGGCTTTAACCACTGTAACACCCATATATTGCTAACACTGTGAAATTGTCTTTGACAAAGAGAACGAAAGCAAAAAAAAAATCTTAAAATCAACTCATACACGAGCAAATGCAACGACCTTAAAATTTCCTTATTCCTACTTGTACTCTTCATACTTCCTAATTTCCTTCCTAATAATTTCCATATACAACAAAGTATGGATACGATTATACCCCGAGTATTTATGGATGGTTCGTATGTTGCATATAAGTTCTTGACTTTATGAATAATTCAGTCAATGTTATGCCCTTTTCTGATGGGTGAGTGTCTTGTTCTTAAAGAAAAAAAAGCATGCCAAAGATAGACAAATGAACAGACAGACGGACGGTTACTGGGAGTGATTCCAAGCCATGAAAAGCTAACTGCATTAAGAGCCCCCATTTTGCAAAGAAGGTAGAATGTTTAAGTATGGAGGAAAAACAAAGTTTGTTTTGTTAGAAAACTTTATGAATTTATTTAAAAAAAAAAAACTTTTTTATCTTAAGTGTATTACACCATTGCCATTTAATCTTCAGAACTTTCTAAATGTGCTTCGAAAAGGGGGAAGGGAAAAGGGTGGCTCTATTCCGAAAATAAACTTGTATGTGGGCTGTGTGAAATTATGGGCCTATTGTCGTCATTTTCTGTAGGTTTGGTCCGTGTGACAACTATAACCTATGTACCAAACCTCGTCAAATTATCTACAAAATTGCGACTTTTACTTTGGGCACAAAGTTTACGTGGACAGCCAGCCAGACTGAAGGGCATCGTTAGATCGACTCAAAAAGTCGATTTGGAACCAATATTTTAAGGTGTCCCAAACATCAGCACAAACGAAAACAGAATCACTTTCTGAGTCTATTTGAAGGTGTCCGTCCCTCCTGTTGGCTGACTGGTTGCCTGCCGATGTTAAATTTGTGCGTAAGTACATGTCGTAATTTTGAAGATCATTTTATAAATTTTGGTACAAACTCTCCAAATATTATTGTTTTATTGCAACATTAATACATTTTTTTACATACAAATACCACACAGAAAAAATGTTAGCCAAAATTTGCCCAGTTAAAAAATTAATTGATGTACTTTAATTTTTTCAATTAATTTATTGTTTACTGCAATTGATTTTTTTAATTAAAACACATAAATTTAAATGTTTGTGCATATTTTGTGTTTTTTTTTTAATTTATGCAATTAATTTTTTTATTGACTAAATTTGTGTGGCATGACTCGAAAATACAAATCCGTTAATTGATATAATCAATACTTTTGCAGGGGCAAAATTAGTAAAATATTTAATTGTCTGAAAGAATTGTTTAATTCAAGTCAAATTTCTATTTTTTCTGTGCACTCCCAAAAACTGCTTCACATGGCATAACTTTCTTTTAAATTTGGGTATTGATATAAAATTAAACGACAATTTTGTACTGAGAGGTCCAGAACTGACCATAAATCGCTTTCTCTAAGATCGCTTTAAGACGAACAAATCTTGGTTGGATGTATTTTTGATTCCCTTCGTTTCAAATTGGAGCATAGGGCCATTACAAATGTATTTATTGGGATATGTTACAAGTAATTAGTTTTATTTCTTTCCAGTATTTTCTAGTAGTTGCTACTTCAAAATCCAACTGTTTTCTCTACGTGTGGGCGAGTCTTACTCTCCTTCTAGTACCCTTTGGGTTCCAATCAATGGCTGTGTTAGATCATCATCTTCATACAATAGGATTGAGTTAACGCTGCAGTTGATTAAGCTGTTTTTCTGGATATACGAAAAGCCTTCCATACAGAAAGCAGAAGGCCAAAGGACCGCCTGGAACAGTTGATACGGCTTGCTATATCCGCACTAGCAAAAGCTGTTAATTTACTAAAGCACGTGCCTTTCATCCTAGTTTGACGCAGATATCTAGACAATATTCGGCACAAAGAACTCATATATATGTAAATCTATTATTTTTTTTCGACGGGTCCATGATTGCCTTTGGGTCCCAGAGATGGTACACTCTTGATAAATTATCTGAATATACTGTGTTGTAAGGTACCAAATGGTCGGGCTTGGCCTACTTTTGTTTGTAACTTGTTTTGATTGAATGGGAAATTTGCGAAAAAAAATTGAGAAAGTTTTGCATTATATTCCACTAGAAACTGTGTATTCATAAATAGTTTCTTCTTTTATTCAAATCATGTTGCTTGTCTTCAATTCGTTAAAAACTCCTTGTAAATTATTTTATTTTCAGTTTTTCTTTTACTGTTTTTCAAAAAAGAGCGCGTGCTTTAAATTTATTCCAACTTGAAGTTTTTTTTATTTATATTGAGTCTAGTCTAGTCACTGGTTTGTATGACTTAGAAAAATGCAACTTAATTGCTTTTTTACAATTTGATTAGAAATTGAATAGAAAAAAAGACTATTAAATTTTATGTTTATGCAAACAATTTATTTTTAAATTTATTTTATGAGGTCATTTTTTGTTTTAGTCCAGACTTATGGGTCGTTTTACTTTTTTATTGTTAAAGGAAGTGGAGAAAACGATTTAAAGGTTAAACGTTAATTGCGTTGAAAAAACATTAACTCAAATTTAGTTCAATGTTATCTGGGTGAAAGTAAAAAAATCAATAAGAAATAATTCATCAAGAGAATTACTTGAAATTTTTATAATAAATTTAAAAAAAAACTCTTTAGGATTTTGAGACCGGATATAGCAACAAAAATTTCCCAGAGATTGGAAAATTATTCAAGGCAGGTTATGAATTTTAATGAATATAACTATTAGCCCAACCTTTTATAATGGAAAAGTTTAAAAAAAATTAAATATTCTTCTTAGTGGAGTAAACTCAATTTAAAAACCACTGCGAACAAGGAGTTTTTTTTAGCGGATATAAAACAACAGTTTTCCCAGACATTAGAAATTAATTCCTTAGAAGTTATGAATTTTTATTCAAGACTTTAACTTAATGCAAAGCATACAATTTAATAATATTGATGAAGCTTTTTAATCCAAACTGTCAATTGTACGAGTTCTTCTTAGTGCACTTTAAAAGTGCCTATAATCAAGAAGTATTAGATGGGTAATTAAACATTTATATCCATACTTGGGCACAACTTAATTCAATTTCTCTTAATACCATTAATCCGTCTTTTAAACATAAACTGTCAATAGAAGCCAATGAAAACGTTTGATGAAAATATTTCCAAACCAATGACATAGTTGACACTTTTAAATTTCCTCTTGTCAAGGAATTTTCAATCGGAAATAGAAAATGTTTGCTGGACATTAGAAAATTACTCATTTTGCGATTGCAAGAATAAAATTTTATATATTTCCTAGCCAATGACATTTTTGACACTTTAAAAGTGTCTCCCGTCAAGGAGTTTTAAATCGGAAATAGAAAATGTTTTCCGGACACTAGAAAGTGACTTATTGTGCAACTGCAAGGAATAAAATTCATTGAAAGAGTCAATAAAAATTGTTGATATTCAACTTTAAAAATTAAATTTTCAGCACTTCATAAATACGAAACGGAAATGGAAAGACTGCAAGATTAATTTATCGATTTTAATAAATTCTTATTGAACTTTAGGCAAAATTTTACATTATTAAAGGGAATAAAATTAAAATACTTTGTCAACCTCGATCAATAAGAGAATATTGATGTGTACTACGACGATTCTTTCACAAGTAAATCTGACAGCATTCTGTCTGACATAAAAAAGTTGTGCCAATTCTGTTGTCGATGCTACACTATCAGACAAAAAAAATAAAAATATGATTCTGCTGGTTTACAAAAAATTTAGCCATGATCTTAAAGAATATATTTTTTATGAAAACTTTCATAGACATTTGCAAATCGGATAGACTTAAGTCCTTGTGGCGGTAGTCTTAATACCGGGTTTTAAACAATGCGTTTGCCAACCGCCCCCATGTATGAGAACAAGGTATAACTCGGGAGAATTATACACTTTCCCTTTGTTTTGGGACGGAAGCAATGTAATTTTCGCGGCTGCGTAGCAAGCAGCTTCTACTTGAACAGCCACACACCCAGGGAGATCAGCCAGCAGGCAAACCTCCTCTCAAAGCTGGAAATTAGCATGTAAAACCGACTTTCTAAGATCTCACTTTCCGCGAATTTGGGCTTAAACCAACAACCACCACGTGGTACTCAAAGCGCTCTGACGTGGTATTGTTTAGGAGCTTTTGTTAGCCGCGATCTCAAAAGATCTGTAAGTTTTGATTTCTGCTGAACTCTAGGTGTTTTCCTAACACTGGCAACACTGTTTTAATATAACTTGGTGAATTAAGTGGGATACACAATATCGATCTTGAGTGACAGCTTTGCGCAAATTTTCGCTTGCTCGATGGTGTTGTCCCAAAATTTCGTCATTCCACCGTGTGTACACCGCTTAAGAATTTCGAATGTCTATTGAATAAATTATGCGCCACGTAAAAAGTAAACAAAAGTAAAACAAAGCTTTCCTCATGTAGTTTCCAATAATAATTTGCTGTTGGCTCAAATTCCTGAAACTTTTAGACAACACCACTCCCCTTCAAAAGATAATATTACCTTTAAAAAAAAGCCAAAAACATCTTAATTCTCTAAATTATCTTTAACTTTTAATTGACAACAAGATTTTAATGTTTAAAAAACATTTCTCTTGGTGTCTTCTTTTTTTTTTTTTGTTCTCCTAAAACAAATCATTATAACGTACTAATTTCAAATGTATTTAGTGTTTAACTTAAATTTCCCTCATGTTTTGTTACCCCAACAGACTGTTGGATTTCCATCATCTCGTTGGATATTTAATGACTTGTGATGGCGTCAACAGAAAACAAGAACTAATGAGTTTGTATTTTCTAACTTCTTCCTTGACTAGAATTTAAAATAAACATTTGGTTTATTGTTGGTTGGTTAGTTAGTGGTGCATACACGACACTTGGTTCTCGGCGTATCTATGGGGGATGCATTTTAACTCATTCCCTTAAATGAACCCCAAAAAAAAGACAAATAAATTAAAACCTACATCTAAGAACTAACTAGCAAAAGCAAAAGATTTCAGCATCCCACTAAAACTATATATGGAATTAACTGAATTCCCCAATCTTCTAAGAGAGCACACCTCAATGAAGCAAAACCTCCAGGGTGATAAGAAAAATAAACCAAAAAAAAATTTGAAATGTAAACATTGTAAGGATATAAATAAAATACCAAGTGCAGGCTGAATACTTCTTTCTTGCGTCCTTTAACACCTACATATATGTTTTTTTATGAAAGTACAGTGGGGCAGGATTAAAATATTTCAAAAATTACTTTTTAATTTCGAGATTTGTAAATTTCTTTTTTTTTCATATGTATAAGTAAGAGCCGTCGCACGACGACAAAAATGGAATGTTTTATTTTCTTAAATGTAACCACTATTGCACTTAATATGTTCTATATACCAGTACGCAATCAACCTATTAATATTTATTTTTTTAACGCATCTCATTAGTCTGTACGTGCGTGAAAATAATTATTATCTGTTACACGTACCGATATAATTTGACGCCACAAGTGTTTTGTTGCAAAAATTGCTAGCCGCAAGTTAAATTCGGATATAAGCCGGATAAAACTATACCATCAACGGCGACGGCTAAAAAAAACTAATGCGGCTCAGCGCAGGTCTCTTCTGATTAATTACGACAGCACAATAAACACTTTTTGTATACAAAGCAACAACAATATGTTTAAACCATTGTAAAATGTTAGAACATTGTGACAATATAACATGGTAGCACACCTTGTGAATACCCCAATTGTAAATTCTACTTTTAAATTTTAATTTCAAGTAAGAGGATATACACATCACAGCTTCAACTCTTTCTGTCGTTGTCCAGGCTCAAATAAGCACATTGTGCGAAATGATAAATTCAAATAAATTAAATCTTGTTCTGTTTTCATTTTCTGAAACTGGCATGAGAAAAAATTGCGTCAATGTAAACAAAAATAATTCAAAATTTGTGAAAAACATACTCTTATCTGGGCTGATAAAGTAACAAATAATTCCTTACTCAACAATGAAAAAACACATAAATAACTCTAGGATTTTGTAAACAACTGAAACGTTACTGATGATGGATGATGGCGTTAAAACTACCAAACTCATACTAGAACCAGGCTCTTAAACTATGTTAATATGTTTCTTTATCACATTATGACCTCCAGCAGGCTTAAAAACAAACACCCACATGCATTTACTTATTTGTTACAAAATGTTTATTCTCTAGTTCACAGCCGCAGTTGTAAATTGTGTTTTGTAAATAATATTTCTTTATTGTACTCGTTTGCTGTTTTTATTATCCTTTTTGTTCCAAGTCTCAGGCGCCCTCTTCGTTACTACGCATTATTGTTGAGAAGAAAAAAAAAATCAATACGAAAATGTGTGAATTATGTCGCCCTGTTCGCAACGAAATGAAAGTAAAATAAAAATGTGCTGGCTTGTAACTAAACAAGTTAAGTGTGTAAATATTTATTTACTCTTACGTCAGATTGCAGGAGAAGTGTGATAAAAGATGAAAGGGTATTTATTCAATTACTTGAGTAGAATGCTAAGATAACTAAAATATGGTTTCTTTCGATTTCTTTTACAACATGAAATTTTAGGTAAGTTTAGGGTTAAAATTTTTAACTTAAAAATAGGATTTTCTTTTAATATGAATTTAAGATTCGCTACAATTCAAAAGAATTTTAGATTTAAACTCAAATTTTGATCTCTTTTTTATTTAATTTTCTTGATTGCAAATAAAGTCCTTTATATGATAATATTTGTGGGTTCAGTGATTAACAGTGTTTAAAAACAAAGCGACTTATTAGGCCGCCTTGTCTGATAGTAGTGCCAACAGCCCTTAGGAAGTGTAACCGTAAAACTTCAAAAAAACAACAGCTAAGTTTCAGTAATTACGCCCAATTTTCAGGATAGTATCTAAATCTAAATTAACTTAATTTTTATAAAAACTTAAATCGTATTTAAATACAAATTGATTTTTTGAGTTTTATTTGAAAAGTTTTTTTAAATAAGATAAAAGTATGGTAGCACTACTAAATACAAAAAATATCATAAAAAAGTATAATTATTTACAAGGTGGTCTCAAAAAACAGCCGATTGTTATTTCTTTGCCTGTTGTTGTTGTATTGTTGTTATATTGAAGCCACCTTGCTAAAATATTACAAGTGAAACTTAAGTTGAAATTAAGTGTACCGTTTTCTTTCTGAAGATAAGAAAAAAATGCTACATGTTCAACACTCATTTAAATTAAAGGGGCAGTAGTGTTGCACTATATTTAACAGCTGGTTTTATTATTATATTCGCAAAAATAAATTATTTTTTAGTTCTTCTCTTGTATTGTTTTTTACTTAGAAATTAGCGGTATAAAAGGCTCCATAATTGTACCTTATTATTCTATGCCGAAACTTGTGTTCTTTTGTAAACGTAAAATATACAACACTTCTTACAAATCAGGTTAACATTTAAAAATGTTGCCAGATCCAATGTAACACTTATGGTACACTTTTTTTAGAAAAGAAAACGCCATAAGTTTCATTTAAGTATTTCATGAAGAAGAGAATTTTGTATTTAAAACGATTTTAAACATAAATGTGTTTAAATGTCAATCCTGAAAATTGGCCATTAGACGCATTGGCTTAAGTCTGCCTTTCAGGTTACTCAACTGTCCGCCTTATTACTTAAGACAGTTGCCTGAACCACAAAGTATTGACATAACTGTTTCATGAGAATATGCCAAAACCTTAATTCAATTAGAAATTTGAATATGAAATTGTTTGAAAATAAATATTCTGGTTTTCAAAAAAGTAAAAATATGTTAAAAAAAAATCTGCCTTTAGACAAGGAAATGTGCTTAAAAGCAGTTAGCATATTTTTTCAAAAAAAAAAAAATGCAATTTTCCAACTCAATCTGCTAAATGTAGCAGAAAATATGCTAAAATGGGAACACCACTGCTTCCGGCAAGTGTTTTGAAGAAAAATTTAAGTTTTTGTTAAAGTTTATGAATTAACTTAGAAGAAGAAAATTGTTTTTGTGCCGCATTCGCCACTTTTCGAAATTAATTTTTAAAAAGTAGCTTTTTGTGAAGCATCCATATATTTACTGCTGTTTGTTGACTTGTTGACATTTTATTATGCTTTTTCTTCTAATCCTTTTTTCTAACGGAAATGAAGCGAAACAAGTGTTAAATTTATTTTCTTGTTGTCAATTTCTTTTGCTTTAATTACTTTTTTTTTCTTACGGCAATGAAGCAAAGCAAGATTGAAAATTATTTTGTGGGTTTTGTATGAGGAATTTGCTGCATTCGCCAAACTGTGGCGTGATCTCCACTTTTTTCCGACAAAGCGGGGAGGTTTCCCCCAATAGCGACGGGTACCGCGACCAGGTTAGGTTTATTGTACTCAGTCCCTTTTAAATGGCCAAAAGCCCCTCTGCTTCCGAAAGGAACCCAACCAGGTATTTTGCCGATAAAGCACCGATTTTGGACGCACCCACTGTGCTATGCCCCAAATCCCTCCTTCTGGTCCATGCCAGCGCCGGGCAGTCACACAGTATATGCTTCGTCGACTCGTCTTCGTCTAGACACAGTCTGCATTCCTGATCCTCTGCCAGGCCCATCCGATACAGGTGGTTAGTTTTACTTAAATCAATCTCTTTTTCGGATTATATCAAATACGAAATCGGGATTGAATATGGATAATTATATAATTTATTTAAGGGCAAATCGCGGCAAATTTTAATTTTTAAATTTATGTAGTTTGAATTTCCTTACTTTACATAAAAAACTTATGGGAAGATTACGAATGGCGACTCAACTTCAATTCAGTTGCCAGCAGCGAAATTAGACAACGCCGCTCATGCTAAAATATAGATTTTTTTTTATTTTATATTTTTACATAAGCAACGTGGCCTTATTTCGCTGCTGGCAACTCAACTTCAGTTCAGTTTCCATCCGAAATCGACCGACCCATTAGTTTCGCGACAAAATTCTATAACTAGAGTTTATCTATTACCTCAAAATTAACTATAGTTTAACCAGTGGTAAGCTTTACAGTAACACATAGTAAAAGGTATTATGTTGCGTTATCTGTAACTAAAAAAAAAATCTGAGTTTAATTAAAGAATTTGTATTTAATGTACTTCACTTTGTGGTGATACGTACTTGTTAATTTTAAAAAAACTATATTAATCAATATATCATTTTTTTTACAATATTTTTGTTGTCAAATTTTTTCATAAATTTTTTCATTCAAATTATTTTCCTTCAGAATTAAACTTAACTTTTTTTTAATAAATATTAAATTTTTATATATATACATAAATTGTTTTTTTTGTTTCGTATTTTATTAAAGAAATAAAATAGCAAACGAAGAATACTATAAATTGGTGACCCCGAAAAAGAACAATCGATATGGCTTTATTTCATTCACCATCACATGGAATAGAAGATTCGGTTAATCAAGACCAAACAAATCCAAATTTACGCCAACAGGAATCACAACATCGGACAGAACTTATGCCCGATTCAAGCCGCAATTCTAATCCATTGCAAGTTGATGCTGCTTCAACAATTAAGTTTCCTCCTTTTTGGCAGAAAAATCCTAAAATATGGTTTTATCAAGTTGAAACTATATTCAGCTTACAGCGAATTACATCAGATGAAACGAAATTTCGTTATTTAGTGGCTAACATTGATCCAGGTACACTTGATCTTGTCAGTGATTTGCTGGACAATGCCCAATCGGGAAACAGGTATGAGATGTTAAAATCAAGAATTGTCTCTATGTTTTCTGAATCTGATGAGCGGAAACTAAAACGATTGTTAAGTGGTCAGGTCCTAGGTGATCAAAAGCCTTCACAATTTTTGCGCACAATTCAAAATTTAGGACAAGGACAAGTTGGAGCAAAAGTTATGCGTTCAATTTTTCTTGATCAATTGCCTGAAAATGTCCGAGCTATTCTGGCGATAAGTGAACAGGAAGATGTTAACAAATTAGCAGTTCAAGCAGACAAAATCATGGACATGACGCAGCCAGCAACAATTTCAAGTTTAGACACTAATAATGTAGCATCAATTTCCTCGAGAATAGATGCCTTAGAAAGAAGTTTTAAAAATTTGAATCCACCCCGAAGCCGAAGCAATACACCACGAAGACATAGATCAAAATCGAAGTCAAGAGGAATCAATCCAGATTATTGTTGGTACCATAACAGGTTTGGCAACAACGCAACAAAATGTATAAATCCGTGTTCTTATCCAAAAAACTAACTTCGGCATCGGAGAATGCGGCAACCGATGTACATAACACAAGCTCAAGCCGCCTATTTATCCAAGATCCACTATCAAAAAAAGTATTTCTCATAGACACGGGTGCTGATGTTTCAGTAATTCCAAAGGATCATCAAATTAAAGGTAACAGTTTTTCTTCTACTAATACACTTTTCGCTGCAAATGGCACGCCAATCAAGGCATTTGGCACTATTGTGTTACAACTATCACTTGGTCTAAGGAGAACATTTTCTTGGTTATTCATAATTGCTGACGTTAACAAATGCATTATTGGTTCTGATTTCTTAAACAATTTTAATTTATTACCCGATTTAAAAAATAAAAGACTAGTTGACGGAACAACGCTTTTATCTTCTAATGCAAGTCTCACTAATGAACCTTCACTTGGAATCTCTACTATATCTAAAGACCAGTCACAATATAAAAAACTTTTGAAAGAATTCCCTGAAGTTCACAATGTATCTATGTCATTTGGAGACAAGAAACATGGTATTTTTCATAGAATTGAGACCGTTGGATCTCAAGTCTGTGCCAAAGCTAGACCTTTAGACAAAAAGCGACTTAAAATTGCCAAAAGGGAATTCCAATTCATGTTAGATCATGGCATAATTCGTCCTTCCAAAAGCAACTGGTCCAACCCACTACACATGGCTTCAAAAAATAATGGCGACTGGAGACCTTGTGGGGATTATAGATTTTTAAACAAAATTACAGTCCCTGACAGATATCCCATTCCATTCATCACAAATTACACAGCTGCACTCCATGATTGCAAATTTTATACGAAACTCGATTTAGTTCGTGCGTACCACCAAATTTCGGTGCATCCTGATGATGTTTGTAAAACAGCTATAATTACACCATTTGGTCTTTATGAGTTCCTACGAATGCCCTTCGGACTTCGCAATTCTGCGCAAAGCTTTCAGCGGTTAATGGATGAAATCCTACGAGGCCTACAAT
The DNA here is from genome assembly GCA_949318255.1 of Pollenia labialis. Classification (NCBI taxonomy): domain Eukaryota; kingdom Metazoa; phylum Arthropoda; class Insecta; order Diptera; family Polleniidae; genus Pollenia; species Pollenia labialis. The sequence goes on along the minus strand of OX439139.1, from coordinate 118,210,940 downwards.
TTGTGTTTGTATATATCGATGATATCCTAATTGCCTCAAAAACTGAGGAAGAACATATCGAGCATCTTAAAATTGTATTTTCTCGATTTCGAGAATATGGAATTGTTATCAACCCAGCTAAGTGTGAATTTGGTTCCTCTGAAATTGATTTTCTGGGATTCCACATCAATAAATGTGGCAGTACTCCTACATCTGCAAAAGTTCAAACAATCTTGGATTATAAAAAACCAAAAACAATAATGGACTTACGAAGATTTGTTTGCATGATAAATTTTTATCGTCGATTTATACCAAATGCTGCGCATTTTCAAGCTCCACTGAACGCTTATATGAAAGGGGCTAAAAAGAAAGATAAACGGCCTGTTGTTTGGACAAGAGAATCCGAAGAAGCTTTTTCAAAATGTAAAGAAGTTATGGCTAATTTCACACTTCTTGCGCATCCAATCGAAGACGCTGAACTCGCATTAAAAGTAGACGCTTCTGATTTCGCAATCGGTGCTGTTATTGAGCAAAAAGTAAATTTAAAATGGCAACCACTAGCATTTTATTCAAAAAAGCTAAGCCCTGCTGAAGTTAAATATAGCACTTACGATCGTGAACTTTTGGCTGCTTATGCTTCTATCAAACATTTCCGATATATGCTTGAAGGTCGAGATTTTTCCCTATACACCGACCACAAACCCCTAACGTTTGCATTTAACCAAAATCCCAACAAAGCTTCACCACGGCAATATCGTCACTTGGATTTTATTGGACAGTTTACTACAAAAATTATGCACATAGCTGGCGAGAGCAATATAGTTGCAGATGCACTATCTCGAATAGATGAAATCGGAACAATTGATTACGTAAAATTGGCAGAAGTCCAAAACTCCGACGAAGAACTCCAAAAATTTGTATCCTCTGAATCCAATCTTAAGCTACAACAAATGATAATTCCTGGCTCTAATATCAAAATATACTGTGATGTTTCACAAGGGAAAGCAAGACCTTACCTACCCAAAATATTTAGCAAATCAGCATTTGATTTACTTCATAATCTTTCCCATCCCGGAAGTCGAGCTTCAAAGAAACTTGTCGCTGATCGTTTTGTTTGGCCTGCTATGAACAAGGACTGTAACAAATGGTCAAAACTTTGTCAAAGGTGTCAAAAATTTAAAATTTCGCGTCACACCAAGTCTGCATATGGCCAGTTCAAATTAAGTTCAGATCGATTTTCTGAAATACATATTGACATTGTTGGTCCTTTACCTCCCTCAGAAGGATATAATTACATCTTCACAATGATTGATCGTTTTTCAAAATGGCCAGAAGCTATTCCATTACAAGATACCACATCTGAATCTATATGCAAAGCTTTTTACCATTGCTGGATTGCTAGATTTGGATGTCCTAATAAGGTTATTTGTGATCGAGGACGGCAGTTTACATCAAAACTATTTCATGATTTTTGTAAATTCATTGGAGCAAAGTGTCAACATACAACATCATATCATCCTCAAGCCAATGGAATGATTGAACGCTTTCATCGTACCTTAAAAGCTGCCATTGCTTGTCAAAATAATGTTCAGTGGACCAAAGTTTTGCCTACTGTGTTACTTGGAATTCGAGCTTCGTATAAAGAAGACATGAAAGCTTCATCTGCAGAAATGTTATATGGCGAATGTATACATCTACTTGGTGAATTTTTCCAAATATCGTCGAAAACGGACAACTATAACTGTTTTTTGCAACATTTAAAACAAATCGTTGGTAATTTCAGGCCTCAAAAAGCTTCGAATCATGGTCTTCAAAAAACATTTGTTAACAAGGATTTGTTAACATCCGATTATGTTTGGGTAAGAAATGATGCAACTCATCCGCCACTATCCGGAAAATACAAGGGTCCTTTTAAAGTAATTGATAGAAAGGAAAAATATTTTTCAATACTTTTCAACATAATGAAGATACTGTTTCCATCGATCGGTTAAAGCCAGCTTATATGGAGAATGAAAACCTTAATGACATTGAATTTTCTTTAACATCACTTACACCCAATAATTCCATTCGTAAAAGTATCGCTTTCGCTGGAAAAGGGGTAGTGTGGTGATACGTACTTGTTAATTTTAAAAAAACTATATTAATCAATATATCATTTTTTTTACAATATTTTTGTTGTCAAATTTTTTCATAAATTTTTTCATTCAAATTATTTTCCTTCAGAATTAAACTTAACTTTTTTTTAATAAATATTAAATTTTTATATATATACATAAATTGTTTTTTTTGTTTCGTATTTTATTAAAGAAATAAAATAGCAAACGAAGAATACTATAACTTCATATGAATCAAATTATCCTAATTTAATTCAGACCTACATTAAATAATTACCATCAGGATGTTAACTTACAGCCGTATTCAAAATGAAAATTTGGCATGAAGTTAGCAAAAAGTATATTCATAATACACTTACCAAACTCTGGCTAACGATTTGCTAAACTCTTGTTAATGAGCTGCCAAATTTTTGCCAACTTGTGAAAAACAGCCGTTTAATGGCAAAAAATATTTTGTTGTTTTTTTTTTAATTAACTGATTTTTTAATTTACTTTCCTTTACATAATTTTTTTAATTTTAAAAAATTTTGTATGTGAAGGGAAAAGCATTCAATGTGGCATCATAAAAATTCTGAGTTGATTTATTAAAAGTTGACAGATGGAGAAAAGTTCGTTCTGTGCCAACAAGCTGCTAAGCTTATTCGTCATTCTAGTTAGCAGCTCGTTGTACAAAGTGTACAAACTGTGGCTAACTTTTTGTTATTAATACGGCTGTTAGTATTTTATGAGGTGTGCCATTATGTACATTAGGGGTATAACCAATTTTTTGTCCTAGTAACCACAAAAATTATAATCTTTTGTAATTTTTCTCAAAAAAGTTCACGCAACAATTGGTTTTTCTAAACCAATGCAATATTGAATATAATTTTATACGTTGTTTTTTATTCATTTTTAATTTTTTCTTCGATTAAAATGGTTAAAGATACGTTTTGGTTTGCGGAAAAATCTCTTACCATCTCTAAATACTTGAGCTATTTTTTGTTTTAAAAAAAAATATTATTAATTTTTCTTAACCAAAAATAAAATTAAAAATTTTGAAAACTTCATCGCGGTTGGTGTGGGAACTTTCTTGACCTTAGCAAAAAAATAAATATACGTTCCCTTATAGATTTTTTATGCTCTATCGGACTGTGCTATGCCAATTATGAGATTTTAAAAAAATAGCTTAAAAGTTATGTCCCTAATGCTCATACTAAGGCTGACTTCATAAACGCAGTTTGCAAAGCAACACTGAAATGTAAAATGTTCATAAACGCAGTGAAATTAGTTTCGGCAATGCCTCAAGTTCATTATTGCATGGCAATACTTTTTAATGCGCAACATTAGTCAAATTTGTGCAGTGGTTTTACTTGTGATGCTTTATACATGAAAATTTTTTTTATTTATGTAAACACAAACGAAACACAACAAATGATGCAAAGTATTCATGCGTTCATAAATGTGTCAAAATATCATTGCATTTTTTTACAATGCAGTGTTGCCACAATGTGTTGCTTTGCCTTGTCTACGCATTTGTTTGCAGTGCTGCATTGCAAACTGCGTTTATGAAGTCAGCCTAAGCATGTGTGGATTTTAACTTTTTCTAGGACTAAATTTTTACTTAAAAACTAAAGTTTATTCTCAAAAAATATGTTATTATAAAATACTTAAATATCAACAATAACATATAACTTTTTTCTTTTACAGATTGTCAAAATAAGTTTAGTTAATAGAAAGTTCAATCAGCGTTGTAAATAAAATTTATAGACTCAAAATCAATTTTCTTTTGTAAGTTTTTATTTTATAATATTACTAATGTATTTTCCTGACATGGAAAATACAATAAAAAACCTTTTAAAAAAATATATTTTTAAACATAGAAAAAAAAACAGTTTTTTTCCTATTACGTTTTATGGTTCTAGTCAAACCAACATGAATCTTAACAATAGGAAAAAAACATAGAAAATTACACGTGCCATGTGCCTTAACTAAAACAAAAGTGTTTTGAGTATTAAAAAGGGGGGAAAATTTAAATTATGCGGAGGACATAATAGAACAGAAAGCTGCTGCTTTATTTTTAATAATCAACAAAAAGTTATTTTATAAAGTGACACATTGTTTAGTAGGATTAATGGAAGAAATTGGTCTTCCATTTTTATACCCTACACCATTACAGTTTCTGACGTTTGCAATTTTTAATAATATTGGTTTTTTTATTTTATGGCGGGGCCGTCTGCCACTTCCTATACCACCAAAAAATTTTTGGGAACATTCTAAGAGTTACGCACATCAAATTTAGTGTGCCTCACTATTCTTGTTATGCAGTATAAAAAAAAATTAATAAATTCTTTTTATGGGGTCTCCGTCCCCCCGTCCAACACCTTCAAAATTTTGTTAAAATTTGGCAGTTTAATCTAAGAGTTGGCACGTCAAACTAAGTGTACCTCACTATTGTAGATCTGCAGATATAAGAAAATTAATAAGCACTTTGTTTTCTATTACTCCAAGATTTTTTTGGAAAATGCAGTTTGTTCCAAGAATTACGTTCATAAAATTTAGTGTACCGCACTATTGTAGCTGAGGAGATATGAATTGAGCCGCGAAAAAAGGGTTGTAACTCACGCGTCGAGAAACTTTTCGATTGAAACCAGGGGTGCCAGGTGATTTTGGTAAGAAATCGGCATATTTTCAAAAAAAAATCGGCATTTTAATTTAAAGAAATCGGCAAAAAATCGGCAAACCAAAAATACCTATTTTAAATACAGTAAAACACTTTTTTTGTGGAAAAACAAATATCAAAACAGAAAAATTTTGCATTACCTTATGCTAATAGCATAAAATTCAACAAAAAATAAACGTTTTACAAATAAATTGTAAGTAATTAGAAACAAAAATGTATACGTATATTCTGTACTTTAGTTTACTAAGTTTTGTACTTTTTGTTATTTTAGATTCATATGAGCTTGACATTTTTATTAAATCCTTAATTTTAATATCAGCATGAAAATAGTTTAAAATTTTAAATAATTCTATGCAAAGATTAATTTGCATGGTACATTAAAATTTGGTTTTATTAAGGTTGACTTGGCTTAACTTTTTTCCACATTGGCGGAAGAATGTGAAATTGTTTTAAATGAACCAGGAGAATTCTCACTTTTAAATCTAAATTTTGTTGCCAAAAAGTTTGTTAATTTACTTGACTTTCTTACAAAGGATTGGTTATCGGATTAACTTGCATCATCCTCAAATGCGCTTATAAAAATAATTTTTTGATTTAAGTTTCTTCATTAAAATTGAATTTTGAATTTAACTTGCCTCAACTTTTTTGTAAGTAAACATCTATTTCCAAATTCAAATATAAAGTATGTACTTTATATTTTTTAATTTAACTTTTTTTCTTCTTTTAGCTTTGGTCAAAAATATTGCTGATATTTTTGTTTTTGATCAAGTTCTTTTATTCTTTACAATTGCAACATGTGTGTCTTGGGTAAACATACGTAACAAACACTGCATATAATATAGGACAAATCTAACCTTTTTTCTTAGCAAAAGCGCTAAATTAATAACAGTTCGCTCTTTTTAATGAAACAAGTATTTCAATGGTACCCAAAATTAATGAATTGTACTAAATCCAACAAAAAGTTACTTTGGTTAAGATGTTTATCAAAAAATCGGCATTTTTTGAGCAAAAATCGGCAAATCGGCACTTTGATAATTTAGAGGCAAAAAATCGGCAAAATGCCGATAAATCGGCAAATATGGCAGGCCTGATTGAAACACATATTTTAATAAAACAAAAATGCCATATATTGAAACAAACATCTCCTTTTCTCAATTAACTGCGTCTGTAACGTTTTTTGCGAGTTCTAGCTATCACGTAAGCAAATTAAGTGTGTCTGTAACATTTTTGTGAGAAAAGTTCCCTCTTTAAACAGTCAAATAAACTTACGAATGGGGCGAGAAAAATCTTAACACTAAAAAGCAATTAAAAATGGAGAATACAAAGAATAATAATATTTTGTTCTTGGCACATTTTTTTATTGTTAAATTATTTTACTTTTAACATTTTTATAAGATATACGCGTGTTTTCAAAGCTCGTTTACAAGCAACAAACATTAAAGTCGCATTTTACATTATTTGGTATAGCCGACAGTTGTACTTTCGCCGCCGACGTTGAAAAATTTTCAATTTTTGTAAATTTTGTTCACCGTCAGCGATATGTGTGACTGGCGTTCTCAGCATCTGCAATGTCACATCGGCTTCGAGTAGAATATTATGACATTTATAACGTAACGACGAAATCACTCTTGATAGCTTTCGACATGAGTTACAGACAAACTTGTTTCCCATCTTTTCGAGAAACAATGGAATATTTTGGTTCACATCTTTTCGATGCGAGAAGTTCTCACTAAAGTTACGGAACATGGGTACTGGCTTCAATAGTTTTTGTATAAGCCACAACTTCTAGAAAATGTCAACACAATTTTATAATAAAAAGGAGCGCATTGTGATAGGTAAAAAGAAGACACATCACTTACCTGGTGATCAAATATTTAAAGAATAGTTTCTCAAGAGGAAGGTAATGCACACAAAACTAATTCATGTGACTGAATTTTGTATGGGTAGTGGCAGATTCTATCTGGTTTTTATACTTTCTATGAAGTGGATCTATCACGTTAACATGGTTCACACGGGACAGTATATCCCACAGGCATTTTATTAACCGAAATTGAATGTGACCACTTAGATTATTTCAGTGAGCTGTTACAAAGTGTCAATAAACACCTTCCTAGGACATCGCCATGCTAAAGTTACATGTCCCCTTCATAAAACATGTTAGAACTAGAATCTATCCCTATCACTTAAGAACAGTCACGTGACCATCTTAGTGTTAGTTCTATTTCCCCTAGGAATAATCATATTTTTTTTTTATTTTTTTTTTTTTTTAATTCCCTAAGCTAATCCTGCGAAGCTCTACGCTTGTCTGCAGGAAAGAAACCAGAGTCTCTGGCGGGAATCGAACCCGCAACCCCGGCGCTGATAGACTAGCTCACTACCTGCTACCCTACTGTTGCATAGCGTACTTTAGTGTTGTGCTTGACCGACTAAACTCTCCCTTATGTTTTGTGGTGTATTCGAAGAGAAATTTTATGTCATACCATAATCATGACAGTTTTAAGCTTATAAAGTAAAAAAAAATACCATAATACTACAGAAAACTTGTGACAAATTATATTTCAAGGAATTTTCTTTTCATTTCAAAGAGTTAAAAGATGATTGTCTAAAGATTTTTTACGACATGACTTTCGCTTATTATAAATATGAGACATAAGACGTTAACTCATTTCTCTTTTAGTTTGCTTTCTTCCCCCCCCCCCCTTTTTTCTGAAATTTCAAAAAAAAAAATTAATGGCCAATATTCATTAAAATATAATAAAGTTCTTAACATGAATGTGTGCCATGTTTACTTAATTTATGGTTTGTTCAAGATTTTCCACACAAAAAAAAAATAAAATAATCAACATTCTTAAGGGGAATTTTAAATTCAAAATAGATTGCAAATAAAGCAACAAAGAAAATATAAATCTAAATTTATTTCTTTTACTCCCATTCAGATTATCTAGAGGATACCTTCCCTTCCATAGAACAATTAATATTCCCAGTCCGTTTATTTTTTCTCTTCAAACTAAATAATGTCACTTGTCACACATTGGACTGGACATTTGAATAATAATCTTTGGCGCCATATTTAATTACATTTACATTTCCTTAACGATAAAATTACTCTAGTCTTTATCATCTAACTACATGTGAAAAAGTGTTCCATGAGCATGAGTGTGTTACAATTAATTTACATAAAAATCAATAACAAAAAAAACCTAAAGACAATCAGCATTAGATTACAAATAAAAAAAAAACAATAAAAATGCAATGTCGTTAAAAAAAATATTAGAATAACAAAAACACTCAACAAATGAAACCCTTACTCCAGATTCTTTAATAATTTTCACAGGAAAGTCACGAAATATCTTTTCGATCGAAATTTAACGAATTCGTCAAAAAAAAATGTTGTTGATTTTTTTATGTCAGCCTTTTGTCGTCTGTATCTTTCATCATCAACTTTGACACACATCACTTCACATGCATCAAAATATTATTAAAAAAGAAAAACAATGTTTGTAAGAAGTGTCCCAGATACTCATGAAAACAAATTGGCGTCATGTAAATTTCATGAGGAATGAGAAATACTCTCGAACATATTGGGTTTCTAATGCAATAACCATCTGTAAGTACTTGCATCTGGTATAGAAAATAAATATATTTGTAGATTCTTGCATTTTGTGGATTATGTTGTTGTTGTTGTTGTTGTATGTAAATTGCATTTGAGAGAACCATGTGAGGTCATTTGTACAATCTGTAGTTTGAATTATACGCGGGAGAGACATTATGTGACCTATTTTTTTTTAATTTTTCTATTTTTATTTTATTGGTTTCTCGTGATAACAGATTATTTTATTGCAATATGTAAACTGGTTTATTTTTCAAAAAGAGGCGTGAGAATAAAATGTATTTCCATCTGGCTTATTTTACAACTCAATCGTAATAAAATAAAAAATTTAGTTTGGCAAGATATTAGAAATTGTAAGCTTTTCCAACGGAAAAGCACAGTTAACAATAAAAGCCCTTCAGAAGTAAAAACGCTCTGCAAGGCGGGCGTAAAGTAAACAAATATGTACATTTTTTAATGTGGCCAACTTTAACAAACAAAATTTTAACGAATACATTTTAAACATATAATGGGTTACTTTAACCATATAATTGTCACCGGTAACCATATTAAAGTTAAATTAATTATCCATTAAGAAGCCATAACCACATTATAGTTGCCTTCAAACATGGCAATAAACGCTTTACCACAAACATAACAATAAATTCTTTACCACAAATAATTGAATGGTTTTAAATTAACTATAACATTTTCCTATTTTCCATGAACAACATGTTATGGTTGAAAAACAGCAACAGTATATGTTAACAATAGTATGTTATTAAAAAAAATTAGGTTTGTAAGTATTATTCCACTTAAAGCTGTGAAATAGTCCGAGTCGACAAATGAATACGTCAAGTTTTATATCAATTACACTTGTGCCATATATATTTATATGCACTTATAAATATCGGAATGTCTCTGGGCCCCGATATCCCAAACATTTTCCGTCATCTTATAAAGATAAGAATGTAAAAAGGTTGTTGTTTATAAAAGTTTTCAATATTCCATGTTCTTTGGAGTAAAAAATGTTCCTTACATTTGTCTTTTATGGTTAACCTTTTTTAGATTTGAAAATCTTGATCAAAATCTAGTTGTTTCAATAAGCCATATTTATAGCTATCCATTTTCTGTGTGTATGTATATGTGTTTGTTTGTTCTAAACTATGAAACCGATTATTCTGATTATCCGGCACTTAAAGTAGGCCTTAAATATTTGTTAATTTGTAAGCGTGAGTACACCTCTCTTTATATGAGAAATCACATTATGCCAACAGGCAGAGAGATCTTGGTTTCTAATTTTATTTCAAGAAGTAGCAAAGTGCACTGGGTAAATGAGGGTGTTATTTAGGGGTAAAGAACTTTTGGCTTAATCAGATCATGCATTTAATGGCATATAATGTTTAAAAATAGTTTCTGGCATATGGCTTCCGCGACGTCGCCTTATAAACGCCTTATTTTCGGTCCAATTTTGCACCACATTTTCGACTATTCCCGGTTTTATTTTTTTCTTCTTCTAATCCCGCGAAGCTCTTCGCTTGTCTGCAGGAGACCAAAGTCTCTGGAGGGAATCGAACTTGCAACCCCTGCACTGCTAGACTAACTCCATACCAACTAGCCTAACGGGGCACCCAAATAATCAATAATGCGCCGAATATTGGCTTCTAAATGATCAATTGTTACTGGGTTATCAGCATAGACTAGGGATTTGACGTACCCTTACAAAAAGTAGTCCAAAATGTCATACATAGCATGTTTGCACCACCTTTTCGAGTATACCTGGTATTATTTCGTGCGTCGAATGTTGGCTTCTGAATGATTAATCGTTGCTGGTTTCTCAGCATAGACTAGGGTTTTGACGTACCCCCGAAAAAAGAAGTTCAAAAGTGTGTCAAAGCACACGAACGAGGTGACCAGTTTATAGGGGCATAACTTGAGATAATTCGGTCATCAAAGGTCTTCTCCTCCAAATGATTTGCAATGACATGAAGAATAAAAAAATAACGAATCATTTGTCTGTAGCGTTCGCAATTTTCGGTAATGTTGGCATCGGTTTTGGATTAAAAGACAAATAGACCAAAGAGGCCTTCGGCATGCGGACCGCAACAAACAGTGATTTTTTCGGGATGCAATGGAATCTCAAAAGTCCCATGGGGATTGTGCTCTCTCCAAAAATGACAATTCTGCTTGTTTGTTTGTTTGTTTTTTTTAATGCTTGTGAACCTCAGATTGAATAATTTCATAATTTTCTCTTACCTTTTAAACTAACTGAGCATGATTTTTTTTTACAATTCTATGTAAACAACCGTTATGCCAGAAATGAGCCTTAACGCTGCAGATTATTGGACGATGAATATCTTGTTCAATTGGACAATTGATTGAATTGAAAAGATCTTTCCTCAAAAGTAGTGAATGGGCAGAGACAGAGTTGCTGATGAGTCCTCTGACATTCTCACGTCTATAGCCTCGACAGTTTCTTCTGTACGCACGGTACATGCTCGATTTAGATAAATATTATCCAAAACAGTTACTGTATTCATGAATCGATCCACAGTATTGTGTGTTGGCTGATATGATATACGAATATGCGCCCCGTTAGCTTGTCGAAGTGCTTGATAAGTTTGGAAAACTGAGCACGAATTTTGGAAATAAATTTCCACGATTTGTAAACGTTGTTCTGGTGTAAGTCTTTACATAGAGATTTGCAAAGTATACTGAAAAAAAAACCTTTATAAATAAGAATAATTTAAGTTTTTTGCCATGACAAATTTCGTTTACCAAAGAAAACTTCGCTAACTAAACAACAGCACCACTGCAGGTATATTGACCCATCTAACCTAAGAGATGCACTCAAAGCACCCTTTAATTATAGGCAAGTGATTTTTGCAAGAAGAAACCAATTGTCACTTCACTTTTAAAGTGTTTGAAATGGAGTAAGGATCTGTAGAAGTGTTAATAAGTTTCATTACCTCTATAAATAATATAAGAGTTTGCTATCATAGTTTTTTTTCTTATTATATTTATTTAGTACTATAAGAAAATAATTTTAAAATATTGTACATTCACACACACAAAAAATACGGCAAAAGAAATTGTAGATGTCACGGTCAAACAGAGGATTGCAAAGTCAAGTTAAACCTTGTTACTCATTACACAAGTTTCTTGTAAACCTTTTTTATTATAAATATAAGTGCACACTTCTAGGCGCTGAAATATGTTATACTATACCGCATACTTTCTGGTGTCAGATTACCTTAAACTAAATATATGTATGTACACATAGCTGAAAGAATTATAAAAATTATATGGTATCATAACATTTTCTTTGCTACTTAACTTTTCTGTTCAAACTTTCTTTAATTTTGCAACAACTTTTTTCTTACAGTTTATAACTAAAGTTAAAAAGTTTATGTCTTACTTTCATGCCTTCTTACTAAACAGCTAATGAGCTTATTATAATGGTATTTGGTAGAAAAATCTATCTATAAAAAAAACACATAAATCGTTAATAATAAATGTGATTGTAAGTAATTTTACAAAATGCTGTAAGAGGATTTTGTAGTGGTTAAATTAATTTGAACCCAAACGAATTACTTAGCACATTCAGTGTCAAATGTTTGATGTAATATCTACTTACATTTTTATTTTATATAAAAAAAATTTCTATAGTTTAAAACAATAACAATAGTTTTGGTTTTCTTTTCTAATTTTCTTTATTTTTCTTTTTATATTATTTACAGCTTTTTTATCATCATCAGCATTATCACCAACATCATTATCATCTACCAATAAGTTTGTAACGGGTGCTACAACGACCTCTACTACTTCAAATAATTTTCCTGCTCTTGATGAGTTTTCAACACATTCTGTGATACGTCCAAAAATTCATCATGCCCGACATAAAAGAGAACTACGTCACACACTAGATGAGGTAAGAATATTTGTAACTTAATTAGGTATATTGTTTTTTTTTTTTTTTTGCTCTCAAAAAATAAATATAATTAGCAGTTTTGCTATAAAACTAGAAAAATTAACACGAATCATGTGTTTTTTCTTTGTTTAACTTCCATAGAGAAGATTTAATTTTACAAACATCTATGCGTGTCTACTTCAAATGATTAAATCAATAATTTGATTTAGACATGCAAAGCAGGAGAGTAGTGCTAGTCCAAATTGGCATAGTTTTCGAATTAATGAGGCAGATGAAATATGGCTATTAGAAAATATTTATTTTTTTGCTTTTACTGTAGTGGCATTTATTAATAATTTATTTTGTTAATTACTTTTTGTAATTGATATTGAAACATAAATCATAATAGCAATTATTCAAATTGAATAGTAAAGACACAAACCAATTAGTCCTAAGAGGTAAAAGGTCAAGCTGATACAATGAGAATGGTGCTAAACTAAAGTTCTAGAAGCATCGTTAATTAGTTTTTTAAAAATAAATGTTAAACGCTTATATTAAGGCTCCAAGTTTTGTCCCCTTTATATGTTAAATATAACATCATTATAGTTGAAGGAGTATTATGCGTTTGTGCCGATGTGTGTAACACATAAAAATATTGGTCCAAGACCCAAGTTTTAGTATGTATGTATACGAATTCTCTAAGAGCTTACAAATCAGTGCAAGTTAAAATCTATTTTTGGCTTAAACCAGAAAATCTATAAATCAGTAAACATATAAACCATCTCTATCAAATTTGTTGTTTAAACTACCAACCAGCGTTACCATTATGCGACTAAAGTCGCATTTTTGCACCTTTTTAACTACCTTGCCACTTTTTCCCCCCTTTATTTTAAATACCCTTTTGTATAATTTTGTGCCCCTTTCGCCCCTTTTTGAACAAAATATTTTATATTGGCAATCAATGAACACAGATGAACCTTCCAGCTTTTATATGTTTGTATGTTCTACTTTATCGCATTGAAGAGCATCCGCCGAACGGATTTTTTTCTAAATTAGATTTATAAAACAATAAAATAGGTTGAAAGTAGATACCTGGCAGTCCATGTTGAACTTATTAATAAATATAGATGTATATTTTCAAGAAAATATATATGTACATATAACAACTAAAGAAATAAAACGTCAAACCTTATTAATTAATTATTTATTCTTTTTAAAAGTAATGTAAAACTATTACTTTTAAGCATGTCCTTTTAACAAGAATTCAGTAAGTGATTTTGTATTGTAGTTAGATAAAATCGCTCTATTCGGCAGTGTCGAATTTTATATACTCTTCACGGTTGTATGAATAAAAATCGGACCACCACTAACTTCACCTAATAAGAAATATCTGCAGCCGTATTCTGTAATTCGCTTAGCTAAAGCTAAATCTCGATCGCTAAAATGCCTTAGAGAATACAAAATTGAAAATTTTTAGCGATGAAATTAAAAGCTAAAATTGCGGCGAATTAAATTTTTATGGCAATGCCAAATTTAGCAATGCAAGTTACAGTATTGCATTCGTAGCCAAAAATCGCTAAATCAACTTTCTAGATTTTTAGCGATAGAGATTTAGCGAATTACAGAATACGGCCACTGATCTAAGTTTGGCCCGCCTATCTCCCATGATATGTATAGACGCTTTTGTGCCAAAGCCCATATTTTGGGAAGAATTAGGTTTTTATAAGTCTATTACTAATGGCGATTGCTTTCACAAAATTATAAGCGGCTTGAATTATGACAAACAAAATAAAACATTTGTTGTAGAAACAAATTAGTGGCAACCAATATTGTAAAACAGGGCAATATTAACACCTTAAGTTAAAGTAAGTGTAAAATATGCAATATGTTTTGCATGTTTTTCATTAATATATTCACAAAAGAACTTACAAATTTTTCCCACGGTTGTATTTTTTGTACAAACAAACACAAAATGGAAAAGTTCGTACGGGTTAACTGGCAAACAAGACGTTTATTTTCACTGTGCATATATACATTCGAGTTTCTCTAAAGTGAACTTATATACAATGAAGCTCTCCATATAATGAACAAAAATCAAAAATTAGTAAAATGTGATCTAATTTTATAAACAAATGTGCAAGAAAATGTGAGTTTAGTACATAAAGGGATACATACAGATTTATTATAGGGAAGTTCGACTATTTCTATACTTATATGTATAATGTATTATTTATATATAAGAAGAGGTTTATTTTTTGTATCGGTTATATTTTCAGTGAAAATAACTTAATAAATATAAACATTTTCTTGCTCCTTTTTTCTCAGAATTCCCCTTTTTGTGCCACTTTTCTTTTGAAAATCCCCTTTTTGTGCCCCTTTTTGAAAATTTTGAACGGTAACGCTGCTACCAACACAGACCGACCATATGAATTTGACAAAATTTCAAGTAGTGTTGCAACAATATTATTGGGGGATTCACAAGGTGTCACAAAGTCATAAGTCTGAAAATAATAACATGAAAATATACGACTGTTGTGAACAACCCCACATAATTTAGTGTACTATTTTGAATTTAAGTCAGCTGATTTAAAACCAAGCTAAGTTCTATTAATTTAGGACACTTTTTGTTTACAAAGTAACAACTATTTTTTTAAACCATTGTAAAATGTTAGAGCATTATGACAATATAACGTGATAGCACACCTTGTGAATCCCCATATATATAGATATGGTTCACTGATTTACAGCTTTTGAGTTTTAACATATAAATTTAAAATTGTAGCATACGCTCTTAAAAAATTTTCTGTTAATAATGTGGTGTAGGGCATCATATGGTCGAGCTTTGTCGAGTATGCTTTCCTACTTGCTTTTTTTTTTTTTTTTTGTTTGATAGATACCAGGGTTGTCAGATGCGGCGATTTTCAAACTTGTTTGGCGACCTAATTTTCGATTTGGCGACATGGCGATTTATAAAACAGTCGGTTACTTTGTTGGCTGTTTTTGATGAGACATTAATTTGTTTTGAAATTCGTTAAATTCAAAACAAAGAAACAATATTATTGTTATTCTAGTATTTTTATTATGAAATTTGAGACATTCATATGTATTGTCAGTATTTGAAACTAAATTATGTTGAAATGGAATGAAAATCATCATTAGCATTCTCTTTTCCCCTTTTTCCCTAAAAGATCGAAACTTGACGGCTAAAACTGTAGGATTGTAAACCAGCACTAAGGATGGATTAATCAGAGATCTCAATTAACCATAGTCTATTATTTGATTAATTTGAAATTTGATTCTTGATTAATAAAAAAAATTACCTCGTGCAATCTGCGAGAATTTGTGATGCATACTTGTCTTTCATATGTAGCGTATTATTATAAAAGAAATAAACCCACCAAATATTTCGTTCATACATATCCCAAACTAACATTAAAAAATAAAGAATGTGTGTATGTTTTGTTCTCACTCTCATTGCTGCGAGTAGTTTTGATTCCCTTGTTAATTTGTAAAAGTATTTTCTATCCCCGCTCTTTTACTATGGTAAAGAACATATTTGCTTCGATACGTTCACAAACTTCATTGATTCGCCGTCTACACTGCTCTTCGGTATTTGTTTGTGACAGCGACACCACAGTGTAGAGTTTTGAATTTTCTCAATAATTTGCAATGTAATTGTGCAGACCTCTTTTATTTAACCTTTAAAAAATCGCAAAACAAACTGTGAAAACAGAAAAACCAAGCTTACGAATAGATCCAGTTCTAAAATATATTTGAAAATTTCAAACAATTCTTCAAAGTTTGACAAAAATTTTAACAAATCGCTTCAAAAAGTCAAAAAAATTTTGTTTCAAAAAATAACTTGTTTCTAAGCTTCGGAGATCGCTGTAGGGGTGAGTTCTATTTCTTGAACTTTATAAAATATGTAGTTTTAAAACTTTTTTTGTTTAAAATATAATAATATTTGTTAAGATTTCAAAAAAGGGGGTCCAGCTTTCAAAATCTTTTCCACATCAATTCCACAACAATCACTAAAAATAAACTTAACTTTAAATTTTTTTTTTAAACAGAATGTATTCAAGTGGTATAAATTAAGTAGTTTTGTACAGCGAAAAAAAAACTATCTAATTAAAATTCTAGGCGTTAAAAATTAAAAGGTTTGGCAACAATTCAAGCGGAAAATACAAAAAATTAAGTAAAGTAAAGAGAACTTTTGTCTTAAAATAAAAAAAAAAAAAAAAAAAAAAAAAAAAAAAAAAACTAGATTGTGTTAATAAAAAGCATCAAATAAATCATCTCTTCTGTTTTTATACTGCAGCTTAAAACAGACAGACCATCATTATGTTGAATAACTCAATTGTATGTACATACAAATATTATTTAATTCTATACTCGAAATATTATTTAAAATGTTGTCAAACAACATGAAGTTTAAAACGTTTGAACAGTGGGTGGCTGTATATAATCTATATTCTTTGTTTCTTGTTGAGGTGCTATAAAACGTGCATATCTGGCCATTAAATTTGTCATTCTCAACGCAGTATGTGGGTTACACCTAGCAAAAGTCGAAGTTTCAAAAGCATTCATCTTTTAAAAAAACACAAAAAATGTTTTATTAAATTTAATATTTTTTTTTTTTTATTTACAGGATGGTCTTCATGCATCTCATATCACTTTAACGTATCATCATAAAGGTCAACGGATTTTAATTGATCTTAAACGTAACGATGACTTACTGCCTTCAGAACATTTTTTACGCTATCAAAATTCGAATACAACACAAGGACATGTTGTGAAAAATTTTACCAAGACTGAAATTGAATTGTGTCATTATCAGGCAAGTTGCGTGTTTTTTTCCGATTTATTTTTTCTTTTCGCAAGAATTCCCTTTTTATAATATTTTTTTTTTCTTTTTGCAATTTAATTAAATTGTTGTTGTTTCAACTTTGATTCAATTAGGGTTCTATACGTGACCAACCTCAATCGTATGTTGCCGTTTCAACGTGTAATGGCGGCATTAATGGCATCATTTTTGATGGCATTGACACATTTTTCATACACTCTGGCAGTGATGGACAATTGTATGATGAACATTTTTTGTATAGGTAAGTTGTGGTTTTTTATTGGATGATTTAATTTAAACAATTTTACATGTTTTCCGCATAATTTGTAAGAGATAAAAGATGGGGAGAAAGCTAAAAACCAAATGTTTCTCGACTAATCTGTATTAGCATTAGGAATTTTTAACACTTCACAACTAGTTGTGAAGAGGGTATCTAAGTTTGTCATTTAGTGTGAAACTTTTTTTAGAATTAATAAAAGGCCCCATAAAGTATATCTGTGGTTTGGTGCTAAAAGGGTCAATGTCAAAATGTTCACTTTTGAGAAAACTTTAATGAAAGTTTTTTTAAAGTAGAGTTCTTAATGAAATTGGGTTGAATCTGGGTTAGATGAGACATTGAATGTTTCAGCAAAATAAAAGGGAGTAAAAAAGGCACCTAATGCAACGATAAACAGCAAAATACGAAATTTTAAAATTATGTCGCTTATGGCTCCTTGAGTAATTCCAAGTCAATTAAGACATGTCCATATGTCTCTCCGCTTGTTTAAATCATGCTTACTTGCGAACTACTCAAAAAAAAGAAACTTAATGGCGTCCAATTGTTTTTAGTTCTCCTAAGCGCCTTAGGATTAACATCTAGTACAATCGGTTCAGTAGGAAAAGAGTTATGAATCTATACGAGCCAGCTTAAAAAATAAATATTTCTGTTAGTAAATCAATATTAATTGGTGGCGGAAGGCACCGTTTGTAATTTAATTTTGCACCAACTCGTTATATGAAAAAAAAAATCAAAATTCATCATTAAACATAGTCCCCTTATAAAAACGATTTTTGAAAAACACTTTAGCACACCTAAAATGAAAACGGTATAGAAGTACAATTTGGTTTGGCATAGTTTCATAAGACAAGAAAACACACTGCTAAATTTTGTGGTCATCGGTCTATAAATTTCCATATTTCCCATATAAAATTTATATTCGGAACGCCTTAAACCGTGAAATTTGGTCTATATAAAGCTTACTTTTGAAATAGACTTGAGGTCAGTTTTTATAAAGATTGGTAAATAATTTATATATTCTATATAAAGCCCACTCCTACATAATTCTTGCCCTCGGTGGAATCCAAATTTAGCACTTTATGACTTCATTTGCAATGATATCAAAAAATTGGTTTTTAATGTCATCTTTTTCTCAAAGAAATTTATATATTTTCTGTTGATCTCTTGTACAAAAGTGTAACACGTTCTAAAAACACGCACTGATTCTTTTTTAAATTGATTCTATTTACTATACTTCTGAAGCCAATACTATGAAATTGTAAATAACGTTTATAATAATACAATATCAGGAAAAAAAATTTCAAAATAGCTTAAGCGACTTGATTTTAAGTTTTCGTTTTTTTAATAAATTAGTTTATTGGCAACACTTGCATCATCTTCTAAAATGTCATGGTAGCTTAAGGTTCAGTAACGACTTTATAGCAACAACAATTTTAGCTTAAGCGACAACCTTCATACAAAATTTTTATGAAATAAAATAAAAACACCTTTTCATGATATCAATAGATCACCTAGTGTATTCCAGACCGATATCCATGCTATTGATGTGTATTGTAACAACATTCTTGGCAATGGAATGCTTGGAAACAGCAATGTGATATTAACTGATAGCCAAGCGGCCATTAAGGCGCTCTCTTTCTGGAAAATGTTTTGCTTTACTGTAAAAAAAATATAAAAGGCCGAGAAATGTGTTTTAAACTTCACGAAAATTCTTTTATTAATAAAAAGGAAATATTTATAAAATGGCAATGTAAGATGAACTACAAGGTGCTCTCAAATATTAGTTTAATAATTATAATTCAAAATTAACAAGGTATTTCAAATAAGGATTATACTATTACAGTACACATAGAAATTAAATGTTATTATTTCAATAAAATGTTGGTGGCAGAATGCCGAGGATGGCTACAGGAGCGCAAGAAACAGAGTGACAGGGGGACACCTGAGTGTCCCCGCATCCAACAATACAAGGGAACTACGACATTTTGTCTGACAGGTCACTACATAGTCTAGTCCCATTTGTTTCGGATGGGCCTGGCAGAGGAACAGGAATGCAGACTATGTCTTGGTGGGGACGAGGCCGCAGGGCATATACTGTGAGACTGCCCGGCGCTATCATGAGTCATAAGAAGACTCTTTGGGAACGCAGCGATAGGCGCGTCCCGAGTCGGTGCAACACCGGTAAAATACCTACTTAGGTTCCCTTTGGAAGCAGAGGGTCTTTTGGCCAATTAAAAGGAAGTGGGTTTTAATCTCCTCGATCTCGGAAAACAGTGGTGCTAATTGTTGAAAACCAGCTTATCAGTCCATTATTTTACATGGCTCCATTCAAGTGTCCATACCACAAACTCTGTTGAAAAAAATAAGGCTCAAATATTCTATATACATGACATTTGTTTGATTTTTAAATTCAGCGAAATCGAACTGTTATTTCCTAGGTTGGCAACCAAAGGGCGTATTTCATTCGCCACTGCCAGCACCTTTACTTGTTTTAAATTATATTAAATATTTAACATAACGTCTAAACAGTCAACAGCACATGCCATAGGTGTAAATATACCAGTACCAGTATGCCATTTGTGAGCACGCTTCATTCACATTATGACTTAAAGCTTGCGGGTAAGTGCTTGAACTATTTAACTGCTGCTGCTTGTATAACTGGCTAAGGCAAACAAAACAGCTTATTCAAATATTTACTTATGGTTTATTTGGCAAAAAATTAAGTAAATAGACATGGAAAAGAACAGCAGTAAATGTTTTCTTAACCACCACTTACACTTACATACACATAGGATTTCCCTTTAGTAAATAAATTTCGTTTTAAATATTGATTTCATAATTGAGGTTTTGGGCATTATGAACACAGTTAAATAAAAAAGTTTTCGAACGACTTTGATTAATAATTTTAAAAGTTTGAATTCTGAATTATGATTTCTTGCATTTTTTTCAGACATGGTGACTTTAATAAAAATGTCACATGTGGTTATGATCACGAGCATAATGAAGAGAAACAGGATTTCCTTAAGCATTTAGAAGACAACAAATTGCCTCATATAGCAAATCATATAGATGGCTTAGAATTTAATCGCATTTTAAGAGTAAGTGCTAGAAATCTCCTCCTTCAAATACCTTTAAAATAGCCACTTACTATTTAAACTCTCTGCTCCTCTCTAGCACAAACGTTCGTATGAGGACAGCAATATGATACGTGGTCCCTACAATTCAAATAAACATTCATCTTATGTGGAGATTGTTATAGTGGTGGACAATAAGGCCTTTAAATCTTTTAACGAGAATATCAAAAAAGTACATCAACATTGTAAAGATTTAGCCAATATTATGAATGCGGTAGGTTTTCATTCACTCAATTCAGTTAAATCATATTCAATTTAATAATATTTTCTTTCTTTTTTTTCTTATAGCTTTATGTTCCTTTAAATATTTTCATAGCTTTAGTGGGCGTTGTTATATGGAATGAATCGAATGAAATAGAAATAACACCTGATGCTGATATAACCTTAAGAAATTTTTTGAATTATAGACGCACCAAATTGGTATTGCAACATCCAAATGATTCGGCTCAGCTGTTAACAAAGATAAAGTTTGATAAGGGAGTTGTGGGTAAGTAAAAGGAAGAAAATGCTAATAATACTTTTGGGTTTTTAAATAATTAATGAAGGATGACTTTAGCCTTGAAATAAAATAAAAATCTAAAAATATGCTTTTATTTCGATTGCAGGTAAAGCCTTTA
Organism: Pollenia labialis; assembly: GCA_949318255.1. Classification (NCBI taxonomy): domain Eukaryota; kingdom Metazoa; phylum Arthropoda; class Insecta; order Diptera; family Polleniidae; genus Pollenia; species Pollenia labialis. The sequence continues at coordinate 118,189,818 of OX439139.1, read as the reverse complement.
AAGGACCCATTTGCACCCACGAATATTCTGGCAGTGTAAGTGTAGAACACAGCCCTGTTGTCGGAGTTGTGGCCACCACCATGGCCCATGAATTAGGCCATAATTTCGGAATGGAACATGATTCTAGTGATTGCAAGTGTCAAGATGAAAAATGTATTATGTCTGCCAGTAGTACATCAGTATTACCCACCCATTGGAGTTCCTGTAGCATAGATCAATTAAATATTGCCTTTTCCCGCGGCATGAATTACTGCCTGCGCAATAAGCCCACTAAATTGTTTGATTCTCCCCAATGCGGCAATGGTTTTGTGGAACCTGGAGAACAATGTGATTGCGGCCTGCCTAACTACTGTGAAAATACCTGCTGTGATCCGTTTACTTGTATGTTGCATACAAATGCCTCTTGTGCCACCGGAGAATGTTGTGATTTAACTACATGTCGTCCCAAAATTGCCGGTACTGAGTGCCGTAATGCCGAAAATGAATGTGATTTACCTGAATACTGTACTGGGGAATCGGAGTATTGTCCAAGGGATGTTTTTAAACGTGACACTGAAGAGTGTGATAATGGCCAGGCTTATTGTTATCAGGGCAATTGTAGATCCCATTCTTATCAATGTCGTATTCTATGGGGACCCACGGGAGAAAACTCAGAGCCTTGTTATGCTGAAATGAATGTACAGGGCAAGAGAGTGGGTAATTGTGGCTACAATCGTTTGAACAGTACCTTTATTCCTTGTGAAGAAGAGAACGCGTTATGTGGTATGTTGCATTGCCGTCATTTAAATGAAAAGCTAGAATTTGGCATGGAAACTGCAGCCGTTTTGTCGCATTCCTTTATAACGCATGACAACAATATTGTACCCTGTCGTGCGGCACTGGTAGATTTAGGTTTACAATTTATGGATCCGGGATTAACACCAAATGGTGCTAAATGTGGCAACAATAAAATGTGTGTAGATCAAAAATGTTTGGCTATAGACCATTTGCGTTACTCGGGTATGGGCCGAGAGTGTCCCGAAAATTGTAATCGCAATGGTATTTGCAATAGCAAGGGTAATTGTCATTGTAATATAGGATTTACAGGACCTACTTGTAAATTACCAGGGCCAGGAGGGTCGGTAGACAGTGGACCAGCCACAAATCCCAACAGTAAGTTTTTACTTTGTAGTTCTAAAGAGAAATCTCATTATTTAAACTCGAAATTTTTTATCAACAGGTCACGAAGCTTTCCAGAGATTTATGTACATATTCTTCTTTGCTGTTTTACCTGTCATGGCTGCCTTTTGTTTCTTTATGTACTATTGTCGTCATCATCCCTTGTTCGTTGGTGGCAAATTGGCTGAAAATATGTATGTATCAAATAATAAAAATGGTTTATCATTTAGCACTAGTTCGTATACCACAGTAACACCTAATATTTGTAATGATTTGAATTCTCCCACTTCTACTACTACCTATTCTTCTCCCTCTACCTCATCTTTATCATCTACTTTCAAATTCAATTCCTCTCTTTCGCCTAAAACTAGTGTTAAACTCAAACCGCCAATACTTTCAAAAACTGCAACAACAAAAACACCTGATACTAAAATCCTTAACAATACTGCAACAATAAAAACAACACTTCCCAAATACATTAGTAAAACAACAACAGTTTCTTGCACAACCACACCCAAGTTATCAACACGTAAATCTAATAATTTGCATACTTCAGCATCTAATGAAAATTTTTCTAAATTTAATATACAAAAACATACCAATTTAACTATTTCAAAATCTCACAACGAAATCGCAACAACGTCTACCATAAAACCGTTAACGGCAAAAATTAATAAACCTCATATAAAAACGAAAATAGCTATTATAAAGCCACCTCCACCACCACCTAGTGTCAATAACAGCAAGTTCAAGCAAAATAAAAATAGCACATCATCGTCTACTGCTACTAGCACTTCCACTACAAAAACTACAACTAGCACTTCCAATTTTAATAATAATTTAATAAAAAATAACGTTAACAATAACAAAACCAATAAGACTAATAATAATGTCTGCCAAGATTCCAAATCGAATCTCAATTTAAATTCAAATCCAAACGCGAATCAAGTCAATACACTGAGACGTAAATTTGAAATAACTGATGTACGTTTAAATTCCACAACAAATCCACATGCACTTGTAGATGGCACCACTTACACCATTAACGATGAAACCAATAGGTGTGTCTACCATTTGTAACGTTGAATTAAAGAAATTCGATGTCGAAACAATGCAAGACTTTAGTGTGATTTTGAAAGATTTTGTTTGTGTCTAGTTTTTGTTTTAATATTAATTTAAATATTTCTTTGTTTAATTTTTTTTTAACTGATCTCTACTGATTTATTTTTTATAGGCTTGGTGGGTAATTCAATGTGTTCTTAATGTTTTAAAAAGCATTTCAAAACCCGATTGAAAGGTTTTAAAATAGACAGGGAAATGGTTTAGTGTTAGATTTTCAGATCTTTGCTTCAGTGGTCTAAGTCGACTAAAAAATGACAAATCTTTTTAAATTCAAAGATCATTTCTTCCCATATCGAAGAATTAACTGCCGAATTCATAACGAAAAATTTGGCATGAATTAAGCACAAAGTTTATTTTAAATTTATTTACCAAACTCTGGCTAACGATTTACTAAACTCTTGTTAACGAACTGCCAAACGTTTGCCAACTTGTGAAAAACTGCTGTTTAATGTCAAACAAAGAAAAATCCAAGCATTTTGTGCGCGAAAAATAAATAATCAAACCGCTCAACACTTTAGATAATTTTAAAAACTTTTTAAAATTGTTATGTGTGGAGGAAAAACAAAAAAAAAATCCAAAACTTACGTGCAAAGCCAATACATAACAGGTACCTCGACCGAATTCGCTCTGAAAAATATTAAGGTTATTTGTCAAAATCAATGTGTAAACAATTTTCTGACAAACTCAAGTTCACCTGCTATGAATTCGCCTTGCGAAACATGTTGCCTTTTTGAGCAATAAAAAAGTAGCATCATTCAAATTCAAAGTTGATTTATTAAAAGTTATGAATTAACTCTGTGCTAACAAGCTGTCAAACTTAATCGGCATTCTAGTTAAAGGGGTCTTAGACGATATCACAAGTTGTACGTTTTTGACGATGAGAGTTCGACAGTTAAGTCGACTTGGCATTTTTCTAATTTGTTTACGTTTTTCAATCAAGTGTCGTTCAACTTAAATTGTGTAAATTTTTTTTGTTGATTGGCTTATCCAATCCAAATTTATGCACTAAAAAGTAGTCAGCTGAATCCTGTATGGCCTGCAAACTTAAAGATGGTGTTTTGCAATCTCAGTTAAACTGGGTTTAGTTAATCTGAAAACAGGTTTGTATCGCCATTACCAAGTTTGTATAAAAAATTTTGACGAACAGCTTTGTTTTGCTTAAAATGTTGGTCTCTAATGAAATAATGAAAAAAATCACATTTCGCAGGAAAAATCCAAGTTTCAGACTACGTTAAGCTAACTTTAATCTTAATCCAGTTTTAAAAAAACCCCGGCCTAAGCTCTTCTCCTGCAAAATTGACTATTTCGATTTAGCATGTTTTGGAATTGAGATGTTGGTAAAGAAATTGATTTTTTTTTTTTAAATTTCATAGTTAAATTATTTTACAGATCAACTAGTGATTACAGTAAATATTTATTTACTTAAGTACAACTGTGAGACCAAAATTGACAACCATTCAATATAGTGGCAAAAAAATAATATTTTTATAAGGATGTGATTGAAATATGTCATTTATGCAAATGATTTTATTTGTATAAAATACTTGCCAAAACTTTTTTTCATGTTATAAAGTTTGAAAAACTTGCCCTAGTCATAAGTTATATAACGGTCGATCAATCCACTTCTAATTTTTTGAAGTCATCTTAAATACATTTTTTAAGCTTTTGAAAAATAAAGTCTCTTTAATATAATTTTTCAAAGAGAAAAAGTTTAAAAGCTGTCAAGCAATTTTACAAGATTTCGTATGACAAACTCGTTTACAAATCTGGATCCGCTTTAGCGTTCACTACTGCCCTCCTTGGGATATTAAAGTGTTTATAAAGTTGGTAGTCTTTTTTTTGCGTAATTAATATACATTTTATTTTCATTAAATATATTTTTTTTTTAAACTTTTAACTAAATGGTCTTGCAAATTTCCATCGAATTTTAATCAAGCATGAATATGAAAATGTTATAAAAAAAATTAAACAAACAATATTTTTATTAAAAAACCAAAAATTAACGCTTCAACTGTTGCAAAGAAATAATTGTTTTGTTGAGAATTTACGTTGTAGTATTTTGTTTTCATATTAATTTACTTAAAAATGCATGGTATTACATACTTTGAAACTACATATGTATATGAAAATAATATTAGTGGTATTCACAGCATGTTGCCTAATTGACTTTACAGAAAACACTACATTTACTGTTTATTATTTATAAATTCGTATTTGTTCGTTTTACAATTTAATTTATTTGAATTTTTATTTTAAAGAAATTAGTTTTATTTTGGTATTTTTATTAGCTCGTAAGAAAGTTTTTGTTGTTTTTAAGTAATTTCAATAAATATTCAATATTCAAACGAATTTAGCACAAATTATGACTGATTTTATAAAGGTTACATGACATTATGCAAGGAATTAGAAAACCAACATAAATCGTTTTTCTAATTTCTATATTCTGCTACACTAAGCTGGATCTGAAAAAGAAAAAAACAGAAAACGACATCTTATATGCAAAATATTGAAATCTCAATAAAATTTTGATCTAAAAAATTAAACTTTACTCTATTATAATTGTAAGCAAAGCGAATTCATACAGGTGACATTTTCGAGTCATCTGTTTATTTTTTTTTTTGTGCGCATACTGAAGGTCAATCTTTGTTTACATTTTGTGAAAAATTAGTTGAAATTTAAAATTCAATAAAAATCTAAATATTTAAAAAAACCTTATTTAAATTTTATAAAATACAAAAGGTGAACATGAAATATAAAGACAAGGATTTAAAAAGGCGTAAGAAATAAGTGTAGCAACAACAAATTTTTAATACAGGAAAAAGATTTACCTTCTTAAGCAATTGTGTGTGTGAAACCATAGCAAAGTACTCATGGAAGTAAAATTTTGACACTGTTGAGGTGAATAAAATTTCATAAATTTTGAGATTAGCGTAGAAATTCTTGGCAATTTCAATTCACCATAGAACTTTGATACCGTTTCACACACACCCTAACTCTAACTTTTTTCAAAAAGAAATTATAAAATATTAAAAAAAAGGAATAGCTAGCATAACCTTTATCATGATGCGGTCACCTGTATGAATTCGCCTTAATTGTAAGGTAGTGATATTTTTTTCGCTATAAAAATATTAAGCAAACTGTTTATAACTTAATTATTTACTTATAAGAATTTTTTATTATATTCTGTAACTTTTTTTAATTTAATAAATGTATTTTATTTTAATTAAGCTGTGCTTATTGTCTTTTTCTTTTGCATGGTATTTGGTCAATATATTATTATTTCGTATTCTATTTTTCTTTTTCTTTTATTTCATCAAACATTTTGAATGTTTAGGATTTAGATTGTGCCTGTCTATCTAGTTTAATAAGTTGGTGAATGGTTTTATTTTGAGTTAAATGCCAAATAAATGTGGTTTCCATATACTTACTTATGTATGTATGTATGTATGTATGTACATATGTATTTATCTAAGGCATGGGGTATGTTAAACTTATACACTTACTTCAAACACCACAAATATTACACAAAAATGTACACAATTCAGTTGTAAAATGTTAAATATTACCAAATTTTTCCTCAGGCATGTTTTCTAATCACTTTATTGATTTTTGTTTTTAGTATTAAATCAGCCAGCGGCACCAAACAACCGCCTCGAGGTCCTCATGGCAATAGTGGTAATCAAATGCCAGCCAACGGTTTGCCTAAATCAACACCCAGCAGTACAGATGATATGAACTCGGCTTTGCTAAAATCGCCTAGTGATTCCAATGATAATGTGGGCAATGGAGGATTGTATGGTAAATTTAAAGGTTTCACTTTAAGGCCCCTAAACGATGCCACCACACCGACCAATAATTTTACCGGACCAAATGTAGCTTATGTACAGCCTACGTTACAAGATAATTCGTTGCAAGTTCCACAAAGAGCTGCACCACCACCACCCATAAAATCCAGTGAAGCGAAAATGAACGGCACCTTAACAAGGAAAGCCCCTGGTGTTCCCATTGCTCCCAACACCGCACAAGGCCCTGCTTTACCACCACCAAATCCTGGCTCCACAGCCAGACCCATTATATCCATGCCAGTATTAGAGACTTCCACTTTGACAATGTCACCCACAAGGCCAGCTCCTACAGTTCCAGAGGTAGAATTTCTTAAGCCGGCTCCACCACCACCAGTTCCTTTACATAATGATCCTAAATTAAATGTGAAAAGAGATGGCACGATACGCCGAATAACTTCATTTTTGAAGAAGGAAGAAAAAGCGCCACCTAAAGAAAAAACTTATATAGATAGAGAAAAACTGAAAAATTTAGAAATATCGGCTCCTATGCCCCTCAACAATTCGCCACCTGGGGAGTCTTCTAATTCCGATTCGGAAACTTTAACGCCCAAAGAAGAGGAAACCAAAAACCTAGTAAAGCGAGCCCAATCTATGAGATCACCCACGAAGAAACCAAATATACAAACATTTGGTTCTATGCGTCAAACAGCCCAAGGGCAAACTAGACCTAAAAGTGCTGTTTCTTCACAAACACTAAACTCGGTCAGACCAAAAAGTCCTCCTCCCAGACCACCACCACTTAAGAAAACCAATTCCACAACTTCATCGGGTTATCAACTACCGATAGCCATTAAACGAGGACCCGAACACACTTACGATGACTGTGAGTTTGTTGAGCCTTTGGCCAGTGTAAAGGAACAAGATTCGCCTTTGCATCGAGCCAGCACCACCGAAAATGATAACATTTACTCGGTAATCGATGAAATACCACCAGCTGCCCAAACAATTAAACGCAGTGATTTGGTGGGCAGTCAACGTAATAGCGTAGCTAGTACTTCAGACATGGGTTTACTAGGTGAAATAGTTAATGAAATTGAAAAACGTAATGGTGGTGACTCCATATACTCGGCCACAGCCACAAGTCTAGTTAAACAAAAATCCAAAGATGAAACACAAAAAGCTAAGTTGGCTGAAACAAAGAAAGAACCAGCCACAAATGAGTCTCAAACAAACACAAACACTAAAACTAGTTTAAGTTCTACACAACCCCAAACATCCTATTTAAGGCCAGCACCCGTTAACGCGCCTATAGCTCGTGTGGCGCCCACAAGATCAGATATCTCACCTACCAATGCGTTTTCAAGTTTTAAACCACCGCTACACTCAGCCCCAAGCACAGCTTCATCGCCAGTCTCCAATACAGCGACGCAAAATAAATTCAATCATGGGCCTGCTGCAAAACCAAAAACTTTTGGCCAAAAACCTTTAACACAACAAAAATCACTGCCAGCAAATGGTGTGGCCAATAAACCAAGTGCTACCATACAAAAGCCCAAGCTATTGTCAGCGAAACCTTCATTCAACAGTAACAACGCAAAGAAGCCTACAAAAGCACCGACAGCACCAATAACCACAGCAGCTAGCAGAACAACGGTATCGGGAAAACCAACGTCAACGGTAGCGTCGTTGACGCAAAAATTTGAACCCTCTAAAACGAGCAGCAGTAGCGGCAGCACAATAACTTCAACGACGTCCTCACGAAAATAGTTTTAAGTTTAATAGAAGCATTAAGTTATCAATTTTGAATAATTACATTGTATCCTACAAATATAAACGCACTGATATAAAAAGAGATGGATAATTAATTTCAAATAAAAGTACATATTTGAAAATCTTAATACAAATCATTTCTACAATTGTATTTCATGTTAAAATTTTACTTTGAAAACGTTCTTTCTTATTGTATTCTAGAAATTTCTTACTTCTTCTATATTTAATCCAATTGAATTTTGGACGCCTTCTAATGTACATACATACAACAGAATTTATGTTTCATAATATGTAGATGATTTGTGTTTAGAATTTCTATATTGAATGTGGTTTGGAATTTTCATGAATTTCAAATTAAATTTCTGAAATATCTGTTATTGGGTGAGTTCCAAAACGTCAGTTGCAAAGCAACTTGCTTTTTGAAATCCAATTTGCAAGCGTATAGAATTTTGCAATATCTGGGGGGCTACTCTCTATTGCGATGCGAAAGAAAATTGAAGTAAATCTAGCAATTGGTACTCTTTAATACGTTTGCGCATATGTCTTTCGCATCTTTTAAATGTATTTCTTTTCGTAAATTAACACTTTATTTTATTTAAATATTCCAATTTCAAATATTTTTACACACTTTGGCACACACATAAAATTTAAATCGATGGAGATTTTAAATTAATTTTTTTTTTTAAATTAACGTGACTTTTCCTGATTTCAAACGCATTTCTATGCTTTTAAGTTAATAACATTTTTAACGCAAAAAAAAAGCTTAAGCGACAAAAACACAGTTTTACAGGAGAAGGTTTTTTGTATTACATTTAATAAAAATTTTGTATGAAGGTTGGCTCTAAAGCTAAAATTGTTTTTGATATAAAACCGTAACCAAGGCACAGAATACACAGAACTGTAAAAAGTGACGTGTGAAAAAGGCCCAAATCAGTTGCGAGGGCAGCTTTCGAAGAAAGAGAAAGAAAATGTTTTTTGGTAGGAAAATGGCAATGTGTAAAAACAGGCCGCTACTATCAACACGAATTGCGTAATCAAAACAAAAAATGCAAAAAGGGCAGCTTTCTTAGAAAGAGACAAAAAAAAAGGCAAAATCTTCCGTCTCGTGTCAGTTCTGTATATTCTGTGACCAAGGCCCATTGAAAAGGTCTGCGCAAGAAGCCTGATGATCATTGTTTATGTTCTTTTTAGTTGTCAAAAGTTGTTTACATGCGCATGTATACGTTTATAGTATGCCACACATACACGTTTTTTCCTTTTGCTTTGTATATGCGGTAGTAAATTTTTGACAACTAAAAAGAATCGTATTTTGTTTTTGTACAAGTAAGCAGACCTGATAGATGGGCCTTGACCGTAACGTTACCTTGACCATGACATTTTAAAAGATGATGCAAGTGTTGGCAATGTATTCATTTATTTAAAAAAAAAACGGAAATTGAAAATGATGTCGCTTAAGCTATTTTTGCGGTAAGGGCTTGATATGTTTGTATTATAGGTTTTTAAGGAAAATTTTGAATTTCTGAAATGTGAATAGAAGGTGCTTTATAAAATTTATATTACAAATTTAAAATATGTATGTATATCTAACAATTTTTTATTCTTTAGAATAAATAAATTATGTAAAAACTTTTCTTCAACAATCGAAAAATTTCGCTAAAATTAATTGTCCATCTCTTAGTTAAAAATTATCCAATGCTTTCTACGTAATTTAAGTATAAAACAAAGCAAATGTTGAAAAACATCACTTTAAGTTTCTTTTTTACCTTAAAATAATATTTATTTAAAAAAATAATCGATTATAATTAAATTCATTATAAAATGAAAATTATATACAAGTGATATTCATTCCTTCTACTTTTTTTAGTAACACTAAAATTTCATAATACTTTGAACGTCGAACGATTTTCGGTAGCTTTTGGTTATTTTTTTTTTTTTTTGTTCGGAAAACAAAATTTAATTTTATCAAAATTTTCTCATATATTTAAATTTATTTTATAACATTATTTTTTTATTTGTTTCATTGTAGAAATTTTTGTTTTAAGTATTTTTTTTCATATTTTTAGTTATAAATATTTTAATTTTATTTAAAAACCAAATTGTATAAACTTGTGTATTTTTTAGGTTTTTTTTTTATTTTCATAATGAATTAAGTTATTAAAAACAAATTATAAAAATATTTAAAAAAAATCGTTATTTGTTTTTTTCCAATTTTAATTTCAGAATTTAAAAAAGAGAAGCAAAAACTGCCAAGATAAAATATTCGGGATGTCTTAGATTCACTTATCTTTTAAATTTTGTTTTAACAGCCAAATATTTATATGTAGTTTGTTGTTAGCGATAAAATTTTCGATTTTAGAGAATTTATTAATTTGTTTGGATCGCTTTTTTACCAAACACAAACTTCTTGAAGACCGGTCAAGAATTTACCATATGCCTAATATGTATAAAGCCCACTCTTGAAAATTAAGCTTTATGTGTGGAGAAATACAACCGTGTATGTTTGTAGTAATGGCTGAGTTTCAAAATATAATTGTACACTGCAGTCAAAGTCAACAATAACTCACTACTTATTGTTAGTGTTTTTGTTTAAGCTTTGATATTTTTACAATTAGGACTTTGAGTGTTTCTAATTCTTATTCGCTTTAAGGTTTTATTTGTAAAATATTTTTAGCTTTTCTATAATGGCCTAAGCAACCAGTAAAATGCGCATAAAAGCTAGATTTTCCTCAACAATAAATTCCAGTGTATTTAACAAATATGAGAAAATTGGCAATTTAGCACGTCATACAGAAATCTTATTGTTATTAGCTGCGTTCGAGAACACAAAAGTTTGTACTATTTTTTACTGGACTTTACTGCATTTTACTAAATTGCGTTCGCGTACACAAAATACAGTAAATGAGAACACAAATTGAGAGCGCAAACTGAGAGTTCTTGACTGAGTAAATACAAATTTTTCCTAAACAGATATGACACGAGACGGAAGATTTTGCGTTTTTTTTGTCTCTTTCTAAGAAATCTGCCCTTTTGCATTTCTCTTTGCATCATCTTTTATGCCGCAATGCAATGAACACAAATTTATAAAGTTGAGATTTATTTGCAAAACTGTTGTTAAAATTAACTTTTAAGTTTACCACAACAAGAGTAAAGGCCGTTACACACTATCCCACAAAGTCTTACGTATTTTTCAAAAATGCTTCCCTGATATAATTATTCTTTGAACATTTTCAAAAAACAATAACAACTTATCATGACAGGGTTGCATTTTCGTAAATTACTAAAGACTTTGTGGGATAGTGTAAAACGGCCTTAAATAATATTTAAGTAAGTAAATAACATTATAAAACAAAACAATATTACTAAATAAATTTTTTCTGCACAAAACAAACGTTTGTTGAACTAAAGCATTTGTTTAACGTGGTTTGGGTTTTGTTATTTTTGTTTTGATCACGCCATTTGTGTTGATTGTTGCGGCCTGATTTTACGCATTGCCACTTTACTACCAAAAAAAGCTTTCTGTCTTTTTCTTCGAAAGCTGCCTTCGCAACTGATTTGGACCCTTTTCACACGTCACATTTCGCAGTTCTGTTAGTATTCTGTGTTATATGGCCAAATACCATGAATCAAAGAAACAAGATTGCGTATTGCGCAGGTCCGTTATTTTTGTGTGTGACGAATAAATCGACTTTGAGTATGTGCTTTTGTGTGTGTCTTACATTTTTTACAACAAACACTCATATTTAGTCTATGATGACGTAGATGCGCAGTAGAAAAATTTTTGTACGGCTGAGTGCGCAATATTGTTTTTTTGATTCATGGCCAAATACCAACATTTGAAACTTTTTTTGTTATGTTAATTTTTAAGAGTTGTAAAAGTGTGAAATATTTGGGTACATAAGTAATCAATAGCAAAAAAATTATTCATGTTCTATTCAAAAATTAACCTGAACCAATTTCTTAAAATCAAATAAAATAAAAAATTTTCGCGGTTAGGGCTCGATCTGAGGTCCCATATAAAGCGGTCATCCAAAAACCTCTTTAAGGGCCATTATTACAACCTTGCGTATTTTTCGGACATTTTTCAAAGTTTTTCATTATAAAAACTTTACTTTAACGTACCAGGAAAGATGAATTGTACATTAAGGTTAAATTGAAGTTGTAATACGGAACCACTTTTTATGCGTCCAATAAAGGTCTGCATTAAGCCAACGCCACGTTTTAATAACCCTACAATATGCAATTCTTGCTTATAGTACGTGTAGACAAATTGCTAAAACGCCTGTTTATAGCCCATATACATAGCACAACGAAATCGAGTACTTACGAGATTTCGTGCAAAATCTTTTTATATGCTAGGGTTGCCAGATGGTCTGGATTGTCCAGTTTTTTTTTTTGGTCTGGTCCAGTTACCAGCTCAAATAAAATTTGTCAAGTTAAAAAAATTCTTTAAGTTCAAATAAACATTTTTGTATTAAATATATACTAAATATACATAAATAAACTGCAAAACCTAAGTATGTACAGATAAATTGATTTCATTTTGCAAAAACTAAAATATGCAAAAAATATGCTCTGACATATCGATTACAAAATTCATAAGAAAAAGCCATAAAACGGTTAAATATATTGTTTCTGCGTTCTTCGGATGCACAAGGAAAAACATGCAATTGCATATTAATGGTTTCCCTGATGATGTAATAAATACAAAGTACATCATAACTAATCAAAAAGTCTATTTTGAAAATCTTTTTTTATGGCCCTTTAGATTTTAAGTGACGATATCAAATACGATGTAAGACGGAACTTTAATTCTTACGTGTAACAAAATTAAATATTCATGAAATATTTTACAAAAATTAAATTTGATGAACTTAAGCCTAATTAAATATCGAAATTTGGATTGAAAACCATAGAACAGTTCAACAAAATAACCACAATAATGTAAGGGATGACATGTAAAATCAATTGAAATGGATAATCATTCAAAAGCAAATTTCGATCTACCAAAGGTTAAATACAATTTGGTTTAAAGATTGACTGCCAGCAGTCGTCGATTGCGAGTGTTAAACGGCAAACCCCTCTGAAGAGATTGAGTGGTTGTAAAAAACGTATGGGTTCGAGCCTCAGGTCAGTCAAGAATGAAAAATTATCAAACAATTTTATTTAATTTCATGTTGTAAAATGCCTTTCTTCATAAAAAATAATTTAATGAAAATTTAATTTGATGAGCTTAAGCCTAATTAAATATAGAAATTTGGATTGAAAATTAAATATTCTTTTTAAATTGTCCAGTAATTTTTTTAAAATCCAGTACCCATGTTCTGTAACTTTAGTGAGAACTTCTCGCATCGAAAAGATGTGAAACAAAATATTCTATTGTTTCTCAAAAATTAAGAAAAAACTGTTTCTGTAACTCATGTCGAAAACTATCAGAAGATTACATCGTTACGTTATAAATGCCAATGTTTGTTGTTTGCAAACGAGCTTTGGAAACATTCGTATATTTTAAAATGTGTAAAGCTATTTATATTAATTTGTTTAAGCTTGGGTTCTATTTTATATGGAAATATAAATTGTATTTTATTAAAAAAAAAAATAAATTTATCTAATAAAAATTAATATTATCTGGAAATTTATTTCTCATGTTGAGTAACATTTAATAAAGTGCATACAAAATATTCCTAGAAAATATTGAAAGAATAAGACTATTAAAGTATAAAAGCTTTTGAGGATTGTAATTTGACTTAGAATACACATTCGAATAATATGAAAATTTGTTTAAAATTAATATTTTTATATAAAAAAAGACCTTAGGCTTAAACGAATAAATAAACATTTAAATAATAATTTTTGCAAGATGGCGTCAGTTTTTACACTCTCAGTTTAACATAAGCTGAACAATAAGAAATATTGTTCTGTTATTCTGCCGAAGTTATTGCCAACCTGCTGAGATATTTATCTTTAGTGTAGACCTAGGGTTACAAATAATGAGTTATTGCAGTTCAAGGTTGGAAACCGAAACTAATTTCGGTATCGGCATTAAAGAGTTTGTTATTTCGGTACACCGGTTCAGAAACTTTTATAATTTATACATACCTATATATCGATTTTACAACTTAACTAACGAAACCTAACAGGAATGTTAGAAAAAAAGCGACTATTTATGACATCTGTATTTCTTACATGGTGGCAACTTATAAAGCGATTTTTTATTTTTTAAATATAAGTAAAAGTTTTCAACACTTGTGCTAATAAAAACAAAGATCAGCCTGTTCAACGATCAACTGATCGTTATCAATATCGGAGTACAATTTTGAAGGGTATTAAGCTGTATCGGTATTGATTAAGGTATCGGTTGCCAACATTGTTGCAGTTAAAATGTAACTACCCTACAAAAAATGAATGAGCGAGTAGTCACATTTTTCATTTTGGTGTTAAGAAAATTATAGAAAGAAATTACCAAAATCAAGTTTACGGTCACATTCGGTCATTTCTTTCTATAATTTTCTTAACACCAAAAGGAAAAATGTGACTACTCGCTCATTAATTTCTTGTAGGGTAGTGTTAAACGAAATTATTTATAAAGCGGCTCATACACTTGCAATACAATTGTTCAGTTTTACGTATTGTACAATTATATCGCCAATGTGTATGATGGCACAATATATTGGCTGCAATCATAATACTTTTGATTTTTATTGCACAACGAAAAGAAAGTGAAATGTGTTGGCAACATTGCACAATGCTGTTTATGTTATTTCGATAGGTAATGTTCACCTCTTTATTGAATGAATGAAAACATAATGCGACTTATTGCATAATATAGGACAGAATGGAAATAATATGGCGAATATCATATACAATAATATTGCAAGTGTATGGGCCGCTTCATAATTGGTAGGAGGGGTTTATGCTGGGAATATTTTTTTGCTTGTTTATATTTATTTCATTTAAGTCCCTTATCAGTTAAAAATCCACACCTTTTTTAAAAATTGTACATACATAAATTCATACATTATTTAAAAATAGATCTAAACAATAGAAAAATGTTTGAAAATATACACACAAAAATTGAAATATATACATACAAACATAATTCAAGTGTTTAAAAAAACATAGTTTATTGAAAATAAATAAAGATTTCAATTAACAATTAAAATTAATAAAACAATTTTTTGATTGCTTGATTTAATATATAAAAACAAAACCAATTATATAAAAGCCCTGTCCCTTCAATTGTACAGATCTTCAAACAACATCAATTCTTTTATAGAAAACAAATTTAATATTATTAAAAAAAAAGTTACTAAAAGTATATTAACACCAAAACAGCGAAATACAAATAAATACAATATGTATGTATGTATGTTAACCAATGAATTTGCATCATGTGGGATGTGCATAAATATCGTCACCTTAAATCCAAAATGCTGTAAGCGACAAAAAATCTAAATCGACTTTTTGATTGATTTTATAATTTTAGCCAAAAGCCTTTTGGATTTTTGGTGACGATATATATTTTTTGGTATGATCAAAAAAAAACGAATTGCAAAATAAGAAGTAATAGAAACAAAAATAATCGAATAGTTTAATAAATAATTATTAGTATAAAATTGAATTCAATTATTTTCTTACTAAATGTGTTACGAAAAAAACAAATAAATAAAACAATAAAATTGATTGAAAACATAATAAATAGAAGTTTTAATGAGACATCAAAAAGGTCCCCTATTTAGTAAATGTCGAAAAAGTATAACGTCCTTATGCAAAAAAAAATTAAGTCTGAATTCACACGTTTCATCTTTTGATGGTCAACATCTTTTCAATTCCCTTTTGAAGATGCCAATATGATCACAAGCAGCAATCGGTTTCAACTTTTTTCGGTTCAAAACTACAACAATTTTATGCACAGCGAATCATGAATTCAGACTAATCACCCTAAATCTGCATTTCGGTTACATTCCCAAATTCTGTTACGCATCAAGCGAAAGAAGGTATTCCAACAAAAAATGAATCGAAAGAAAACGAAGAAAACAAGATTTGCAGTTTTTCTATGAAAAGTATGAAATCGGAACAGAAAAAATAAGCAATTTTGTAAATATTTTGGTAAAAAAGTTAATTCGGTGCAAATAACAGTGATAAATAAATAAAATAAACAATTAATAATTAATTATTGTGAAAATATTAATTTAATAAATTTGTCAGATTTTAAATTAAATAAAATTTATAAATTTAGGTACAAACAAGAACGAAAAACCAGAAAGTTATATAAATACCGTTCTTTAAATACAAATAATTCAACTTTATGCTACGCCCACTGGTCCAATCCTGCCCACTTTTTATCGTCTTTTTTTGTTGGTGTATTTTGCTCATGTTCTAATAAAGATTTTTGATCGTTTGATATATAAGGCGTATCCATAGGTCATATGATAACGCTAAAATTAAAGTTTTTATAAAAATGTTGATGTTTTTTAGACCATTTTTGGAGTATTTTACTCATAACTTGCCCATTTTTTAACCGATTTAACAGATTTATATATGGACGTGTTAAATAACAAATTTTTCATTTACTTGGGCTATAAAACTTTTGGCCATAACTTTTTCGTATCTGAACCGATATTTCATAAAACTAAAGATTACCGATCCTTAAATATATGGCATAACCATGGCTCATATGACAGTCTAAAAATGCAGGTTTTTATGCAATTTTTGATATTTTTTATACGGAAGGTACCATGCCCACTTCTCCAATACCGCCCACATTTTGTGGGATGCTGTGTTTTGATAACCCTAATGTGTGTACCTAATTTGGAAACTTTGGCTCTTGCCGTTCTCCAGATATACAGCAAAAAGGAATAAAAATACAACAACAAGGGATTTTTGGAAAAAATTTGGAGGTAGTCGTCGTTTTTTGCTCATATCTTAGCCATTTTTGGACCGATCTAGCTGAATTTCAATAGCAAAATTATAATTAGCATACCTGATATAAATGTATACCAATTAAGCCCCCGTCACATCTGGGGGCTTCGCGAAACCCATTTCACTAGGCAGACGGACAACCGGATTTGAACTTTTCTTCACATAAGGATCCAGAATATATGTAATTTATAGAATCTAAGATTAATATTGTAGAAAAAGCAAACAGTTTCTTAAACGAAATAATCCAAAAGTCGAAGAACTTTCCGTCAGTAAATAAACAGCTTGATAAAACGTAGCTACGATCGTAAATCATAATGCTGCATACAATCGAAAGAACAAAATTAGAACGGAACGAAGAATACCAAATTTCGATCTGAATCGAAATTGGAAAGAAGTGTTTATTTAACCAAAAATGATTATGGAAACCCGGTTTTAACGAACACTTTAAGTTCACATAATTTTTTTTTGCATAAGGCCGTAACCGTTTAAATAAGCTATAAATTAAACCCTGTACAGTTTAAAACAAAGTTTATTAATGCCAGCGCCCCAACTTTCAAAACTACCAGCTAAAAATTTAAAAATAAAGTTCTCGTTACTCATAAGTTATGTTGGGAACACATTAACGTCGCGACCGATTTCAATGTTTGGCAGTTTCTAAAAATACGTAAACGTGTTGAAATGTGTTAGGAAAAGAAAACAGAAAATTTTTAAAAATTTATTTGATTTATGAATTTTAGCTTTTATTTTTTTGAATATTTGCTTTACCAATAAACATAAAGTTCTTTAACAGCAGTTACGTAAAACAAAAAAAATCAAGTTCCGCCACGTCACGTTTACGTAAGAGTACCTATTTCCGGAATAGGGTATTTGTGCCCACAAACTATCTTATTATGTTAGTATTTAGATAAAAATTTTTTTGAATCGGTTCATATTTGACTACACTCATAAGTAGCTTTTAATGCCATAACTTCCTTATCAATGTTAGTATTAACATAAAAATTTTACGATAACTATGTCATGCCAAAATGTTGTACTGGTGGATTCAATACTAACCAAAGGTACCATAGAATACCACTTCCTAAAATCACAAATTTCATATGTTTAAAGATATATAAATATTTTTAAGGCACAAAAAACTTTTGTATGAAACATAAACTCAATAACAAGCCTTTGTTCTGATGGGTCCATGATTGCCCATGGGTCCCACGTAGGGTACATTTGCAAATCATATGGTGCTTGGCCGACTAAACTTTCTTATTTGTTTAATTTGTTTTTGTTTAAAATGTAAGTTTAGCGAACGAAGTCTTCGTTCGGAAATATGTATGTATGTAGATGAACATGCAGTTGATGTTTTATGTTGATAAATAAAATCTATAAAATAATTAAAACTGCAAATAGTAAAATTATAAAAACAGCAGCCGTATTTTGTAATTCACTTAGCTAAAGCTTGATCTCGATGGCTTAAATGCCTTAGAGAATACAAACTTTAAAAATTTTTGCGATGACATTAAAAGCTTAAATTGCGGCGAATATAATTTGTATGGCAATGCCAAATTAGGCAATTCACGTTACAGAATAACATTCGTAGCCAAAAATTGCTTAATCAACATTATTGATTTTAGCGATAGAGATTTAGCTTAAGCGAATTACGAAATACGGCTGCTGAATACCAAAATAAACACAGTATGTAGAATACTATAGTTATACCAGAAAATTCGAAATAAATAAATTAAATTTTCCCGGATAAGTATTATTCAACATAGAAAAAACAAAAAAATTTCTTGTCTCTCCTGCAAAATATGTTGAAACGGAGTAAGCATGTTTGCATATTAAGCCGACATTATACATAACGCACTGGTTCCTCTAAAGAGAGTCAACTCAAAATTTTTCAATTTTCACTTTTACAAGAAATCGAATTACTGTAAAAATCTTAGATCAATTTCTCTAGTATTTTGCATTTTATATACAAAAATAGTGAAATTTTAAAATAATCTCGAATTTCGGTCGAATTCGGTACTGCAACTCTAGGCAGATATAAAATTAGTTAAGTGGATTGCCCCACATTACAAGGCATTATAATGCAAATCTGAGTTTAATTTTTATAGGATGTTTGATAGACTGAAGGCAAAGGAATTTTAAATATGTCATTAACCACAGATGCAGCAGCCTTGCATTTTGAAGCAGATATTTATAAATACAAATAAATAATGTGATGTTCTCAAGCAGTAAGCTCATGCCCCGATTTTGTAGTTGGTAACAAACTATTCTATCAGTCTGAAGGTTAAGCGTTTAATTACCATTAAAGAATTTGGTCTGCTTCACTATAACACGCTTAAGGTCAACGTTAGTTTAGTTTCGGAAATTAATTTAGAATATACAGGTATGTGATGTAAACCGATTTTAAAAACGAAACGATTTGAAACCGAATATATCGTTTTCAGTATCTTTTAAAATGTATTTTAAATACATATTCCTTCTGTTTTCACTGAAGTGTATTCTGAACAAAAACTTTATTCTTTAATTCAGAAATGGAGTTTAAAATTCCTCGAAATTCATCACACCTTTTAAAAACGTTCGTTTTGAAATCGATCGATTTGCATCACATACCTGATAATTTTTATTTGCAATATAAAAACAGAAATAAAAAAGGGAATAAGGAAAGTTTATCTCCACGTTCTTTTTTTAAATAAAATTTATATAAATTTTTTTTTATATAAAATTAACGTAAAAATAATAATACATATTTACAAAAATTAATTTAATTAAACCAGCATACTGTTGGTCTCATATAAAAACGACCTAACAAACAAACTGCATGTTTAAAAATGTTGATTGCATTAATTTTTTGTGACGAGGAGTACTTGTGCAAAATGTATTGGATTCACTTAAAAACATAGTGCCGGTTCACACACGTCAAGTTTGACTCGTCAAGTCTTGTGCTTTTATTTCGAAAACATCAAGTAAGGGCCTTTCTACATTAGACCAACTATATGTACATAAGTATTAAGTACTAATATGTCTTTGGAATGATTTTCTCAATACTTGGATTTTTAAGCATATGACAGTTTTCGTCTTTCTCATTGGAATTATTACTAGTCTTATTGCTTGGTGACATTGTAGCTGAGTTATTCCACTTTTGTATATCAGCAGTTCCATAGATTTGAAAAACAAAATATGTTAAAATTGTGATTGCAGATGATAATCCAAAAACAATCCTCCATTGTTTAATGTTATCCTAAAATTGAAAAAAAAATAAGTTTAACAACACATGTATGTGATTATTTTGTAAGTAAATAGACTTATAAATTAAATTTAAAGCAAATTTTCTTTCTTTACCCCATCTTGTAAGATTATGCCAGAAATTAAAGGTGATAGAAATGATGCTGACATATGTATGGTTTGGCAAAAAGCCAAGACGGGTCCAGCCAAATTCGGTGCAATATCCACAATACTCGCCATTGCTCCGGCATAGGATGCCGTTATGAACGTAACAGCTATAAACCAAAGAACTAAAAGAACGACAATATTTTCTATGTAGCCAATCGCAAATATCAGCAAACTCGGTATAATTTGTGATAAAGCGGTAAAAACTTTTCGAACATTCGTTAGAGACATCCAATTTTTTAGAACCATTTTGTCTGCGATGGCGCAGAAAAGCACTGATGCAACATAGGAGCATATAAATGGCATTCCTGAAAGAAATCCATTCTCTTTGTACTGAAACTTTAAAATGTTTTGCATAAATTTTGGTCCATATATAATGAAAACATAATGTATCCATATTCGACCGAACGTTGTTATAGCAATGGACCAGGCCGGAACAGAGGTAACTATTGATTTCCAGGGAACTTTCATACCTAGAGATTCTTTTACTTCACTGCTAATGTTATTTTCAATATAATCCAATTCTTTCTCAGATATTCTGGGATGTTCTTGTGGAGTATTAAATGCTAAAAGGTACCAACAAATGCACCACATTACGCCCAGTGTTCCTGTGGTATAAAAAACATAGGGCCAACCATAAGTTTCTATTATAAATCCACACAATGTATATGTCAGACCAATGCCTATGCTAAATCCTTGAAAACTCGACATAAAACGTGATCGCTCAACAAGCGGTATCCAAAAGCCAACAACAGCATACATGGCCGGCCATGTAAGGCCCGATGCAAAGCCTTGTACGGATCTTAAAACTATAATAAGTCCATAGTGCCAGTCAGCACATACTGGTATACACAAACTGCACAATGCTGTGGCTAATTGTGACCAGCCGAAGACATGTTTTGTACCGAAATATTGCGTTGCAATTCCTCCAACCACTTGCGATAGCACATAACACCAAAAAAACGAACTCAGAATAATTGACTGTATGGTGGAGGACCAATCATAGTGACCACAAACTTTTAAGTTTGTAAAATTACACGGTTCACTAATATTATTGGAATAGTAATGTGTTGTTATATTTTCATTTGCTGGACTAGACAAGTTGTTAAATGGCATTTCGTTTTCTTTATGCAGCAGGAATGTTTTATTGGACGGAGTTGTCATAACGACAATTGCAAAATTCATATCGTTACGCATCATGAACGATACTAAGAATCCCGACCATGATAGAAAATATAAAACTAATCGAGCAGGTACTTTTTCTAAAATATAAGAAATAAAATGGCATTAAATATCAAAAAATAATGGCTCAATATTATGGAAATAGAATTTCAACTTATTCATTAGGTGAATTCTTTTAAAAGTAAAGTAAGTTCTTTCGAATTTAATACTATTTCTACTGATGTCTACGGCCTAAGTTATAAAAATAAAACAGTTTTATAAAATGTTTATGAGTCGAATTTTCTATAGAAATTTAGAAAAGTTGGAAATCATTTACTTTCTCCATACAAGCGGCATTTGGATTTTGGTTTTGGTTACATTCACCCAACAAACACGAAGTCAAACCTTTGATATGAAATGACTTTATCATTTGACATCAAACGCAATTCTCAAACGTTTTTCAATTGTTTGATTTAACATTTAAATTCAAATTGATAATGATTTTAAAATAAGCATTTGATATCAAATGTTTTATTTTACATTTTTTTTCCTTGTGGTTACATGTGTTTTACTATTAAAAATAAATTTTAAAATAAAGTGAACAGTTTATTTCTTGTGAAAAATAAAAATTATTTGTGAGAAATTACAATGATTAAAAATATGTACGAAAAAAAAGAAAAATAATAAAACGGGAAAGTGTATTATAATCCACATTTGAAAAACATTTGAGAATTACGTTTGAAAGCAAGTTGAAAATAAATGCATTTTTCAATTTGGAAATAATTTCCCCTTTCAAATCATTATCAAACGTTTGTCGTTTGAGAAAACCTCCGTGTTTGTTGGGCATTTACATAAACGAATTTTAAATAAGATTATTTATTTATCAAAATATCGTCACACTTATTGCACACGGACGTAACTATAGAGGTATGCCACCGAAGCCGTGCCGTGATCCTTCTATAATAATACATAAATAAATATTAAAAGATAATTCTCTGAAAACTTTTTATTTTATTTACAATTTACATCGTACGTTTTTGTTGGACCACCCTTTATATATTGTACATTAGTCCCAATTTACACTAGGGACATTTCTTGCCGGACAGACGAAGTTTGATGGCGAGGGGTCGAAAAGGTAGAGTGTGTAGTACATGACTGTCTGTACTAGACATTTTTTCATTTCTCTTTCTTACTTTTCGTAGTTTACATAAAAATATTAATTTCTGTCTGACTTCTAATGTTTCATATGTAAACGCTTCAGGTTAGATCAAGGCGAATTTATTACAGGTGGTCTTAAAAGACCTGCTGATAACTTTTTTTTATAGCTAAAATCACTGTTGGATGTCAAAATTTTGTTTATTCTCTTTTATTAACTTTGTTTCTGTTTTGTTTTATTTCTGTTTTTGACATTGTACAATGATTTTACAAAAACAAATTGCTTGTGGTTCTTGTACGAGTTGTAGATTAAAAGGGAATTCAAAAAATGTCCGGCAAGAAATGTCCCTAGTGTAAATTGGGACTTAGGCTGTCCCGTCCTTTTATGAGAAAAATGTTTTTTCGATCTACACTTTCGCAAGAGATATCAAAAATTTGCGTAATTTTACACAGATTACGGTAAAAGTAATAAAAATCGAATTAAATGCCATCTTGAGGGCTCTACTTTTGAAAACGTTTTTGCAAACCTAAACCGTATGCTTAAAATAATAAAAAAAAACAAAGGGTTAATATTTATTTTATTAATATATTTTATACTTGCAATTAATGTACAAGAAAATAAAAATTATAATAAATGACTAAAACTTAAAATGAAAACATATTTTTTTGGCCAAAATTTGGCATTTCTGCTTGTGATTTCAACCTGGTTCTAATATGGCCTTCTCTAAAAGCAGCGTTAGTTACACTTTGGGAGGACTCTGTTACCAGCTTAACACATCTTTTAAACAGCTTGTGTGTGACAAGTAAGCCAGCAATTTCCAAGCTGTTATCTTTTACCATGATTTAAAGGTCCTCATTAGGAACATGCCAAAGAACCGGCGGTGCTGTAACCCTACACTCGTGCCATGTAATAATTTCGGTGTAATCTCCAGCAGAGAAGTTAATTTTTGGTGGTTTAAATATTCTGTGTTTTGTGCTACTTTTAGCTTCTCTAGCTTTGATTATTCGTTGCAATGCCAGCCGAACGTTGTCTATATCATCAAACAGCATACTGACAAGTACCTTTTCCGGGTGAGCAAGCATTTTTTTCAATAACAGAATCCACAACAGAAATCATATTTTCTTGTAAAAAATGATAATACATAATCAGATGAAAAATATGTTTGGCTCCTTCTTTAAAATACGTTTTTCGTTTGATTAGGAACCAAATCGGAGCGTATACTTTAACGACATAATTAACAAGCAGTTGCAAATTTTCTGATGGATTTAGGGTGCTAACGTAAACTCTGAGTAGACAATTAGCAGAGGTAAGCCATCTCGAGTGCGCAATTTTTTCAGGTTTACGGTTTGCCAGCTCAGGACTACAATAACCAGTTTGTACAGCTTTACATATCTCATAAAGATATTTTTGATCCGGACTTAGTTGATCGACCACATTTTTCGGCAAGTCAGGCAAATTACCAGCCACCGCACAAAAAGACACCGTTGTTTCATTATCACAAGTAGCTAATTTTTTTCCAATAAGTCCAAAATATTCTCTAGGTCCCGAAGTGCAGCCATCTAACGTCAAGAATAAATGACGAAGGGGTAACTCATTGGCATGGAGCATACAAACTCACCATTGTAGCTGTCTCTTCAAATACTCCTCCAAATATTGAATAACGCCACCCTTCCAACCGGTATTAGTTGCAGTTCTGTCACATTCAATGCAAATCACGCCACGTTAGAGTGCCCTTTGCAGTGCCACGACTTGGCGTTTTGTGACCCAAATAAATTGATTCAGGTTCTGCTTAAATTGAGATGAGTTCTCCCCTATTTTCTCACTTATCAGAGTCTTGTCTTTTCGTCCGTCAAAGTAAATGCTTTTAATAACAATACCTCCAATGTCTTTTGAATTTTCTATGCGGACTTTAGATACAACTCTGTGAACGTAGTTTTAATCAATTTCTTTTTTATCAACACCACATATAATAATTTTTCTGTTATTTCTTTGATCCAACAAAAAACTTCTTTCACTGATTGGAACTTTCTTAGGTTTTAAACATGAACAAAATTCAAATAAAGTGCATTTGCAAGCAGCAACGTCGAAAAGCTTCTCAAATGACTAAAAAAATTTGTCCGGAACTTTTTTTATAAAAAATTCGTTATAGCCGTTGTACGTTATAAACGAACTTCAATATGTCTATCAAATTCATAGTTGCCGTAGTTTAGGTGTCGAAATTAAGGATAGCGCAATATAATCATGAAAATAGCTACTTTCCAAAACTTTGAAGATCGGTAGAACCCTAAAGATAAAGTTTAATTTTATTTTTTAAATCATTTTGGTAATCTACGATCAATTACGCAAATTTAAGGAGGCCTTGCGTTAGGGAAATCTAAAAAAAAAATTTCGGGACAACTTATTGTACATACATAAAACTGAAACGTTACTAATTGCCTGACAGATTCAGCATCGTACAGCCTAAACGCATGCAGCTTAAAGTTTTAACTTGCAACGGGGGTTGGGCTCTCGCTAAACCGATCCACTAAGACGGGATTTTTGGAAATTCGAATGTTAAGGGGGTAAATTCGCTAAACTGATACGTGATACTCCTAAACTCAAAGGGATACAAATAAAATTCAATACTTATCGTTGTTTCTAAAAAAATAAGCGGACAGGTACTTTTTTAAAATTCGGCCCTTTTGGGGAGTAAACTGATAAAGCCTATATTTTGCAACTTTTTTGTCACCCAATCTACATAACTAATCTAAAAAAAACCAATATGTTTTAGTACTTTTTCAAATTTCAAACGTTTTACTTCGAATTTGTGTACCTATATAAGATAAAAAAAAGTTGTTCCTTTTTTTGTTTAAACCTAGAAACATAAAGTTTGGCATATAAAGGGTGGTTAAGGGCCGATGCTGAATGTGAACCACACCTTAACGTCAAGTTTTTTTCTGCATTTCATTTGACGCTTCTCAATTTAAGACTAATTCAATTTGAACCATGGAAAATTATACAATCGAGGAACGCGTTCAAATCAAAATGCATCCAAATATCAAAATGACACCGTTGGACTTCTTTCTTTGGGGTTATTTGAAAGAAAAGGTGTACGTCGATGTCGATTATGCCTCACCGTCATCTAAAATTTGAACCATCGGATGGAGGTTTGCCGCCGAGGTCGTGGCGGCCATTTGGCCCTTATTTTGTTCCTACATATGTAATTAAAACATACCAATATTATCATAATAAATAAAAATGACAATAATTTCCTAAATATTTTGGTGCTTTATTCAAAATCAACATCGGCCCTTAAAATTTAACCACCCTTTACATTTGCTCATTTATTGCAACATAGTCATATCTCAAAAAAAAAACTAACTTGGCAAAATGCTTAATTGCACTCGCAAAAATAAAGCCTGTTGCCAGTTTCGTTTTTTTAAGCCGTGCACTTGCCAGTTTATTATCAAAGTAACTTTTGGGAATACAACATTTTAATTTACAAAATGTTTGTTTGTCGTGCTTAATTCCCAATTTATATTCTTTATTCTGTATCAAAGATTCGGCACAGCCGAATAAAGCACTCTTACTTGTTTTTTAACTACTTTATTAACTTAGTTACAACTAGTGTTTTTCATACGGGATTTCCCGGGATTTTTTTCCTGAAAAAAATTTGTGCGGGAATTCCCGGGATTTTTTTTTATTTTGTCTGGGATCACACTTTGAAAGTGTTCTTTCAGAAAGTCTGAGTTTATGAGTGAGAGAGGAGAGAAAAAAGCATGTTCCCCTCCCCTCTCACCAATAAACTCAGACTTTCTGAAAGAAAACTTTCAAAATGTGAGCCCAGACTTAGTTATGACAACTTTACTGCTAATATGATTGTCAATAAGCTGTGTCATGAAAAAAATCTTGTTCGTATTAGTTAGGCAAAAAGGTCTTAAGTAAAAAAACGCATTTTGAGTTTTTGATTGCCTTTCAATTCAATTTTGTTTTAACTGCTTTTAATCGTTATCATCTGCTCTTGGAAAAAAGCATATGAAATACACCACATGAATATTTTACAATTTAACATTACGAAAAACTACAGTTTCTGTAGAAGAAGAGTAAAAATGTACATAATTTTTTATTTCTCTTGAAACCCAGATTTATTTAAAAAAAACGAAAAAAACAATGTTCCTTTTGCTTCAACAAAATTTAATGACTTTATATGCAGAGCAGCTGCATAAAAGATTTTTCGGATTAGATTCTATAAGAGATGATGACAAAAGTTATTAATAAGGAAAACGCTTATTCGATTCTAAGAAAATTATATTTTTAAAGGAATTACAAGTTTTGAAGGAAGTTCTAAGAAAACTGAAAGTGATTAAAGATTATATAATATTCATTTGACTATAAAGGCAAATATCCGTAGAAAGGAAACGTGTTTTCTCATCTTCTTGTTAAAAATTATAAATAGGCTTTCAAACGATTCTGCAAATGCTTATTCTGAGCCAAAATCCTATTTAAAAAAAATATTTTGTTATAATTTGTTTAAATAATCTTTCTTATATTTTTTTATATTAATGGTGTTGGCTTTGAACAAGGTCCATTGAAAAGGTCTGCGCAAGAAGCCTGATGATCATTGTTTATGTTCTTTTTAGTGGTCAAAACTTGTTTACATGTGCATGTATACGTTTGTATACGCCCTGCAAATAATAGGACCAGTCCAAACACGCGTGTAAAGAGTAGTCCACAAAGGACCAGGACTAGTCCAAAAGTAACCCAAACGTATGGAAAAAACCTGGTCTATTTAACATTACGATGTCCTAGGAGAGGATCATATAACCCACCTTTGGACCACTAAGGAGTAGTTTTTAAACTACTCCATGGTATATAACCCACCTTTGGACCACTAAGGAGTAGTTTTAAAACTACTCCATGGTATACTCAAGAGGATTAGTTTTGAAGTCGTTTAAAAACGAAAGCACGTCGTTAAAAAACGAAGACATGTCGTCTCACTACAAACACTTTTTAACAATGACATGGTCCATGCTTGCATTACATCGGACCAGTCCATGGAGTAGTCCATTTTATCAAAATGGGTCAGGTGGTCCAATTTTATTTGCTGGGCGTTTATGGTATGCCACACATATACGTTTTTTCCTTTTGCTTTGTATATGTGGTAGTAAATTTTTGACAACTAAAAAGAATCGTTTTTTGTTTTTGTACAAGTAAGCAGACCTGATAGATGGGCCTTGGCTTTGAATTAATTCTGTGGCAATAACTGCTTGAATCTATATTTTTTTTAGCTTTATAGGAGAACAAATTAAAACTTAAAAGGTTGCTTTTGTAAATTTACTCCGAATTTAATACATATAATCATCAGTTTTCTGCCGTTAAATTTTTTAAGTTTTTATTTCAAACACTCCTAATGTCACAGATCGTAAGTTTTTATTATCCCAAATGTTATTGTGCATTAAAAATAGATGACCAAAAGTAATGCTTTGTGACTTTTGCGGGAGAAGCTCTTAAAGTTTACGGGCCATACAACAATCAGTTGCATTCTAATTTACTTTTTGTGTATAACTTTGGATTGGATAAGGCGTACAAACCTTAAATTTTACAGTATTTAAGTTGAACAATACTCGAATCGAAAACGTAAAAATATTAAAAACATAAGTCGACTTAGCATCAGCGTTGCCGTTGTAACACTAAAGAATCACTTTTGATCCTTTTTCATGCCAATGACACTTTTTGTGGCCCTTTTTTTAATTTATCCCTTTGTATCATTTTAACAAAACGTATGACACTTTTTGAACCGTTTTGAAAATAACTACAAGTAACTTCTATCTTACCGATTTTCAATAAATCTCCATAAAAACGTAAGTTCAGTTTCCATGTACCATGCAGATCGTTTACAATTTACTTTTTGGCCATAAATAAATTAATAACGTAGACCTCGAACATGTTCTTGGTAAAGATAATGTAACTCAAACCAGGTTTCTTTACAATTCTCAACTAAAGAAGTAGAAACAAACAATGTTTTTAAGTACGTAGTTTTGACTTAACTGCCTTTTGTTTACGTGCACTTTTGACTTAACTGCCCAAAATAAATATTTTCTGGAATTATTCTTCAAAATCCTTGTTTACGTTCATTTTGTATACATTTTTGGGCAGCTTTAAAATATTTTCATACAAAACATCAAAGTTAGCTGCACACATAAAAATATATGGTGGCCGCTTTTACACATACATACATAAATATCCAATTTAAGCTGTTTATAAAAATATAAATCGCAATTATTTTGTTTTTTTTATGTTTTTTATTCTTTGTGAATTCTCATTGTTTTTGTTAATGTTTCTTTTATATTAAATAAACATACATACTACATGTATAAAATGATCTGTTATTTCCCAGCTAGCATATGCTGTTTGTTAGACGATTATGTTTAATATACAACTCCTAAAAAAATCTTCTGGTGATACAATTTTAATAAAACAAACCGGCCTAAGGATCTGCAAAAAAGGATTTTCCGACAGGATGGTGTTGATTTCGCGACCTTAAGGTTTGTTTTATAGAAATTGTATGAAAATTAGAAGTTTTGGCACGAAAAATACGCCTTATGCCCTTATTTAGGTAGTTTAGTCATACGGCTGGGTATTTCACGAGTTGTAAAATAATACCTACATGAGTCTCATACGACTCTTAGCATGCTTTTTGAAAGACTCGTTAGATAATCTCAACATACATCATAAACGATTCCCTTTACGATTAATATAAGCGTTTTTCGCTGCGTTATGGAAGAATCAGGAATGCTAGGAATCGTCTACAATTAAAAACTGAGCTCGTCGACGATCAAAAAGACTCTTTGTGAGATTCCCAGTAAGCTCCTGGGTTGAAATAAAATTTTAATAAAATATAAATGTATGTATTAAAAAATAATTTTGTTATTCTACTTTTAAATCAAACACTTTACTTTAGCTGCACTTTTGTGCAGGTAACCACAATTGTGTATCTGCATTTTTGATTTACCTGCACAAAAAATCGTGCAAAGGAGATTGTGCAGCTAAGTCAAAACTACTGTATATACGTACATACATACATATATGTAGTGGCATCTCCACAGAAAAGTTACGCTACCAACAGCGTAGCCGTTGCGACACAAAATTATCACTTATGACCCTTTTTCATGCCAATGGCACTTTTTGTAGCCCTTTTTTAATGTATCCCTTTGTATAACTTTAACAAAATGTATGACACTTTTTGAACCTTTTTGAAAATAACTACAAGTTTCCATATTCCTTACGAAAGTCCCCATGAGTTTTGTGAACATACATATAAATATTGGTAGCATGTCATAACGTCCAGTGTCATAGTATCCACGGACACTATTTACAAACAAAATTTAAATAGAAACTTGTGAGTCCATGCTTTCCTCTCTCAATTTACTTGAATCGGAGCCGAATAATAAACTCCAAGTGAAAAATTAATTACAAAATAAAGAATAATTATTTTTAAAAAGTGATAAACATTATCAAAGCCGTGCTTACATGGTTTTTAAATTTGCCCTGTAGTTTCAGAAATATCGTAGAATTTTTTTTTTAATTTCCCTATTGTTTTTTCTCTGAAACTACAGGGCAAATTTAAAAACAATGTAAGCCGGGCTTAAAGATAATATTGTTGCCGAGTTTCGGATTTCTTTTTTACTGAATATGGTCAACCGTTTTTAGGTTGTTCCAATGTATGGAGAGAAAGTGCTTTAATTTTGGACATAACGGTATATCCCGAAAACTAGAGCCGATAGAGAAAAGTGGAGATTAGATTTGAAATCAGCGACCTCAAATTAGTAAAAATTTGCAATCAAATTCTAGACCGCAAACTTACTGTTATGCAGTGTAATAGTAGCATTCTTAAAAAAAAAGATTAATGAAAATTCAAATTCAGATGGTTTCACTAAATATGCCGTTATTTCTTAATTCTCTGTCCGACGATAACAATTTTACGCTTAAACGTTTGAAGCAAAATATTATTTAAGATACATGCTAAAAAAAATTTTTTAAATATTTTTGTAGCGAATTAAAATGGTGAATTTTGAAAAAAAATACATGAAAATCACTTTTTTCCATTTTAAATTTCTGTAAATCAGTAAATCTTTATCCGATCGACACAGTTTGGACATGTTCTGAAGGAGAAAAGAGATATCTATGCAAACTGTTAAATCTTGTACAATTCAGTTGAACTGTTCTCGAGGTTTTTCGAAATACCTAAAACAACTGCAGAAAAACACGATTTTCACGTATATCTCGAAAACGCTTCTTGAGAAAAATAAATGAATCACGACTATGGCGATCAGCAGCCCCAATTTATTTTAGAAAGAATCTCGTTTTTGAGGTTATGACAAAAAGTTAAAAATTTGTGAACCAGTTTAATTCTTGATGTATAATAACTTTTTTTTTAGTCGAATGTATTTCATTAATACATACTAATAACGTCGACCATATTTTACTTTAAAATACTCATTTTTTTACCCTTTTTCTAAAATACCCTTTTTATGACACTTTTTCGAAATTTTCAACGGCAACCCTGCTTAGCATGTTTCGAAATTGAGCTGTAGATTTTTTTACTTTTTAGATTGATATTGATAAGTTGCTGAAATTAAATATTTTTTAGCCACTATTTAAATCGTTTTTATATAAAATTAAGCCGATTTGGGCCATTAAAAGCTGACAGCACTTAAACACGTGCATAGTAGTTTGTTTAAGATTAAACGTATGCGTATAAGCAGAATTGTTTATTTACATATATTTACCATTTAAAGTTTGGCAAATATTTCTTCTTTTTTTGTATCTTTCTAAATTTAAACTGGCATCAGTATATTTTACTTCCGAAAACATTTTTTTTTTCAACTATTTATGCGAGTTATACATTCTTGTGAAGATCAGATGATACTAAAATGGAATTCGTTTTAATAAATAACGTTTGTTTAATTTCTTTATGATTGTTTAAACTACTTACTTTCTGTTTTATTGTTTATGCATGCATACAATATACTTTAACTTAAAAACATTTTAACAATTAAATCAACTTGAAATGTGTCTTCCATATTTCCAACAATTCCAATACTACTTTTTTATTATTATTTAACAATAAAACAAATAAAAATGCTGTTTATGGCGTACCGAATCTATTATACCCTTCACTAAGGTATTAAATAGCAATTTTTTGAAGATGAAAAAATATTAAATGTGGGAATTATTCTTTTATTTTATAAATAGAACATTTTATTATTTAAACATTTTCGAGTGTGTTTCTTTGAGTCCAATTTTAATGTTTAGGCTTTTTTAACAGTCCCTCAATATTTCACATGGTTTTTTCATAAGCCAAACCCGTTGCTCGTAATTCTTACTTATAATTTTCTTTTAAGCTTTTTTAAAGTTAAAGTGTAGCAATAAAGTCCATAAATTATATAGCGACTTAAAAAAATTAAGTTTTGTGGGTAAACTATTAAGGCAATTTTAGTATACATATTGCTCAAATCTGAGCCATTTATAAATCGATCTAGATGAATAAAAAAAATTTTAAAACTATTTATACAAAAAATACAAAATATACATATTTACTTTATGAAGATCAATATTGTAGAACCAACAAACTGAATGATAAACTTTAAGTTCTCCAAAGGAAATAAAAATATTTGCTGAGAATAAACTTTAATTGATTACGTTTGCAATAGGCAATTAAATATCTATAATTGTAGATAAACTTGTGCAAAATCTCAAGGGTAATTAACTTTTTAATTTGAACGTCATACATATACATACATACATACCTACGTATCACAGTGGGTAAATTTTTGGTAAAATGATTTTATATATATAATAATAACTGTGATTTTAATAAAAGTTTGATTTGAAAGATTTCCCTTCCAAATGTTTCCCTGTCTAAACGGTGACTATGTAACTAAAATACCTACGGCCATTTTCAACAAGTTCAGTTATAACTAACTACCAGCTGTAACTGTCAAAACATACTGTTAACTGGAAGTTAGTTTTAACTGAACTTGGTGAAATTGGCCGTTAAACTGTTATCATTATGGTGACCATTCGTTCTTTTTTTAAAAGGGCAGTCCTTTTTTTTTTGATAAGATGTCCTTTAAGACTTTTTTCAAAAAAAAAAAAAAAGGACAGTAGATTGTCATTTTTTAAGTGAATTGTACTTTTGTTAGATAATGACGTCATCTTTAAACTCAAAAACTATAAGTTTTATTTTCCCAAAACCCCAAAATTTCAACATTAATACAGCAACATTAATGCCACCGTTAGATCAAATTCTATAATTATTCGTTCCATTGAAAGAATATTTTCTCTCTAAGCAAAGAAGCTCGATAATATTGCAATAATTATTTTGATTATCCATGTGCTGGATTGTGGTTACTTTTGGCACATAGCCAAGCCTTTATATTCCATAAATATGTTTGGCGTCTAGAGCCATTGGCGTAGCTAGGGGGTCTGGGCAATTTTTAACCTTATTCCCTTTTTTCTTTAAATTACTGTTTTCGTTTGACATTTTTTTTAATTGATATTTAAAATGGCCGATTAAATATTCCTTAATAAATTTCTTTTACATAAGTGTTTACTTTGCATTTAACGAAATTATAAAAAAAAGGAAGAGTAAAATAAAGTTGACAAAAACCAAATAAATTTAAATTCTTCAAGGCCGTATACATACACTTTTTGAAACCAGTAAATCATAATGGTTTAAAAAGAATAAAGACCGATTTCACCAATTTATTTAAATATCAATTTATTTTTCATGTCAAATAAAAATTAAATTTCCTATATGAAAAACTACAGTTGAACTTTTATAACTCCAAACTCCATTATACCGACGAAAAAGTTCGACTTACAGAAACTTTTAGTTAGAGAATTTTGTAATAAGTGCACAACAAAAATAAAAAGCGTTCGGTATTAATGTTATTTTAATTTTTATTCCTTTAAATACATATGTACATATTAAAAGATTTTATTTAAAGAAATATTGTGTAATTTTCGATTGAATTTCCTGTTTATTTTGAGTAAAAAGTGCCTTCAATTTATTAAGCGCTGTGTAGTGTTCTACTGTTACATTTTCGTATGTATTCAAATAAACACTTATGGTTTTTAAGGAATTTTTCACATCTCCCTGGGGAGGTTGTCTTATATTTTCGTCTTCTGAGTCCTCATCCATACTGTCTAGAGAACATTCAGCTTTAACAACCAACAGCAAGTGTAAAAAATTAAGATTGCACAAAATGTTTGTAAAAAAATTTTACTTATGGTTTGTCTACCGCTATTGCCAAGAGATTCACTTCGACGTAAAGAAAATTCGACTGACAGAAGTTCGACTTATAGAAGTTCAACTGTATATTTAAATATGAATTGATATTTAAATAGAATTGGTGAAGTTGGCTATAAGCCAAGCTATTCAAATTAAACATTTTTAAATTAATAGCCTTAGCACAACTGGATTGAGTTGTAGGTATGAGAATTGCAAGTCTATAATTATAAATTACGCTGATATTAAAAAAGCTCTTGAAGAGGAAATGAACCAAACCAGAGACAAAAATTGAGTAGAGGCTCTTGGAATATTGATTTTAATTAAGAAACCTGATTTCATTGTGAATTTGTTTATCTTTAATTTTGCTCTTCAATCGATAAACCTTTTAGAAAAAAGTTTTCAAACGGAAAATTCGACACTCGGCCAAGCTCATGTTACAATTACTGCTACCATTGGAATATTTAAAGTGATTCGTAATAAGTTTGATGAAATTTGGAGTGATATAGAAAACATAGAAAAAAGGAAACTATTAATAAAGATTTTTACATACAACAATTTTAAGGTAAAAGCGGTTTTCTGGATGTGGCTGATGATTTTCCTTTAGCTTATTATTGGAAGTTAAATATATGTATATTAAGCTGTAATCAATATCATTATTTCTAATATAGAATACCGATTCGACAATCTTCCATTAGCTAAGGCTGCTAACAATTTCGAATTGGAAGGCGCTGATAAATTCATTATGAATTAGAAAAATGTTTTGCAAATCGTTTCTAATTGTATGAAAGCACTAGTTCTTAAGAATTGTGTTAAAAAACATATCCAGCGAAAAACAATTAAACTATCCAAACATTTACAAAATTTATATGTAAGTGACAATTAGCCGTTCTATTGGTTGGCGTAGAATAAAAAAATAGTTTCAGGAACGATTTTCAAACTTGGCAATGTTAAGTATTGAAAATGAAACAGTCAAATACAAAATAACTTCAGAAAAAGTATTAAACATAATTTGTGAAAGAAATAATAGAAACATAACGTTTGAATAATAAATTGATTTAAATATAATTATTATTTATATGTTTTAAACTCGAAAATACTAGTTACCTTTTATTTTTAAAATACTTACAGCAGTATTCATAATGAAAATTTGACATGAAGTTAGCACAAAGTTTATTCAGAATACACTTACCAAACTCTGGATAACGATTTGCTAAGCTCTTGTTAACGAGCTGCCAAACGTCCGCCAACTTTTGAAAAAAAAGCCGTTTAACGTTAAACACTTTTGTTTCTTCTTATTAACTGTGTTTTTATTAATTCACTATCTTTTACTTATTTATTTTAAAAACTTTGTAAAATTTTTATATGTATGTGAAGGGAAAAACAAAAAAAGGAAAGAAATAGCAAATCCAGCGATATTTAATGCAAAACGTGCTGAATTTTTGAGTAATATAATGCGGCATCATTAAAATTCAGAGTTGATTTATTAAAAGTTAGCAGATGGAGAAAAGTTTGTTATGAATTAACTCTGTGCCAACAAGCTTAATCGGCACTCTAGTTAGCAGTTCGTTGTACGTTGTGTACAAACTGTGACTAACTTTTTGTTATGAATACAGCTGTTAGTTTTTTGTTACATTCATTGCAGACTAAATTTTTGTAAAATATTTTTTAATTAGGTTTTAATAAAAAAATATTTAGTTTTAATAAAAAAATTTTTTTTTTAAATAAAAAAAAAATTTCAATATTATTTATTAAGCTTGAGGTTTTTCTTTTTTTATAAAAAATTAGATAATATTTATTTTATACAAATTCCAATATTTCGATACAGTCTGGCTACTATTGGAGGTAAAAATATAATGAAACTTGTAGCATTTTATTTGTATCTGCCGTCCTTTAGTGCGCCAGCGAAAAGATTACTTCAAATTGCTAATAATTTTTGGATTATCGAAAAGTCCCAATTAACAATGGTTACATAAGAATCACTTTTAATAACAAAGTGCAAATTTTAAATAGGTTAGGTTAGGTTCCATGGGCAGCCATCAAAAGACAGCTCACTTGGGTCCTTTACTGCAAAGTCCAACCACTTCGTCTTCCTAGTGAAGAGAAGGAGCGATTTTAGTTCTATCCCAGATAGATCCTCCAAGCAGGCAAACACCGGTTCCCCAGGTATTCTTCCCTAATGCCCCGCAATCCAGGGCAATGACAAAGAAAGTGAAGCACAGTCTCCTCTTCCTCTTCGTTATGACAACTTCTATAGTAGTCGTTAAATTCCAGACTCATGCTGAACCCAAGTAGAGAGATAGTTCTCCGTCCATCATATCCAGGCCAAAGGATCCTGGATATCGAGCAGGTGGACTCACAGGTCCACCTCATCTGCGCAACTCTATAAGACTCGCGCCCTATAAGTGATTTATAGTGAGCCATTAGAAGGCCAATGAATTGGTCAATGAATGTATCATCCATGCGACCACCTTGTTTGGACAGCTCATCTGCTACCTGATTGCCCGGGCACCCTGTGTGCCCCGGTATCCATATTAGCGTTACCCTTGAATGCTTCGCAATCTCATCCAAAGACATCCGACATTCTACAGTTAACCTAGATGTCGTGTAGACACCCGCTAGGGAAGCAAGGGCAGCCTTGCTGTCAGTAAATATATTTATATCTCCCGATATGCGATGATACCTCAGCCAGTTTGCCACCCGCCTTATAGCCGAGATTTCCGCCAGCAGGACACTACATCCATCCGGCAGACGAAAGGAAACCTTCACATCCAGTAAAAAAAATTACTTATACTTATATATATATCAATTATTTTACACTATTAAATTTTAAAGCCTTCTACATATATATTTTTGATATTATTTATTATTTTTACTACATTTTGAAATGTCCTTTTTTCGTTTTTAAAATATGGTCACCGTAGTTATTATAACGGGTGGTTAAATTTTAATGTTGAATGTGAACCACACCTAAACGTAAATTCAGACTAACTCAATTTGAAAAATGGAAAGATACACAATCGAGCAACGTGTTAAAGTTATTCAGGCTTATTATGAAAATATGCGTTCAAATCAAAATGCAAATCGTGCACTTCGTGATTTTTTCGGTCACTTTTAATCGTCCAAATGTGCGTACAATCGGAAAAATCGTGCAAAAATATGAGCAAATCGGGTCTGTAGGAAATGCTGCAGAAAATATTGCTGCTGTTCGCGATAGTGTGACTGAAGAGCCGTCCACCTCAACTCGTCGTCTTGCCCAACAATTGCACCTCTCACGCTCGTCGTTGAAGAATATTATGCATAAAGACTTGCATTTACACGCTTACAAGGTACAATTGATCAAGAACTAAAGCCTCTTGACGATTCCAAATGTCGTCAATGGTCAGAATGGTGGCAAGAAATGGCAACAGTGGATGATCAATTTTCGAAGGAAATCATCTTCAGTGATGAGGCACATTTTCACTTCAGTGAATACGTCAATAAGCAGAATTGCCGCATTTGGGCGAATGGTAATCCAAGAGTGATTGTCGAAAAACCAATGCACCCACAAAGAGTGACTGTTTGGTTCGGTTTATGGGCTGGCGGTATCATCGGGCCGTATTTTTTCCAAAATGAGGCCGGTCAGACAGTTACTGTGAATGGTGTTTATGGCCCGAATTGGAAGATATGGATGTGGACGATATCTGGTTTTGAACAGGGCGGTGCCACTTGCCACACAGCTAACAAAACAATGGCTCTTTTGGGAGACAAATTCAATAGCCGTGTCTCATGTTGTCAATTGGCCGCCAAGATCATGTGATTTGACCCCGTTGGACTTCTTTCTTTGGGGTTATTTGAAAGAAAAGGTGTACGTTGATAAGCCAGCCACAATTCAGGAGCTAAAGGACGAGATAATTGGGCACATTAACGGCATAGAACCTTAATTATGCCTCAGCGTCATCGTAAATTTGGACCTAATGGAAGTGTGCCGCCGAGGTCGCGGCTGCCATTTTGTTTTGTTCCATGCATATGTTATTGAATCATACCAATTTTATCATAATTATTTGTTTTTTATTCAAAATCAACATCGGCGCTTAAAATTTAACCACCCTTTATAAATAAAGCTATATCTTATCTCT
Organism: Pollenia labialis; assembly: GCA_949318255.1. Classification (NCBI taxonomy): domain Eukaryota; kingdom Metazoa; phylum Arthropoda; class Insecta; order Diptera; family Polleniidae; genus Pollenia; species Pollenia labialis. Next base: position 118,151,973 of record OX439139.1, on the reverse strand, counting down.
AGATATCTAGTTATTTTTCATTTTTGAAGTAGATCCCCACTGTGCAACTTTTTTTTTAACCAAAACATTAATTGTTATCAATTAAGTGCATTGTAATTATAATAACACATAGTAAACTTGATAATTTCATGCAAAACTGCAAACGTGTCTCGCAAGAAATTACGTTTTTAATCACGTTCTTGTTTTCCGACTTTTTGAAACTTGTGAATGACTCTTTTTCACATCAAATTGTTATTTATCAATCTATTCATTATTAAAAAATTACAGAAATTAAAAATACATTTGTGTGCACATGTCGTAAATCAAACGTCCTATGACAAAAAGGATGGAAATCCACTACTTTTTTTCTTCCTAGTTCCAAATCTATTGACGTTTTCTTTTCTGAGTAAAATTCTGCATTAATTCTGCATTTTACATTTTTTTATGTTCTTTTTTGAAAAATTAAAAAAAAAATTCTACATGTTCAACACTCATTTAAATTAAAGGGGCATGAGTGCAGCACTACATCAAGGAGAATTCAATACAAGGTGGTGGCAAGTTTCGAGCCGTAAGCACTAACAATGCAATACAAAAAACATTTGTTGTTTCTGTTGGCTTTGGATTGTTGTAGTCTTGCCACCACCTGTAACTGAATTTACCTTGCGCTAATTGTACTTTATTGTTTAATGACGAAATTTGTGTTCTTTTGTCAACGTAAAATATGAAACACTTCTTAAAAATTAGGGGAGCACTTAAAAAATGTTGCCAAATCACATGTAACACTTATGCAACACATTTTTTTAGAAAAGAAAACGCCATATGTTTTCTCTATTTTTATTATTTATTTATCAAGACGAAAATACAGAAACACCGATTAACACGAACTATCGACAATAATTTAAGCTTTTTGACAAATTTAACACGCAGTAAATGTTAATTAAAACTATATTACAGTGTAACCACCACCAAAATTCAAAATTACACTTGAGATGAAGCAAAATTACCCGATTTATATAAAATTACACCTGATATAATATTGAAGTTTTATTTAATCCTAAGACATTTACAAGAACCAAAAAACACAACAAACTCATTGAAAGAAAATCAATACATATTAGTCAAACTTTTGAGATTCTTATTGTAATTTAAAATAAATTAACTGGTCTACCTAAATAAGAGCGGCAAGCGTCTATTTTATGTCAAAACTTTTAATTTGTACACAGTTTATATGAAACATACCTTTAGAACACGAATTTAACACCACCTGGCTGGGAAATCTTATTTGATAAATCGCTTGGTCGGTTTATTTTATTGAAAATGTATTGGCAATAGAATTTTCATGCTTGCCGCTCTTGTTTAGGTAGCTCAGTAACAATTATAACATTAAAAACTTAAAAGCAATTGATAAAACTTAAAATAAAACTCCTAAAATAATGAGTTTAACTTCCATATTTGGTTGCATATATCTGGGGAAGGTTCAAAACGCGTATTGCAATTCCTTTATAGTGAGTGCTTTTTAAGCCCGATAGAGCTAACGAAAGGTTATCTGTCAAGCGAACTGTCATACTGCTCTCACTTTTTGCTCAGGCACATCATCATGAATAGATTCATGCTTGAACAACGCCACCAAATTATCCAAATTTACTTTAAAAATCAGCCATCGATTTTCTCATCTTTTATAGGCAACTTCATGATTCAAAGACAAAAAGTTAGAATCATGTCAATAAGACATGAGTCGTATGAACTCAGACAAAGGGCGTTAAATATTCTTCAAACTAAAGCATTAAAAAGTTGCCAGATAAAAATAAAACTAATTATAAAGTTGAAATATTGGAAACATATCTTTCCCCAGGCTAAATTTTATTTTGAATAACTTTTTTTCAATAAACTTGAGGTTCTTAATCACTATGATAGTCATCTTAATCCAAATCTATGAGTACATTTTTCGACATTCATTACAGAACTTTGGAAAATATATATTAAATGATTGAAAACTTTTCTTAAAAAGAATCCAAAACTTTGGTGCAGAAGACTGTGCATTTTTTTTATCAACAATATTTAAAAAGAAATAAATGTCATCACTGAAATCGAATCTGGGGCCAAATTACGGCATTCGATATCGATCGAAGTTACAATACAATTTAAATGGGAATTTCGATCGATATCGAGTGCAGTAATTTGCCCCCTGGATTTTATTTGGGTATCTTAAGTTATTTTTATATTTTAAATTACACCTGAATTACACCTAAGAGAAATTACCCGCGCTCTACCCACGACAGTAAAAGTTATACCAAATTCGGGTAATTACCCACAAAGTGGCAACACTGCTATATTATTAAAACCTTGCGAGACAATTAAATTTCACGTCCGACAGGTAAGATTGACAAAAAAAAAACATTTAAAAAAAATTATTGTACTAAGAGCGATTCTAGAATTGCTTTTATTGGATTCATTTCAAGGCACATTCGTAAGAAACAAACACCTGAAAAAGAGATTATTCTGGCTTTTTAATTTCTTTTATGAGGAGTTTTGACATTTACAGTAAAGGGGACCATACACGACTACAGCATAACACACAAGGCTTTTTACGTGGTACTATACCATGGCCGCGATTTTGGTATAATGATCTTCTAAAAGGACTGGCACTTACCGATTTTAAAGGAGCTGTTTTTACCGCACTAGAAGACGGATTTGCTTTCAGTTTGTTTACTATAGACCTTACTTTCTTATCTATCAGGTATGTGATGAAAATCGATCGATTTCAAAACGAGCGTTGTCAAGAGGTGTGATGAATTTCGTGGAATTTTTAAATCCAATTCTGAATTATTGTCTTAAATTTTCGTTCAGAATACACTTCAGTTAGCGTAAATAATATAAAATTCAATGAATAAAGACTAAAAATTAAAGGAATAAGTCTTAAAAGCCATTTTAAAAGAAACTTAAAACGATATTTTCGGTTTCAAATCGATTCGTTTTTAAAATCGATTTCTATAACATACCTGTATAAAATACACTTTGGTTGTCTGGGAAATTATAAACGGTTTTGTTGAAACAGGTGTGATTGCAGACCAATGTAATGTGTCTCAGTTAATGAAGTTGTTAAAATTATTGAAACGGTTTTGTAGTTGCCGTATTTGGCAGAGATTTTCCCTTTTTGTATAAATCTATTATTATTTTACGAGCATCAATTGAAGTTTGCTTTCCCATTTTGACTATTTTAGGTTACAAGTATTATTTTACTCTTCATATTCTTTGAAAGTGAAATATTTTATGCAGGGCTTATCCGTTATAATCAGAAAAAACAAATAATTTAAAAGCGGTGACCATATTTGCAGTTACAGCATATCTTCTTTACTGCTCGTCTATACCAGAGATAAATATTGCGACATATATTGCAGTAAATGTAAAAATAGTGTTATCTTTAATGTAGACTGCACTTTTTGTACATATTTATTGGCGCCAATTTACATATGTTGCAATAACTGTTAGTCAATTTTTGTTGACAATTATTGCTAACATAAAACGACAAATTTAATTGTCAATTGAAAAACAGAATCAAAAGGAGAAAAATAAAAGCAAATTGCGTGGGAGAGACGTTAAGTTTGTGAAATGGAAGCAAAAGATAATTGAAGTAAAACAATTACATAATTTACGGCCATTTTCACCAAGTTCGATAAAAACTAACTTTCAATTAAAGTTCCGGTTACCAATATGTTTTGACAGCTATAACCGACAGTTAATTATAACCGAACTTGGTGAAAATGGCCGTTAAAGCGGCCCATACACTTGCAATATTATTGTATATGTTATTCGCCATATTATTTCCATTTTGCCCTATATTATGCAACAAGTCGCACAATGGTTTCATTCATTCAATAAAAAGGTGAACATAACCTATAGGAATAACATAAACAGCATTGTACAATGTTGCCAACACACCCCACTTTCTTTTCGTTGTGCAATAAAAATCAAAAGCCTTTTGATTATTGCCAATAAATTGTGCCACCTTCGAATATCACATACACATTGGCGATATAATTGTACAACCCAACAAACACGAAGTCAAACCTTTAATATGAAATGACTTTATCATTTGACATCAAACGCAATTCTCAAACGTTTTTTAATTGTTTGATTTAACATTTAAATTCTAATTGATAATGATTTGAAAATAAACATTTGATATCAAATGTTTTTTCAATTTGATGTCAACTGTTTGTCAAATGTTAAAATCAAATCAAAAATAAACTTGGCAATACTAAAGCGAAAAATTAATGTAAGCATTAAAAATGGCGATTAAAGTTACATTTTTTTTCCTTGTGGTTACATGTGTTTTACTATTAAAAATAAATTTTAATATAAAGTGAACAGTTTATTTCTTGTGAAACATAAAAATTATTTGTGAGAAATTACAATGATTAAAAATACGAAAAAAAAAGAAAAATAATAAAACGGGAAAGTGAAGAAAGATTGTTAAACGATCGCGGTGCTACAATCCTCAAAATAAAAGAGAGCCAAGTATTTTGTCTTTCCAAGAATTAGAGGACGAAAAGAACACTATTTCATCTTTTGGCTATGGTACCGAATGTTTGTCTCAAAGTTTATTTAAATAAATAATTAATTTAAAATAAAAAAATTAAATAGTATATTCAACATTTTTTATTTTTCGAATTTATTCTATGTGCTAAATTTCAGTTATGTATTTTATAAAGCTTTTTTTGTAATAGTCATATTCCTTCAATTTTTCAGAAATGACTTTATACACTATCAGACTATACAATATAATATAAATATAAACAAAAAAAAAAGCTTTATAAAATACATAACTGAAATTTAGCTCATAGAATAAATTCGAAAAACAAAAAATGTTAAATATAATATAAAGTAACCTTCAGAAGGAAATAATTCCCAGTTTCTTAAATTAAATAGTTTTATTTATATTCCCCATTGTATTATAATCCACATTTAAAAAACATTTGAGAATTACGTTTGAAAGCAAGTTGAAAATAAAGGCATTTTTCAATTTGAAAATAATTTCCCCTTTTTGTTGAGAACGCTATGATTTTCAAATCATTATCAAACGTTTGTCGTTTGAGAAAACGTTTGATTTCAAATCATTTTCAATTTGAAATCAACCTTCCGTGTTTGTTGGGAATACATAAAATTGTTCAATTTTATTGCAAGTGTATAAGCTGCTTAAAATAAACACTAAAAATATTTTTTTTAAATAAGCACTAAAATAAAATTGCAAAAATTATTTTTGTTGTAGAGTGATACAAGTTTAAATCATAATAAAACATAGTAATATATTTTTGATGTATGAAATGGTCTTTATTGGATAGAAAATTTTATGACATTAATGTTTTAATATGATTTCTGCATGTGGCCACAACGGCTGGCTTATTAACGTACCCATTCAATCAGAAATGGGCTTCATCGCAAAATAAAATTTTGAGAGGAAGTTCAAAACCAGTATCAATTTGTGGCTAAAATATGGCAGCATTTACACCATAGATTTCTATGCACAGCTAGATTTCTTTTTGTTGAAATTACGGGCTTTATTACTGTTACTTTAAAAATAACCTATGAACAAAATGAGACATACATAGATCATAAAAATCGGTTAACGCGTTTCACTTTTATAGTTTGAGTGTGTTATTACAGAGACAACGTATGCATTTATTTGAGAATAATTCAATGCACTTACCCCTGTAACACATGCTTCACTTATTTTGTATCCTCCTTTATCAACAGAAGCATCAGCAGAATCGCCCGATATGGTTTTCGTCATCATTCTACTTTGAAAACTTGATGTACTATTTAACTAAATAATTTTAATTAAAAGAATACGGGAATTGTCTTCTTATTTAAGAATGAAAATAAAAAAATAAACATACTTAACTATGTATGCATGTTAATTTAACAAGATAAACTTTTGATTTTAATATAAAACAGGTTTTTATGGATTCAATATCGAATCCATATTTATTTATATTTTAATATTTCTTTTTATTTATTTTAACAGTGAATAATATTAAATAAGCGTGATTTAAGAATCTTTTAATATTTTTCATTTAAAATTAATATGAAATAATGATAAATCTAAATAAAGCGCACACTTTTGCAAAAATTTACTATGATTCTCAATCAACATTTTTCCATGTTAATTTTCCATTGGTATTATTTTCTGTGTGTTGACGAATTTTGAAATTTTTTTTAACGGAAGTGCCTTAATATTGGACATAACGGTATATCTCGAAAAGTCGAGCTGATAGAAAAACAACTTAGTAGTTCAGCATTCCAAATCAACAAAAACCTTGTTCCCTTGTGTTATCATACTTTGTATTGATCTAATTTGTACGTTAAGCAATTGATTTTTTCCCTTTATTTTAAGCTACGTATTAATAAGCTTTTTAAAACACCTAACTAAATAAAAATCAATTACGTAGAGAATGAGAAATTGGAAAAACAGTTTTCACTCGTAACAAACAAAAGTTCTAATGAAGTGTGTAAAAAACAAACAATAAACAGACTTTTTAATAGTAACATAAGTAAGCAGAGTGCTATATTCGGCTGCGCCGAATTTTTGATTATTTATGGGACCTACATGTCGCTTGTTTTGAGATAAACGCGTTTACAGTTTTTATTTTGATCTAGCCACTTAGAAAAAATAACGACACATTCTCTTCAACCGGGTAAAGTATAAGAGACATAAAGAAGAATTTTCTACACAATATAAAGAAAAACATAGCGAACAATTCTGCATCAGTAACTCCAAAATAAAAAAAGTTATGACGTTATTGAAGTAAATGATATATAATGTTTTTTATAGGGGATTTTTCGGTATACTGGAACCCGCATATTTTTTCCGAAAAAAATTTGGGAAATTTGTGCGGGAATTCGGAATTTTGCTATTTACTTATGGCAACTTTTCTGCTGATATATGTAATTGTTAGTAAGATATGCGAAGAAAAATATGTGAATTCAAATCCGATAAGTAATACCCTTTGTACACCTACACAGAAAAAATTATTGCCGAATTATTTTCAAACAAACGATTGTTTGAAATTTTTTTTAATTTCTACAAATTTTTTTACTGATTCAATTAATATTTTTGTTTGATTTTTAAAAAATGTTGACAACTTTTCAATAATATAATATACGCGCTTGGTTTCAATTTTTCATAATTTTGTATGAAATATTTAACGCTCTTTAATGTTGTCGTTTTTTGCATTTTTTATTTGATCGTAAGCAACACTTCTTTATGTGAAATATAAGAACAACAACACAAAACACATACAGTTTATTTTTGGACGCTTTAAAAAAGTACAACAAGAAGAAATATGATAAAATAGCGCGACGAGGTTATTAGTAAAAAAACAAAAAAAAACAGCAGGTAAAAAAAAGGTTTCATTCTTTTTTAAACAACAGAAACAACAACAACATTATAAGAAACAAAATAAATTTTTGGTTGGTTTCAAAGTTGGAAAAAAAAGAATGAAAAACAAAATCCCGTATTCAATTTTTGAAAACTGTTTACTTAAATACATCAAATACAAAAATAAAATGATGACGAAAAACATATCGAGTCGGTCTGCTGCCGTTGTTTGTTACATTTCTTCTTCTTTAGCCAAGGAAAGGATACAGCAACAGTGAGTGATGAAGAAAAACATTGTGTGTATAAACAAGACTTCGTTCAAAAATTATTCCAACAAAACATGTGTCTTAAAGCCAGCTTCTGCCTTCATCTTCTCCTTCAGTGATAGCTTGGGTGCGCGTCATTGCTTGTGCAAAAAATTTTTGTTTGATTCAGCAAAATTATTTGTTTGAAATTTATATGAATTTCAGTAAACTTTTTGTTTGATTCTGTAAATTATTTGTTTGAAAAAATCGGTGTTTTTTTTTAGTAAACAAAATGCAAATAAATTGTTTGAATATGCGAATTTGTTTGTAGGACCGATTTCAGACAAAAAATGTTTTGATAAAGTCCCCTAAGTTCGGCATGCACCAGTAGTCGGCCAATTTTTTATAAAAGTGAAATAAATAAGAATTACCGCAAATATATAAATAAGTAAAACTTTTTTTTAATAAAAGATATACTCAATTCTCCTTATGCAAAGTTTGTATTGGCTGAGATGAGTATTTCGATCGATTTGGCTTGTCCTTCACTGACAACCTCTCAACACGCGCGATAGTGCCAGTTATTTAAGTAATTTTTTAGTGTCAAGGATAGATGGAATAAGCAAGTAATCATATTAAATAAAGTTATTTTTTTACCATAATGCTTTTAGTAGGAAGATAAACGTTCAAATATAGTCTCCAAAGAAAATAATTTATAAAAAATTTATATTTCGCTTATTTTAAAGGGTGCCGACATTAGGGACAAAATTTTGAGCGATTTTCAGTAGTCGGCATACGGATGCCGACTTTAGAATAATTTATATTTTCTCTTATTAAGCTCAAATTCTGCTATTTTATATATAACTCGCCTCTCTCGACAATAAATGCAAAGAAAATGAGTTTTTTTTCACTTTACCCAATAGTCGGCATACATTTTATTCAGTATTTTATATGATGCCGAGTATAGGAGAAAATGTATTCTTATGTCGGCAGTGGTTATAAATGATGGGAGCTAGCAAAACAAGATTTTATTTTGGTAGGTATTAAATTAGGATTCATTTCTTAGGCATTTCAGACCATTATAAAATTATAATGGAACGACTAGGACCGTGTTGTAGATGAGGAGATTTCCGCAATTTTTCTTTCGTGTAAGATCGAAATCGTTTTGTAGGAAGCCGTCTTGTAGGTGGGTTACCTGTATTTTTAAATATATTATTATATAATATATTTTTAAATAAACGTCAATATCAACATAAGCAAACGGCAAATATTTTATTTTTTCAATAGAACAATACAATTTTAGGTTTTATTTTCAAACGCAAATAAACAAAAAAGTAATACAAAACACAGCTACGGCAATTACAATTAATTATTTTATTAATTTTAAAAAGAATATTTAACAACCACTTCAAAACACAACATAAAACATTTGCTATAAATACAGCCACAAAACGTAATACTACTACTCGCGGTAAAAATTGGAAATCTTTGGCAAAGCAATTTCAACTGTTCTCCAGCAATTATTTCTCCATTGTTCTGCCGACGTTTTTCTTGTACTTAGCAATAAAAATTGCTACGTGGAGACCCAGCGTAAGGCTTGCAAAAATGGAAAAACTTGAGAAATGGTAACGCTGCTTTCAAACAAAATGCCATTTTGTCAGTGATGCCACAAAATTAATAGAATTAATTGCCACTTCTCTAGTGATTACACTAAAATAGTCGGAAAATGTAGAATTAAATACAATGAGATTTTAACATTTTGTAAATATGTTAAAAAATTTTGATTTTATCCCTATGTATTTCTTATATCCTTTTTACCCTGATCAACATCTACCATCAAAGATGTAGAAAATGTGGAACACTCGTTTACATTGGGCACATCTACCATCAAACAAAAATGTCACCATTTTTGAATATAAATGTTTTTTTCTACAAAAGTGCCAAAATTTAATAAGAAAACACAAAAATGTATTTGAAGTTCAGTTTGTATAAAAATATAAAAAAAATACCAAACAAAAAAAATTTCCAATAAAAGAGAAAACTTGATAAATGGTAACGCTGCTTTCAAAACTAATTTTTTTTTTGTCAGTGCTGCCATAATAAAAACTCCACGTCTACAACTGACATGATTTGCTGTTATAACATGCCCTACAAGAAATTAATGAGCATGGAAGTTGCTTGAAAGCAGCGTTACCATTTCTCAAGTTTTTTCCATTTTTGCAAGCCTTATTTTGCTTACTTTTGCTAAAATTATTAAACAAAATGGATTAGAAATACATTTTGGTGTTATCTTTTAAAATGTTGGCACTTTTGTAGAAAAAAAGTATTTAAAAATAAATAAAAGTTTTTTTTCAGAAATGGTGACATTTGTTATTGATAGTAGATGTTAGATGTTTCAAGTGTGAACGCGTATTTCAAATTTTCAACATATTCCATGCATTCCTCCGAAATGTATGCAAGTGTACAAAGGGTATTAATGTTAAACATTTCATGTCAGCTGTAGACTGCATGTGCAACGTTGTTAGTGATGACACTTAAATAATCGAAAGATGTAGAATGGAATAAAATGAAATAGGAGCATCTTTTAAAGATGTTGAAAGATTTTAATTTTTTGCCCTATGTATTTCTTATGGAAAGATGTCAACATCTTCGAAAATTGCTGGTAGTTGTTAGATGTTGATCCGTGTAAAAATGCTATTAAGGGAAAATTTCAACAACTTCGCAAATTTATGTTAAATGTTGACAAGTGTGAAAAGGCTTTAAGGTCGTGATACACTATCCTACAAAAAATCGCAACAAAAGTCTGTTACAGGTGCCACACTATTACACAAAAAAGATGCTTTAAGTCAATGAAGCCGACATTGTTGTTTTCTTATCAGCTGTATTAGAAAATACAACTCTGATCGCATAGAAACTATCATTTTATGAAAATTTTTAAAAACTTTTGCAAGTCGGTCAGACTTGTCAAAAAAATCTGTCATTTAGTTAAATTTTTAGGCCACACTATCATACTTTATGAACACACACGATTTTTTTGACATATCGTACGACTAAATAGGATAGTGTGTAGTGACCTTTAACAATATGTTCCTATCTCATTGTATTCAAATCTACAACATCCGATTATTTTAGCGTCATCACTAGAATAGTGGCAATAAATTCTATTATTATTGTTGCATCACTGACAAAATGGCGCTTGCTTTGAAAGCAGCGTTACCATTTCTCAAGTATTTCCTTTTATGCTAGCCTTATTTTGCTTAATTTTTTTATATTATTAAACAAAATTACTTCTAAATACATTTTATTGTTATCTTTTAAAATTTTGGCACTTTTGCAGAAAAAAAGTATTTAAAAATTTTAAAAAAAGTTACATAAATTGTAACATTTTTTATTGATAGTAGATGTCTCAAGTGTGAACGCGCATTTCCTCCGAAATGAATACAAGTGTTCAAAGGGTATAAAAATCAAAATTTTTCAACATCTTTACAAAATGTACTATGTCTGTGTTTATACGGCTCATGTTTTAATGACATGATTGCTACTTTATAGGCGAGAGGGACGAGGGGAAAATAAACGAGTACACAGATGCATGTACTGTCAGTACGTTAATTTTGTTTTCAATATCAAAAAAGCACAAATGCATACGCACGACTATACAAAATAAGAAGCATGTCGTCAACATGACATGAATCATTTGAACGCCAATTCAAAGAAGAAAAAGGAAGAATCATATCAATAAAACATGAGCCGTATAAACGCAGACTATCTAATTTGTTCTCCTTTTACATTAACAAAATAGCAATTTGTGAAGGCATCGTTACCAAGTGTCAAGTTTTTACTTTTCTGGAAGTCTTTTTTTTTTGTTAATTTTTTATACTATTAACCAAAATTAATTCCAAAAACATTTTGGTGTTTTCTTGTGTTGGCACTTATGCAGAAAAAAGTATATAAATAAAATAAAAGTTTTTTCAGAAATAGTGACATCTTGAAAGTAGCGTTACTTAGGCGAATTGACTAGAAAGTGAGGCCATTTCTACAACAACACTGCTTCTGTTAACAACCCAAAAATATTGCTAGTAAAAAAAGGTTTGTTTACACAAAATACTAGTTTGCATACAAACTTTAAAAAGTCGACCACCGAAAAAACATCATATGTTGACTTGACCCAAGGCGAATTAACTACTAGTTGAATTCGCCTTGACTTGACCCCACCTTCTAGTTTATTCGCCTTGAGCATTACCATTTGTCAGTTTTCAGTATTTTTTGATTATTTTTTTTATATCGTGGCTTTTCTAAAATACGTATTTTAGAATAACCATGATTATTAGAAAAAATTAATTCCAAATATATTTTGGTGTTTTCTCTTAAAATGTTGGGCTTAAATCTAGTTTCCGACGCAGCTCCAATGAAAAAAAGAACCTACAGTGATAGAAAATTGAAAAATAAGAACAAAAATATATAAAAAAAATTTGCGCAATTGGACGTTTTTAGTTTTAAAAGAAATATGTGATTTGGCTGAAGTGCAGTTTACGGGGCTACGAATAAAATAAAAAAAATGCCACCCGATTCAGAATGAAAAAATAAAAAGCTTAAATTAAAATTTAAGGGGGCTGAGGCCCGTGGGGCCCCTGGAACCAAAAAAACTACCCCGCCTACTTAGTGATGTGTGTGCAACTATGTATTTTGTTTTTGTATTCGCATATTATTTTATTCTTTATGTTAATTTAAGTATTTTTTAGGTGCAAAAAAATTTAGTTTGCGACGGAGGTGTGGTGTTTGTTATACCATAGAGAAGAAAATCTTTGCGTCCGTCCGAAGGCCGGTTAAGCATGAAGTTTTTGTTTGCGACATTGGTATTTGTTATTTTATAAAATTTGTATTTATTTAAATAAATTATACACCTCGTACAGAAAAACCTTCAAAATGATACCAATATTGGCCATATACCTTTATAAATGTAGTGGAAAAATTACATATTTCTGTGAAAAATAATAACATCCATAATACTATGTTCACACTTGGGTTTTTAAACGCGTTTAAGCAAAATGTAGATTTAGCTAATCAAAGCCATTCACATTACATTTGAGATGATTAAGATGACAGATGATTAAGGAAAAATACACATCAAACAAATTTATATTTCTTAAAAGCATTAAGAATAGATAAAAATACTTTTATAAAGTTACCAGAAGATTATTTTAAACATATTAATGATTAAATTGTGAAAATATTAAAATTATTTAAAGAAAAAATAAAAACATTAAGCAGACATCGTGGTCGGTTGTACACGTTCATGTTGGCCGATTCTACATTATACTCAGTTTGAGGTATGTTCAGTGGATTCTATGTGATTAATGTATTGATTTATTGATTTAATTTGAAGTGATTAACAACTCACTTCAATGCATGGGAAATCATCTTGATTTTGAAGTGATTAGAGCTTAATCACGTTCGAACTGCTTAAACGCGTTTAAGAAGCCAAATGTGAACATAGCATAACTCTAAAACTAAGGGTTTGCTCAAATTTTTTTATTTAATTGTATCTTCTCTCTTTCAATTTTCTATCACCCTAGGTACGTTTTTTATTTGGAGCTGCGTCGGTAAGCTAGATTTGTTCCAAATTTTGGCACTTTTGTAGGATTTCAGAAGAGGTGAAATTTTTTATTCATAGTATTTGTAAAGCGGCCCATACATATTGAATATAATATTCGTTATAATATTTCCATTTTGTCCATTATTATGCAATAAGTCGCACAGTATAAATTGCATTGTACAATGTTGCCAACACATTACACTTCCTTTTCTTTGTGCAATAAGTATCAAAATTCTTTTGATTGTTGCCAATATATTGTGCCACCTTCGAATATCACATGCACATTGGCGATATAGTTGTACAATACGTAAAATTTTATTGCAAGTGTATGATCTGCTTTAGATTTTTCAAGTGTGAACACATGTTTCACATTTTCAACATCTTTTATGCGTTCCTCAAAAATGTACAGGCATGGTGAAGTAATGTAGATGGCATCGCTATGGCAACAATCACAACATTACAACAAAAATGAAAAATTATTCCCAGCTTACGTCAAAACTTATTACAACTCAAAACGTGGACTTTTTGTAAACATAAACAAGACTTTGACATACGATTGGACAAACAATATCGTCATCTGGCGTAGTAATGACACCTGTTTATTTCATCATGATACAAGGGGTATAAAAACAAGTTTTTTTTATTTTCATAGTTACATATTAAAAATGCCGAATTCGATAGTCTTCAAAATATTGATACATGGGCCCTACAAGAAATGTTTTAGCGAGTAGTCACATTTTTCATTTTGGTTTAATATAATGAAAAATGTGACTACTCGCTCATTCATTTCTTGTAGGGGGTATTTTAAATATCCACGATATATATCGATTGATTTTTAAATATCGATATTTATTGCCCATTTCTATTTTAAACAACATAAATAAATAAAACGCTGAAAAAATTTATATTGACAATAAATGAAATAAATATGTATATAAAAGTCAAATAAATAAATTGAGTGAATTAAAAATAAATAAAAAAGAAAAACAGGCAGTAAAACTTATTTAACAATAAACATTGAGATTGTGAAAATACAAAAATGCAATCTGACCTATTCAAGACTGATCCAGAACTTATCGAAATTGATATTGTTCGTACATCATCCCCATTTCTGGAATACAGTTCAAACTCTGAAGGAAATGTTGACAGTGACGATAAATGCAAGGAGATCAAATCTTGGGCTGTAAGGAATAACATTTCACAAACAGCGCTGGACGATTTGTTACATACAATAAAAAGGGTTGGAGTGGAAGATTTTCCATCATCGGCCAAGAATCTTTTAGGTATAAAAAGGATATACTATACAAATTTTACGATTATTTCTACTAAAGAATATTTATGATTAGGTACACACAAATATTTTAATGATTATAGTTTACATAGGAATGTCAACGAGCCCACCTCTTTGGCAGAATCTGTACCCAAAAATAATATGAATAATGAAGGTGCAGCCAATTATTATTTTTTTATTAAACGCTTTTGAAAAATTATTATTTCTATTATTTAGACGTCGTAGGAATTTTAAAGAACATTTTAAAATATCAAAAAGATTTTAACACTCGTATTGTAAAAATTGAGCAAAATGTATGTATACGATTCTTATTAGTAAGTTTATGTCCTAAATCTAATTTTACATGAGTGGTTATTTAATTTAAGCAAACAAGCGCATTGACCGGCCAAAATATATTGAAAAGTGGGCAAGACGTCATTTTGGAAAACCTACAACAACTTGCAGACAAGCTGGAGAATATCCAAGCAAATGTACGTTGTAGTTGTTTAACCCTTGCTTTTTATTTTTATTCAAATATTAAACATTTTTACCAGATCGTGTCAAACCCAGAAATCATGGCTCATTCCAAAATAGCTATCCAGAAGGTTAAAAATATTGTCTGTCGCATGAATACTGTAAAACACAAAAAAAACAGCGATGAAATTGCCAGCATGCTGCCGTTGCGCACTCTTGCAGCAGTGCAAAAAGTAGAGAAGAAATTGGGCACACCAGATTTTGCTCAAGAACTGGTAACAAACTAAATATAAACTTTATTGTTTAAATATTTTAATATTTATGCTTCTTTACAGGCAACTTATTTGCGTTTAATGAAAGGGTCATCAGAAGATGTTAGCAGTGTCATCCGCGAAATATTTACGGACGACGTACTGCAAAATTATAATTGGGACGGGAGGTGGGGAAAACAAGCGCTAGGGAAGCTCGTGCTGTTTAACAAGACCCTGCGAGGTATTTACATATTTGTATTAATATTTTTATACCCTTAACCGAAGCGAAGGTAAAAGTGTATATATAACATTGCCATTCCGTTTGTAATTTCTACAATATTGATCATAGACCCTATAAAGTATATATATTGTGGATCCCTATGAGAAGGGAAGTTAAAATCCGGTTGTCCGTCTGTATGTTGAAATTGGTTTTCCGAAGCCCCCAGATATTATGGGAGCTTGGTTGGTACATATTTATGTCAGGTATGCTTATTATAATTGTGCTATTGAAATTCCTCCAGATCGGTCTAAAAATGGCTGATATATGAGCAAAAAACCGCTATTAACTATAATTTTTTTCCAAAACTCCCTTGTTGTATTTTTATTACTTTTCTCTGTATATCTGGAGAACGGCAAGAGCCAAACTTCCCAAATTAGGTACAAATATTAAGGTTATCAATTCACAGCATCCCACAAAAAAATTACTTTTTGGGCTGTAATATGACGTATGGTTACGCCTTATATATCAAAAGATCGGAAATCTTTAGTAAAAAATATTTTCTGAAAAACTCTGAAAAATCGGTTCAGATATGAAAAAGTTATAACCAAAATTTTTTTAATACGCGTCTTCCCGAGTCCAAGTTAATGAAAAATTTGTTCTTTAACACGTCGGTGTAAAAATCTGTTAAAAAATTACTGAGTTAAGTATATCCAAAATACTGAATTCCCAAAAATTACTCTTTATAATTAAGTTTGTCACTTAATATATTTACTAGCACGCAAATATGTGCAAATAATTAAATGCAATTAAGCGATTAATACTAAAAGATGATACATATCGACCTCATGTTTTATTTTATCCTAAACAGAAATACAAATAATTATATAGAAAAAAAAAGGTAAAAAAAATTGTTGTTTCCATTTCACATAAAAATATAACGTGCGGTTTTCACAATACAAGTGACTAAACGACTAGAAGAAAAAATACACCATTTGAAAGGTATTTATTAGCAGAAGTGCACAATACTTATTTTATTCAAATCTGTTCAATATTTTCAGAGTTATAAGCGTTCAAATTTGATACTAACAAATGCAAAACACAGAAATAAAAATTTAGTTTTTTCCATGATACAAATACACAAGGTAGTTCCACTTCTCTCTCAGAAATTATTTTTTGAATTTTAATGGAATTATTTGAAGTTTTTATTTGTATCAAGCTTCAAATAATTCCGATAAACTTCAAAAAATAATTTCTGAGAGAGAAGTGGAACTACCTTGTGTATTTGTATCATGGTTTTTTCCATGGTAGATTTCAAAACCCATAAACGTCAAAAAAAAAAAAATATGGGAAAAAATTAAAACAACCGTCAAAAATCAAATAAATTAATTTGACATAACATGGTTAAATAATGAACATACCTATGAACATACCGGGTACTTATTATACTATGGTTTTTTCCAAATATCAAATAATAAAAAAAAATAGGGTGTCGATTATTCGAAATTTTCAAGAAAACGGTTTTCGAATATTTTGACTTTATAAATCTTATATATAAATCGGCGCAGGCAAACCAGTTAAGAACGATATCTTTCTTTGTTTGTCAACCACTTACGTGGAACAAAACATATGTACCGGAGTTTGGTCTGTTGCCAAATAGATCCACTAAGACGGAAAAAATAATGCGCGAAACATATAAATTCATGTATACTTATACATATTTAATATATTTTCTTCATATTAAAAAAAAATTTATGGCCGAATTTCGACCATTAGGCAAACACTTGTTTAATTAAATGGCTTAAAAAAGTGATGCAAGCGCTGTAAAATTTATTTCGTAAATAGGTATGTATAGGTTTTTACTCTCAAATTCATACTTTTTTTTAAAAAAAATCAAACTCAATTTTTTTCAAAGCAACTTCAATTTTATTCGGAACAAATTAAATTATTTTCGACACTTTTTTTTTCATTTTAAATTAAATTTTTTTCTTTTTGAATTGAATTATATTTTTTCCAATTCAATTTTTTTCACTTCAAATTAATTTTTCCACGAACTCAATATGGAAAGATTTAAAAACCTGTTTTTTCTTCTTTTATTCGTGATTTCTTTTCTGTTATTGTGTTATTTATAATACTGGAAAATATTTTCCAGTACAATAATAAAAACACCGATTAATGAATGTACTAAAAAACATTTTGTAACGGTAAACATAAAATGCTTAAAAGTGTTTGACTACTGAGTCAATGAGTTGGTAGATCAAGTGAAAATAAAGTTGTTACAATTTTAAAGAAATTCTTATTTTGTAACTTATATTAATACTAAATAAATAACAAAATGTCATCCAGCGAAGAAAGTAGTCGCGCTACCAGTTCTGGTGTATCGAATGTACGAAATTATCATCGGCTTCAGTTTCTAACAGATAGTTCTTCCGAGGAAAATATATCTGAAATAACATCGCCTGGTCGTCATCGCAGAAGACGTGAAAAATATAACCATATTAGCGTAGATAAAAAAAATATTTTGATGAAGTTTAATAACGAAGGAAAAACCATTGTTGAATCAGCCGAAATAGCTGGTATAAATAAAAATACAGCTACATCCATTATAAATCGCTACAAGAAGGAAGGGTGCGTTATCATAAAAAACCGTGGTGGAAGACGCCATTCCAAATTGACTCCCGAAAAATTGGAAAAAATTGAAGAGATAATTGAAAGAAATCCATGTATAACATTAAAAGGTATTCGCGGAAAGATTCTAGAAATTCATAATGTGGATTTAAGTACAACTAGCATACATACCGCATTAAAATCTTTGCGAATTACATTAACAAATAGATTTGTTTAAATTCTGATGCTACAATTCAACGACGCATACCGTATGCCCAAAACGCTCCGAAAATAAGGGAAAAAATAATATTCATTGACGAATCCGGTTTCAATTACCACCTTCGAAGAAACAAGGCTAGATCCAAAGTAAATACCGCAGCACATGTAATTGTTCCTACCGTTAGAGTTATTGCAGCTATTAACATACTACATAGAATTGTACATAAAAAAGTAATTGCCAATTCCTCGGTTAATACCAATATTTTCACATCTTTCCTTGAAGAATTATTCGATAAATTAACTGAATCCAACATCACAGGTGCTTGGCTGATCCTTGACAATGCAAAGATACACAAAACGCTAGTGGTGAAAGATAAAATTGCTGAGTCCGGTCATATTTTAGTTTTTCTTCCGCCATAATCCCATATGCTAAACCCAATTGAAAAAGTTTTCTCAAAAACTAAACTCTGTGCTCGCAATATGCTAGCTGATCCAGAGAGTGACATGGACTTGGTCACCATAATTAACCGATCAGTAGAATCCGTAACACCTTCAGATTGCAACAATTATTATGTTGATATGACTATGAATTTGTCATTAGCTGCAACTGGAGAACCCTAACATTAAAAACTTTATATAGCAAGTAATAGAAGCTTATTCTAAATTTAATATTGTATAAATAAAAATTATTTTTTAAGTATTTTGCTTTTAATTAAAAAAATTAATTTGAAGTTTTAAAAATTTTATTTAAAATGAAAAAAAATTAATTTGAAATGAAAATTATTCAATATGATGTGTAAAAAATTTAATTTGTGTTAAAAATAATTTAATTTGTTTTGAACAAAATTGAAAGTGCTTAAAAAAAATAAAGTTTGATTTGAAAAAATTTAAATTTGAATCGAAAAAGCGTTAATTTGAGGAGCAATTCCATATGAAAGCTATCACCTTTTGGACGACCCCTCTCCGATTTTAAAATAAATAGTCTCAATCGATTGCCCTGCAAAAAATAATGTACCTACATTTTTTTTTTATAGTGACTGGTTTAGTGGTGGTGTACACCGCTGTCATGTGACAAAATTGAAGAATTCTTCATAAGGGACTTCATTGAAAGTTGTTTTAAAAAAAACTACTAAAGCGATCGCAACGAGTGATAGCTCGTTGGAAAGGTATTCAGGTATGTGATGGAAATCGATTTTAAAAACGAAACGATTTGAAACCGAAAATATCGTTTTCAGTGTCTTTTAAAATGGATTTCAAATACATATTCCTTTTATTTTCAGTCTTTATTCTTTTAAATTTTATATTTCATACGTTAACTGAAGTGTATTCTGAACGAAAACTTAATCCTTTAATTCAGAAATGGATTTTAAAATCCCTCGAAATTCATCACACCTTTTAAAAACGTTCGTTTTGAAATCGATCGATTTCCATCACATACCTGATTGAATCAGGCTTTAATTGAAAAATAAAATTTTCCTAATTTTTCTTAGAAATTTACCTTTAAATTTTCCCATGAAAATTAAATTTTCCGATTTTCCACAGAAGCTCCTAAATTTTCCGGCTAATTTTTTTTTGGATTCCTCATAATTTTTGCTTTAAGAATCAGCAATAAAAAATGGGCCTCGACTACTTGTTTGGACAGGAGAAGAGCATTTAAGAGACCACCTTGTTAAAAATACATTTTAAAAATTGTTTTACAGTTAAAAATACATTTATGAAGAAAAAATCTTTCTTATTTTGCTGCTTATACTTTATTACAATATTTATTAAAAATGTAATGGCACACCAAACCCGACTGAGGCTACAGGTCATAAAATGTTTTGTTAATTTTTTAAATTACCAGGTAATAAATATTTCGCCTAAAATGACACGTGCAGAAACAAGTCATAAAACACGGATTTTCCATAAATATGGCGAAATATTTATTACCTGGTAATTTAAAAAATATGCAAAACATTTTATGACCTGTGGTCGGCTTATTGGCAGTAACCAATTAAGTCCCTCTTTAAAAAACATTTTATGACCAGTAGTTCACGCAAATTTTCCTATTAAAGAAAAGCAAATATCGCTTATTTTTTTTACCAAAAAATAAATATAAATACTTCACACACTCTGAGTCAAATTTCAGTTGAATACTAAACGTGAAAGTGTTAAAGTGTTTTTTTTTTGTAAAGTAAAGAGTGAAGCTGTAAAGACTATTTAAAGTAAAATGAATAAATTTTGCTGCAATGAAACATACAGGAAAGAGAAAAAAGGCAAGGTTATGAGTGAAATCGCGACAATATTTGATGAAGGCTCTGATAACGAATGCAGTCAAGCAGATGACGTTGATGACGGCAAACAAATGATTGAGCAGTTGAAAAGAAAATTCAATTTAGCGACCACTTTTCCGGAGAAATATCTCATTTTATCTGTGCTGCCTCAATCATGGTCTATACGCAAGATTTCTGAACAGTTTCAAACATCTTTTCACATCGCGAGAAGAAGCAAACAATTAGTTCGACAGAAGGGCATATTGGCGACTCCTACCAAGAAATTTGGCTCAAGGACCCTCAGCGAAGCAACGGTGAAATTGATTCAAGATTTTTACTGCAATGATGACAACAGCCGCGCCTGCCCAGGTACACGTGACTATGTTATCACACGTGAAGATGGAGAAAAAGTACACAAGCAGCGCAGATTATTATTATGTAATCTATCCGAAGCATACCATCAGTTCAATGAGAAATACCGAGCAGAAAAAGTGGGATTTTCTAAGTTTGCCATCCTACGACCAAAAGAATGCGTGCTGGCATTAGACAGGCACGGAACGCATTCAGTCTGCGTTTGCATGATAAGCGACTTTGCCGAGAATTACACTTTTCTCGTTCAGGATGAAATTCAGGCTTATCACTGGGCAAACGACCAGTGCACGGTGCATCCTTTTTGCATTTATTTCAAAAACGAAGATAACGAACTACAGACCGTAAGCCTTGTTGTTGTCGCGGAGAGTTTAGCTCATAATTATGTGTCCGTTTATTTATTTCAAATGAAACTGTTTGAATTCTTAAGATCAAAATTCGATGCAATCGACAAAGTAACGTTTTTCTCAGACGTCCCGGCTTTTACAATCTTTGCATAATTGAAGAAGAACAAAACTGCAAGGTCGAGTGGCACTTTTTCGCGACGTCCCACGGTAAGGGCCCATGCGATGCGTTAGGGGGAACCCTAAAACGCATGGCGACTAAGGCAAGTTTGCAAAGGCCATATACTGACCAGATCTTAAATGTACAACATTTGTTTTCGTGGATTCAAAGCAAGGAAATTGCCATTAACACAGTTTTATGCACTCAAAAAGAACACGATGCCATGGAGCGACGAATTCAAAACAGATATAATAATGTCAAAACTATAACTGGAACGCAAAAGTTTCATTGCTTCATACCAAATATTTCTGATATGTCAATTAATGTAAAGCGGTACTCTTCGTCTGCCGACGTGCTAAATTTAAAATTACTTTAATTTTATAATGATGCCAAGACAATTGAAATTTTTAATAAATATTGTAATAAAGTATAAGCAGCAAAATAAGAAAGATTTTTTCTTCATAAATGTATTTTTAACTGTAAAATAATTTTTAAAATGTATTTTTAACAAGGTGGTCTCTTAAATGCTCTTCTCCTGTCCAAACAAGGAGTCGGGGCCCATTTTTTTATTGCTGATTCTTAAAGCAAAAATTATGAGGAATCCAAAAAAAAAAATTTGCCGGAAAATTTAGGAGCTTCTGTGGAAAATTGGAAAATTGAATTTGCATGGGAAAATTTAAAGGTAAATTTCTAAGAAAAATTAGGAAAATTTTGCCAATTTTGATCGTTTTCATATGGAATTGCTCTGAGACTAAAAACCTATATATAAGCTGATGTTTTGATATATTCTTGGTGATGGAATCGAAGTAATAGTTGGATCAAATCGCCAGATAAAAATCATAGATGAGAGAAAGTTAAATGAATATTCATATATGTACCTTCAACATCAGTCAATGTTACGGGTGCATGCTTAAGTAATAGGTGTGATCACGTACTCAACTTTGGGAGCCCGCGGGATCCCAATCTTACCAAAAACTGTTCCCCTACTCAAAGTTTGGTAAAGTGAGAGAGCTTTTAAAAAAAAATATTCTTCTTCTTCTTGCACGAAGTAGCCCGTACTTTTTTTTGGGCCTATTGGGCAACCTGTTAAACAATCAGCTGTGTCGGAAATTAAACAATAAAAAATTACAACCAAGTATTCTGAGACGTTTTGACAGAATGGGTCAGAAGGTCGTGGCCTACGCGGATGATGTAGTTATATTGGTGTCGGGCAAGTTTCTGCCGACAATAAGCGACATCATGCAAGGGGCGCTGGGCGAACTGTCGGCATGGGCTTTAATCGTCGGATTGGGAGTTAATCCGGAGAAGACGGAGTTGGTTCTTTTCACTAGGAGGTACAAGGTGGAGAATTTCAGGCTACCGGTACTGGGAGGATTGGAGCTTAGACTGTCTGATTGTGCTAACTATTTGGGGGTCTTTCTGGACAGCAAGCTGGCATGGGGAAGAAATACTCAGGAGTGACTTAAGAGGGGTCTCAATGCCTTCTATGCTTGCAGATCATCGATAGGTAGGAGCTGGGGACTCCGGCCGTCAGTAGTGGGATGGCTGTACACTTCGGTGGTTAGACCCATTCTTACGTATGGATGCTGTGTTTGGTGGGAGTCATTGGGATTTGCTAGTCGTAGGAACCTTCTTTCTAAGTCTCAGAGGTGTGCTTCAATTGGCATGACAGGTGCCATGAGAAGTACTCCTCAGGCTGCCCTGGATGTCATACTACATATTCTGCCTATTGAGCAGTATGTGATGGGAATGGCGGCCAGAAGCATTCTTAGACTGAGGGAGTTGGGATTGATAGGGAATGTCACGCAGGGTCACTCACGGATCCTGAGTGTGATTGAGGATTATGGCTATTGCCTGGGATCACCCGGCTCCACTGATTATGTGAGCACTAGGGTGGACTTTGGGCGGTCGCCGGAGGTAATAGTGCCTTCTAGGGAGAGCTGGTCAGGTAGGAGCAGATTATTTAGTGGATTTGCTATTTGCACTGATGGCTCGAAGATGAGGGGCACGGGTGCGGGGGTCTACATTGAGGATCTGGACATCGGAAGGTCATATATGTAGGCTTCCTGACGACTGTAGTGTCTTTCAGGCGGAGGTTCTGGGGGTCTTGAGGGCCGTGGAACTGATGAGGGACAACATTGATAGGGGCTCTGAGGTCACAATATATGCGGACAGCCAGGCGGTTCTTATGGCCGTAAGGGGCTGTTATGTGAACTCAAAGCTAGTTGATGATTGTAGGAGGTCTTTGGAGGAAGTCTTAGGGGAGTAAACGCTGAGGTTGTGCTGGGTGCCGGGTCACTGCGACATAGGTGGCAATGAAGTTGCTGACGAGTTGCCAAGACACGGCCCAGAGATGGAGGACCCTAACTGTATGGAGGCGGTTAGACCTCCAATAGGCTTCTATTTTGAAAGGATCTGGGCGTGACCAATCGGGCCTGGGGAACCGGACGGACTGCCGGGTATCACGGACGCTGTGGCCGGTGCTTAGGAAGTCCGATTCGGGGTTGCTGCTGGGCAGGAGTAGGGTCTGCGTTAGGACCATGATAGGAATGATCAAGGGCCACTGTATGATAGGCAGGATGGCGGTGAGGATAGGATCCGAATTATCGGATATGTCCAGGTTGTGTGAGGACCCTGAGGAGTTGGAGACAGTTGAGCACTTTTTGTGCCACTGTCCCAGGTTGCAGGGCAGCAGGCTGAGGTGGCTGGGCAGTAGATTCCTGGACGAATTAGGGGATGTCTCGGCTTGTGGACTTGAGAATCTGATAGGATTCGTAATGAGGATGACCTGGCTGCATGAGAAGAGGCTGGGTGCTGGCCACACGTAGGGCGAATTTGGTTTGTCGGGATTTCTTTCGGGGCTGGTCCGAAACCTTCTTTTCTATCTATCTTTCTTTTCTGACTTGTGCTTTCGCTGTTTATTTCACCTACTTTCCATCTCTACATATCTATCTCTAATTAAGGCGTCACAATGGACCATACTGGTCTCTGGGTGAAGGTGTGAGGGAGACTTCACACCAGCCTTTCTACTTACCTACCTAGCTACCATGTATTGCCAAAAGAATTAAAATACAACAAATTAGCAAAATAAATAATATAAACCCTGCAAATATTATTGGTCCACCTGACCCAATTTGATTAACTGGACTACTCCATGGACTGGCCCGATTTAATGCAAGCATGGACCATGTCATTGTTAAAAATTTTTGTAGTGAGACGACATGTCTTCGTTTTTTAACGACATGTTTTCGTTTTTGAACGACGTTAAAACTAACCCTCTTGTGTATACAATGGAGTAGTTTTAAAACAACTCCTTTGTAATCCAAAGCAGGGTTATATGGTCCTGCCCTAGCACCGTGCTTGGACTAGTCCTTTTATTTGCAGGGAAATGTTGAATTTTACTTTTATACATGCTAAATTAGCCAATCCCGAAATACCGGAATCCCGGGATTATTCTAAAAATTTTAGTCTCGAATCCCGAGATTTTGGATTTAGTAATATGTGGTATTTTTTTTTTAAATATAACTGTATTAAATAAACGTGAGTCACCCTGTTAAAAATAACTCCAAAAATTTAATAATAAATCATACTGGCAATGATTCTAATTTTTAATTGGGGGCTAATTATGGCAGTCGTGATCGAAAACATTTTCGATTCGAAAGCAATTTTATTTCTAATTCTTTCTGTCGATACTGATCGAATCGAAATTATTTTGTAAGTGTTGTAAACCATTTGCTTGAGTTTCCACAACACTGAAAAAATAATTTCAATTTGTTCAGTATCGGCTGAAATAAAATTGCTTTCGAATCAAAAATAAGTCGCAAGTGAACAAATGCAATGCATTTTGAAATCAGAAGATAAAGTTCGGTGTGGTCTTTTTTCTAAATGAATGATAATAGAACTGCGCAACAATGCAAGTTGTGCAAAAAAGGTGTTAAACACTTTAGGAGATTCTTTTGACACATTTGGTTAAGTTTATTTTATTAGATTAATTCTTTCATATGTATATATTTGATATACAATAAATTAAATATTGTCATATAGCATATATGTATGTATCTAATTATTTTCGATACCACCCAGAAGTGTTTAATGCGAACATTATTTTCGTCGGCAGCATATGTTTTCAATAAAATAAGGTATCGATTATCAGACGCCATTAATTTGTTTAAGAAGCTTTTTAAAATATAAGTTTTAATACATGATTTAAGTCAGACGCAAAGTCATCTGACAAAATTTCAATTAGAGCGTGCTCTATTTTCTTCTGACAAACCACCTGACATCAGAAATCTATGCCGGGCAGAAACCGGCAGCGTAGTCCACTATTGACGGAATCATAAGCTGGCAGAAGTTAATATTTTACAATACTGAGATATGTGTGATCATCTACCATTGGATAAAAATTATTAAAATATATGTATAAAAAACGTTTCATTATAATATCCTAAATTGGTATCTTTGAATAAAAAGAAACAAGTGTTAAGATGGCTAAACTTTTTTACGGCGCAAATAAAAATGTTTGTGGTGGCAGCTGTTGAAATTATTACACGATGGCAACCCTAATTTGTATTTCTCTATTTTTCTTTATTCTTGAATTAACCGTTGTGACCCTGCAAATATTATTGGACCACCTGATCCAATTTCATCAAATGGACTACTCCATGGACTGGTTCGATGGAATGCAAGCATGGACCATGTCATTGTCAAAAAGTGTTTGTAGTGAGACGACACGACTCTGTTTTTTAATGACATGTTTTCGTTTTTAAACGAAGTTAAAACTAATCCTCTTGTGTACACAATGGAGTAGTTTTAAAACTACTCCTTTGTAGTCCAAAGATGGGTTATATAGTCCTGCCCTAGGACATCGTAATGTTAAATAGACCATGTTTTTCCATACGTTTGGGTTAATTTTGGACTTGTCCTAGTCCCTTGTGGGCTACTCTTTAAACGCGCGTTTGGACTGGTCCTATTATTTGCAGGGGAATTACCTTTTTTCTTTTTATGTATGTATTAATTATTTGTTAACGTTTTAGTCTTTATTCATTCTTAATAACCCACTGAAGTGAAAAAACGTTTTCGGAGTTCGAGTTTTATTTTGTCAAGTCATGAATCGCTTAGATAATATTTATAACAACAGGTTATGGGCCCAGGCATCACTTGGAATATTGTGTTTTTCTTAAAGTAAAGTACGGTATGAGCTCGTTATACCAAATAGAAAAGTTAGATGAAACTAACTATGACTGCTGGAGTGTCCAGATGAAGAGCGTTTTAATACATTCTGAGTTATGGAATGTGGTTAATGGTGCCTATAAGAAAATCGAAAATGATGCAAAATGGGATCCTGCTAATGACAAGGCATTGGCGACGATTGTTTTAAGCGTAAAACCATCACAGTTAAACTATATAAAGAATCTTTTTACAGCTTTTGTAGCATGGAATCGCTTGGGGCAAATTTACAAGCCCAGTGGACCAGCTCGTAAGGTAACGCTATACAAAAAATTATTATCATTGAATATGACCGTTGGTATGAGTATGGCAGAGCATTTGAATTCGTTCACGGACATTGTTGAGAAACTAGCTGAAGTCAGTATACGTACAAAGAAAATAATAAAAATGAACTTTTGGTTATTATTTTGTTATCCAGTCTACCAAAATCGTATGAGAACTTCGAGATTGCTATGGAAACGAGGGACGACCTTTCTCCTCTTAAGGTTTTAAGGGTGAAACTCCTAGAAGAAGGCGAACGTAGACGTGAGGAATCCGAAACATTGCAGGGAGAAGACAAGCAGTTGGCGTTTTACGATGAAAAGATGAAAAGAAAACAGAAAAAAGTTACGCGTTTACGATGCTTGCGGCGGCAACAGCAGAAATGATGGACAGAGACACATACGTTTTGGACAGCGGTGCAACTGCTCACATGTGCTGCAATAGACGAATGTTTACTAAGCTTGAGTAGCATGAAGAGTATACGTTTAGCTGACGAAAATTATATTGTTGCTGAGGACAGAGGGGAAATTAAATTAAAAATCAACGGTACAGAATTTGTTTTCGGTGATGTTCTGTATGTTCCCAGAATGAAAAGTAATTTTTGTCTGTTGACAAAATAACGCAGAAAGGTTCAGTGTGAAGTATAAAGACAATGTTATACTAACATTTAAAAGGAAACAGAAATTGTATGTTATTGAGTGTGTGATTGAAAACCAATGCTACTCTGCAGTTTTGTATGTATGGTCATTTGAATTGTGCAAGTTTGTGCGATGCTAAGAAGATGGTCAATGGTATTGACAAGGAGAATTTTACCGACCAAGAAAAGTGTGTTACTTGTATGAAGGATAAAGTACGTACGCAACCGTATCCAGAAGTATCGGAGAGTAGGGCGGGAAATTTGATACACACAGATCTTTGTGGCCCCTTTGAAAAACAATCCATTTCTGGTTCCAAATACTTTATTATGTTTACGGGCGATAAGTCTAGAAGAGTATTTGTGTATTTTTTGACAACTAAGGATCAGGCCTTTGACAAATTTATTTTATTTAAAAATATGATAGAGCAACAAACAGATCGCAAGTTAAAGAAATTAAGAAGGGTGGCATGTCATAACGTCCAGTGTCATATTTTCCATCAGACAAGTGACATAACATCCACGGACGTTATGCCACTTTGCAAAGTGTCATAATGTCCACAACTTAACTTAAAACCAATTTGCTTTCTTAAGTGAATATTTAATTTCAAATTAAAAGTGAATAATTAAAAACTTTTCATGTTTCAAAATAAAATATGTGTTAATTCTTTGTAGTCTTCAAAATAAGTAAGCCTTTGTTATTCCATAGAAGAGAACATCCTTGCGCCCGGCCGAATGCCGGCTATACTGAGAAGCTTTAGCTAGCGAAACCGGTGTTTGTTATACCATAGAGGAGAAAATCCTTGCACCCGGCCAAAGGCCGGCTGTGCAGATAAGCTTTAGTTAGCGAAGCCGGTATTTGTTATACCATAGAGAAAAAAATCCTTTAGCCCAAAAGTGTTTTCGTTATATATCTAATATATAAACCCAGAGAAAAAGCAACAACACCATTTTTAAAAAAAAAATCATTTTAACCGACAACCATGTTATGGTTAAATTAGTTTCTTTAAAAATAGTTTTGTTTGTTGTGACCATAATAAAACATGTTTTTCTCAGCGTGTATGTAGATCTTTTTTGTATTTAACTTCTTTAGTAATTACCCTAAAAATAATAGGACTAGTCCAAACACGCATTTAAAATGTAGCCCACAAGGGACTAGGACTACTCCAAAAGTAACCCAAACGTATGGAAAAAACATGGTATATTTAACATTACGATGTCCTAGGACAGGACCATATAACCCAGCTTTGGATTACAATGGAGTAGTTTTAAAACTACTACATGGACACTATGACACTGGACATTATGACATGCCAGCTTAAGAAGTGACAATGGAGGTGAATTTGTAAACTAAAATTCTAATAAATTTCTGGAGGAAAGTGGCATCGAACGTCAACTTACTGTAGGTACCATACATTCCGCCCAAAATGGTGTGGCAGAACGTTTGAATCGGACATTAGTCTCATACATTCAAACATTAGTGAATTCCTATGGGGAGAGGCAATTGCTACGGCTGTGTATATTCGCAATCGATCACCGACACGAGCGTTAGTAGATGTAACTCCGTTTCAAGCAATGTTCCAATTGTGAAAGATTTCCGAATTTTTGGCTGTCAGGCGAAGGGCAAAGAGTATCAAATGGTGGGCTATTCCCAGACTCTATGACCCGAGATCAAATGAAGTAATCGAAAGAAGAGATGTACTTTTTAATGAAGCTGACCAAAAGGGAAATAATGACAACTTACCGTTTGGTTCAGCTAAACAAAATATACTTGACGTGAAGGAAAATTTGGCTGAAGTGCGTATAAAGAGCAATGACTCTCGTTCAGAGGTAAAAGCTGATGATTACCAAAGTGAAGACTACGAAAGTGCTAATGATATGGAAGAGTATTTCTGGAGTATTTCTCAATTGGCTGCCTATCATGGAAAATAACTCTGAGACTTAAAAAAGATATTAATTTGCAGTAAAATTTATATTTTTGTATACGCACTGGGCTATGCAACGTGTTAATACTAGGAAATGCAAGTTTGAAATTTAATGTAAATTTTTCTTTATGCATGTCAAATGTGAAGCAAAAAACTTATAAATATTACTCCGGAGATTTCCCTTATTGCAAAGATGCAGTAGTTGAATTTTGTATGTGTATTGTTTTAGTCTGCCTTATATTTTGACTGATTGAAGGTAACATTTAATGTATGAAGATGCCCGTGTACCTTGCCATACCGTTAAGGGTGTATGATGAAAACTGGTTCACAACGCCTTTTCAAAATTATTTTTAAGCTTAAAAATAATTATAATTTAAAATTGTTTAAAAGTTAGAGTTTTCAAGAAGTTTTAAATATGTGGACCATCTGTTTATTTAAAAAAAATTAAGTTGACAATGCGAAAGATACCCGGATACCTTGCCATTCACATAATGGTTAAACAGAATAAAAATAAAATGGGGATTTCTTGTGTTAAAATAGCAAAAAAAAAAAACGGTCTGATATTAGAATTTTTAATTCGAATTTTAGAGCGTTTAATGTATTGCAAACACTGATTCTAATTTCTGGACGTTCGAATTACCGAAAGCTCTAATTTGTGAGCGTCTACTGTATATCCTTAATTGGAAAATACAAATGCTAATTTACTTCTGATGTTATTTTAATAAAATATGTACTTCTTTTACATTTTTATTTGCATAATCACCGGAATAACAAGCTCTTCGGATATTCTTAAATTACTCAAAATTTTTGAATATTGTTACTACTGGCTGCGGTGGAAGGGGAATAATAAATTGCAATATTATTGAATTGGCTTCTAATTTCCTCTGCAACGCGGTATAACCCATGTGCCAAGCAAGTATCTTGTAACAGTTTTGGATAAAATATTTTAAACCCATTGGAAGCCTGAACCATGTAAGGTGCTGCATCGATTTAAAATAGAAGGATCTTTTGTCGAAACCTTGAAAATCTTGCAATTAAAGCAAAGCTCCAAAATAATTGATTTATTGATTTTATATTTTAAAACCTAAATATGAAAAAATATGCACTTTTACTGAAATATCAAACAATTTGCAAACACAAATCGATGCCATTTTAACGCATATTTAATGATTCGGAAAGTATTGGTCGACATCGAAATAGTATCCCTATTTATAACCAAATAAAAAATAATTGTTATTTAAAACCTTTATCTATAATTCATCAATATTAATGATTATATATGATTTTTTGTCGTTTCTCTTATAACTGTTAGGGTTCCTGCTTAAAACTGAATGCAAAATTTTTAGTTGCACTTTAATGAGTGGAAAACAAAAAGTTGCGATGAATTGATGATTGCATTTTTTAAATCAAATTAATTTTTTTTGAGTGCAAAATTTTATAAAATCACTATTAGTCACGTTTAGTGAGTATGCAAATTTTTAATTCATCACTCAGCATCAACAAAATAATTGCAATAAATTTGCACTATTACTAAAGGCCATGTCAGACAAAACTTTTGCTTCGCTTTGCGTTAGAGATTCGGTTTGACATCCAAGATGAAATATTCATACTTATACGAACCATGTCACATAAAGAACTTTTAACGCAGAGCGAAGCTAAAAGTTAGGCAACTCTCATCTTTTTCCGCGCTTTGACAGTCTGCTAGTATAATTTTTTTTATTTATTTATTTTTAACAAACAATTCGTGTGTGTTGTCAATGTGTTTATTGTGACATACACCTTTTGCGTTTCGCTTTTCTGTCAAAGTTAGAAACGTCACGCAAAGCGAAGAAGTTTTATCTGACATGACCTTAAGTGTGAGTTGAAACTGCAAAATGAGTGCACTACCCCCATCTATGGTCAACATATTCATCAGTTTTGCTTTTATTAAAACATTTATTGTTTTTTAACTTGGTCAACGTTTGTAGGCCAAAATTTTGATTAAAAAGTAAGTTTTTCAATAAATATTTTATTCTTAAACAAAACATCCAAAATCTTTCAGTAAACGTTTATTTTAGACTCAAAAGCAATTTTTTTTTGTTAAAAAAGGCTGGCACTCTTCGTAATACTATTCAAATTTATGCAAAGCATATCGTTACCTTAATATAGAAAGGCCCTAACTTGATTTTTTATTCGGGTTTTTCGCATCTCTATAGATTTACACCCCTGGTAAATTTTATGCGCTCCGAAAAAAAGCACTAACTCATTATTTTTATTTAACTTTTAAAAATATTCGCATCTTATTTTGTGCAAGGTCTACCCAGTTGATGGACTTTGATTTTGTGAGAGACATACAATTTTTAATTGAATCCCGCGACTGAGAAAAATTTTATTTATTAGGAACACAGGTTGTGTGTTACCCTTTTCCCTTATTTTTGTTAACTTTATATGTTATAAGCTAATATGTATGTATATCGTCTTCAAATTTCAGATGTTTTCCAACAACAAAACGCTTGTGAGTTTGAAAAAAGTGTAAAAAAGGCGGTGGAACGAAGTCACCATCGAGTTCAACAAAAGCAATATGTAAAAAACAAAAACAATTAATTTTTTTTATAATATGTGCATATGTATGTTTATTATTTAAAATTCATAGTAAAATAAAAAAAAATATAAGTATGTGTCATGTTTTATTTCAACCCATTGTGGTAAATTATATGGTTTCTAAAAAAACAAGAGTGATATATTCGGCTATGACGAATCTTAAATATCCTTCACCATGGTTACCCTGCAAGAAACGAATGAGCGAGTAGTCACATTTTTCATTTTGGTGTTAACTCTACAAGAAACGAATGAGCGAGTAGTCACCTTTTTCATTTTGGTGTTAAGAAAATGATAGGAAAAAATGACCGAATGTGACCGAAAACTTGATTTCGGTCATTTTTTTCTATCATTTTCTTAACACCAAAATGAAAAATGTGACTACTCGCTCATTCATTTCTTGTAGGGGTAATTTCTATTTTTGTCCACTAGGTTAGGTTAGGTTCCACGGGCAGCCATCAAAGACAGCTCACTTGGGTCCTTTATTGGTCCCTTTGTGATACCCTGCGCCAATGCCCATCCCTTAGAGCAGTCACTCAGATGGCGTCACTGCAAAGTCCAACCACCTCGTCTTCCTAGTGAAGAGAAGGAGCGATTTCAGTTCCATCCCAGATAGATCCCCCAAACAGGCAAACACCGGTTCCCCCAGGCATTCCACCCTTATACCCCGCAGTCCAGGGCAATGACAGAGAAAGTGGAGCACAGTCTCCTCCTCCTCCTCGTTCTGACAACTTCTACAGTAGTCGTAAAATTCCAGACCCATTCTCCTAGCATGAGTCCCCACCGGCCAGTGTCCAGTTACAACCGATATCACAGTCCTAATCTGGTTTCTGCTAAGCCCAAGTAGAGAGCTAGTTCTCCGTCCATCATATCCAGGCCAAAGGATCCTGGATATCGAGCAGGTGGATTCACAGGTCCACCGCGTCTGCGCAACCCTATAGGACTCGCGCCCTATAAGTGATTTACATTGAGCCATTGGAAGGCCAATGAATTGGTCAATGAATGCATCATCCATGCGACCACCCTGTTTGGCCAGCTCGTCTGCTACCTGATTGCCCGGGCACCCAGTGTGCCCCGGTATCCATATTAGCGTTACCCTTGAATGTTTCGCAATCTCATCCAAAGACATCCGACATTCTACAGTTAACCTCGATGTCGTGTAGACACCCGCTAGGGAAGCAAGGGCAGCCTTGCTGTCAGTAAATATACGTATATCTCCCGATATGCGATGATACCTCAGCCAGTTTGCCGCCCGCCTTATAGCCGAGATTTCCGCCTGCAGGACACTACA
Source organism: Pollenia labialis (assembly GCA_949318255.1). NCBI lineage: Eukaryota > Metazoa > Arthropoda > Insecta > Diptera > Polleniidae > Pollenia > Pollenia labialis. Next base: position 118,118,704 of record OX439139.1, on the reverse strand, counting down.
TCCATCCGGCAGGCGAAAGGAAACCTTCACATCCAGTTCCTCTATGAAGAAACCTCCGCCGACCCTCTCACCTTTCCTCGAACCATCAGTGTAGACCCCTAGGGTCGGTTCACGGAAAGTATCCAACAGCGCACCGCTGTGCGCCATTTGCACCACGAACCCCGCATCAAAGAATGGCACCGGGGTGCAGTAATCCACTACATCAGGGACAATCGTACGTTTGATTATCCCGGCGTGTCCAAAGTCACGTGTTGACCAGCTATTCACCGCGTGCAGCCGCGTCGCCGAACAAAGAGCCAACTGTCTGGCCATTATATCCACCGGGAGCCAGTTCAGTATCGTGAACAGCGCCCTTGTTGGAGTAGATCGCATTGATCCCGTAATCATCAACGCGACAAGTCTGTATACTTTCCCAAGCATCGCACGGTGTACGCCCCTATCCAGTGCAGTCCACCACACAACGACCCCATAGTACAGGGTCGGCTTTACTACAGCCTCAAAGATCCAATTGACACACCTCGGGCTCATACCCCAGTTCCTGCCGATTGCACCCCTACACGCATATATGGCAACTATTGCCTTTTCCACTCTCATCCGGACATTTAGTCCCCATGACAGCCTGCTATCCAGAACCACGCCCAGATATTTCGCACTTTGAGATATCCGAAGCTCAATTCCATTCAACCTCGGAAGCCTAAAGTCCTCGGTCTTATACCTCCTCGTGAAGAGTACCAGTTCCGTCTTAGACGGATTTACACCCAGACCGCATGATGCACTCCAGGTACTGAGTATCTTCAAAGCAGCCTCCATACACTGGGACATTACGCCCAAATGCCTTCCTGAGATGGCCACTGCAACATCATCAGCATACGCCACCGTTTTGATCCTCATGTCATCCATCCTTGTTAACATGGTGTTCATAGTCAGGTTCCACAATAGTGGGGATAGAACTCCCCCTTGGGGAGTACCCCTGTTCACCAGCCTTTGAACACTGGTTTCACCTATCGTAGAACAAATGACCCTATTCCGTAGTAGATTGTCCACAAATCTACATATGCCAGCGTCGATCCCCAGACTCCTCATGGACATCACGATAGAGTCCGGGTTGACATTGTTGAAGGCCCCCTCTATGTCGAGAAAGGCCACAAGCGTATACTCCCTAAATTCGAGCGATCTCTCAATGGTTCCGACCAGAGAGTGAAGAGCCGTCTCAACAGACCTGCCCCTTGTGTAGGCATGTTGAGAGGCAGAGAGTGAGTCCCTTGGGATGGTCATCCTCAAGTGTATATCGATAACCCTCTCAAGAGTCTTAAGAAGAAAGGATGAAAGACTAATCGGTCTGTAATCCTTCGGCTCGGTGTGAGAAGCCTTACCCCCTTTGGGTATAAAGACCACCCTGCACAGGGTCCATTTCACGGGAAGATACGAAAATCTAGCGCATCCCCTGTATATGGCCAACAACCAGGGTATTATCAGGGTCGAATTCCTCTGCAGGTCCGCAGGAATTATACCGTCCATACCCGGAGATTTGTATGGGCTAAAGCTATCGATAGCCCACTTAATCCTATCGTAGTCCAATGGTATGGACATAGGAATAGGAGTCGCCTCCCGCGACTGATCCCGCAATCCCCATTGGGAGTTTCCAGGAAAGTGAGTATCAATCAACACTTCCAGTGTTTCCTGACTATTCGTGGTCCAACTACCATCCGATTTCCGGACGTACGTCGGGACAACCGGGCTCGAGGCCATTACCTTACGTAAACGGTTCGTCTCAGAGGATCCTTCCACGCCGCTACAGAAGTTCCTCCAAGCAACCCTTTTCGCCGATCTAACCAGATTTCTGAACCTATTCAATGATGACTTATCCTCTTGAGACCCGGACATTAACCCATTGAATTTTTACATTTTTTATATATTTTTTACACCTTTTGTGAAGCAAATAAAACAACTGTATACTTTTTTTTAAAAAAAATAATTTGAATTCTTAGAAATTAAGGGTGCACATATGTGTACCTCAGGTCTTAAAATATAAATAATTTCAAAGTAAATCCTTGATTTCTTAAGATATAATCTGAACCGATTGAGTAAAAAGTTTATTCACTAGTTTTTTTATCTAATGAGGTGTAATTTAAATTTCGGTTTTTAATATTTTTTAATTTTTTATACTTTAAGTGGTAGAAAAAAGAGGTACACATATGTGTACTTCAGGTCATAACGATGAGTTGTTGAGAAAAAATATCCAAACAGTATGGTTTTTCAAACTGTTAAATTCAAATGTAAAAATAATGGCTAAAACTTCTAAACCCTACCATCTTTTGATATTTTTTTAAAGCGCAGTAGCTTAAAGCAAGCAATAAAACTGATTCTATTGGTCACACGATGTCGCTAGTCTTAAAAACTTGTAATAAGTTAAGGTACACATATGTGTACCCATGGTCTGAAGAGGTTATAGTCCGCCCAGTTTCCATGGCGCTTTGCCACATTGAACAACCTACGACAGTCAATTCTTGCCTGCGCAATGTCAGGATCCCACCATGGTGGTCGGTTCCTACCCCTGCGCACCCTTGGTCTACATGCCAAGGAAGTCGCCAACTGCAGTGAGTTCGAAAGCAGATCCACTGCTGCATCGATCCCCCCGATATCATCAACCCCAGGAGGGTCAGATAGAGACCTGACCAGAGAGGAGTACTGAACTCCCCAGTCCGTACGTCTCCTGTTTAATATAGCCATCGATCCTGAAGACCTAAGCCCTAGCCTAAATTCCACATATCTGTGATCAGAGAGCGAACAGTCATTAGACACCATCCACCCCTCGATCATATCGATGTGGTCTATACTAACTAGCGTGACATCAAGAACCTCACACCTATTTGCAACAACAAACGTAGGCTCACAGCCCCTATTTACTATTCCTAAATTATGATTAATAATAAAGGAGAATAGTGACTCACCTCTTACATTTGTATCCGTACTGCCCCATATAGTGTGGTGCGCATTAGCATCGGCACAGATTATCACCGGTGTTCCAGTGCTCGCGGCCTTCAAAACTGCATCACGGATGAGCCCGTTGGGTGGGTCGTGCCCGTGGTCATGCGCCATGTACGCCGAGACCATCCAGACTATACCGTCCGGTGTCTCAAGGGCAATAGTTGTGGTATCTTCGTCACTGTAATCAGAAAGAATGAAGATATTCAACGAGTTTTTAGCTAAGACACAAGATCTTATGTTACCTGTACCTTTCGCAAACAATAGCTTGTAGCCTTTGAGGTTAAGTCCGCAAACCCGATTCTTGTGGATCCAGGGTTCTTGGACCATCACGAGCTCCTCCCTTCTTTCTACCACACGGAGAAGCAGTGCAGCAGATGCTGCTTTAGAGTGGTCGAGGTTTATCTGCAGCACCTTCACCATGATCCATTTTGGCGACCACTGTGATGTTGACGTCCTCCTGGTCAGACTCCAGCAGCACGTCCTCATCAACCATATCACCCAAGTGATCAAAGAAGTCACCCACCAATCCTGAGAGAGACTGGGTATCCTCTTTGTCGCTTGAGCCCACGGCATCGTCGCAAGCCATACTTTCTGCAGGTTGCTTGGCCTCACTTACCGATGGAGCCGGATTGCCCTTGTTGTCACTTCGGTAGACACGGAGCAAGATCGTACTAAAACCATAGTAGAGCTTGCCCTGCCTCTCCCTCAGTGGCTCCAAGGATTGCTGGTTAATAACCACAATCGCCGTCCTCGAGGACCCTTCAGCAGCTGAAACCTTCACTACTTTCCAGTCTTGTGTGGGTAGTTTAGGGTTGCAGCACTGAATGATCTTCAAGATCTCCTCAGGCTCAGATGGTTCGGCGGGGATGGTGGCGATTGATCTTGGCCTCCGTGGTATCTCTCCTACTAACACCACGTCAAGCCTGGCACCTTCCCAAACCTCTCCTAATAGTTGGATGGCCTGCTTAAGAAGCAGCGCTGAGCGCTCATCTGCGCAAGCCATCAGCTTCACGTGACCCTGGAACCAGCCGGCGTCATCGCATTGAGGGGGTGGTCCTGGATTCTCCCTGAGGATCGTCCAGAACACACCCATGAGTTTTTGTTTTACCAGATCCCACTTGGTATGAGAAATGGCACCATTGTCGACACTCCTGTCGATAATGGCTCGAACAAGGTGACCTTTGGCCACCTCGCTGAATGATTTGTTCATCGGTTTCGATGAAGTTTTGGGACGTTTCGTCCCTGGTTGCTGTTTCGTGGCTGCAGCTTCCTCCTCCGAGCGTTGCCGTTTAGGCATTGTCACCTTTTCAGGGACTGGAGGGGTAGCACTTGGCCACTACAAAACAGAACAAGTGTTGCTAATATAAAAAAATATTTAAAGAATAAGTGCTTGACAAATTTTTTTGTTTAACGGAAAAGAATGCGTTTGAAATTTAAAAAACTATATAACCAAAATAATTCCCGTGGGAATACAAAATTTAATTTTAAATGATTTTGTCATTCGTGCTTAATTTGTTGGAAGAATTCAAAACAATTGTAGTGGGGAATGTAAGGAGAGATGAACTCACTGTTTTTTGTTGATGATTTTGTTTAAACTTTGATATTGTTACAAATGGAACTGTTGCGGTAATTCTTATACGCTTAACGGTTTATATGGTTTAATATCTTTAGTTTTTCTAAAATCTTTATGGATGGAGTTTCCTGATGATCTGGCCTAAGGAATCAGTGAAATGCGCATAGGAATAGCTTATCCCATCAACAATAAATTTCAGTGTTTTTATCAAAAATAAAAATTGGGAAATTAAGCACGAATGACAAAATCATTTAAAATTATATAACTTTTTAGCATCTTTGAAAGAAGTTCTATAGCAAGATGTTTTTCACACTTACGCTTTCCTAGTTTAGGAGTTATATTATATTAAATTTATGTCGGTATAACAATAATTATTTAACCCTTAGATATTTACTTAATAAAGTTTTTCTGTATTGCGGGTCTTCGGTCTTGCGGAACACTTATTAATTATGTAACTGCATATTATAATTATTAAATATTTTTCTCAAACTTATAAATAAATTGAGTAATTTTCCAAAATATAATTTTTTAAACCTTTATAAATTAAAAATTGTATATGATGGGGTTACTAAAAATATGGTATATTAAAGCCTTAAGTGTTCTTCCCTAAACATATTCGCCCGTATTTATAAAAAAATATTAAATTTAATAATGGTTTACAAAACAAATTTTGTATGAAAATTTGCCTTAATAAAGGTTTGTTAAATTTAAAAATCGTTTATAAATTCGGGGGAGAATGCTTGATTAAATATATTGACCAAATTTTAAGTTTTGTTGAAAACCCTATCAAGAAATATTAATATCTGAAATTGGCTCTTAATGGGATAATAATTCGGAATTTTTAATCGATCATGTGAAAGACATTTCGAAGTAGTTTCCAATAATAGTAATACTTTTTACGTACCCATCGTGTTCTGAAACTTACGACGTGCGTTGACGGAAACAATTCTTTATTTTTTTATGTTAAAAGCAGTTTATATTTTTTTTATTTAATCTGTCGTTAAAATTATATTAGTTCAAAAAATCAACAAAATTAAAATATTTTAAATGATTTTTAATTAATTCATTTGTGTTTACGCTATAAAATGTATTATAAATAAGTATTTATATATTTATAGGATTAAATTAAGTTTGTTACGAGTCTTGAATTACGCGTTTTTCCATTTCATAAAAGTTAAAAATAAATGATAGTGGCACCACTGAAATATAAATACATAAAAAACAAAAACAGCTGTTTATAATTCAATTGTAGCTATCATGGTGAAATTACTAGAAGGTGGCAGCACTAGGAGTTGTTGTACAACAATACAACAAAAACAGGCAAATTTGTTTGTGTAAAATAGTCAATTATGTCAAAAATATGGATTTTCACCACACCAAAATATATTGTTTTTATTCTTTCTGATATATTATAACAATAAATTACAATTTCTACTTAGTTGAAACACGGGTACGTTTGTTCCAAGAAAGGTTTACTCCATAATTCTTAACGCGTTCCTTTTTGGGGGTTTCGTCAGCCTCGACAAACCAACGCCAACAATTTCTTTCATCTACTAAAATGTATTTAAGTGACATTACCTCGAAAAAAACAAATAATTTTGACATAAAGGAAGTTCACCATGCATTGAGCAAAAAATAATTGATTATGTAGTGCTGCCACCTTCTAATTATTACACCATGGTAGCTATCGTCTTAAAAATAATTCACCCTGCAGCATTTGTAGTCGTGTGTTCGTGTAGCCTGCTGTGGTGAATGTGTTTAACTGCCCGTCTATACCAGAGATAATTATTGCGACATATATTGCAGTAAATGTCAAAATTATGTTATCTTTAATGTAGACAGTAATTTTTTGTACATATTTATTGCCGCCAATTTACGTTGCAATAATTGTTAGTACATTTTTGTTGACAATTATTGCTTACATAAAACGTCAAATTTGGTTGTAAGTTGAAAAAAGAATCAAAAAAGAAAAAAAATATAAGCTAATTGCGTGGGAAAGAAATTATGTTTGTCAAATGGTAGCTAATTATAATTGTAGTAAAAGAATTAAATTAAAGAATTTAATAAACACTAAAATAAAATTACAAAAAGTATTTTTATTAATACATATACATAATTATTTTCTTATTCGATCTTTATTATTTAGATTTATATTAATTTGCTTAAGTTTTTATATATAAAATTTTAATTTTACTTTAACAAAAAAAAAATTAATAAAATTAATATTTTTATATAAAAAAAGGCCTCAAGCTTAAACAAATTAATATTAATTTAAATAATGAAGTCAAATAAGAAAGAATTTATGTTAATAAAAATAATTTTTGCAAGATGGCGTCAGTTTTTACACCGCACCTTCCTTGATTTTCTTTTAAATGATGAGTTAACATAAATACGTTTTCTCATGCCTTTAACATTAATTAAGCAATAAGAGATATTGCTCTGTTAAGATATTGATCTTAAGTGTAGACCTTGGGTTATGTATCTACCATATGTTAATTTAAAATCGCTGGATTTGTCGTGAAAATTGCACAATTGGCAACATTCTAAACCACAAAATTAAAAAAGGCGAAAAAATTGTATTGACATAGAAATACTAAATATAAATAAATAAATTGGGTAAAAATTAAATATATAAATAATGAGACATAAAAAATAAATAACATAAAAAGACTTGGAACAAATCTAGTTTACCGACGCAGTTCCAAATAAAATAAAAAGTACCTAGGGTAATAGAAAATGGAAAGAAAATATAAAGTGAAAAAAGTGGCGCAAACGCATAGTTTTCGAGTTGTGGACCTCTAAGGTTTTCACATTAATACGCGGCTTTCCATCACATTTCTGCGTCGGTACATTAGATTTAAGCCAAAGATTTTATTTATTAAAATAAATGTTTTATATTTAAAAAACCTTTTTTCTAACAAAGATAAATATGGAAAAAAGTAATATCCAAAACCGCCTATCAAAAGAAAAAAGAACATTTGAGTCTAATGTAAAAAAATATAAACAATTAATTAACAGTAAAGATTGGGTAGAATGTAAAAGTCCAAAAATGCTACAATCTGACCCATTAAGACCCACTTCTGAGTCAGAACTTATCGAAATTGATATTGTTCGTACAGCATCCCCATTTCAAGAATACAGCTCGAACTCTGAAGGAAATAATGACAGTAAAGAAAAATGTGATGAGATAAGATCATGGGCTGTTAGAAATAACATTTCACAAATTGCGCTGGAGGATTTGTTACATACACTACAAAGGATTGGAGTCGAAGATTTGCCATTATCGGCCAAATCTCTTTTAGGTATAATAAGGTAAAATATGACGTTTCGATCATTTCTAATGAAAAATTTTTATATGTATTTAGGTACACACAAATATTTCAATGACTATAGCTCTCACGGAGATGTTAACGAGCCCAACCTTTCATCGGCAGAATCCTTACCCAAAAATTATAAGAAGAAAAAAGGTGAAGCTAATTATGATTTTTTATTCATCGCATTTGACTAAAAAGTATTTAAATTTTTTTAGACGTATTGGGAATGTTGAAAACAATTTTGGAATATCAAACAAATTTTGACACGCGCATCGAAAAAATTGAGCAAAATGTATGTATATAGATCTTATTTATATGTTTATAATCTAATTTCACATGAGACGTTATTACGTTTAAGCAAACAAGCACATTAGCCAACCAAAATATATTGAGTAGCGGGCAAGACGTAATTGTGGAAAACCAACAACAACTTGCAGACAAGTTGGAGAATATCCAAGCAAATGTAAGTTTTAGTTGTTTCATTCTTGCTTTTTATTTTTATTCAAAAATTAAAACATTTTTACCAGATCGTATCAAACCCAGAAATGATTGCTGAATCTAAGTTAGTCATCAAGAACGTTGAAAGTTCTGTCTGCCGCATGAATGCCATACAACTCAACGAAATTAGTAAAGAAGTTTCCAACAGACTCCCGTTGAAGACCTTTCAGGAGGTGCAAGAAGTAGAGCAGAGATTGGTTTCCCTAGATTTCGCTCAAGAAATGGTAATAAACAAAATTTAAACTTAATTCTTTAAATATTTTTATATTTATTATTCTCTACAGACAACTTATTTACATTTAGTAAAAGGTACATCAAAAGATGTGAGCGGTGTAATCCGCGAAATAATTACGGACGACCTGCTACAAAATTTTAATTGGGACGGGAGGTGGGAAAAACACGCGCTAGGGAAGCTCACTCTGTTTAACAAGAACTTGCGAGGTACATATTTACATATTTTTATCTACATATTTCTGTTTGTTGTTTATTCATCGTCTTCAAATTTCAGACGTTTTCCAAAACCAAGGAGCTTTTGAGTTTGAAAAGGGTGTAAAAAAGGCGGTGGAAAGAAGTCATAATAGATTTAAACAAAAACAATATATAAAAAAAAGAAACAGTGAATTTTTTTAATATGTATTTTTTAGTTTAAATATTAAAAAAAAATATATGTTGCTCGTTTACTTTAATAACGTCATAAGCCAAAAATCGCAATTGAGTTAATATCACTAAAGCTAATAAATCATTCTGTTTGTTAATATTTCTTATAAAGATATTAAAAACTTAACTCGTTAAGAGAAAAATAACAATCTAGGGTGATGAAATACGGCTCGAATATTCATAATTAGCCCAATTAACCAATTATTTTTGTTAAATAAGATTAGAGAAGAAGAGCTTGATTGTTTAAATTTTTCTCTCCAACGTATGTATGTATGTATACGACTTATATTTGGTCCTTTATTTTAGCTAGCCCCATACAATTGTCCTCCTGAACGGATGTTATTTTGTATTCGATTGAACGAATAAAAACAGGTGGATGTGAATTGCAGAACACAAAAAACGCTTTTGTTATCCACTTTAGAGTGAATTCGGATTCCTGAAAACAGCCGACAATATTTGTTTGGCTTAGATTGTACAATCCTATTTTAGAACAGTTGCAGAGCCGAATGTAGCAATCTACTTTGTTCCCTATTCATAAAAGTTTTCATTTCAGCAAAACGCGTGAAAAATCTAATAAAAAATATGATAACGGGTCCGCCATCTAACGTTTTTTTTCAACTAGTGCTTATTTCGTGAATGGTAACACTTAGCTCATGTCTGATTTGACAGATTAGTTTTATTCTTCCGCTAAACGAATATGGTTGTGTATACGCTTGCACAACGCTGGGAAATATTGCGACATTACTTTGAAAATCATGGTAATGTTGCAGAATGTTTACGGATTTTGTATGAAGCTCATTTTGATCTTTGCGGGTATGTAAACAAGCAAAATTGTCGCATTTGGGGCACAGAAAACCCGCACGCATACATTAAAAAGCCGTTGCACCAAAAACGAGTCACTGTTTGGTGCGGATTTTGGTCCATAGGCATAATTGGGCCATTTTTCTACGAAATGAGCAAGGAGTGGCCGTTTTTTTTATAGCATTTTCAAAAAAAAAAAAGTTATTTGGAGGACCCTATAGAATCTGGGAATTCATTTCTTATGGTGAGTAACATTTATTGTAAACATAAATTTTCATATTATTCGAATGTGTATTCTAAGTCAAATTTCAATCCTAAAAAGCTTTTATACTTTAATAGTCTTATTCCTTCAATTTTTTTGTTCAGGAAAATTGTCTATGCACTATCAGAATTTCCGTTTGTATATTTCTGTAACGAAACCAAATCAACGCCATATAACAAATATTCCAAGATACGGTCTTTGGAAAACCAATTTCAACGCACGCAAACGGACAGACAGACATCTTCAAATAAATTTCGCTACTCATAGGGACCAAGAATACATGCATAAAATATTTTTTATGGTCTAAGAATATTGTTGAAATTACAAACAGAATGGCACACTTATACATACTATTTTACCGTCGGCAAAGGATTTAACATATGGGCATTTCCATGAGAATGTCAACCACGACTCAAAAAATTAAAACGCTTGAAACTTTTTTTCAAATATGGTAAAGAGAAATAAATTATTACAATTTTTAAAAAGTATTCAACATTTTTTTTATTTTTCGAATTTATTCTATGAGCTAAATTTCAGTTATGTATTTTATAAAGCTTTTTTGTAATAGTCAAATTCCTTCAATTTTTCAGAAATGACTTTATACACTATCAGACTATTATATTGTATTTTCTTGTTACATTTTACCTTAGCTTTCCGTTGGAAAGCAATGAGGTATATTGTATGTACAGAAAAATTTACAATTATTAGACACCAGCGGAATGTAATGCATTTTCTGGCCCGCTACGGCCTTCGTCAGCATTCTTTGTGTCACACTGGATAGTGATACTTTATTAATTGAATGTATTTAACTCAAATATTGTAACAAATAAAAACTGGGAATTATTTCCTTCCGAAGGTTACTTTATATACAATACATACAATATACCTCATTGCTTTCCAACGGAAAGCTAAGGTAAAATGTAACAAGAAAATACAATATAATAGTCTGATAGTGTATAAAGTCATTTCTGAAAAATTGAAGGAATATGACTATTACAAAAAAGCTTTATAAAATACATAACTGAAATTTAGCTCATAGAATAAGTTCGAAAAATAAAAAAAATGTTGAATATAATATAAAGTAACCTTCGGAAGGAAATAATTCCCAGTTTCTAATTTTTAAAAAGCAAAAAATAAAAGTTTAAACTGACTTTCTCTTTGATTCATTTTTAGTAACTGCAATTAACAATTTTCAATTTTCTTCCGATTAAATACAGAAACTGGCAACCCTGGAATTATGCTTTAAAATTAGTGTTACAACAACAATGAACAAGATCCATGAGGAAAGACCAAGTATATTGTTCGATAAGCGGTATATTTTTTGGTTTGTTTTGGATGCTATTCTAACGTCACGTACGTGGTGCAAAAACAACATTTGTCTTTGTCATTTCTAATTGGCCAGTCTTAGGTGTTTCAAAATAAAAGTTCAAAGCAAGATATTTGCTGCAAAAAAATATTGATCGGAATTTTTTTTCAAATTGGTATAATCAAAATTTTATAAGCTTTTAAAGCTCGTCACGTACGATATTGTAAGTACTAAAATGCAACTAAATGCATCATCTTATTATGTTAGTATTAAGTTTAAATGTGGTCAAACGTTATTTTATTACAATCAAAAGCGTCTTACAAAATTTTTTTGGAATCGGTCCATATTTGACCATAGCTCCCATACAAGTGCTACTCCCGAAAATAGCTTTAATGTCATAACTTCCTTAGAAATGTTGGCATTTACATAAAAATTGGCGACATTGACTTTTGCGATAGGTACTATATCATGATAAAATGTTGTGCGGGTAGGTCCAAAAATTAACCATAGGTCCCATATAAGCCCCCTTTCTTAAATCGGCTAGGGGCACACAAATCTCATATAGATGGAGATACATAAATAATATAATAAAATTACTCTTATATAATTCTTAACCTCATAGCATAATTCTATTCTGGCGATCTTGATTTGCCATGGGTCCCAAATAGGGTACACTCTCAAAAAAAAATTGTTTTAAATATTATAGTGTAGGGTGTCATATGGTCGGGCTTGACCGACTTTTCTAACTTCTTTGTTTTAAGTTTTTATATGCATACATATATTTACAAAAAATATTTTTCATGCCTTGTAAATACTATAAAAGAAAAATCTGTCACGTACGGTATGTCACATGTAACAAAAAAACAAAAGGAGGGTTATGATTCAACACCTGGTCCTCTTAACCCTGACAGTACGGTCACAGTTAAGGGAACTAAGCCTGTTGACGAATTACCCACGACTAGTCGCGCGATGAGGACTGGTAAAGTCTTGATAATCTCCGACAGACTCCCCCAAAAGGGGTTACTGAGACAAACCAGTCAACATCTGCAGGGAAATCCGGTGATCGCCGACAAAGCTCTGCTAAGGCCCCCAATAAGGGAGTATTTAAGAGAGTTAGGTCTGGTGATGACCAGAAATCCCCAGCGGCTAAGAGGAAGGATCCCCGAAAGGAGATCATTAGGAGGACTGGCTCCAGAGAGGACCAACCCTCCACATCAAAGAAGCTAATGGATTCGTCGGGTAAGGACGGTATTCTAGCGGCTGTCATTGATCGTATGGATCCCGATGGTAGGATCAGTGTCGAGAAATGGCAGATGCTAGAAGACAAACTACTAGACGAAATCTTTAGCGTTAAGGGAAGGCCGGACGAAGTATCGTTCAAAGGGGCTGACTGGGTAAGAGGTGTCAAAACTGTCAGTTGCGGCAACCAAAAAACCTTTGAGTTTTTAAAGGCTGCAATCGGCAGGTGTGGCATCGCTTGTCCTGAAGCCAGATTGGACGTCATACTCGCGTCTGAGTTGCCATTAAGGCCAGTGGTCACGGTATGGATACCTCCACCTATAAAACCGGTGGAGGTCATACTGGGGTTACGGGCCAACCAGAACAACGGGCTCCTTACAGGACAGTGGAAGATGATAGCTTCACTGGGTTGTAAGGAGAACCAAGGTAGAGACTTCCGGTTCGCAGTAGACCGAGAGTCTCTAGGCAAGCTGAAGTCAATGGGAGGGGTTGCTGTGTTCGGGTTAGGGTCTGTTAGATTTAGGTTTCCTAAAGATGATAGACCCTAAGAGGCTGAAAGTGGTGCAGATAAACTTGCACCACTGTGAAGCGGCCTCAACCGAATTAGCAACCCACCTCATTGACAACAACGTGGACGTGGCCTTGATCCAAGAGCCCTGGATTAATAAAAACCGGGTAGTCGGATTAAAGGTCACGGGGTATACCTTGTTCGTATCCCGCTCGGAGGAGAAGGTACGAACATGTATATTGGCAAGAACTGAGCACAAATTTATGTTTTCTCATTCTTTCAGTAACGGAGACCTCACGGTCGTGACAGGGGAGGCCAGGGACAGATCAGTCCTGGCATTAGCATCGGCATACTTGCCATATGAAGCTGTCGATCCACCTGGTGAGAAAGTACGAGAGTTGGTGGAGCACTCAGGCAGAAATGGCTTGAGACTGGTACTGGGATGTGACGCCAATGCACACCACACCCTATGGGGTAGTGCCGACATCAACAAAAGAGGTGAGTCTATGTTTGATTTTATTATTGCCAGCAATCTTTTGATCTGTAACAGGGGAAATACGCCGACGTTCAGAACTAGGGATAGGGAGGCAGTGATAGATATAACATTGACGAACTGTAGGGAATTAGTAGAGGACTGGAAGGTGGCTTTGGATTTCTCCTTTTCTGACCATAGTCGTCTGTCCTTTAGGCTAGTGTTTGAGAGGTCGAAAAGGTGTCCGTATAGGAATCCGAGGAGAACGGATTGGGATTCTTTTTCGGGTCTGGTGCAGAGTAACCTCAGAGTTACTCCGAATTGGGGGTCGACTCCGACCGGTGTGGAGCGGCTGGTGGGCATGTTCACGGGGGTGCTAACCAGTAGCTATGAGCGATCCTGTCCGCTGAATTTTCCGGGCAGACGTACACAGCCAAGATGGTGGACAGATGAGTTGAGGACTCTAAGGTCCACTGTCAGAGGGCTGTTCAATAGAGCGAAGTACACGCGTAGGGAAGAGGATTGGAGTAACTTTAGATTGAGTTACAGGAAGTATAAGAGGGATATAAGAAGGGCGAAAAGGGACTCGTGGATCAGGTTTAGCGAGTCAGTTGAGTCTGTCAATGAGATGTCTAGGGTCAGGAGAATTTTATCTAAGGACCCAGTAGTCCCTGGATATATTCAGAGACCGGACAACTCATGGACAGAATCGGGCTCTGAATCTCTCTGTCTGCTTATGGAGACTCACTTTCCGGGGTGTGTGGACCCTGGGCTGGGGGAACGTGGTGCGGGTGGAGACCCCTTTCCTGGGTTGGGCTCAGGCAGTGAGGAAATTGGAACGGTGGGGGATATGATCACCTTGGATAGGGTAACATGGGCGGTAAATACCTTTGGGTCCTACAAATCGGCGGGACCAGATGGTATCTTTCCGGCGATGCTACAGAATATCGGGAAATCATCGCTCCTATTGTTGGTGGAACTGTTTAGGGTATGTGTGCTGAATGGGTACATTCCTAGAGGGTGGAGAGAGGTCAGGGTAGTTTTTATACCCAAGGCGGGTAAAACCGGTCACTCTAAACCCAAGGACTTTAGACCAATCAGCTTATCGTCTTTTCTTCTGAAGACGCTGGAAAGACTGATTGATCTATATCTGAGGACGAAGATTGACGCCGGCATCATCAGCGGCGCTCAACACGCCTATCTTAAGGGTAGATCAGTTGAGAGTGCGCTTCATGATGTGGTGGGTTATGTGGAGCGAGGATTGCGAAACAAGGAATACACCTTGGCGGCATTCCTGGATATAGAGGGCGCCTTTAACAATTTGAGGATAGAGGCTATTAGGCAGGCACTGGTTGATCTGGGGGTTCCGCTGTTCCTGGTCAAATGGATAACTAGGATGCTTGATAGTAGGGTTATTCACTCGGACTGGGGAAGGGAACGCGTGAAGAGACTGGTGACTAGGGGGACCCCACAGGGGGGAGTTCTCTCTCCCTTATTGTGGCTCTTGGCCGTCAATGTCGTTCTGAGACTTTTTGACAGAATGGGTCGGAAAGTCGTGGCCTACGCGGATGATGTAGTTTTATTGGTGTCGGGCAAGTTTCTGCCGACAATAAGCGAAGTCATGCAAGGGGCGCTGGGCGAACTGTCGGCATGGGCGAGCGATAAGGGACTGGGAGTTAATCCGGAGAAGACGGAGCTTGTTCTTTTTACTAGGAGGTACAAGGTGGAGAATTTTAGGCTACCGGTACTGGAAGGTGTGGAGCTTGGACTATCGGATAGTGCTAAGTATCTGGGAGTTTTTCTGGACAGCAAGCTGTCTTGGGGAAGGAATGCTCAGGAGAGACTAAAGAGGGGTCTCAATGCCTACTATGCTTGCAGATCATCAATAGGTAAGAGTTGGATGGCTGTACACTTCGGTGGTTAGACCCATTCTTACGTATGGATGCTGTGTTTGGTGGGAGTCATTGAGATTGGCTAGTCGAAGGAACCTTTTGTCTAAGGCTCAGAGGTGTGCTTCAATTGGCATGACAGGTGCCATGAGAAGTACTCCTCAGGCGGCCCTGGATGTCATTCTACATCTTCTGCCTATTGAGCAGTATGTGATGGGAATGGCAGCCAGGAGCCTTCTTAGGCTGAGGGAGTTAGGATTGATGGGAAATGTCACTCAGGGTCACGCACGGATCCTTGGTTAGATTGAGGCTGGGGGCTACTGCCTGGGATTGCCCGGCTCTACTGATTACGTGAGCACCAGGGTGGATTTTGGGCGGGTGCCGGAGGTAATAATGCCTACTAGGGAGAGCTGGTCGGGTAGGAGCAGATTATTTGATGGATTTGCTATATTCACTGATGGCTCGAAGATGAGGGGCACGGGTGCGGGGGTCTACATCGAGGATCTGAACATCAGAATGTCATAAAGGCTTCCCGACGACTGCAGTGTTTTTCAGGCGGAGGTTCTTGGGGTCTTGAGGGCCGTGGGACTGATGAGGGACAACATTGATAGGGGCTCGGAGGTCACTATATATGTGGACAGCCAGGCAGCTCTTATGGCTGTGAGGGGCTGTTATGTGAAATCCAGGCTGGTTGATGATTGTAGGAGGGCTCTAGGGGGAGCCTTAGGGGAATATGCGTTGAGGCTATGCTGGGTGCCTGGTCACTCCAACATAATCGGCAATGAGGTGGCTGATGAGTTGGCGAGACAGGGCTCGGAGATGGATGATCCTGACCGGGTGGAGGCTGTTAGGCCTCCAATTGGCTTCCTTTTTGGAAGGATCACGGAATGGATTCTGGATGCGACCAACCGAGCCTGGGGGAGCCGAATGGACTGCCGTGTATCAAGGACACTGTGGCCGGTACTTAGGAGGTCCGATTCGAAATCGCTGCTGGGCAAGAGTAGGGTCTGTGTCAGGACCTTGATAGGGATTATCACGGGCCACTGTATGATAGGCAGGATGGCGGTGAGAATGGGATCCGACTTATCGGATGTGTGCGGGTTGTGTGAGGACCCGGAGGAGCTGGAGACGGTTGAGCATATTCTGTGCCACTGTCCCAGGCTCCAGAATAGCAGGCTGAGGTGGCTGGGCAGTAGATTCCTGGGCGAATTAGGGGACGTCTCGGGGTGTGGACTCGAGGGTCTTATAGGATTCGTAATGGGGATGACCTGGCTGCGCGAGAGGAGACGGGGCGCTGTCCGCGTGTAGTGTGAATTTTGGTTTGGTCTTTGCTTCATTTCTATATCTATTTTCTTATTCTCGGGCTGTCATTCTCTTTTTCATCTACCTTTTCCTTTTCACCTTATCTATCCTAATTAAGGCATCGCAATGGACCATATTGGTCTCTGGGTGAAGGTGTGGAGGAAACTTCACACCAGCCTTTCTACCTACCAACCTACCTACGGTATGTCACGAACGATATAACAGTTTGTTCATTATTAAACCATCAAAAAAAAAAAAAAAATTTCCAATTACGGATTATAAAGGTAAAATATCTGGTTTAATGTTAAAAATTAAAAAAAGAAGAAAAACCTCTCACAATTCGCAGATTTTCGTATTTTTTTACATTCACCCCAAAATCACTTCCGTTTTATGTCACGTACGATATGCCCTTACTTTGCTCTATATTTTGGACAACAAGGTTCCGAATTTAATAATTTTTTTTTCAATATACTATATTACCCTCTAAATGAAACATAATAATAAAAAAAAATGTCCAGTTAATACTATTTTGGCAAATTTTCTATCTCTCTGAAGGTGTACAAATGTCACGTACGATGACATGGAAATGCCCATATGTTAAGAACCATTTTAATTTTTATTTGCGGCCAATTTCACCGCGTTCATGTTTAGAGGCAACTAATATGGTAGTGGGTTCATGCACTCCCCCGTGTCGTTGCTTAAAAATAAAGAACATTCACCATTCAAAAGACTAAGTAAGCACTTTTTAATTATATAGCATGCTTTATAATTTTTAGGGTATTGAATGGCAAATTTGCAATACCGTCAGACGGTTTCAACCGTTCCAAAATTTAATTTGGTAATTCAATAATGCCTTTTCCAAACGCTGAACTGAGTTCCCCAGCGGCCATCTTTAAAAGCCAATCTCTATAATTACTGTATACGGAAAGAGTATTAAACTTAAGTAGTAAAATTCTACAGTCGGACCATAAAATTAAATATATTACGGATGATTCAACATTAACCGCCCTATCGGCATTCGGTATCACTGGCAAACATTAGCGCAAATCTCCTCCAAGTTAAAAAACTTTACCACCAAAAGGGAGGTTATTTTGCATCAATCTTTTAAGCAACTTGTCAACAGCATTCAGCGCGTAGCTACGTGCGATAGTTGCCTCGTTCCAAATTATTAGGCAAACCTTTTTACAAAGCTGTTCATTGTAAATTATTTTCTTCTAAGTATTGACTCAAAATTATTCCAAAAATTAATATATGTTAAATTAATTTAATACTTCTTTAAATAAAATATAAATCAGTTTCAAATAATTTTAAATAGTTTTTCAAATTTCATATCTTCTCTTGAAAGCCAAATTCACTATTATTTCAATTTATTTAATTCAAATTAATATTCAGGTATGTGATGAAAATCGATCGTTTTCAAAATTATCGTTTTTTGGAGGTGTGATGAATTTTAAACGATTTTAAAATCCATTTCTGGAGTAAAGTCTTAACTTTTTGTTCCAAATACAGTTCAATTAACATAAGTAATAAGAAATTTAAAAGAGTTTTGGATACTTAAATATAAAAAAGAAAATTGAATATTAAATAAGTTCAAATTATTTTTTATAATAAATTTTATTTAAACATATCCAAACATATCAGAATTTCATTAATAAAAAAATCTTAAATTTAAATTGCTTTTTTTCCTTTAAAATAAAAAATTATAATTAAAAAATAGTATTTCAATTTTGTATTTAATTCACATCTTACAGCTCTACTTTCTTATCAGCCGTGCATTCGTTGAATTCTCTCTTATACTTGAGGTTGATGTTTCTGTTAAAGGTACTGGTAGTTTGGATTGAGAGCAGTAGGCACGACCGCCATTCAAAAGATTAGCTGCAATTCCTGTCGTTGCAACTGCCAAAGCTATATCATCTATTCCTCTGACGACACTTAGCAAGGTTATGTACATATAGGTGTTCCCACTTCCACTGGTCCATCAAAAACACAATTTGAACTATCTTGTCGAATGTATATGCGTCCATAACGGCTTAATATTTAGAAAAGATTGTAGAGTAGATTCTTCTATTTTTTCTTGCGTTGTATTAAAAACATCTTATACATATCGAGCCTTTGCTGCAATAGAGTAATAACTGAAAAACCAAATATTTGATCTAATGTATTTGATTCTTTAATACCCAGAGGAACATAGGGCCGCATACAGGCAAAAAATGTTGAGTAAATCGCCATATCGATTCTTCATATTGTGTAAAAATTTCATACAAATATGTTATATACTCAACTCTTGAGAGGAGAATTAAATTGTAAGGTGTTAGAAAATTCAAAATTAAGATATTACTCTATTGCAGCAAAGGCTCGATATGTCCTTAAGATTTACTAGAGGCTTTATTTAGCTGGAGTCTGTGCATGTCTTTCCATGTAAAATAAAAAAATTTTGCACTCGTCGTAGGGCTAAATGTCCATAAGTTTCGCAGCTCTGACATCTGTGACGGTGTACTAAGTATTACACAATATATTGAAAGTCTTCACATGATTTTATTTCTTTCTTTTCGCAAATCATTTTTTTTAGTTAAATTTTCCAATTTCATATTTATTTTGTATTCGCATCGCAATAGAGAGTAGCCCCATGGACTTCAAAATACACAGGTGAAGGCAAAAAGTTGTCAGAGTTCAGTTCGAATGCTCATTCCTATTGCTTCTTCTATAGTTAACTCCCAAACAGAATCATCCTGTAAGAGACCAAAGGCTAGTGCCTTTCAGCTACATATACACTTACGGTATACATACGTCCAATTATATTACTTTCGCCGCAGTTTTTCTCTTGCCAACCAAAAAACATATTTACAAAAAGTAACAAAGCATAAATTTTTACCCTATCTTGTCTTTTAAAAGTGCTTAACTTGCTTGCTGTCTTTATGTTAAATAACAAAGGTTTTAAATTTCCGCAAAAATAAAAAAGGCGCTATTAAAAATTCCCCTAAAAGTACCTTATTTGTTTTCTGTCTGCATATTTAAGAATATACGTTTTAAGTTTGCGCAAACATATTTTTGAATATGGGCCATATGCTTTCCGCCTATCAAATTGCATCCATATCCGTAAGGCGGTTTCCGCGTGTTTGAGCCACAAACTAACAAATATCCAAACATACAAACTTTCGTATTTATAATATTAGTTTAATAACTGTGTATTACTCATATTTGGCTTTATGGGCTCGATTAAAAATAATAATAAATTAATTAAAACTATATAAAAACAAGTAAGAAATTATAGTCGGTCAAGCCCGACCATATGATACCCAACACCACAGTATTTAAAAACAAATTTTCGAAAGTGTATGGCTATATGAATAGGGACCCAACAAACACGAAGTCAAACCTTTGATATGAAATGACTTTATCATTTGACATCAAACGCAATTCTCAAACGTTTTTCAATTGTTTGATTTAACATTTAAATTCAAATTGATAATGATTTGAAAATATACATTTGATATCAAATGTTTTATCAATTTGATGTCAAATGTTTGTCAAACGTTAAAATCAAATAAAAAATAAGCTTTCCAATACTAAAGCGAAAAATAAATGTAAGCATTAAAAATGGCGATTAAAGTTACATTTTTTTACTTTGTGGTTACATGTGTTTTACTATTAAAAATAAATTTTAATATAAAGTGAACAGTTTATTTCTTGTGAAAAATAAAGATTATTTGTGAGAAATTACAATGATTAAAAATACGAAAAAAAAAAAAATAAAACGGGAAAGTGAAGAAAGATTGTTGAACGATCGCGGTGCTACAATCCTCAAAATAAAAGTGAGCCAAGTATTTTGTCTTTCCAAGAATTAGAGAACGGAAAGAACATTATTTCATCTTTTTGCTATGGTACCGAATGTTTATCTCAAAGTTTATTTAAATAAATAATAAATTAAATAGTTCTATTTATATTCCACATTGTATTTATAAACCACATTTGAGAATTACATTTGAAAGCAAGTTGAAAATAAAGGCATTTTTCAATTTGAAAATAATTTCCCCTTTTTGTTGAGAACGCTATGATTTTCAAATCATTATCAAACGTTTGTCGTTTGAGAAAACGTTTGATTGCAAATAATTTTCAATTTGAAATCAAACCTCCGTGTTTGTTGGGGATCTATCTATGTTTTAATTTTCATTTAAATCGGTTTGATAGTTTCCGAGAGGCAAATATTGCACCCCATCTCCCCTCGTGGTCCCATTTTTTTAAAAATGCATAGCTTATATGTCCGTACAAATATGGATCCATCTATGTTTAAAATGTCATTAAAGTCGGTTTGATAGTTTCTGAGAGGCAGAAATTGCCCCCTATCTCCCTTCGTGGTCCTACGATTCGGCCCATTTTCAATAGGCTTGGTCCTTGTGCCAATAAGAACATATGTACCAAGTTTTATTAAATTATTTCCAAAATTGCGACCAAGGTTACATGGACAGCCAGCCAACCAGCCGGACGGACATCGTTAGATCAACTCAGAAAGTGATTCTAAGTCGATCGGTATACTTTAAGGTGGGTCTAGGACCAATATTTTAAGGCGTTACACACATCAGCACTAATTCATAATACCCTCTCTACTATTGTGGTGTGGGTATAAAAAGGGCATAAATTATTGAGGAGACAGTACTATTAGCAAAAAACTTTAAAATTTGACTCAAAAAGAACATAAATGTTTAATAACAATTGTTGATATACTTTAATATAATTTCACCAGGTTCAGTTATAATCATAGTCCAATTAAACTACTAATTGGGCCATGATTATAACTATTATTATAACCGCCAGTTAACAGTGGTTTTTGACAGTTATAGTTAGTTATCGGGCATGTTCTGACTTTCGCAAAACGCTTAACATTTGCGATTCCGACTTAAAATCTTAAAATTGCAGAATTATGCTTAAGGGAACTAGTATATTAAAAAAAAAAACTGTGGCAGATCTCTGGAGCTTTGCGGTTTTAAATCGTACGATTGTCAAAACATGGCCGTTAAACTGAAATTGGCCGTAAAAACTTAAAATATAACAACAAAAAATAATAAATCTTATAAAAATAAATTTCCAATTGGTATTCTTTATCAAAAACGTTAAACTTAGCCTCCTTTAATATCCTTAATATACTCGTCCATAATTTCTTGTGCCAAAGACTTTGGTGTTTCAATTCGATTAAATTTACGTTTGGGTAGAATTGGTTGTACATGAGGTAGAGGTGTACCATTATAAGCATTTAAGCTAAGGCGCTCATCATCATCGTCGTCATCACTGTACACAACTGCCGATATTGGACGTTTATAAACATTTACCGATTTACTAGTTGTAGGCTGTTGTGAAAGTCTTCTGACAGAATCATCATCTGCGCCCTCTGTTTCAGTATCAATTTGCTGAGGTTTTTTATGTTTCGCTGAAACAGTGATTTGTGAGGAATTTTGTATTGAAGTGTTAACCGCTGGAATAATCAAATCATCGCCGTTTTGTGTTGATGGTCGGGCAGTTTTCTTACGTATGGTAACATTTCTAAACTTTTCAAATTCCACAGCAGTTGTCTTATTATTTGACGCTGTATTGATCTGATTTTCCTGCAATATTGAATGCGTATTACTAATGCTGGTTAAAACCTGCATAGAAATTTGGCTTACAGATACAATTTTTGACATACTAGTATTAGCACTGTGATTATTTTGCCCACTGGAATTGCCTATGTTGACATTAAATTGACGAGTCAATGCATGCACTGTGTCGTTTTTATAATTTATAGGTTTTTGGACTTGTCCACTTTGAAGAGATTCATATGATATGGAATGTTCAGATGATGAAGATACCGCATTGCTCGTTAGGAGTGATGAAACTGAACTAGTGTGAAGACTTGAACGGCGTAATGCTTTCGCCTTCTTAAGTTTCTTGTTGTATAATTTTATAATTTCTCTTTTACATGTTTGACACACAAATTCATTGGCCAAAAAGTCTAAATTTCTTTTTTGTATAAATTTTACTAGCGCGTCATCATCTACTAACACTCCGTCTACGAGAGGATGGTTGAGTATTGGACAAATTCTACCCATTTTTCAAGAAGTGGGTAAAATGTTTTCCACAATTTTTGTTATTCTCAACTCAATTTTGTTTTTGCAAAATACATTTTATACAATAAGGCGCAATGAACAAAACAATCACAGGTCAGTAACAACACACAGCTGTATCTACGACCAGCGTTGTTAACTTGGTGCGTTTCGCATCAATTTGGGTTCGTTTTTTTGTGCGAAAAATAGCATTATTTGTGCGAATTCGCCTTGGGTGCGCTTGAGAAAAAACAGCCAAGAAAAATTATCAATAAATTTTATTAAAAAAATTCCAAGTTGTAAAATTCCTTCCCTCAGTGAAAATAATTTAATGGAAATTAAATTTGATGAACTCAAGCCTAATTAGAGAATATCAAAAATTTAAAATTAAATAAACACTAAAATAAAATTGCAAAAATTATAATTTTTTCCTTTATTGTTAAAATTAATATTAATTTGTTTAAGTTCGAGTTCTTTTTTATATAAAAATAATAATTTTACATTAACAAAAATAAAAAAATTAATAAAATTAATATTTTTGTATTAAAAATGACCTCAAGGTTAAAAAAATTAATATAAATTTAAATAATAAAGTCGAATAAGAAAGAATTTATATTAATAATAATAATTCTTGTAATACTAGTCAAAAACAATTAGATTTGGCTCGAAATCTCGTAAGTACTAGATTTTGCGTAGGTGTAAATGTAGTATAAGATACCGCCATTTTTTACACTGCACCTTCTTCCTTGATTTTTTCAAACTATGAGTTAACATAAATACGTTTTCCCATGCCTTTAACAGAAATAAGAAATATTGCTCTGTTATTCTGCCGACGTTATTGCCAACTTGCTGAGATAATTATCTTTAGTGTAGACCTTGGGATAAAAGCCATATTATTTTCGATTGCCGTGGTAAACAAACGTATACATGCACATGTAAGCAAAATGTAAACAACTTTTGACTGCTCAAAAGAACATAACTGCTCGTCTATACCAGAGATAATTATTGCGGCATTTATTGCAGTAAATGTCAAAATTATGTTATCGTTAATGCAGGCAGCAATTTTTTGAACATATTTATTGCCTGCAATTTATGTTGCAATAATTGTTAGTCAATTTTCGTTGATAATTATTGCTAACATAAAACGTAAAATTTGGTTGTCAATTAAAAAAAGAAGCAAATTGTGTGGGAAAGAAATAATGTTTGTGAAATGGTAGCAAATTGTAATTGTAGTAAAAGAATTAAATTAAAGAATTATATAAACAGTAAAATAAAATTGTTAAAATTATTTTTATTAATACATATAATTTTTCTCTTATACCTAATTTGCACGATGATTTAAAAGACATGTCTTTTTTGTAGTTCTTTTTTAAAGAAACTTCCAAAAACATGTTAAATTTTCACAATGTTTCTAATTTTGTTTGATTTTTTTTTATTTTCCTTATATATGTACATATGTACATATGTATTCAATCTTTTTTAAATTAAATTTGTTTGTTTTTTTATATTTTAATAAGTAATTGTCATTTTGAAATAAAAATACAATATAAATTAAAAAACAAAAATTTAGTGCAAAGAGGAATGTCAAAAAAAACACAGAAAATACGATTCATGTCTTTTTTTCTACCCTGCTTACTTCTTTCCCCCGCTCACTATCAAACTAAAAAAGACATGTTTCAAAAATAGGGGAAAAAATCATCATGAAAATTGGGTGTTATTCGATCTTGATTTTTTAAATTTATATTAATTTGTTTAAGCTTGAGTTCTTTTTTATATAAAAATATAAATTTTATTTTAACAAAACAATTAATTTAAATGGTTTTTGTTATTCGTGCTTAATATCCAATTTTTATTATTTGATAAAAACACTAAAATTTATTGTTGATTTCACTGGTTGCTTAGGCCATATCATCAGGAAACTTCATCCCTAAAGATTTTAGAAATCCTAAAAATATTAAACCAAATAAAACTGTTAAGTGTAATTACAGAAACAGTTCTATTTGTAACAATATCAAAGTTAAAACAAAATGATCAACAATTAACAGTGAGTTTATATCTCCTTAAAAAAAAATAAAAAACAATTAATTTAATAAAAATTAATATGTTTATAAAAAAAGGTCTCAAGCTTAAACAAACTATTATATATTTTAAACTAAGTCGAATAAGAAAGAATTTATCTTAATAACAATAATTTTTGCAAGATGGCGGGAGTTTTTACACTGCACCTTCTTCCTTGATTTTTTTTTCAAATTATGAGTTAACATAAATACGTTTTCCCATGCCTTTAACATAAGCTGAGCAGTAAGAAATATTGCTCTGTTATTCTGCCGACGTTATTGCCAACTTGCTGAGATATTTATCTTTAGTGTAGACCTAGGGTATACAATGATCATGAGCAAGGCGAATTTACACCAGGTGACCTTATCTTAATACGTAAGCAACAGCTGAATACTAACCTTGTGTCAAAATGTTATACCGTTCATGTGGTTCTGGAGAATATTTACTAAATTTTTTTAGTTTCGCTTAAGATAATGAAATTTAAAATTTTTTTAAATCATTAAATTTCAAAATAAACAATTTAAAATTAAAAAGTAAATGAAATATTTGTTTAAATTGTTTACTACTGTGTTGTATTATTTTTGACACAACGTTAAAATATTTAACAGTGTTGTAAACGTTTTCAAAATAAGACCACCCTGTATGAATTCGCCTTGATCATGAGGCTTCTTGCGCAGTAGCCCGTTTCTGTTTTTTTACGCATCGTAAAATTTTCCGCATGAAACCAGTGAATCGGGACAGAAACAGTGCAAAATGAAACAAAAAATGGGTTTTCTCACACAAGTGTTTCTGTATCTTTTCGTTGCGAGAATAATCTGTCATTTTAATAATTTTCCAGCAATTATTGGAAGGATGGGAGAAAAACTGTTTCTGTAACAATATTTTGCGAAAAGTTTCTTACAAGAACTGTCAAAATAAGTCGCATTTGAAATTGGTGCGAGAAAAACAAAATATAGATATTTTAAATTTAAAATATGTGTATATACTATTTTTGTAATATTAATAAAAAATAAAAAACATTTTAATTATGAATACGTAATTTAAATGATGAAAATAAATAAAACACCATTGTTATATTTTGTTAATTAAATTTTTTTACGCCTTTCCTTGTTTTGGTTTTATTCAGGGCTGCCAGATAAATTTGCGTAAAAATCGTCAATTTTTTGAGAAAAATAAAAAGATCGTCTTTTTGTTTTAAAAAAATCGGACAATTTAAAATTAATTATAAACAAATTTTGTTCGATTTTTTTATTACAACAAAATCAAACAAAGTCGTAGTCAAAGTTCATGGGTATTTTATACATATAAATTGTCTTTTGTTCGAACTTAATTATTTTTAATTTATATATATTTTATTAAGCTTGAGGTCTATTTTTTTTATAAAATTATTTATTTTCTTTGATCCGATAACAATTTAAAATTGTTTTTTCCCCTGAAGAAGTCTCACAAAGGCGTGACAAAATATCATATTAAAAATAAATTTTAACAAAAAATAAAATAAATATTTTTATAAAAACAAAAAGAAGTCAAGCTTAATAAAATAAACATACAAACTTATTTAAAATAGATATATACAAATACCAAGAAATTAAAATTTTTTAAATTAATTCCGCTTAGATAACAGTAAAATAAATATTTAGGGGTTTTAGTTTTGCGAAAAACCAAGGATTCATAGTGACGAAGTTGTTTTAAATTTGTATCGTATGTGTCCAAATAGGATATAATTGAAATTTAAAAATATCGGTTCACAAATGGCTGAGATATGAGTGAAAAACACGCCTCCAATTTTTACCCATAAATCTATAATTTACCTATTCTTATAACTATTAACTTTACTTTTTCTTTTTCACCTGAAATATACGTAGTAGAATACCTGGCAGTTGAAATCGAAATTGCCGAAATATGGGTTTGGCATAAAAGTGTCCATATAAGCTAAGAATATCAAATATGTATATAAATTTGTTGTTGCTTTCTACAGAAATTCATATTGCCTTTTTAAATTTTCAATGCCACAAAATATGAAGTGTTTGAAATTTAAAAATTCGATATGAATTTTTATAGAAAGCTACAATAAAGTTATAAAATATTGTGGATTTTGTTTTTGCTTTCGTCACTTTTTAGAAAAAATCAGCAAATCGGCACGTTTTCGGAGCAAAAATCGTTGAAATGAAGATAAATCGTCAAATCTGGCAGCCCTGTTTTTATTATATTTATTTCGTTTGTTGACGTTTCGCTTTCATTTGACATTTAATTCTGGAAATATTCCAGTTAAAACTGAATCTGTTTTGTTTGTTTTCGCATTTAAATACAGAAACACTTTTTTCTCGCAAATCGAGAAACGATGGAATTTTTTTGTTTCACACTTCATGTGAAAAATTTTACGATGCGAAAAATACAGAAACGAGCTACAGACCTGTTCAATGGCAGAGGTCCAAGCCGGCTTAGCGCCGCCGCCGCTGTTTTCTTCTTAGCATAATCCGCCGCCGAAACTCTGGCTAGTTTCGGCTACGATTTTAAGCCGACTTAACCAGATAAGCCGAACATTTTATTGGTTAGAATAAGGTTACATTAAAAAACTACAACCCTTGGCTTTGAAAATATGTATATCTCGTTGTTTTCGCAACAATTTTACATGTATAATTATATAATGACGCAAAAAAATATTTTCGAAGTTCGGCAAAAAGGTTTAAAGTTTAAAAAAATCCATTTTAATGTCAATGACTTTAATCTAGCCAAACTGCTTTCAATTGTTATCATTTACTTTTTAGAAATTACGTCATTAAAAAAGGCAAATCTATAATTTTCAATTCAACAACACGGTTCAAACTTAAGACTTCTTTTTTTCCAAAGTTCAAAGATAGGTATATATGTTTTGTCATATAACTTATTTCTTTCAGATGTTACATTGTCGGCATGCCAAATTTAAAGAAAACCTGTTGATTAGTTAAGAAGATAATAAAAATTATAGGCTTTAGTTCTTTCCAGATGTTACATTATTTGCCCGCCAAATTTCAAGAAAATCAGTTTATTAGTTAAGAAGATATGTGGAGGGGGAGCTTTTACTCCTCTAGCCCTATATTATGCCCTTCCTCTTTCAGATGTTACAGTGTCTGCATGCCAAATTTTAAGAAAATCGGTTGATTAGTTAAGAAGATATAGGGACGGGAGCTTTTACCCCTCCTGCTTTACGCCCTAAATAATAAAAAGTATAGGCTATAACACTTTCCAGCTGCAACACTATTTGGCTGCGAATTTTCAAGAAGATATTGGGAGGCTTAGCTTTTACCCTTCTCCCTATTCTACATCCTATTCTCTGTATCCTCTCAGATGTTACAGTGTCTGCATGCCAAGTTTTAAGTTTAAAAGATATAGGGAAAGGGAGATTTTACCGCTATTGCGCTATCTCACGCCCAAATTTTAAGAAACATGGTTGATAAGCTTAAAAAATTGGGGAGGGGGAGTTTTACCTCTTTTGCCCTATTTCACGCCCTAAATAAGAAAAATTTGAGGCTATAGTTTATTCCAGATGTTACACTATTTTCCTGCAAAATTTCAAGAAAATCGCTCAATTTGTAAAGCAGGTATAGGAGGGGGAGCTTTTACTCCTCATGCCCTATTTCACGCCCTGTTCCCTATTTTCTTTCAGATATAAAATATGCTCTACGACCTATTCTCATACCTAACAAAAACACATACAAACATCGTCAATTCATACTGAGTAATATTCAATTGCGCCACCTATTTTAGATTTTTTTTTTGCTATTCTTCTTACTTGGTCAGAGACAATTCCGAATTGGTACAAATCATCGAAATCGGTCCATCCGTTCTTTAGTTATAAAAGTAGTAACTACGCCACTTTCTTTTATACATATATACATTTGTATGTATATAGATTTTAAAAAACTTTGCAATAGAAAAGCTCATGTAGAAAAAAGGGAAAAGCACATGTCTTGGCACATGTGATGTATCAAAGTGCGAAATTTTTTTTGAGATTTTTAAATTGGCCAGAGACAGATTCTTGAAACATATATATTCAGAAAGATATGTTTTAAGCAAGTAAATATTTCAGGAATAAATCGTATGAACAGCATGTTTGGCAATCTAGTTTCAGAGAGCGAAACCAGTGGTTTCTATCGTCCTATGAACATAGCATTAAAAGAAACCTTGGAAATTTGTCTTGTTTTTAAGATTTCCCTTTTTTCAGAATTCCCCTTTTTGTGCAATGACCTTTTTGAAAAATTTGAACGGTAACGCTGTTAATAACAGCTGTTGAAACAATAGATAGTGCCGGTTTTTTTTATCGCTATCGTCGTTGTATGTAAGTTCATGGGTGATTTCGTAATTAAAATAAAGAAATAATAATAAAATAATAAATGAAAATTAATAAACATTATGTTAATACCAAGAGTGCAAAATATAAGAAGTTTGTGTGCGGCTGCCAATTCACCGTTTTATGTAACAACTCCCATATTTTATGTAAATGCAGGTAATTATTTGTGTTTTTCAATTCCAATAGGAATTTTAATTTGAATTACTTTTTCCAATTCAGCTCCTCATATTGGTCATTTGTATTCTGCCGTTATAGCTGATGCTATATGTCGTTATGAAAAAATAAAAAATCCTGAAAATGCTCATGCTGTAGCCCTGTGCACTGGCACGGATGAACATGGCACAAAAGTGCAACAAGCTGCCACAAATCACAATATCCCAGTTGAACAATATTGCCAAGATATTTCGGCTAGATACCGCAGTGTATTTCAACAGGCCATGATACAAAATACTGACTTCATACGAACCACAGAGGAGCGTCATAAAAAGGCAGTTTCTCACTTTTGGCAAACGCTGAAAGACAACGATCATGTTTATTGTGATAATTATCAAGGCTTTTACTGTGTATCAGATGAAACTTTTTTAACCGATTCTCAGCTACGTTTGGACGAAGCTACAGGGCAAAGATTTTCGCTTGAATCTGGACATCCTGTTGAATGGACTGAGGAACAAAATTATATGTTCCGTTTGTCAAAATTACAATCTGAAGTTTTGTATTGGCTAAAGCAGGGTGAAAAAGTGAAACCTTTAAAATTTGAAAAGATTTTATTCGACATGTTGTCAGAACCTTTGCCGGATGTTTCGGTTTCTAGACCTGCTCACAGAGTACCATGGGCTATACCTGTACCTAATGATTCCAC
This sequence comes from Pollenia labialis, assembly GCA_949318255.1. Classification (NCBI taxonomy): domain Eukaryota; kingdom Metazoa; phylum Arthropoda; class Insecta; order Diptera; family Polleniidae; genus Pollenia; species Pollenia labialis. The sequence continues at coordinate 118,088,574 of OX439139.1, read as the reverse complement.
ACAAACCATTTATGTGTGGTTGGATGCCTTAGTAAATTATTTAACATCTGCTGGATTTCCAGATCCCAAGTTTAAAAAAAACTGGCCGCCAAAATTGCAAGTTGTAGGCAAAGATATTCTTAAGTTCCATGGAATATACTGGCCGGCATTTTTACTAGCAGCAGGTAATTATATATTCTATTTAAAGATTTTAAAAGCTTAAAGAAAGAAAATTGACAATATTTTAGGCCTTGAACCACCACAGCAATTATTTGTTCATTCTCATTGGACTGTTGACGGCCAGAAAATGTCCAAGAGCAAAAATAATGTTATTGATCCTTTGGTGGCTTCAGAATTTTATACAATGGAAGGTTTACGCTACTTTTTGTTACGTGAAGGCGTTGCACACAGCGATGGCAGTAAGTACTAAAAATATATTTTACTAGCTGTTAAAACCCGGCGTTGCCCGTATCTAACTTTAATGAATTTTAATATATAATCATAAAATAATTTTTCTTAGTTTTAACACTTTGTAAAAATATAAGAAGGAGACCCATAAGAGCATGTTAATGCTGACAATTGCTTAATTCTTTTTGCTCCAAAGTGTTCAAGTCGGCTTATTCGTTTTATAAAATCCCATTAATTTTAGGCCTTTTCTTTGAATTCCTTACCTAACCTAACCCATTAACAAAAAAGTACCAAATGTTTTCTTTTATGCCCCTTTTTGTCATTTTAAATTATATACATACATACATATATTTTTTAGTTTAATGTTTTTAATATTTCTTATATAAATTACGTGAAATTTTTATTACTAGTGTTTTAATGTATACATTTTAATATTAATAAACATAGTACATCTACACGAGAACGAAAAATTATCAAATATCTCCCCGTTACATATACTTAGGCCCTAATTATATAAAACGCAACGCAACGCCAAAGAATTACATTGAAATAAAAAAAAACGTCATAAATATTTTGTGTGGCGTTGAAAATTTTAAAACGCGACATGAATTTCTGTAGAAAGCAACAACAAAATTACAAAATATGTATGACTTTGTGTTTGCTTTCAATGTAATTCTTTGGCATTGCGTTGCATTTTGCATAGTTCGGTTTATTTATGGTGCTTTTTTTATAACGGCGGCGCTTGCCAAAAAGAGCAACAAAGCAACTCGAAAATTGCAAAAATTCGAAAAACAATAGAAATTCGGAAACATTTTACAAATTCAGAGAATTTGCAAAAATAGCGAAAAAATAAATTGATTAAAAGTCCCTAAAACTACAAGGAAAATTTTGCAAAAATAGCGAAAATTCTTATTAATTCAAACTAGTCGTAAAATTGATTAAAAGCCCATAAAAGTATTAGGAAATTCTGTAAAAGTTGCTAAATTAGGAGAAATTCGCAAAAAATGTCTACTATTTATTAAAAATCGTTAAAGCTGTAAAGAATCCAAAAACTTACAATACAAAAATCGCTTCTATCGCAAACACCACTAAAATTTGCGAAAAATTGGAAAACTGAATGTTATTATTTTTTTTAATGCTGAAAAAAGTTTAATGTACTTACATTTTTAGCTATTTGTTGAAGAAATATAATAATTATTCCCAAAAAGTAAGTAAATTGTTTGTAAAAAACAATTAAGTAGCTTTACGAAAATTCTTAACCTATCGAATGACATTTCGAGTGAAGGCATTCGATCGACTATTCGTTATCGAATGATATAATCTCAAATTACGATAGAAGTTTTCAAAGTCACTCGATCACGACTGCGACGATCCACTGTTCTTTGTCCCCATATAACGAAGGGACATAAACAGAAGAAGTTGTCAGAAATGTTTGAAATTTGGTACACTAGCATAAAATAGCTTAGTTAAGAAAAATATGAATTTTTGCAGAAATCGGTCCAAGGACACGCCTACCTCCCATGTGTCCTGAAATGGAAAAATGTAATTTTAGCTTCAATAATGCCCACAAAACTACAAAGAACGGTCATGCTGATACACACACAACTAGCAACGTTTGTGTAAATTTTTATTTAAATCTGAACAAGGACTCAAGGTCCTGCCATATATCCTTTTTCTTAAAAATGCTATAACACTTACAAAAATTGTCCAATCGTAATAAAATTTGATATGAAAATTGATATTTGTTAGATATAAAGGGTCCGCCAAATAACTTTTTTTTTTGAAAATGCTATAAAAAAAAAATACTGAATATTTTCTCAAATTTCTGTTTTTATTTGAAACTACAATCCTTCCGGTTAATAATGGAAAAAAATTTCATTCAAATGGCTGCCTCGGCTGGCCATGCAGTAGCCTACACGATCGGTCCAATTTTTAAGCACATTATCGATTGTGTGTAGCTGTATTTCACCAATGGCTTCACGAATATTGTCCCTTAAAGCGTCAATTGTCTCTGGCTTGTCGGCGTAACACTTATCTTTGACGGCACCCCACAAATAATAGTCCAACGGTGTCAAATCGCAGCTCCGAGGTGGCCAAAAGACATCAGTTCTGCAGATTATTAATGTAAAAAATACAAAAACAGCATTTAATGAAAAATTAGTTAAAAACGCTTAAAATGCTCTTGCAAAAATACCAAGTAAGAAAGTATAATCGGTCAAGCTCGACCATGTGATACCCTATAGCATTGTATTTAAAAACTAATTTCCTAGAGTGTAATCTATTTGGGACCCATGGGCAATCATAGACCCGCCAGAACAAAATTATGTTATGAGGTTAAGATTCGGTTTAAAGTTCTTTCTGCCGAATATTATTTCGATATCATCATCTTCATATATGAGTTTTTTGGATGAGGGTTTATATGGAACCTATGGTTTATTTTGGTATGTAAATACTAATATTTTTAAGGAAGCTGACATTAAAAGCTATTTTCGGGAGATTGATTTGTATGGGAGCTATGTTCAAAAATAGAAAGATGCCAATAAAATTTGATAAGCTGATTTTGATTGCAATAACATTAGTTTAGTTTGGACCAAATTTAATCTTGCCGATGTAATAAAATGGTTTTTGTAAAATTATGGACCGATTTGTTCCATTTTCAATAGGATTGGTCCTTGTATCAGTCAGAGCCTCTGTGACAAATTTCATCAAATTGTTGTTGTATCACATTCTGGAGTTGGAAGCATCAAATTTTCATAATCAATTTTCCTTGTGCTTGGTTGCTAAGAATTTGAATTTAATTGATTTAATAATATCTTAATTTTGGAATAACCATCAAAAATTATAAAACTTACATCCTCAGCATCAAAAAAAATATTGTTTAACCAAGAAGAATGTTTGTTTTTTAAATACGTTAACTTGTATCTGCTTTCTTTCCATTATTTATTTATTTTGATATGGAAAAAATTAACACTTTGTACTAATTTTTTTTTTGTCTAAATATATCTCCCCTTTTTTTTCCAACATATTTATATACCTCGGATTCTTTATTTTCAGAAGTTGCTTTAATCCAGCAGTCAACTATATCTGAATTATATAAAATAAAATCCATCACAACAGATTATTTACTTTGATCTATAATTTAATTGTTTATTGAGACATTTGTTTACACTTTGATTAGAGATGTGCACGTTCATTTATTGAACCACGCGCCCTCACTTTTACTCGTTTGTAAAAGTAAGTATTTATTAAACATATAAATTGATTTAACATTTTAATAGAAAATTTTAATGAAAATTTGAGCAAAAATCCCGAAAATATCATATTTTTAAATGCATTTTTTTTCAAGTTTTGGTAACATTTTTTTAATTGTTTTTCTTGTAGTTATTAGAAAACAGTATAAATGTTCGAAAACAGAAAAAAACCCATAGACGATATTTTTTTTTTAATATTCCATCAAAGTTAAGAAATTTTAAGTAAATAATAAGCATTTTTCAAACCTTTAAAAAATATGTACATATAGGAGAATAATTCACCTAAAAATAGTTGGTTGGTTAAGAATATGGTTAGCTGTTACAGAAAAAAATTTGAATATCGTAATCCATAAAATGAATTTTTTACAATTATTTTCTTGAAACAATAAAAAACCAATATTGTCCCTTAAAGCGTCAATTGTCTCTGGCTTGTCGGCGTAACACTTATCTTTGACGGCACCCCACAAATAATAGTCCAACGGTGTCAAATCGCAGCTCCGAGGTGGCCAAAAGACATCAGTTCTGCAGATTATTAATGTAAAAAATACAAAAACAGCATTTAATGAAAAATTAGTTAAAAACGCTTAAAATGCTCTTGCAAAAATACCAAGTAAGAAAGTATAATCGGTCAAGCTCGACCATGTGATACCCTATAGCATTGTATTTAAAAACTAATTTCCTAAAGTGTAATCTATTTGGGACCCATGGGCAATCATAGACCCGCCAGAACAAAATTATGTTATGAGGTTAAGATTCGGTTTAAAGTTCTTTCTGCCGAATATTATTTCGATATCATCATCTTCATATATGAGTTTTTTGGATGAGGGTTTATATGGAACCTATGGTTTATTTTGGTATGTAAATACTAATATTTTTAAGGAAGCTGACATTAAAAGCTATTTTCGGGAGATTGATTTGTATGGGAGCTATGTTCAAAAATAGAAAGATGCCAATAAAATTTGATAAGCTGATTTTGATTGCAATAACATTAGTTTAGTTTGGACCAAATTTAATCTTGCCGATGTAATAAAATGGTTTTTGTAAAATTATGGACCGATTTGTTCCATTTTCAATAGGATTGGTCCTTGTATCAGTCAGAGCCTCTGTGACAAATTTCATCAAATTGTTGTTGTATCACATTCTGGAGTTGGAAGCATCAAATTTTCATAATCAATTTTCCTTGTGCTTGGTTGCTAAGAATTTGAATTTAATTGATTTAATAATATCTTAATTTTGGAATAACCATCAAAAATTATAAAACTTACATCCTCAGCATCAAAAAAAATATTGTTTAACCAAGAAGAATGTTTGTTTTTTAAATACGTTAACTTGTATCTGCTTTCTTTCCATTATTTATTTATTTTGATATGGAAAAAATTAACACTTTGTACTAATTTTTTTTTTGTCTAAATATATCTCCCCTTTTTTTTCCAACATATTTATATACCTCGGATTCTTTATTTTCAGAAGTTGCTTTAATCCAGCAGTCAACTATATCTGAATTATATAAAATAAAATCCATCACAACAGATTATTTACTTTGATCTATAATTTAATTGTTTATTGAGACATTTGTTTACACTTTGATTAGAGATGTGCACGTTCATTTATTGAACCACGCGCCCTCACTTTTACTCGTTTGTAAAAGTAAGTATTTATTAAACATATAAATTGATTTAACATTTTAATAGAAAATTTTAATGAAAATTTGAGCAAAAATCCCGAAAATATCATATTTTTAAATGCATTTTTTTTCAAGTTTTGGTAACATTTTTTTAATTGTTTTTCTTGTAGTTATTAGAAAACAGTATAAATGTTCGAAAACAGAAAAAAACCCATAGACGATATTTTTTTTTTAATATTCCATCAAAGTTAAGAAATTTTAAGTAAATAATAAGCATTTTTCAAACCTTTAAAAAATATGTACATATAGGAGAATAATTCACCTAAAAATAGTTGGTTGGTTAAGAATATGGTTAGCTGTTACAGAAAAAAATTTGAATATCGTAATCCATAAAATGAATTTTTTACAATTATTTTCTTGAAACAATAAAAAACCAAGGGCATTTGTGATTTCAGCGCCCTCTTATGCCGTATAATGAATGGATGAGAAGGGGACTCAATGCATACTACACATGCAGGAACTCCATTGGTAAGAACTGGGGTCTGAGGCCGGATATGGTAAACTGGATTTACACATCGGTTGTTAGGCCTATACTTACCTATGGATGCACTGTTTGGTGGGGTGCGTTGGGAGTGAATAGCTATAGGAAGATGCTCAGCAAGTTTCAAAGAAGTGCATCTCTTGGCATCACAGGCGCAAGGAGAAGCACTCCGCAGACAGCGCTGGGCATCCTACTATATCTGTCCCCTATTGAGCATTACGTAAGGAGTGTGGCCACTAGGAACTTAATTAGACTTTACGAGTCTTCCTTAGTTAGACCTAGGCGGGATGATCACACGAGAATCTTGTACGAAGTGGGTCTGCTTGGTCAGGATATTACTCTCGGGAGAATTTCGGATCATATGACTATGACCCTGGACTTCGGCAAAACACCACCAGTGGAGTTCCCGGATAGGGAAGTTTGGAGTGGATCCAATGGACTGTTTGAGGGGTCGGCAGTATTTACGGATGGATCCAAGATGGAAACCGGCAGTGGTGCCGGTGTATATATAGCGGACACGGAGGTGAAGAGGTCATTCAGACTCCCCGATGAGTGCAGTGTCTTCCAGGCTGAGATCCTAGCGATCTGGAGGGCGACGGAGGTGATACTGGAACACATCGTGGGTGGATCTGTGGTGACAATTTACGTCGAGTCAGGCGGCGCTAAGGGCATTGACGAATTATACGGTGCGATCGTGCCTGGTCGCTCGGTGTAGGAATGCTCTTGGTGGACTCATGGAGGCATTCAATGTGAGGCTGTGTTGGGTACCTGGACACTGCATGGTTGAGGGAAATGAGGTGGCGGACGAACTCGCGAGAGAGGGTTCGAATCTGGACTTAGTGGTAAGGGACAGGGGGGTAAAGCCTCCCCTATGTTACTACTATGGTGTGATACGGGAAAAATTCCGTGATGACGTTAACCGGTCCTGGGGGGACAGAGTGGATTGCAGGGTGTCTAGGGCATTATGGCCCGGATTGGACGTGGGGGCAACCACGGTTCTACTGGGATTGGATAGGAGTAGTCTTAGAACGCTTATAGGGTTCTTGACGGGTCATTGTCTGCAGATTGTGCGACGATTCGAAGGAGCTGGAGACGATCGAGCATGTACTTTGCCATTGTCCAAGGATGCAGGGTCTCAGACAGAAGTGGCGAGGAAGTTGGTTTCACGACGAACTGGGGTGCATCGCTGGATGTAGTCCGGCTGATCTACTGGGGTTTGTCAGGGAAATAGTGCGGTTGTTGCTGTTGAGGGGACGGTAGAGAGGGAATTTGTTCTTTACTGTACCTACTAACTTTCCTATTTTCTATACTCTATCCACCTCATACTTCTTTTCTTAACCTTTCTCTTTTTCTATCTTCTTTATCTATCTTTCTTCATGTTGAAGGGATTCACAATGGACCGTACTGGTCTCCGAGTGGATGTGCCCTTGGGCACATAACCCTTCTGAACCTAACCTAACCTATGCCGTATAATGCAGACAATCACAAACAATTTTTTATACATATTTTGATTTTTGTTGTTTTTTATTGAACAGTATTAGTTTGAATTTATATTTCACAGTATTTGTAGTTTATTGTCTTTAAAACTCCTGAAAACTATGAAAATTTGAGCAAAAATCATGAAAATAGGCATTTAAAAACAAAATTTTTTTTCAAGTTGTGGTAAAATTTTTTCAATTGTTTTTCTTGTAGTTATTAGAAAATATTCTAAATATTCGAAAACTGAAAAAACCCATAGACTATATTTTTTTTTAATATTCCATCAAATTTTTTAGAGCTTAAGTGAATAATAACCATTTTCAAACCAATAAAAAAAAAACATGAGAAAATAATTCAAACAATTTTTTTACAGTTAGTTCTAGTTAGTTGCTTCAAAGAACAACTGTTTTATAACAGTTTTCCTGAAGCATGTAAAACTCAAGTAGTTGTTTAGCCATTTTTACTTTAAATACTCAAACTTTGGCGCCATCTAGCGCCACCAAAAAGAGTTAAATCTTAAAAATTCTTCAAAATTCATTTGAATTATTTTGTTATACATCGATCTGTACATTTTTGAGTACAATATAAGACTTGTTTTTTTTTATTTATTTTATTTATTTTATTTATGCACTAAACATTTAAAAAATATGGGCAAAAAAAATTCCACAAATTAATATTTGCATTAAAATAAACTTTCTTCAGGGCTCACCAGAATAAAGTTATGTTATAAGGTTAAGATTCATATAAGAGTTATTTGTGCTGAATATTTTCTAGATCCACCAAATATATAAGATATTTTGTCTTAAAGGAATTAAAGGAAAGGTCGCTTAATTTTAAATTATATTAACATTTGAAAAGATGAAATAGCTAGAATATTTTAGGGATTGATATTTGAATGGAAGCTGTATTTTTAAATCTGAGCCGACTTAACCATATTTAATTTGCAGTGAGATATTTTGAGCCAAATTGATTTTAATACGAACATAACAAAATGGTTTATGGACTAAAAGAAAGAAGTTTGCGCGGGCTCTATGTAATATTATAGAGCGATTCTTATAGGTTTCGTTATTAAGACAACAAAAACGTGTTTACCAACTTTTATTAAATTATCTATCAGCTACTTTTCTTTCCGCACAAGTTTTACATGGACAGACAACCAGCCAAATTAACGAACGGACACGAAGAGATCACTTTATAAAGTGTTTCTACTTCGATCGGTTTACTAAACGATGCGTCTATATTTCTATGTATCACAACAAATTTATATAATTAAACTTTTTTTTTTGAAAATGCTATAAAAAAAACTACTGAATATTTTCTCAAATTTCTTTTTTTATTTGAAAGTACAATTCTTCTGGTTAATAATGGAAAATAATTTCATTCAAATGGCTGCCTCGGCTGGCCATGCAGTAGCCTACACGATCGGTAAGCACATTATCGATTGTGTGCAGCTGATTACCGTGTAAACTGGCCTTTACCTCGCATAATTACCCAAAAAGTTTGGCATTTTAGTAGAGGTAATTATCCGTGGAATACTGTACCACTTCAGCTTCTTAAGCGGCTCATACACTTGCAATAAAATTGTTCAATTTTACGTATCGTACAATTATATCGCTAATGTGTATGTGATATTCGAAGGTGACACAATATATTGGTAACAATCAAAAGACTTTTGATTTTTTTGCACAACGAAAAGAAAGAGAAATGTGTTGGCAACATTGTACAATGCTGTTTATGTAATTCCTATAGATTATGTTCACCTTTTATTGAATTAATGAAACCATTGTGCGACTTATTGCATAATATAGGACAAATGGAAATAATATGTCGAAAATCATATACATACAATAATCACCCTTATTGTGTTTGGCGTATTTAAAATACGTCTACGATTGCAAGTTTATTGGCCGCTTAACAGACGGTAGTCAGTTCTAACAATATTGTCAGTAAAATGTGCTTAAAATGACTTTAAACCCTGTGAACTGGCAATTTTTGTTTGACAACGTTGTTAGAAAAAGCATTGTCCGTCCATTGTAAGACAACAATATTGTTAGATTATTGACAATCGTGTGAACACTCTTCGTTGCAATTGGCAGAACATAACAGACGTTGGAAGCTTCTTTCTTATTGTCGGACGTGCCAAGTTTATGCTTCTGACAATGAAATCATTGTGAGAGACCTTTTTCTATTGGCAACATTGCAAATACATGCGTTTCAGGGATGGAAAATGCGCTTTAGGTGTTTTTACCAACTTCAATAACAAAACGTTGTTTTTAGACTATAACGGTACCAATTAGACAAATTTACTCTGAAAATCTGTCACGGCAGAATTGTGTTTAGCGATTGCATCTTAAAAAAAATAGCTTGTTTCTATAATTTTTCATATTTTAATGTTAATGCCATGTATTTTTTATTTCAAATTTAATTTTTTGTGTAATTTTTTACAACTTCAAGTTCAATCGGTCTTAAAAAAATCCTTTACTTGAATATAACACATTTGTGCCTGTCTTTTAAGTTTTTCATTTACTTGCAGTTGTAACATTTTCATTCAAGTATTTTATTTTATCCTCTCCCGTATATGTTTTTTGCATTTTATCATGGTGAATTTACTACAAGGTGGCATCTGGTAATTTTTTGCTTAACTGTGGTGGGAACCCCAAGATGTAATTTTTTTTTGTTTGTTTACATTATTGAAAAAATTTTTTGTGCGTTAAAAAAAAATCATTTTTGTGCGGTTTTTGAATGAAAATTGTGCATAAAAGTTAAAGTATTTGCAAAAAATGAATCGTATTGGGTTTTTATATGTGCATCTTTAGTTGTGCTAATAGTTTATTTCTAAATACAGTCAAAGCCCGGTATAACGAATACGCAGTTTAACGAATATCCGATATAACGAATGGTCAAATTTGTACATTAACTACCTTATATGGCAAAAAAAATAATCCCGATTTAACGAATGACAAAGAAAAATAAAAAAATCGTTACAGAACCGTTAGATTTTTGTCGTTGCAATTATTGTCGTTTCCTCTTTGAAATCGGTCTGATATTTACATTGTCTTATTTTTGTCGTTACAACTTTTTCTGTGCCACCGAACTGGAATACATTTTTCTGCAGATAAGAGAACGAATACGTGAACAAAACTAATCGAACAGTGCTCTCGCTTGTGCTCCCTTTTAAATTTCTCTCTCCCCTCTCGCCTATAAAGTAAGAACCGCAACGACAAAAATCGTAGAATGTAAATGGGGACTTTGCTTTGTATTGAAAGAACACGTGTGATACGTTGCTTTTTTCGTTAAAGTTTCAGTAGTTTTGTTTGGTTCATTGTAAAAAAGAGATGTCAAATCGATAAAAAAATTAAAAATTAACGATTTTAGAAGAGTGCAAGAAGGATGTAAATCTTTCAGTATTATCCCAAAAGTATGGAATATCAAAATCTTCACTATGTTCCCTAAAAAATAAAAAAAATTAAATTAAATTATATTTTAAACAATGGGGCAAAAAATCGGCGATCTCTTTAAAAAGGTGAATAAGTATTAAGCCAAAGAAACAAGCATATACTCGTCAATAGAATGGTTTTGAAAGCAAAGGTATTTGAAATCCATAATCCAACTTAAGGCTCCGATTTCCACGCAAGTGATGGCTGGCTATCACGTTTTAAGAAAAGATTTGGAATCAGGTTGCTAGGCAAACTGGCTAAAAACTTTCAGCTCGACATGATTTAGTGGCGCCTTTTAAATCCAAGGAAAGGGTAACAGTTCTTCTATGTGCAAATGCATCAGGTCAAAAAAAATAAAAACCGCACTTAATTGGTAAAGCAAAAAAATTCAAGGTGAAAAAATACTGATCGATATAACGAATATCGCGGTATAACGAAAGGTCTGAACATTATATCATTCGTTAAACCGGGCTTTGACTGTAATAAACAAAAAGAAAAATAATTGTGTATGTGATTACGTCATGCGTACATTTGAAAAATGCTTTTATTATTGATATGCACTTGGGAGCCACTTTCTTTAAACTCTTTTTCTAATAAAAATATCTTTAAAGAACTAGAAACAATTTGAAACCCAAACGGCTAAATCGATATATTTATTTTATTGGATCTTTGTAGAATATTAAAAAAAAGATTCACATAGAATGATAAACGTAGTATCCCTTCATACACCAACGCTGATTAAGGGTATAAAAATGAAAAAAATTTTTTTTTAATATGATGAATTAAATTTCTCCTTAATGCACAATTTGTTGAATAACGAAATAGTTTCAGAATTCCTAGTTCGTAATGTTTAGCTTTTTGTTCCTATTCGCCCTTTCAGAAATAACATTCCCCTTAGACTTTAATATTTTCATTCTTATAACGCAAATGAGCTATGAATTTGACAATGTTTATACGTATATTGATTTCTATGATCCTATTAGCATCAAAAATAACCACTTTAATATCTTAAAATAGCTTTAATCTTAATTTTTTTTTTCGTTTTTGTTATATGTGAAGTGTTTCAAAAAACGGGTTTGGACTTAAGAGTGAATTCTGGTACCTAAACTTAATTTTCATACACTAGGTCCCTTTTCTCGGAGAAGGTCACACATATGTATTTATTAAACGTGTAACATTGCCATAAGGTTAGCCTACCATCCAACCAAGCGATAATTATCCGACAAAATGTTGTCGGAAGAGACAAACAATGGCAACGTTGTTGCACATAATTTTTGATAGCTCGGAGTTTATTATACAAACAAATTTGCCTGTTTTTGTTGTATTGTTGTACAACATTATCTTGTTGCTGTTTACTGTCAAACAACCCACCAACAGGGGTGCCAGAAGATATTATTAAGAAATCGGAATGTTAAGAAAAAACAAAACTTTATTATAAAACAAGTAAGAAAGTATAGTCGGTCAAGCCCGATCCTATTAGCATCAAAAATAACCACTTTAATATCTTAAAATAGCTTTAATCTTAATTTTTTTTTTCGTTTTTGTTATATGTGAAGTGTTTCAAAAAACGGGTCTGGACTTAAGAGTGAATTCTGGTACCTAAACTTAATTTTCATACACTAGGTCCCTTTTCTCGGAGAAGGTCACACATATGCATTTATTAAACGTGTAACATTGCCATAAGGTTAGCCTACCATCCAACCAAGCGATAATTATCCGACAAAATGTTGTCGGAAGAGACAAACAATGGCAACGTTGTTGCACATAATTTTTGATAGCTCGGAGTTTATTATACAAACAAATTTGCCTGTTTTTGTTGTATTGTTGTACAACATTATCTTGTTGCTGTTTAATGTCAAACAACCCACCAACAGGGGTGCCAGAAGATATTATTAAGAAATCGGAATGTTAAGAAAAAACAAAACTTTATTATAAAACAAGTAAGAAAGTATAGTCGGTCAAGCCCGACCATATGATACCCTACACCACAGTATCATGCCCCCCCACCCCCTAAAATTATGTTATGAGGTTAAGATTCATGTAAAAGTTCCATGTGCCGAAATTTATTTAGTTATTTTCATCTATATGAAATTTGTTTGTCTGTAAGTGATTTTTGAAAGGAGGTTTATATGGGACATATGGTTCATTTTTGCCAGTAACCATTTTTATGTTAATACCAATATTTATAAGGAAGTTATGGCATTAAAAGTTTTTTTAGGGAGTTGTATTTGTATTGCATCAATTGTCAAATATGGACCGATTCCAATAAAATTTGGTAAGTTGGGTTTGATTGCAATAATATAAGTTTGGACCAAATTTAATCTAATTACATACCAAAATAATAAATTAGTTTATGGGCACAAATATTTTATTCCGAAAAGAAGCTTGTATGGGGGCTATGTGAAAAAGTTATGTACCGATTCGCCAGCCGGACGGACATCGTTATTTCGACTCAGAAAATGATTCTAAGCCAATCGTTTTAGTGATTCTAAGTCGATCGGCATACTTAAGGTGTTACAAGCATCAGCACAAATGCATAATATGCACTATAAATTGTGGTTAATTATAAAATGGTGACAAAGAGAGCGTTAACTCGAAGTTTTTATTGTTTCACGTAATATTCATATCTATCCGCTGTAAAAATATCGTGCTATTTTGTCTACATTTTGGTTTAATTCTTGAATTCTTTTTTATATGGCTTTAATCAGCCTTATTGTGGTTGTCGTAAACGACTATGTAGTTTTTGGTAGTTGATTAAAGAAAACATGTTGTGTGTTACTTTAATCTATTAACAAAAGCGACACAGTCGTATACGACAACGATAACCACAATAAAGGCCTCGTTACTCTTACGTAAATGTTGCGGATACGTAAACGTTGCGGTCGACTTAAAATGTTGGTAGTTACCCAGCTAGCATTTTGTATCATAATCTGATCATTTAGGAATCAGCTTCAAGGGCAAAATACTCGTATATGAGCTCATTTATCAATCATAAATGATACTCTCATTGTGAGAAAATGGTACCCTACCGATGAATCACTTGAAAGAATCATTTGTGATACAATTTTCTGATTCCTTTTTGATAATTTTAATGTTAGTTTTTCTAATCATTATTGAATCGTTTTTGTCTCATTTTTTAATCATAAATTGCACAGTTATTGATAATATTTGAAATCATTTTTTAATCACTTTTTTGATCACTTTGCAATCGTATTCTGTTTGCTTGCGAGCCTCTCGCAGCAAACATTTTCTATCATAATCGAATCATTTATGAATCAGCTTTAGGAGCAAAATACCCGTATATGAGCTCATTTTTCAATCAGAAATGATACTCCCTTTGTTTTTGTTTTTTAGCCAATCTTTTTAATTGTTTGGCTGACATCACTTTCGTTTTTTTAGAAAGTTAATGTTTCCACTATGACAGAAGATTCGAATGAAGAGGAATTTTATAAATAATTAAAATTTTCTCTATGATTTTGACGAAACGAATGAAAAGAAATTCAAATTTTTAAAAATTTTAAATTCAAAAAATGTTTAATCATTTTTTAAACATATAAATGAATCATATATGAATCCTTTTTTAATTGTCAAGTGATAAATCAGTTTTAAATTCAAAAAATTTATAAATCATTTTTTAAACATATAAATGAATGATATATGAATCCTTTTTCAATCGCTGAAGTGATAAATCAGATTTTAATCATCAAAACTGATCTGAAAAGAATCATTTGGGTGATTTTATCAAAAACTAATCAGCCAAATGCTAGTTGGGTACTACAAAAACGTAAACGTGTCATATGTTGTTGAGGTGTATGCGTGTACTCGAACATATGTATGTATGTAAATTATAATTTGTTTTGATTTTGCTCACAGTCTTGTTCCAAGACATGTTGCTAACATTCTTGTTTAAATCGCCAATACATACCGATATCAGCGTTTTTGTAAAAAAAAAACTATACATTTTGACAAAACATCTTAAGTCGTGATAAGATAGCAAAAAGCTTTTAAAAAAATTCGATGAAAAAATCATTTAAATTTTAAACATGTAAACACAAGCTAACCAAAGGTTAGCGCAATAATGAAAAAATAAATAAATATAATATATTTTTTTTTAAAAAGACCTCAAGCTTAAATAATTCAAAATAATTATAAAAAAATAAAGGTCAAATAAAACTAAATAATATATATATTTAATATAATAAGGTTAAGGCGAATATTGCGCTGATTTTTTTCTATTTGCATTGCCCAAAATCTATGCACATAATTATTTTATAATAAATTCAATAATCGAATCAGCTGTTTTATGTTTTGGCTCATGTGTTTACAGCTTTAAATTAATGTTTTATTTAATAATTTTATAAATTATGATTTTTGCGTTAAAATATTGTTAAAACTTGTGTTGTAAAAGTAAAAGAAAATTATAGAAAATAAAATAAGAAGTGGAAATGCAGTAAACATACAAATGTAAATATAAAATAAATGCCATTGTTGTATAACTTGCATTTGTTGTTTATATTTGTGTAATTTTATTGTTTTATAAATATATAAAGCGAATTTAGTTAAAATACAAAAATATTTGTTGTTTCAAACTTATAAATAAATAAAATGACCATAGATAAAGTGAGAAAAAGGCTTTTGCAAATTTGCAGCAGCCCGCTGCCGGAAACATGCAAAAATACTATTTTAACATTTATCAATTTTATTTACTTCCATCTATGGAAATAATCTAACTGTTGGATAAAATAAAATAAAAAATTAAACTTTTAACAACAATATTTATTTCCATCAAATAAACAAGAGCTGTAATCTGCTTCTTTTATTTTCAATAAAAACTCGATAACTTTGGTTTCAGTGAAAAATAAAGCCAACATTAATTTCAGTTCGAACAAAAAACCCATAACATTGGATTTCATTACATCCTATTTAAATTAATGTTTTGATGAGAATCTCATTAATAAAATTTAATAGTAAACCGCTGGTTAATAAGTTTTTTTGACAACTCTGCTTCAAAACCAAAATACAACTCTTAACAGCTGATACGTAAAAACGGAGAGAAATTTTAATTTTATCAGGTTCATCCGCAACGCAACGTTACGTTTACGTAAGAGTACCTATTTGCACAGTAGTTTGGTAAGGAAACCGGAACAGCTGATTAGCAACGTATACGTTTACGTAAGAGTAACGAGACTTTAAGGCTGAATATTAAATTAAAAATAGTTTTACTTTTACCGAAAATTTTAAATTTTGAGTGCGATTTATTTTGTACTTAAGGGTTTAATTGTTTTTAAATTAAAAAAAAGTTTTTTTTATTATGGACAAAAATTTGAGCTTAATATTTTTATAAAATCCTTTTTAATATCAGTATCAGTTCGAATTATTAAATTTTAAATCATATTAAAAAAAGAAAAATTGGCAAAGATTCATTTGTTAGGGAACATTGATGTAGAGCAAAGCAATACTTGATACATTTTAAAATAGTTGATATGGAGCAAAATTAATGCTTAATACCTTAAAAACGATAAAAATTTTTGTGAAACAGGGCTTGGATTCAGAAAGGGGATATTCCAAATAAATATACTCCTTACCAAACTCAATATTTTTTTTTAAATGATCGGTAGGTCAAACTGATAATGGGCTGACGAGTTGTCTCTTTTAAATGTAACAAGTATTCATTCCAGTATCACACAAAATTAATAAGTTATACCAAAACAAACAAAAAGTTACCGCGCCGTTGTTGTTTATCGAACAATCGGCATTAGGGTTACCGTTAGAAATTTTCTAAAAGGCATCACAAAAGGGGAATTTCAATGTAAAAACGGGTCAGAACTTTTGCAAGTAGTATTTACCAATAAAGCGGTCGCAAAAAGGGATTTAAAAAACAAAACAAAATAAAAAATATTTATTTCAGTTATGTATTGCTCCAAAAACTTTACTTTACTTCTTAATTAATGTTTAAAGTAATTCAATAAATAAAAAATATATGTATGTATATAAAAAATATCAAATATATATCGCACTTGTTCAACAATGTACACTACTTAAAATTTTTATTGTTTAACTTTTTGGAAAAGTCGACACTAATATTCATATATAACCGCTATAAAAATATCGTGATACTTTGTCTACTTCTTGGTAAAGAAAAGGTTGGCTTAAAAATTCTTTTTCATATTCTTTTAATACTTAATTAAAAATTGTTGTGCTTAAACTGAAAATTTTTAAATTTCGAGTTAATAAAGTATTGTTGAACAATTGCGATATATGAGTTATGTGATTAGGGACATTTTACTTTTAATTTTTACTTTACTATCGAAAAGTTAATTACGAAATCGTTAAAAAAAAGTTTTAACACAAACTTTTACGCGTACTAACTTCTTCCTGAAGCTCATTCTTCGAGACCAAAGTCTGTTAAAAAGTTAATTTTAAAGCAATGCTAATTTCAATAACCACTCGGTTAACTGAAGCCACTTACTTTGTGGTAAAGAAAATATAAATGCAACGAATTTATTTAAATTCAAGAAAATATTTTCGTTAAATCTTTAGTTTAAATTTCCGAACTCAAACTAAACTTTTCCGCACTCGGCTGTTTTACCATTTTTTTATATTTTTTTAAACTAATATTTGTTGACAAAAGCCTCTGCTTTTAAAATTATGTCTTGAATTCGGAAACAATTACGAGATAATCTAAATGTATATTGTTTGGGTTTTATAAATACGGGTTCTAAAAATCTAAAAACATTAACTCTCGTATCTTTTTTTATTCTTGATACAAATTTAAAAACAGTCAAAAAGTAGCATGAATTGATTTAAAATGATTCATAAGTGTAATTTTAAAAAAGGGGCATAAAAGGGTCAATGGCCTCTCAAAAGATTCAAATTTGTCACTCGAAGGGCACGCTGTGCATATAAAAGGTGCTGGCGATATAAACGTTTTTACTTCTTACAAAAGCTGTTAAAGCAGTGTTGCCAAAAACAAAATGAAAGTTCTATTTCTAAAAAGGGTCAAAAAGTGGCACTAAATAGGTGAAAATGATACAAAAGTGTAATTAAAAAAAAGGGTAATAAAAGGTACCAAGAGCGTGGAGAAGGGTCAAATTAATACTTAAGCATCACAACGGTAACGCTGATCAGCATTGTTTGAGCAAAAATCTGCAAATCGCCAATTGATAAAAAAGATTAACAAAATCGGAAAAATGCCTAAAAATCAGCAGATATGGCCGGCCTGCTCAGCAACTAATTTTTGGTTTTAAGATTTTTGAGAGATTTCTGTACTTTTTCAGATTCTACATCAGGGATGATAAATGAGAAAACCAATATCGTACCAACGAACTTTTAAACTCGTACTTTTTCGGCCTCAATAGTACTAAGTCAGTTTTTATAAATTTTTTTTAATTTAATTTTTAAAAACATAAATTTAAAATTTTTTCGCTTCAAAAGCACATCGCGATTTTAGTTCTATTCCATGAAACTTTGCCAAAGAAACCATAGCTCAAAAATTAATTTCGATCCCCGGATTTTTCAAAATAAGTAGTTAGTTTTCCACAATATTCAAGAATAGAGGCAAACAAATTGTACTTGATCTAGCCAGACCTGTATCATGCGGTTTTTAGGGTCGAGAAATCCATTCATTTTTATTTTTGATTGCCGCCAGAGAGCGTTTTCATACACTTTTTATAATTTATCGTCTTTTTATATGGAAAATTGACGAATACTTCTCAAAATGCAATCTCGAATTTTAAACGAAAAAAAAATGTTTGAGCGTTCTAAAAAAAGGTGCATACGAACATCTTCGGATTGCCTTTCCAAATAAAATTAGAGCTTGTAAAATATCCTTCAAAATTATTCGGAGTAAAATAATAATGGAGTGGTCTTCCACTGTTCCACAATTCTGTTGATTACTTCTTGACGTTAAAACCATATTGTTGACGAATATTTGAAAATATTATGAGTTCGTTCCAAAATAATCTTGAATTGAGAGGAATTCGTCTCTTTTACAATGTAGACATTTTGCAGAAGTGGTTTCCTATAAACTTGTCAATATCATCAGAAAATGCACGCTTATATACTGCCGCTGGTACTAAATTTAGAACGTGGCATAAGCAAGCGTTCAATGGACACGTGCAAATATCTATTCACAATAGCGGAGTTCAGTGTTTTGTGAAAATGGTCTTGCTAAAGAGCAAATGCAAAATATCATTACTGTTTTGTTAAATCCAACAACAAAAAGTAGAGTTTCCCTTAGAATTGTTAAAAAAGCTACGAAATTTTGCATTTTCGCAAGATTATTTGCACAAAACACTAAACTCCGCTTATATTCATTTGACAATAAATACGAGTTGCCATTTTATATCAATTATAAATATGTAGGTTTGAAAAATTTGGAAATATGTAGTACCAAATGAGTCACGGGGGTACCAGTGTACTTTTTAGTTTTTAATTACTCATAATACTCTAGTTGCTGCTATTGTTTTGTCTAGGCGACCTTTGTGGTAAATTGCCAAAGTGAAAACTTTAAATTTGCATAAAATATTCAGCCAGAACTTTTTCGTTTCAAATTTCAAAAAAAAAAAGTTGTGCACTGAAAAAATTATGCTTCATAAATCTAATGAATCAATTTCATTAAATTTGTTTCTTTAATTCAATGAAATATTTCATTACGGGAATGAAAATTTACAAATTTTATGAAGCAATTTCATTAACACTATGAAGTTGAGTTTCGTAATTTCGTAAAAAAATGTTCATTGGATTAATGACAACTTGAAATTTCTTAAACAAACAAGTCCAGCTAATTGTTAGACACTATTACAATAGATTTTTGTAAAATTTAAATAAACAAGAAATAAAAATATTCGAATATTGTTTAACTAATGAAGAAATTGAATTTTTTGTAATATTATATTTTTGATGAAAAATTACAATGAATCAATGAAAGTAAAAGAAGTTTTCTAATTGCAAAATATTTTTAACTTAAAAATATTTTCCTCTTAAAATTGTTGTAAAAACGTATTTACAATTCAATTTTTGTAAAAAGTTAGTGAGGTTTAATGTTTTATAAATTCAATGAAAAAATTCATTACGTTAACGAAATAGCTATTTTAACTAAATGTTATTAAAGTTTAAATTTAACAAGCAATATTTTATTCGTTTTTTTGTAAATCTTATTAAATGCAATAATAAAAATATTTAAATAAAAGAAATAAAATGATTTTTTTCACCATATTATGCCATTTTAATAATATTAATGTAAAATTTACATTAGATTAATGGTTTGTTCTTATTGTGCAGTTACCAACAGATAAAATTATGTACAATAAAGTAACGTCTTGTTTCTATGCTTAAATTATAATACACATACATAGGTACATACAATAAAAATAAATTTTTGCTCTCACAAAAATGATGGCATGGTACAAAAGATTATGATTGTATAAAAAAACAATGGTTTTGTTTTTGCAAAAACCTTGTTAGTTTTTATAACGTACAAAACAATCCAGAAATTTCTTGTTTCTATGTTTCAATTACGATATGTACATGTGTATGTGTATACAACAACGTTACTGTTGTTGTTAAAGTCAAAAGTTGCGCTCTTTAAAAAACGATTGCATGCAAAAAACAATGCTTTTGTTCTTGTAAAAAACTCTTTTCTTTGCTACGCTCTTCTAAAATTAAACAAACAGGTTGGAAGAAGTAATACATAAAATGTAAATTCATTTTACAAAGTGATTTAGCGTGAAACTCTTCTTATAAATACATATCGGTTGTGAAATAAAAATTAAAAGTGTAACAATTATAAAAAAAATATAAAACTGTGTTTTTAAGAGGTATTGTTTTAAATATTTGTTTGTTTGTTTTTAATATTATAAGAAAATGAATTGTTTTAAATGCAACAAGCTTTTTAATACAAATAAAACATATTTTCGGCAAAAATTTGGCCGCAATATAAAAATCCGAACGGATTTAAATTAGTAAGTACACCTCTACCATTTTTTAAGTCGCTTTTTTAATAATCTCCATTATTTTACAGATTGACAAGGATTTCGCAACTCTTCATACTTGTCACGACTCAATTTTAAGTTGGGGTGCCAACAAAATTATTAAATTGCACGATGGGCTGTCTAAGCTAAAAAATGGCAAAAGCTGTGATTTAAATAAATTCTTCGAAACTATAAAAAAAGATGATTCCAAAGAAGGTAAACCATTTTAAAATGTATACTTTTTCAAAGACAATTATAAATATTTTTAAATTCCTTTTTAGATCCAGACAAGTTTGCACTAAAAGTGTTATTATTATTACACTATTTTCTTCCCCCAACTGGAAAGGTCGCTCGAAAAACCGTTTTAGGTACAAGAGAAATGTCTCGTTTTTCCACAAAAGACTCACAAGAGTCATTTATTTTTATTGGAAACACAATGCAAGAACTGCAGGATCATATAGAATTTCTTAAAAAAAGAGGCGACAGTATACAACCGTTTGTATTAGCAATTGGAGACTTGGAGAAAATTCAGCATTTCTTTGTTTATCTAGATTGTACATTCTTACCGTTTCCAAGTTTTCTTAGATCTTTGGATCTCTGCTTTAAAATGTTTCATTTATTTAATTTGGAATATCCAAAGGCTTGCAATTTAGTGTGGTCTTTTATAGAAGTGTACTTATATTCTTTAGATAAAAATTCCAAAAAAAATTCTAAAATAAGCATTCTTTTAAACGAATTAAAAGACATTGAAAATTAATTTTGTTTTTGAATACAATTGTCCTTTTTACTTGTAATTAAATATAAAGAAACGTGTAATGTAATAATTTACACTTTTTGAAATTGTAATGAAATATTAATTAAGTTATGTGAGTTCCCAACTCATATTTATATAAAAAACTCAAATTTTTTAAAATACACTTTGTTTTTGTATATGAAATAAGAAATATTCGTTGTGAATGTATTTCATTTACACATTTTGTTTACAGTATAAATTTTATTTTAGTTTGAAAAACAGGCAGTTAATTTATACTTTTTTTTTAATTGAAATAAAATATTTTTAAAGTTATGTGATTTCTAAACATATTTATATCAATAAAATGATTTATTTGAATATAATCAAAATATTTTTTTATTTCTTCACAATTGGGAACAATATGGAATAAAACAAAAGTAATTTTCATTTAAATAATGAATCATATTCATAGAAGTAAAGAAACTTAATTGTTAAGCTAATGAAAGACGGTCATAAAAATTACGAAATTTAGTAATTAATTTAATGAATAATGTCATTACACAAATTAAACATTTCATTGAAATTCAAAAATCTTTTCATTAAAATAATGAAATGTTTCATAAAATATTTGACACTTCATCATTATGTTAATGAAATGTTTCATAAATTTGATGACAAAACGTCACAGTTTTATTGAAGTTTCTTACATTAAGTTAATGCAACATTTTCATCGATTTTTTGAAACATTTCGTTAACTGGGGGCTAATGAATAATCTTCATTAATCCAATGAAACGTTACATAGGTTGAATTTTAATGTAATTTTTCATTGGATTAATGTCAAAATCCATTGGATCCGTGAAGAAAATTCTTTCAGTGTGGGGCACAGACAATTTCGAAAGACAATGTTGTTTTTTTTTAATAAACTCATCGCTTGTATTTTAAACAATTCTTGAGACAATTATTTGTGACAAGGACAAAGAGTTTAAAAATAAAAAGTTCGTATATTTCGTATTTGTAGCTTAAGGTATTGTTGTTTGTTCTTGATAGTATTTTTTTAAAAGTGTAATGAACATTTTAATTAAAATTAATATATTTTTTTACATTAGAGAGTTTTTTTTTTGACCTCGCACCAGCCTTTCTAGCTAACCTACCCGAATGTATTATTGACACAGTCTAAGTCCCCACCAATTTCAGCTTCTGTCTAAGCGACTCTTTAACCACTTTGGCTTCTGTTAGCGAAACCATAATTTCAGACCGATGACAATATGCGGCAACTAAAATGAATGAACAAGAATATTTTTAAATTTAACTTATTGCGATCATTTTGGAATACAGCTACGGAATCCATTCGGACCGTGGAATTTGATTTTGAAGAAGCGGGGGAACAGTGGTTTCAATAAGGTTTCTATAAGTAAAACTGAATATTTTCTTTTGCCAGAAAGCCTCTTTTGAATCGATTCAAACAACTGAATTACAATATAAATCACTGTACATTAAAGTACAGTGTGCTTTACTTTAAAAGGAGCAACACAAAGTGTATTAATTTTTTAGCTCTCCATCACCTCGAGTGATGAAAACGGGTATCTTAAGTTCCTCATTCCGTATGTAGCACCTTGCAATAAATGTATATCCAACATCTCATAAAGCGAATGTTTTTGTATGCTTTAGTAATTCTAAGTCGATTTAGCCATATCCGGCATCCTTTAAAGCGAAAACTTTACAAGTATTCTATATCCCTACAAATGTATGACAACAAAAGTTAATTACGAGACGAATATCAACGAGCCCTTCTCGGTAATTATGGTTTTTTCGTAAGCACACAAATTCTTAAATAAATAAAAGCAAGCAAATTGTATGATTCATTAGAATAAAAAAGCGCTTATTGTCAGCAGAATGTAGTCCTTCAAAACGGGAATCCCATACCATGAGCAGGTTTGTAAGCTCTTATTTTGTTTTAAATTAAAACCTGATCCTTTTGGTACTTATTTAACTGGGATATAGCATGCCTACTAGTTTGTTCCTCAATTATCCATTCCTTAGTTGCCATACATTTTACAAAAATTCCTACAATGATCAATGATAAAAAAGATAAAGATTAAAATCATCTTTAGCATCAATGACGGCAGTTTATTACCTAATACAGTGCGCCAAAGTACAAGAGTCCTTTTTTATAATTTGGTCTTAAATTTAATATTCAGTTTCCCAATACAGTAGAATCTCACTAATTAGAACCACTTTGTGCACCAGGCAGTTCGAATTTCTGAAAAGTTCGAATTTCTGGAAATTTTTTTTACAGAAAATGATAACTATGAAAATGATAAAATAATGATGAATAGTTGTGTAAGCTTTACTTTAACTCAAAACAGTTTTTATTTAATAACATTTAATTAATTGAACATATTATGTATATATTTTTTTATCTTTCACACGTATGAACGTTTCATTTTAACCTTCAGTTATCAACTGACCCAAATTTGTACAAGCATATAAAATGTCATACGCATATGACCGAATTATACACACAAGCAATAGCGAGCAAAAAATTTTGTAGTGAAAAAAAAATAAAAATTCCAGAAATTAGAACCCCCTGTTCTAATTTTATAGCGTTTAATTTGGGTTTTCGCCTATTAAGTTTTTGAACATAAAAAAAAATTTTCCTTGTATAGAGAAATAAAAACAAAAAAAAAAAACACTTCCAGAAAATAGAACCAGGGCGTCCAATACATTGAAATGTCCGGTTCTTATTTCTGGACGGTTCGAATTTGTGAGATTCTACTGTACATATAAAATCCTATTGTTAATGTGACACAAGTAACTCCCTAATCTTTAAAATTCAAGCTTAAAAAATAATATTCATTTATCGATTTTTTTTAATTGAAATGAAAGGTGTGGGGAAATTTTTTTATTCTCTGCAACCTTTCGATTGAATTGAAATTAATTTTCAATTGTTCGGTTAGTTTCTTTTGAATGTGAAGTGGGCCACTTTATAAAGTTCTTGCTCTTATTTTGATTAGTTAGAGCCTTTTGAAGAATATAAAGCAACATTTTACAATTCAATTGCTTTCATTTTCCAGTTGGTTGATTGTTGTAGCAGAAATTCAAAAATTTCTCTGCAAAGTTCTTCTTAACATTTTGACAGTAATCGTAGAGTGTTAAAGTGTAAGTTTAATTTTTATTGATCCTTTTTTTTTGGCAATATATTTCCGCTTTTGTTTAGAATTGAATGGGCATGTGGTAAAGTGAAAGAAAATTTAATTTTGAAAATATGAAAAACCCATCATATACAATTTTTTTGTGGTATTTTTGGTCGTCATAAATTTATTCGTTGCTTATATGAAAAACATATTAAAAATATGGAAATCTTTTGTATTTACGCAGATCAGTTTTAATTAAGTATTTTCTTCAGGGGGTTTCTTTAAATAATATACATTATGACCTTGATATTGGATGGGGAATTTTCACTTTTGTGTTGCTTAAAAATAGCATGCATCGAATCACATAATGCGAATTATTACAAAACTCTAGGCATGACATAAGTGCAATTGGCTTTTTGCTTAGGTGTTGATTTAGCTTGTTTGTCCCTGCTTGATATAATTCCATTACAAATATATACCTTTGGACATAAGAATAGGTGAAATCCGATATGTTTTGAACAGGGACCGTAAATAACAGTTATTCGGAAAATTTAAACATAAAAACTCTTCATGTTAGAGCCAACACAGAAAAAATTATTGCCGAATTATTTTCAAACAAACGATTGTTTGAAATTTTTTTTAATTTCTACAAATTTTTTTACTGATTCAATTGATATTTTTGTTTGATTTTTATTTAACCCACAAAAATGTTGACAACTTTTCAATAATATAATATACGCGCTATTGGTTTCAATTTTTCATAATTTTGTATGAAATATTTAACGCTCTTTAATGTTGTCGTTTTTTGCATTTTTTATTTGATCGTAAGCAACACTTCTTTATGTGAAATATAAGAACAACAACACAAAACACATACAGTTTATTTTTGGACGCTTTAAAAAAGTACAACAAGAAGAAAGATGATAAAATAGCGCAACGAGGTTATTAGTAAAAAAACAAAAAATATAGCAGGTAAAAAAAAGGTTTCATTCTTTTTTAAACAACAGAAACAACAAAAACATTATAAGAAACAAAATAAATTTTTGGTTGGTTTCAAAGTTGGAAAAAAAAGAATGAAAAACAAAATCCCGTATTCAATTTTTGAAAACTGTTTACTTAAATACCTACATCAAATACAAAAATAAAATGATGACGAAAAACATATCGAGTCGGTCTGCTGCCGTTGTTTGTTACATTTCTTCTTCTTTAGCCAAGGAAAGGATAGAGCAACAGTGAGTGATGAAGAAAAACATTGTGTGTATAAACAAGACTTCGTTCAAAAATTATTCCAACAAAACATGTGTCTTAAAGCCACCGCCGCTCTGCTTCTGCCTTCATCATCTCCTTCAGTGATAGCTTGGGTGCGCGTCATTGCTTGTGCAAAAAATTTTTGTTTGATTCAGCAAAATTATTTGTTTGAAATTTATATGAATTTCAGTAAACTTTTTGTTTGATTCTGTAAATTATTTGTTTGAAAAAATCAGTGTTTTTTTTTAGTAAACAAAATGCAAATAAATTGTTTGAATATGCGAATTTGTTTGTAGGACCGATTTCAGACAAAAAATGTTTTGATACTACAAATTTTTTGTTTGAATTCGAAAAATAATTTTTTCTGTGAACGGAGACTTATAGTGTCATATATCAATAGATTCGAACTGACGAGCTCTTTCAGAATCTGTGGTGATCTTAAAAAAAAAAAGAGTTTTATGTTTTCCTTCAAAAATAAAACTCATTTTAGGAGTTTTATTTTTTCCGTCTAAAATAAAACTCTTTTTAGAAGTTTTATTTTTTCCGTCTAAAGTTAAACTCATTTTAGGAGTTTTATTTTTTCCGTCTAAAGTACACAGAAAAAATTATTTTTCGAATTCAAACAAAAAATTTGTAGTATCAAAACATTTTTTGTCTGAAATCGGTCCTAACGCTAAACATACCTTCTGGGGGTCCCGACTTATAACACCAAAGGGTCGTGTTCTATTTAATACTATTTCTAAAATGGATTTGAATGTGATAGCGAGCGGACAACCAACATATTGGCCTACTGATCAGCAAAAAATACCAGATGTCATCGATTTTGGCGTGGTTAAAAACATTCCCTTAGAAACGATTTATGTTGAAGCTTCCTTAGAATTATCTTCCGACCACACACCAACAATTGTTACTTTAATGAACCCCAATAGAATTGTATCTCCAACTGGTTACTTAGCGACGCCAGCTACACAAATCAATTGGCTAAAATATAAAAAATATCTCAGCACCCATTGCACAGAAAATATTCTGCTTAGTACACCGGAATACGTAGATCGCGCTATTCTTAATTTTGACAGTTTTCTGAAGCTAGCTGTGCAACATTCCAGTAATACCCCAAAAAAAACTAAAGATATTAAAATTTATTCCACAGATGTTGAGCGTCTCCTGACCGAAAAAAGAAGAGCTCGAAGAGAATGGCAATTGCACAGATCCCCTCAACTAAAGATTTTATTAAAAGAGTGTACAAAAAGGCTAAGAAAGTTACTACAGACTCAGAAAACGGCTTCTCTGCAAAAATATCTTAAGGAACTTGATGCAACTCCGCAATCAGACTACTCATTATGGCGTGCAGCTAAAAATCTAAAAAGGCCAGTCGCCTCTAAGCCACCATTAAGAAACTTGAACGGAAGTTGGGCAAGAAATGATAACGAAAAGGGAAATCTGTTTGTTAATCACTTAAAAAACGTATTTACCCCAAATATATCTCACGATACTGCGGTCGTGTTACCACCTGTTCCTGCTAGAGCGGCTGTTCCCCTAAGATTTGAGATAAGAGAAATCGAAAAGGCTGTTTGTGAATTAAACCCCAAAAAAGCCCCTGGTTTTGATAAGATCAGCAACAAAATGCTTTTGGAGCTACCCAGCACAGCAAAGAAAATTATTCTTTTAATTTTCAATGCTATCTTACGTCTTCAATACTATCCTCAAAAATGGAAGGTTTCCTTAGTCACCATGATACCTAAACCAGGAAAGGATCACACAAAAGTTGAGTCATATAGGCCTATAAGCTTACTTTCTAATATATCAAAGCTGTTTGAGAGGCTGTTAGTGTCAAAATTAACTCCAATTTTAAGTGAAAATAGATGTATACCTAACCACCAATTCGGCTTTAGAAGAGAACACAGCACAATTGAACAAACCCATCGTATAGTAAACGCCATAAGAAAAGCCTTTGAAGAAAGAAAATATTGTTCCGCTCTCTTCATCGATGTTTCTCAAGCTTTTGATAAAGTCTGGCATGAAGGCTTATTACATAAATTGAAGCAAAATTTTCCAGCAAACATACACAAGCTGCTAGAAAGCTACTTAGTCGGTCGACAATTTATTATAAAAGAAGGAAATTTTCTTAGTTCACCTCAGCCAATTGGCGCTGGAGTCCCACAGGGAAGCATTCTGGGGCCTCTATTATACTTAATTTATACTTCGGACATGCCAACGAGCAACTACACACAAACTTCAACATTTGCAGACGATACAGCTTTTCTAAGCGTCCACGAAAACAGTTATGAAGCATCTCGTTACTTACAGGATCATATATTTCAACTAGAAATATGGTTAAAACAATGGAGGATAAAAGTCAATGAGCAAAAATGCGTACATATAACATTCACCTTGCGTCGGGAATCATGCCCCCCTATTAAAATCAATAATCAAATAATACCTCAAAATTCGCATGTAAAATATCTCGGTATACATTTAGATCGCCGTTTGACGTGGAAAAGCCATATAGAGGCAAAATTAACTCAAATGAAACTAAAAGCCATACAAATTCATTGGCTTATTGGAAGAAACTCTGTCCTTAGTCTCGACTGTAAACTCCTACTTTACAACTCTATCTTAAAGCCTATCTGGTGCTACGGTATTCAGTTATGGGGCACTGCCTCGGCTTCTAATATCGAAAAAATTCAAAGGCGCCAAAATAAACTTCTTCGAATAATCACAGCTGCCCCTTGGTATGTTAAAAATTCAAATATTCACAAGGATCTCAATGTTCCATTAGTTAAAACTGTGATTACGAAATATGCAGTAAAATACTTAACAAGGCTCGAATTGCATCCGAACCCACTAGCTCGAAATATTTTAAATGATAGCGGCCACACTCGCTTAAGAAGAAGAGACACTGCAGCACTTGTCCAATTAGATGAGCGATAAACACCTAGATAAGTGAACAGAACCCGTGATAAAGAAAATTTTTGTCTGGCACTGGCAGGACATAAAATAAAGTATTAGGTTAAGATTTGATTAATTATTGTTAGTTCATATTAAATGTATGAAGATTCAATAAATAATATTGAAAAAAAAAAAAAAAAAAAAAAAATAAAAATCAAACAAAAATATTAATTGAATCAGTAAAAAAATTTGTAGAAATTTAAAAAAATTTCAAACAATCGGTTGTTTGAAAATAATTCGGCAATAATTTTTTCTGTGTAAAACTCATTTTAGGAGTTTTATTTTTTCCGTCTAAAGTAAAACTCATTTTAGGAGTTTTATTTTTTTCGTCTAAAATAAAACTCATTTCGCCTTCATAAAATAAAACTCTTTTGAAGAGATTAATTTTTTTGTCTTAATTAAAATTCATTTATTTCCTTTCTTCTTTTTTAACAGACTTTTGTTATTTGTTTAATTTAACAAACATTATTTTTTCCAAATTTTCTGGTGAAAGATTTGACACTTACACAAAGTACACCCAATCCTGTTTTAACACGGTATTTTTTACATTTATATTTAAGGGTTTTTAGTAGCACTTCTTTTTATATTTTGGCCGCTATTACGGTTTAAAACTCAACTCAGTTGAGTTGTTATTAAGACAACTGATTGTGATCAGTTGTAATTTTTGTTAATTGAAAAAAAATCAGATTTTTGCAATGAACTTAGTGAAAAATAAATTGTATTAATATGCAATTTTGTTTTTGACGGAAAAAATAAAACTCATAAATGAGTTTTATTTTATGATGGCAAAATAAAACTTAATTTTTAAGAGTTTGTTTCGACCTTTTATTTTTACGTTGAAAAATAACTGTTAAATATTGAGTTTTTTTTTAATTCTTAAAATAACTGTTATAAAATAACTTTTTTGATATCACTTATAACCGTTACGGTCCCTGGTTTTGAATCATTGAAGAAGTGTTGTCACAACTGTTTGATGAGAATATGCTAAAAAGCATTTAGCGTTTTTTTTTTGATATGAAAATATGGTAAATGCTTTTTTTTTTAAAAAAAAAATGCGATTTCCTAACTCAATCTGATAAATGTAGCAGAAAATATGCTAAAATTGTAACACTGCTTGAAGCTTCTCGTCTTTAGTTCATGCCCAGTATAAAATGTGCTCCAAAAGGAGCAGATTTTATGTATGAATTCATACCTCAAATTGCTTCAAACCTGCTGATAAGATGGCTGATTTTTGTATGGAGTGTTCCCGGTTTGGAGGATTATTTACTGCTGACAATAAGCTCTTTTTTAACATGCAAACAAAGCATTCCTAAAGCGCCTTTTTAAGGGATTTTTTGCTTTTAATTGCTTAAATGCATTGTTTCAATAATTTTCGTAAACCATTATATATTTGTATTTTTTTCGCTTTAAACCCCATCGTTGTCAGCACTAAAATAGCAGCTTTTTTCTATATTTTATTCTTTATCATTTACTGCTATATAAAAGCTCTCTTATTGAAGCGCTCGATTATACGCTTTTTCTCTAAAGTGCTTCAAAAAACCCAATTTTTTTTACTGGGTGTGTTGACACATTTCCTTGCTTTAATATGAACTTTGATGCTTTTACAACAGAAATTGTTTATAGGGTTTTTACAGGGTGGTCCAAATAAGACCTACTAATGTTATTGTAGTTGTCGTTGGTGGTCTTGCTTGCGCAATTTGAATTTTGTATATGTAGATATATCGCACATTTAGTTGAAAAGTGACAACTCAAAATGTTAATTTACGGGTTTATAAACTATGGACAATACACGTGTTTATCTATAAAAATATCAGTGTATTTAGTTGTTGTTCACTGTTGCTAAAAAACCATTATGACTTTCTTAATGTTTTAATTGGTATAAAGTTGTAATTTATAAAAATAGTTGTGTCAGAAAGTATAATGGTAGTAAAGGGCCGATGTTGATTTTGAATAAAACACAAAATATTTAAGAAATTATTGTCATTTCTTTTTATTATGATAATATTGTAATGGTTCAATTATGTATGGAACAAAATATCAGCCAAATGGCCGCCGCGACTTCGGCGGCACACCTTAAACCGATGGTCCAAATTTTCAATGACGCTGAGGCATAATTGAGGTTCAATGCCGAATTAACTCATCCTTAAGCTCTTGAATTGTTGCTGGCTTATCGACGTACACATTTTCTTTCAAAAATCCCCAAAGAAAGAAGCCCATCGGTGTCAAATCATGATCTTGGCGCTAATTGACATCACCACCACGGAAGTGATGCCTGTTGAAACCACATATCATCCACATCCATATCTTCCAATTCGGGCCATAAAAAGTTCGTTATCATCTCACGGTAGCGAATCTCATTCACAGTAACTGCCTGACCATCCTCATGATGCCGCCAGCCCATAAACCGCACCAAACAGTCACTCTTTGTGGGTGCTTCGGTTTTTCGATAATCACTCTTGAATTATCATTCGCCTAAATGCGGCAATTCTACTTTTTGACGAATCCACTGAGGTGAAAATGTGCATCATCACTGAAGATGATTTTCTTCGAAAACTGATCATCCACTCTTGCAATTTCTTGCCACCATTTTGACCATTGACGACGTTTGGAATGGTCAAGAGGCTTTAGTTCTTGAGTCAATTGCACCTTGTAAGCATGTAAATGCAAGTATTTATGCATAATATTCATCAACGACGAGTGTGAGAGGTGCAATTGTTGGGCACGACGACGAGTTGAGGTGGACGGCTCTTCAGCCATAATTTCGCAAACAGCAGCAATATTTTCTGCATTTCGAGCTGTACGGGCATGCACTGGTGTTTTCACATCTCCTACACAGAAAAAATTATTTTTCGAATTCAAACAAAAAATTTGTAGTATCAAAACATTTTTTGTCTGAAATCGGTCCTACAAACAAATTCGCATATTCAAACAATTTATTTGCATTTTGTTTACTAAAAAAAAACACTGATTTTTTCAAACAAATAATTTACAGAATCAAACAAAAATTTTACTGAAATTCATATAAATTTCAAACAAATAATTTTGCTGAATCAAACAAAAATTTTTTGCACAAGCAATGACGCGCACCCAAGCTATCACTGAAGGAGATGATGAAGGCAGAAGCAGAGCGGCGGCTGGCTTTGAGACATGAACAGAAGTTTTCGTAATACAATTTTATTTCAGTTTTTTTTAAGAAAGCCATTTGTTCAGTAAGTAAAAATGTCCAACCAACTGAAGCAAATTTTACAAAGTTATTATAGAAGTTGAACCTACATGGTCCCCCTGTTAGGCATTGGTAAGGCGAAGGTTAAACAAAACAATTTGTATGCCTTCTTTTTTAGAATATGAGACAGTTGTTACCATATGAGCTGTCAAACCCAAAAAAAAGATGAAATTCAATTCATTAGCAATTCAACATGGTACCTACTTCGTTTTACAAACTAATGACATGCTGATGGCTTGTCGGCTGCTGTGGTTGACATTTAAGTACATTGGCTTATTCTGCAGTGGCTTCTCCAGACCATTCTTAAAGCTTTTAATACAAATTTTCGGTATAGAGATTTGTTTTCAACTGTTTAATTTGTGATTTGAAGTCTGTTTAAAAAAACATTAAATTCTGCTTAGTATATTTGTTCGTAAAAGATGAGCTTTGGGATAAAGACCCCCTATTGTTTGTTTTAACAACCTTAAAAGAAAACATTAATAAAATTAAAAGACAAAATAAAAACTGAATCTCAAAATGGTTTTGCCGCAATAAAATGATGCCTTCACAAATATGAGTAATGTACTCGTAAATCATATTGCAAGTCATCTTAGTTTTGAGCAATTTTCTAAATATTTAATTTATTTTTCCAAATTCAACAACCTTCAAATCTCTGCAAGACAGAGAGACTTAAATTAAAAAAATAAAAAAAGTAAATTTTAATTTCTTCTAAAGTATTTTATACAATATTTTCAAATAAAATATTATAATGAAGGGTTCTCTTTAAATTCACTTCTATCTCCAAAGTGCATTTAATCTCTCATGTGTCCTTTTCTCATCATTTCCGTCTGACAAATAAAAAAAATAAATAATATTATTTTGTATGTTATAATCATGTATGAAATGCATGACAAAATAATGGTATGAATGAATGACTCGTTATCCATAGAGCAACAGAGCTCACAAGGATGACAAAAATAAAGAAAAAAACATTTTTAACTTCTTCTAGATGTTATTTAAGTTCATTTGATTTTAAAATCTACATACGAAATGATAATATGATTGTAAATTTATTTCAACATATGTATTTATCTAGTATGTGCTTTTGTTATTACATCCTCAG
This sequence comes from Pollenia labialis, assembly GCA_949318255.1. Classification (NCBI taxonomy): domain Eukaryota; kingdom Metazoa; phylum Arthropoda; class Insecta; order Diptera; family Polleniidae; genus Pollenia; species Pollenia labialis. Next base: position 118,055,494 of record OX439139.1, on the reverse strand, counting down.
AGGGAAATTTGACAAAATATTTTAACAATAGTGAACAAACGGTCTTTTTATACACTTTTAACTTGTCTTCCTTTTTTAGTACCCTACACCACTATTGGTGGAAATGGTATCATGCTGATGTGTATAACGCAAAGAAATATTAGTTCTAAACTCACCTTTTTGTTTACTAATCGACTGGTCGGATAGCTCGTTGTCTGTCCGGGAATACCTCGTGCGCAAAGTACAGGCCGCAATTTTAGAGAAACTTTTAAATGAAATTTTGTACATAAGTTTTAATTGTTATAAGCCTTTTGCAAATGTTTACAATTACTGATGATAAACTATCGATGTACTTATATCGATAATCTATTACCAACTATCGATAACTTTGATAAGGACTACGTTTAAATAAATTGTCCATCTTATTTTTGCAATAACTTTTTGAAAATTAATTCATATTGAAACCGCTTTTATAAGTTGGCTTTAAAATGAACGTAAGAATATTTCATATTTAAACCTTATTTCGCTAGAATTTTTTCTTCATTTCAAACTGTCAAGCGAATTTGTGAAAACTTATTAAAGCCACGCTTAGTGGACATATAAAAAATAGCTAGGGAAGTTGTCCCAAAAAAGGTTTCCCAAGTTCTAAATAAGTTTAAGAACGACCTCAAGATCATTCGAAAGAGGGCAGGGTTTGAAAAAAGGGGCCAGATAAAAGCGAACAAATTTGGTGGCATGTTAAAGATGAATCCCAAAATTTCAGGGAGAACCACTCACTAACAAATAATTCGATAGGCATATTTAAAACAATTGGCACAACTGATTGCAAATTATTTTACAAATGATGATAACAAAATATTATTAGAGTAAAGATATTTTGATTGCATCTTAAACATTTTATGGGTACACGTATAGAAAGTTATCATGTGATGACTATTAAATATCATGAAATGGTTTTGATGAATATAATATCTTTTCAAAGTTATCATTATTTAGTTGTTAGAAAAATGATTATTTTTCGGTCAACAATACTCAATTTTATAATTGCGATAAACATCGAAATGCTTACAGTAACTATAATATTGTTGATATTAAATAAAAATAACAATTTTTTGTGTTCAAAAACAATATAGTGTTACATTAAATATAGTGTAGTCAAAATTACACTTGAGCTGAAGCAAAATTACCCGATTTAAATGATATTACACCTAATATAAAATTGAAGTATTGTTTAATAAAATGACATTTACAAAGAAGCAAAAACACAACAAACTAATTGAAAGAAGATCCATATTAGTCAAACTGTTAAAATTCTCAATGTAATTTTTAATAAATTAACAAAAAAGACTTAAATACAATTAATAAAACATAAAATAAAACTCGTTAAAGAATGAGATTAGCTTTCACAGTTGGTGGCATATATCTAGGGAAGGTTTAAAATGCTCATTGCAATTCCCTTATAATTGGTGTCTTTTAGCCCCATAGAGCTTACAAAAGGTTAGCTGTCAAACGAACTGTCATACTGCTTTCAATTTTTTTCTCAAGCACATCATCATGAATAGATTCTTGCTTGATCAACGCCACCAAATTATCCAAATTTACTTTGAAAATCAGCCATCGATTTTTGCAACTTAAGGAAACTTCATGATTAAACTGACGCAACTTATTTTTTACAAATGAAGGCAATGTGTTGATTTAGAGAAAATAAACTGTCAATTTGACTTCAAGGCCGTGCGATGTGACATCTCTTGATTGAAGTCACTGATTTATGCTGATAAAACAGCAGCAATTGACGTCTTGGAGGTCAACAGCAATGCTCAAAAAAAGAGGAACAAAATTGGACCTCTGCAAGGCGTTTCGTCAAGGACAGGCGCGGTGCCTACTTCTTTGAAATCAGTTTCAATTAGTAATGCTGTGTATTAATCTGGGATTAAATTTATGTTTATTGTGTTGTCTAAAATTTTAAGTTTCATGGTCTTAAAAAATACCCTTTATACCGTATTTAGTAAACAAAATGCCTGCTGGGTTTTATACAACTGTCCCTTTTGTAATTCAGTTTTACAACTGATAAGGGCATTAAATATTCTTCCAACTAAAGGATTTGAAAGTTGCCAGATAAAAATAAAAATAATTACATGTTGAAATATTGGAAACATTTCATCCCCCAGGCTAGTTTCAGTTAAAACAACTATTTTCAACAAACTTTAGGTTCTACATCACTATAAGAGGTATCTTTATGCAAATTTAAGGGACCATCTTGCGACACTCATTACAAAACTTTGGAAAATATACATATATTTATTGATTGAAGCCTTTCCTTAAAAACAAAACGAAACTTTGGTGCAAAAGACTGTGCATTTTTTAGCAACAATATTTAAAAGAAATAAATGTCATCACTGAAATCGAATCTTAATTTTATTTGGGTATCTAAAGTAACAATTTCAAATAACACCAAAATAACACCTAAGAGAAATTACCCACGCTCTACCCACGATGGTAAAAATTATACCAAATTCGGGTAATTACCCACAAAGTGGCAACACTGCATATATCTCATAATGCATTCAGCTATATTTCATCATAAAAATGACAATGTATTCCGCAAGGATAAAATAGTTGTTAATATGTATTAGATAATATTAATCTTTAACTAAATCTTAACCTCATAACATGGTTTCAATGGTGGCATATCATAACGTCCAGTTTTCAACTAAAGATTCTCTTCAGCCGGGTGCAAGGCCGAAGGCCGTCTATGCCGAGACGCTTTAGTTAGCGCAGCCGGTACTTGTTTTACCATAGAGGAGAAAATCCTTGCGCCCAAAAATTTTTTTTTGTTGTATATTTAATATATACACCCAGAGAAAAACCCATTTTTAAAGAAAATTTTAACCATATTATATTTTATTTAACCAAATTATTGTCACCGACAACCATGTAATGGTAAAATTAGTTTCTTTAAAAATAGTTTTGTTGTTGAGACCATAATAAAACATGTTCTCCTCTGCGTGTATGCAGATCTTTTTTTGTATTTAACTTTTTTAGTAATTATGGAACTTATGACATGTTTAAAAATGAAATAATGTCAATTTGTGAAGTGTCTTAATGCCCATGGACATTATGATATTTCAAAAGTGTCATAGTGCCCATGGACACCGTGTCACTGGACGTTATGATATGCCACCGTTTCAAATAGGGTACACTGTTAGAAAAAATGGTCACTGTGGTGTGGGGTATCAAATGGTCGGGCTTTATTAACTATTCTTTCATATTTGTTTTCTTCTAAACTAAATCTCTTTCCTTCGTTGCAATCTGACAAATTGTATTTTTGTATAGATATTTTGCTTTGCATCAATTACATTTGTTATTTATTGTGTATGTTTTAGTTTATTTTTTATTCTATTTTAACAATAACATATTTTCTGGAATTATTTTTACAGTTTTATTTTTTACTTTTTTTTATATGTTAAATTAAAACTTCTTTATTTATGAAAACGAAAATTTCTAACTTCAAGTAGAGTACTGAAAAAAGTTGTAATTTTCTTGTTTATATTATTAAGCAACATATCAAAATCGAATTTTCGCCGAAAATAACTTTTTTTATACACTCACAATATTATTACAGTAACGGACTGGAGTTTATTTAAGAAGTATTCTGTTCAGTCATTTTTAATTAAATAAACATTAAAAATTCCAAGTTAATTTATTTTTAACTGATTCTAACAGTTATTCAAAAAAATTTGTGCGTATTAATACGGATTTTCAGTTGCAGTTAATATTGTCCGTTGATTAAGTTTATTTCTTTTTTATGTAAAATTAAATGAAAATGTAATTTAAAGTAACGAAAGGTTCTGTTAATTTTTACTGTAAAAAATTCAACCGCAAATTCCATAAAAACAAATTAATATTAACTACCAAAAATAAATGTTTACTTATCTATAAAAAACGATTTGCTTGTTTTGTGTTACAAATTCCCAGTTTCTTTTTGTTAAAATAATTAAGTTCATGCTGCTGGAGTCTTATAATTGAGAGTTGTTTTGTAAACAACGTGGTCAGTACAACAAAAGTAAAACGGGGTAGGTAAATAATAATAGTTTCTCGCTCTCTCTCATTAGAAAACAAGCTTACAGGTGTCTGTATTGTATTTTTTAGAAATTCGGCATTTTTGTGGAGTAAAAGAAAATTACTGAATTAAATAAAATAACTGAATATTTCTTTGTTTTTACGGAATATTCAGTTAATTTTTTGATAGTTATTTTATATAAAATAATAAAAAATTCATTTGTTTTTACGGAACATGCAGTTGAATTTTTGACAGTAAAAATCAATGAACTTTTCGTTAAAAATAAATGAAAAATAAGTTGACCGGGTTTTAACTGAATTTTCATTTATTTTTTATTACAATTTTAGTTAATTTTACGTACAGAATATTGTATGTGTACCTTTTACCAAAGGTAATTCCGCTTGTAATTTCTACAATATTGATTTTGGACCCTATAAAGTATATATATTCTTGATCCTTAAGAGAAAAAAGTTCAAATCCGGTTGTCCGTCTGTCCGACTGTCCGCCCGTCTGTTTAAATTGGGGTATCCGAAAATCCCATATATGATGGGGACTTGGTTTGTTATATATTTATGTCAGAAAAATCGTACATAAATGTCTAAGATGTTTTTGTTGTTGTTTTTTATTTCTTTTTTCTGTATATCTGGAGAACGGCAAGGGCCAAAAATAATTTGAATTTGAGTACAAGCATTTAAGTTATCAATACACCATCTCTCTTAAGTATGGGTGGGATTGGAGAAGTAGGCGTGTTACTTCCCATACACAGACATTATAAATTCCTGTTTATCTGGAGAACGAAGAGAGCAAAAGTTTCTAAATAAGGTACGAACATCTCGGTTATCAATACACAGTAACCCACAATGTTGGTGGGATAGAAGAAGTGGGCGATGCACTACCCATACACAAATGATAAAAAACCCAAGTTTTATAACCCAAGTAAATAGTAAATTTCTTCCTGAACACGTCGGTGTTTAATCCTGCCAAATCAGTTAAAAAATACCTGAGTTACTGAAATCCTGAAAAGTTCTCTTTTTATACCCTTCACCGAAGGCCAAAGGGTATATATAACTTTGTCATTCCGTTTGTAACTTTCAAAATACTATAAAGTATATTCTTATGAGAAGATAAGTTCAAATCCGGCTGACCGTGTCTGTCCGTGTACGTTAAAGTTTGCTATTGGATTTCATCCAGATCGGTCTATAAATAACGGAGATATGAGCAAAAAACTACGTCTGCCTCTAATTTTACCAATAAATCCCTTGTTGCTGTGTTTTTAATTTGTTTTTTTCTGTATATCTGGAGAACGGCAAGTATTAAAGCTCCCAAATAAGATCCAAGCATCTTGGCTATAAATACACAACCTCTCGTAAAAATGGCCGGTATTGGAGAAGAGGACGTGGCAATTCCCATACAAAAACATTATAAATTTCTGTATATCTAGAGAACGAAAGAAGCTACCTAATAAGGTACAAACATTGCATTCACACAATGTGGCTGGAATTAGAGAAGTGGGCGTGAGAACCTCCTGTACAGAAAATATCAAAAATTCTATAACAACAATGATTAGTATTGCAGTTATTTTAGTGAACTGTTATTTTAATTTATGAAGAAAGAAATTTTACATGAAATGTATTAAAATTTATTGTTAATTTTTCATTCTTCAATGACCGGGGAATCGAGATCACGTTCACGGACAGGTTGATTTAACATGTTTTGACAGTTACCACACTCAGGGGTGTGCTGGAACACGGAAACATAAAACGCGAGAATTTGGAAGTCGTTTTTAATACACTACTAATAAAAAATGTTTAATTTCTGTTATAAAATTCTGTTTAATAGAGAACAATTTGTATAATATTTGACATAAAATTCTTTTATTACAGGAATCTTATTAAAAACCGACTTTTAAAATGTTTGCGTTTTAAGTTTCCGATTTCCAGCACACCCCTGAAATATTTGCCGTTTAACACACAATGCCATTGATGACAGCTGGCAGTTATTAGTCAAACATCAATCTTTAAACCAAATGGTTTAAATTTGCTTTGAATGATTATCTATTTTAAATGATTTCATGTTCTTCCTTAGACTGAATTTACACGTTTCATCTTTTGATGCTCAACTTCTTTTCAATTCCCAATGCCAATATAATCACACGCAGCAATCGGTTTCAACTTTTTTCGGTTCAAAACAACAACAATTTTATTAATAGCGAATTAAAGAGAAAAAGAAATGAAAAATCACATGCAGCCATCGTTGTGCATATACCAACGAATAAAAATACAAAGCGTAATGACCGAGTATAGGCATCTCCGTACTAACCCCCTTTCTTCTTTCTTCACTCACCTAAAAACATAAGAGTTGAGCATCAAAAGATGAAACGTGTGAAAGCAGACTTACTTCTGTTCTTCCTTCTTTTCGTCAAGAATTCTTTTTGTAGTCAAAAGTACATTTTTCTGTTCTTTATTTTTATTGTCTTTCTTTTTCTCGTTGAACTTTTCAGCACAACTTGAAGGAAAAATGTGAGCATAGAGCTTGTGCCTTAGCTTTTAACAATAATTAGTACTGTGGTCAGTTTATTGAACTATTTATGGTTATTAATCTAAATAAAGTTCATTAAATTTAATTTTCAAGATCGGAAATCTTTAGCAAAAAATTGATCGGACAAAATTGAACTGCGCCGCCAACTATTCAACCTTATTACAGTTCTCACTCTTGAAAACGACTTAGTCATTTTCGTTTCAAAGCCGATATACAACTGATATGGGAAATTGTAACTTCGTTCTTCAAAGCTCATTTTCTTTACGGGTATCTAAATGTATTGATCCATTAAAGATAATTTTTTTTTTCTGTGGGTGATAAGTTTTATTTTTTTAAGAATAAGTAGTTTTGACCTTAAGAGAAAGTCTCTGTATCGAAATCTCCGTAATTGGACATTAAAAGTTAAGGCGAAAAATGATAACGATTTGCATAATATTCAAAATGATAGCACCCGCTCATTCTGTCTTGGGTTTTTGTCGTAAATTATTCTGTTTACCTACCGACATGTTAACATCATTGAAGTTATATCTTACACTCAAAAGAAAAATCAACACTCAAAAGAAATTTCAATCGCAAAATACCTAAATTATCCATATTCAATCCTGATTTCGTACTTAAAATAATCCGAAAATGATAAAGATTTAAGTAAAACTAAGATTATATCAATCGCAAAATGCGCTTGATTCAAGAATTATAAAATGTTTTTAATCCGAATTCGTACTTAAAATAATCCAATAATGAGATTGATTTAAGTAAAACTTAGATTGAATGAATCTCAAAATGCGCTTGATTCAAGTATTATAAAGTTGATTTTATTCGGAATGCGGATAAAAAAGAAATGCAATTAGAAAGAAAAAGTTATTATGATTGATTTACTAACCCGTACTACACCTTACAGAATTTCCATTATAAAACACCAACATCATGCCCAATGTGGTTTTTACGTTTAGAAATCTTATGTACATATTTAACCAAACAGCAAGAGTTAAAATTTAGTTTTTTACCCTTCGTGGTACACATGAGTATGGCCAGATCATTTTTCAATGTGTATAGAACATCAAACCATGCGTAAGCTGGAGGGTTAAACACAACGAAAATTTTAATATTTTTTTTTAATTGATTTAAGAATTTTATACTTATTTCAAGAAATTCCGGGATTGATTTTCGAAAGTAATCCCATTAAGGATTGTTTTGAGTACGTTTTAGTGTTATTCGTACTTGAGTTTTTGAGTACGACTCGTACTTAAATTAATCATAAAAAAAACTTGATTTATCCCAAGTGTTTTTCTTTCTGCGTAGGGTTCCTCTTGCTTCGATGAATAAATATCTTTAACTGTTGTAATACAATTCCAGAGAGTGTAGTCAATGTTTTAGAACATATTTTTATTTTAGCTTATCGAAAATGCTTTTTAAGTTGAGCGATAATACTAATAAGAGGCAGCTTTATATTTTTTTTAACTGCTTTTAATCTTAGAGTAAAACTGCTGCATAAGTTACCCATAATTCCATTTAATTATTCATAATTCTGTTTTCATGCCTACAGAAACTAGAAATTATTTATTTTGCAATCCTTCACCCAGAACACCCATTTGCAATCACATTTAATGATGTATGTAAATTGAAATTATTGCACGAAACATGGTTTGTGTGCATTTTACTATTTTTAAACCTAAAAAAAGTGGAGGTGTTCAATAATAAAACACAATAATTTCAATCAAAATTTTTCTTGGGAGTCAAAAATTCACTATCAAGGTTTCGTTTGAATGTCCAAAATTCCCAATTCATATCCAAAGATTTTAGAAAAACTAAAGATACCTGTTATACAAAAAAAAAACTGTTAAGCGAATAAGAATTTTAAACACTAGTTTTACTTGTAACAATATCAAAGCTTAAACAACAACAATTAACAGTGAGTTTATGTTTTCTTGCAGTCCCGTTTATTGGAATTTAATATTAAACATAACGATTATTATAAAACATACTAAAGGCCAAATATTTCGCTGTTATTCAACAACTAAACTGATAGATTGTGAATTTAACAATTTATGTATATGTAGATATTAGTGAAAAAACAGTGAAAACTAGTACGATACCCTACATAACTTGCAATTATATAAAGTTTTTCTAAGATTTTAATATAAACATATCTAACGGTTTTTTTATGGGTCTACTGACTAACATGATTACTGGACTAATGAAATGTTTCCAGTTAAATTTAATCGTTTTTTATGGAAGTCCTCAATTGTATTTTTTTTTTGTAATTTTTGTAATTTATTATTCATTTTTGTATTGTTTAGAATTGCTTTTATGTTATTTTGTGAAATGAATTTCATTGTAATTTTCAAAGTATAAATGTTTATTTGGAGCAAAAAGAGTGTTTTAGTTCTTTTCAAAAATACCGTTATTATTTTAATTATGAATGCCGTTATTTACTCTTTGAAGAAATGAATTGGCTGTTTTTTTTTAGTTGGCTTTGAAAAGGATTCCTTTATGTTTTTTTATTGCATAATTAATGATTTTAATTGCATTTATATTTATAACGTTTCATTAATATTTGCATTTCCTAAAGAAATTAATTATGCAAGAATAGTTGCAAAAATATAAACTTATGTATATGGTGATTAGAATTGTGAAATGAAATTTAAATATGTTGGAACTAGAGTTCAGTTAAAGTATGATAATAATAAAGGTCGCTTTTTAAGTGCGAAAAAACTAAAGAAAGGTTTTGATGTCAAACGAACTGTCATACTGAGCTCAAATTTTGACATTTATGATCAGTATACTCTGGAAAATAATCATGTATAGATTCATGTTTGAGCAACGCAACCACAATAATCAAATTGACTTTGAAACTCAGTCATCGATTCGACCATCTTACAGCAACCTTCTTAATTTTTATGGCGTACGGTTCATTTTGGGCTGGAAGGGTTTGCTAATAAAAAAATTGCCGCATAGGAGCAGCGACCAATCCGCAACAAATCCTACAGAATTTTTCATCGAAAAAATGCACCGCTTGGTGCGGTTTACACGATGGTGGGTGGCATAATCGGCCGGACCTTATTTTATCAGAAATAAAGCCGAAGCTCGCGCTACAGCCAATGGAGATCGTTACCGCAACCATTGACTTATTCAAATCCAAATTTGGCGATTATTTGATCTTGAGAAATCAACCTGTCAGTTGGCCTCCAAGATCGTGCGAACTACCAACTTTCGATTATTTTCTGTGGGGCTAGGTGAAGTCACTGGTTTATGCTGATAAACCAGCAACATTTGACCCCTGTTAGGCAAACATTGTTTGTGTTATTCGTTACATATTGGACGTCCACAACATATGCGGTAGCCATATACTGGAAATAATTTTCAAATGTTAATGCCTGCCATGAACTTAATCTTTCAAATAAAAAAAAATTTATTAAAAACAATGTATTTTTCGCGTTATTTTTTACAATCAAGATCTGTTGGGCTTTAAAATTCATCCTTTAGCAAAAATATTCACTAAATTCTATTTCTATTCTATTATCTGTCTGATTTTCCACTTCAACTCGACCATAAAGAGAATATTAACTCAAAATTTTTGGTAGAAGCAAAGCAATTTTTAATTTAATATAAAGACATATGAAAAATAGTTTCTAAATCATAAGTTTCATTGCCAAAAAGGCGACGAAACAGCACGATATTTGCATAGCTTTTTATGATAAAGTGCGATATGTAACAAGTACAATTAAATATTGTATTCTAACTTTTATTATCGAGCAATAGAAACTTAATCCTCCAGTCCGCTGTAGTGAAACTTCTTACACTGATAGGCTGGCTCCCTAATAGCTATCCTACCGGGGCTCCCACTATTTGAACTCTTCTTAAAGTTAAAACTGTTTTTTTAAAGCGTTTTTAGTGTGAAGAAATCTTAAAGATATTTCAAGGACTTTGGGTTAATTAAATCAATCACAGAAAAGAATATGCACGGTGCACACGAATTTATCGAAAATGGCTTTACTTATGGCGATTTATTTGCTAAGAAATATGTGGCATTAACGTAACATGTACAACATGTTTGGGTTCATATACACAAAAAATACAACTGTGGGAAAACATTTTAAATTCTTTTGTGAATATGTTGACGAAAAACATGCAGCATATTTTATCCTTACTTTTACTTAATGTGTGTGAAGATAAATACGTATTAAACTAGCGGAGACATCAACTACAATTTCTTAACCGCAACTATTTGCAGTTAACATTGCATTTAACAGTGCTTCTGTCATAGAATAAAGTCTATTAAGGACGATTTTCAGGGAAATGGAACCGGTTAAACATACGAATACAGTTCTTCATAGGATTCTGGTAGTTGGATATCTAAAATAATTCTGGAATTTTAGAAATTCAGATTGAAAAATTTCATTTTGCAAATATTTGGAATGTTACTAGCAACACACAATATGGAAATGGTGCTACAAGGGGTCCTCTTAGGGATCATATTAGTGGAATAACTGTAATAATTTTGGAAATTACGAAAATTTAATTTCAAAAAGGGATATTTTAAAAAATGTTAAAAGTAGACTTAATGGACGCTTTACAATTTGAAGAAATAAATGGTGATAGTCTCAGATAAGAGATCGCCATTAGTAATATTTATATGTGACGCGCAAAATAGAAAGGGACCTAAGGGTAAAAACCGTTTTTTTTTGGGGGATGCCAATCGGGACTGGTTTTCGCAAATCCCGGGATTCGGGATTACAAAAAATCAAATCCCGGGATCCCGGGATTTTACGGGATATCGGGATTCGGGATTTTTGAAAATTAAGAGATAAATGCTTTTTATAGATATTTATTTAAAAAAAAAGTCTTTAAAAGAAGTTTACAAACGAAGGTTTTATAATTAATTTATTATTTTAAAGTTAAATACAGTAGAATCCCGATAGTTCGTAATCGCAAGGGACCGGCCATTTCTTACGAATTATAGGGGCTTTCGATTTAACGGGGTTAAAATAAAATAAATACGAATAAACGGGGGTTTTCAATTTATTTACTAAAACGATAAAAAAAAAACATAAAAAACAATTGTTTAAAAGAAAAAATATATAAAAATTATTCATGTAAAAAACTGATCTTAAGAAAATAAAGAAACACAAAAGAAAAAACTCACGCAAAAAAAAAATAGAGGTAAACAAAAAGTCATTCTTTCCATGTTTCTGTTGTTTTATTACGAATTATAAGTGGTATTTAGCAAACAATTACGATTTATAAGAGGTAAAGAAGATTTTATTTGAAAAAAAATACAAATTATCGAGGGGACCAAAATGTATGGAAATTTTACGAATTAACGAGATTTTTTCAAGGGACCGACTGTTTATTACGAATTATCGGGAATTACGATTTATCGGGGTACGAATTATCGGGATTTGACTGTATTACCTAAATTTGTAAAAATTTTAAATTGTGACTTTTCTTATTTAATGACTAATTTAATAAAAAATATGATAACAAAAATAACGTACGATTTTAAACAATGTGTTACTTGATTCAATAAAAAAATAATTACCATAAAAACTATATTTGATTCAATTACCTCAGTTCATTCAAGCTAAATAAAAAAAATAATTAAAATTCTAATTGAACAACGCAACATAGAAGTTGATTTATTTGTAAGATTCTATTAAAATTTTATTAAATGAATTAAAATAAATAATTGAAATTTGAATTCGAAATTAACTAAAAAAATCAATTTATTTAGTTAACTATTAAAATATTATTTTTAACAAAAACTCATTTTTATAACCACCACTACTTGGTGTAGGAATTATGTAGTGTATAAATTACACAGAAAAAATTATTGCCGAATTATTTTCAAACAAACGATTGTTTGAAATTTTTTTTAATTTCTACAAATTTTTTTACTGATTCAATTAATATTTTTGTTTGATTTTTATTTAACCAACAAAAATGTTGACAACTTTTCAATAATATAATATACGCGCTATTGGTTTCAATTTTTCATAATTTTGTATGAAATATTTAACGCTCTTTAATGTTGTCGTTTTTTGCATTTTTTATTTGATCGTAAGCAACACTTCTTTATGTGAAATATAAGAACAACAACACAAAACACATACAGTTTATTTTTGGACGCTTTAAAAAAGTACAACAAGAAGAAAGATGATAAAATAGCGCGACGAGGTTATTAGAAAAAAAACAAAAAAAATAGCAGGTAAAAAAGGTTTCATTATTTTTTAAACAACAGAAACAACAACCACATTATAAGAAACAAAATTAATTTTTGGTTGGTTTCAAAGTTGGAAAAAAAGAATGAAAAACAAAATCCCGTATTCAATTTTTGAAAACTGTTTACTTAAATACATCAAATACAAAAATAAAATGATGACGAAAAACATATCGAGTCGGTCTGCTGCCGTTGTTTGTTACATTTCTTCTTCTTTAGCCAAGGAAAGGATACAGCAACAGTGAGTGATGAAGAAAAACATTGTGTGTATAAACAAGACTTCGTTCAAAAATTATTCCAACAAAACATGTGTCTTAAAGCCAACCGCCGCTCTGCTTCTGCCTTCATCTTCTCCTTCAGTGATAGCTTGGGTGCGCGTCATTGCTTGTGCAAAAAATTTTTGTTTGATTCAGCAAAATTATTTGTTTGAAATTTATATGAATTACAGTAAACTTTTTGTTTGATTCTGTAAATTATTTGTTTGAAAAAATCAGTGTTTTTTTTAGTAAACAAAATGCAAATAAATTGTTTGAATATGCGAATTTGTTTGTAGGACCGATTTCAGACAAAAAATGTTTTGATTCTACAAATTTTTTGTTTGAATTCGAAAAATAATTTTTTCTGTGTACATTACTTAATATTGTGAAATTGCTCCATTAATTACCGTAGGTTTAATGTCAACTCTCGGAAAACACTTTAATAATATTAAGCCTGTAAAGAGTAAAGTTTAAATTTTGTATTTGGTGCACCAGTGAATTGTTTTGTGCATTTCAAAAAAATTTTTTTCTTTAATAAATTTTCTTGTTTAATTATTTTCAGCACTTCTCACGTTAAAATTTCTTTATAATTATTGGACACGCTTGAAAATAATAACAAAGTGTAACTATATTCTTACGTTTTTAATGACAGTATTAACAGAATTAATCAAATAAATGTTAAAGATCAATATTGTGTTCCCTATCCTCTCATGGGAAATGTCATAATGAATTTCTTTTTATAAAAAAAGGTAAAACAAAGAAATTAAGTTAACAATTTCGGGATTGACAAAATCCCGAAAATCCCGGGATCGGGATTTCGGGATTGGCATCCCTAGTCTCATTCGATGCTCAGATGTTGTCCATATCAAAAAAAAAAATTGATTTTTTTTACCCTTAGGTCCCTTTCTCTATGCGCTGTCACATATAGTAGTATTTAAGCACAATGTGAGATTGTGGGTATTTTTACAGTATTTTTTTTAGCGGATAAAGACTTTTTTTGTGTTACATTACAAAAGGATAAAACCCCTAAATTTTGGGCCGTGTTTAGTTCATGATTTTTGATAATTTGGTTTTTTTTGCAAATATTGTTTTTTTTCGGGCATCAACAATACCAAAACTCATGGGATTCGGAAATCCAGGAAAACCAGGATTTTTAAAAACTAGTCCCGATTAACGTTCCGTAACGCGTTGACTTTAAACCATTGATTCAACTTCTCTTCGCTGCAACTATTTATATTAAATTTAAATAATAGTATTAAGATAACTTTGCCTTATTTCTCCATTTCTTCCAATATCGCTTAAATCAAACTACACACAATTCTGCAGTGGTAATAATTATTCTTGGCGAGTTGTTGATAACCATCAATATTTAAAGTGTATTAAACAATCCGTATGTATCAACTGTTATTGCATTTTAATTGCTACTATCTTGAAATAAAACATTCATCTACGATGTTGAACGCATCGTAAAGTATCGATCCCAAAGTGCATCATGCAAAATGATGCAATAAAATAATTTGTATGAAGATGAATGGAATAGAATTCAATCTTAAGGATTAGGGAAGTAAATAAAAAAGTTTTGCTCAATTAAGGCTTTTTTAATCATAATATGTTTGCGTCAATCATAATGATAATTTTAATATGATAATATACTTTTCTTCTGACTTTATTTGCTATGACTGGGAAAATAATCGTGACTTCTACGTAGACGCTTACGCTGACTTTACACATGCAAGTAATTACTTGCAAGTAGGCTATACGTATTAAATAAACAGTTGGCATTAATAACTACAAGAACTATTTTTAAATCTACTTAATTCTATAATTATTATTTCCGTAATCAAGTTAATTTGGAAACACTGTTTATGTTTTTGACATTAACTTGCGTTAAGTTTTAAACACTCACTGTCTTTAGAAATTTATTGCAAGTTGAGCTGCAAGTTGTCTGCAAGTACACAGAAAAAATTATTGCCAAATTATTTTCAAACAAACGCCTGTTTGAATTTTTTTTTAATTTCTAAAAATTTTTTTACTGATTTAATAAATATTTTTGTTTGATTTTTATTTAACCAACAAAAATGTTGACAACTATTCAAAACTATCAGCCCAATTATGAATAAAAATTCCCCGGGAGTTTTTTCCCTTTTCTCATTTTTACAATTGAATTTAAATAGGAGAAGGGAGAAAATTCCCGGGGAATTTTCATTCATAATTGGGCTGTATATTTTATACGCGCTATTGGTTTCAAGTTTTCATAATTTTGTATGAAATATTTAACGCTCTTTAATGTTGTCGTTTTTTGCATTTTTTTATTTGATCGTAAGCAACACTTCTTTATGTGAAATATAAGAACAACAACACAAAACACATACAGTCTATTTTTGGACGCTTTAAAAAAGTACAACAAGAAGAAAGAGGATAAAATAGCGCGACGAGGTTACTAGAAAAAAACGAAAGCAATAGCAGGTAAAAAAAGGTTTCATTCTTTTTAAACAACAGAAACAACAACAACATTATAAGAAACAAAATAAATTTTTGGTTGGTTTCAAAGTATGGTAAAAAAGAATGAAAAACAAAATCCCGTATTCAATTTTTGAAAACTGTTTAGTTAAATAGGTACATCAAATATAAAAATAAAATGATGACGAAAAACATATCGAGTCGGTCTGCTGCCGGTTTTGGTAACATTTCTACTTCTTTAGCCAAGGAAAGGATACAGCAGTGAGTGATGAAGAAAAACATTGTGTGTATAAACAAGACTTCGTTTAAAAATTATTCCAACAAAAAATGTGTTTACTGAAATTTATATGAATTTCAGTAAACTTTTTGCTTGATTCTGTAAATTATTTGTTTGAAAAAATCAGTGTTTTTTTCAGTAAACAAAATGCAAATAAATTGTTTGAATTTGCGAATTTGTTTGTAGGACCGATTTCAGACAAAAAATGTTTTGATTCTACAAATTTTTTGTTTGAATTCGAAAAATAATTTTTTCTGTGTACGAAAAATGGGATGGTGTTAGCAAAAAAGTACGAGTGTGATTGTGAGAGTATTGAGTTTTTCGAACTTGCAATTGCATATGTAAAGGCCAGGTTATAGCTGATTATAAAGAATAGAGAAGTGGCAACATTGTTATCTAAGTGATGTATCAGTTATCCGGTTGTCCTGCAATCATTGTTTGTTGGGTAATTTTATAAGAGGTTTTAATTACTTTTAGGGATTTGAGTTTTTAAGATACCATTAGATAACCTACAATTAAACATGGCAAACTTATTATTATCTTTTGTGATTCAGAATCAAAATTATTCTGATATTAGCCCTCAATAAACTGGTTTTTGTTTCAGTTACGAAATGTCTCTACTGCTAGGTTGCAAGGATCCCAGTTGAATCAGATCCATTTTCTTTTAAATAAAATAGTTTTTCCTTCCTTTTCAGTTTTTCAAATGAAAATTATAAAATATTTATTGATTTGCAATATTAAAGCGAGGTATGTTCTGTTATTTGTTCTGGTCTTAGAAATGAATATGACTCCCAAGTCCCTTCATTCAGCTGGATGACATTATTTATGGAGAACTTTCGATTTTGTAAAAACATTTTACTCCTTGAACTTTCTGCCGAAAACTATTACCAGTAAAATACAATAAAATGCTTGTTGCCTGCCAAATAAGCAACCAATGATGCAAAGAAACGTGCAGTCAGGCAATCATGCACAACGTTCTACATACAATTTTATTTATTTATTGATAGAACTCGTTTATTCACACACACTCCCACTCACACAAGCACACATTAAATCATACAGTCTCTTTCTAGGATTTTATAATCGACAGTTATGTCAACATGTTGTCGTCCTGTGATGATCTTTTGAATGTGTGTGTGTTAAAATCACTTTGTTTTACTATGAGAATTCGCATTAATTGCCGTAGTTATCTAACTTGAATGTGAGAGAGTTTTCTATGTTACTAAACAAAATTTTGAAAAATTATTTAAGTATTTATAATTCAAATTTTATTATTCAAAATGCATTTTGCCTAAAATAGTTGCAATATTTGATGTTGCTGCTTTAGTTTGATTTCGAGATGGTGGCCTAACTATTACGATGAGTGTTATAAATGTTTAGAGTCATAAATATCTATTATTGCTTTTAATATTTATTTCTGTTGTTGTTATATTTTAATTTTAATAGTTGTTTTGAATATGTGATTTTGTTCAGGAATAGAAATCTCATATGTATTAAGTTTGTTGGTTAACAAGAGACTCTTAAGCTCGATTCACCCATTCTTACTTTTGAGAGAGAGAAATTATTTTGTCCGGCAACTTTTTAATTGAATTGATTGTAATTCTAGTTCAGAAAAAAATTAACTGAGCTGCCACTTGTTTGCAATTTGTATATAAAATTGAATTGAGCTGCCACATCATATAGTGTTATTACTAGGGCAGTTATAATCACGTTTTATTTATGGCAATATCAATTTACTTAACTTGCTTTCTCTATGGATTAGATTTTTCTTATTCCATAATAGTACCCATAAGTTGAAGACACAAACATTGTCGTAGCTTTTATATTTGGTAAATTTAAAATTGTTTTTTAATACTGCATCACCATTGTTGAAACCTTCCACCACATATTTAAATTGGTAGAAGTTTACAGCATAATACATAATTGCTTTTAAACACGCTCCCCACCTGGTTATTATAGCTTGTGGAGGAAGACAGAAATCGGTATACTTCTCTTTATATTCGGTAACACGCGTAGGTACTCTTTTCCCCATAAGAAATCCATAAATAAATATCATCGAATTTGTCATTTATCTTTTCTGCAGCATGGTGCATGGCTAAAAAAGCAATTTTTGTTTTTTAAAATATTCAATATGCAAATCCATGCCATTTTACTGCAAATTTCTTGATTCGCAAAGATATTTAGAATAATGTGATCTCAGACTGACAACAACAAATATGCATAAAAATCCATGTCTTGGTTATTACATTTCGTCCCCTTAATATAACAATAGCGTATGTGCTCATATTTAGAATCTCCATCATTGATTTTATGTCTGGTCAAAATTTCGTCAAATTCTACTTCCAAAAAGTGGGTCAAAATGGCGTTGGAAAAAATAGTGTATAATTTCTTGTTCAAAATTTTCCTTCAATAAGTGTGTAAGCTCATATGCGCTATTTTACTTGAAATTGCCACTCCAAAATTGTTTAAAAAAATAATAGTGTATACGCATTATACTCCATTTTAGTCTGTAGAAAAAAATACAATTTATGAAAAATTTAACTCATAAAATAGCTTATAATAATATACACTATTGTTTGAGAAATAGTTGCATTCCGACCATCGAAAGCTTCATGATCTCCAAAATTTGTGCAAGAAGAATGTAATTCGTCGTGGCTCGCTTGTTTAGATGATTCAGATGAAGCAGAGGAAGAGAAAGAAGACGAATGAACTTCTAGTTATTTTTAATTTACGCAATGTATACCTTAATTTTAATTTTTTGTTTTTAATAACCCAAATTGTAAAGTAATGAATATATGCCACTGAATAACCAAAACTATGAATTAATCACTGTTTTATAATGTTACAAATTTATATTTTTGAGATCAAATATTTTAATAAAAATACCGTAAAATTATTGAATAAAACAGCGTATACCATACAAAATAAAATAGTGTATCATATTCATCATACGAATTCCTTAAAAAATAAAATAGCCTATATGGAGGACTTGCACTATGAATGACATATGGATGGTCTTAAAAAATGCGTAGAGTAAAAAAAAATTGGTCAATTTAAAGACAAGAAACGGTATTATGTATTCGTCGAATATTGAAGTTTAAATAGACATCCGATTTGACAAAAATTTTAAACACGATTTTCTCAAAACCCCAAAAAAATTATACGCTATTGTTATATTGAGGGGACGATTTATAATAAAAAAAATTGATATTTTTTGATGAATAATTAAACAACAAAATGGATTTAAATTAAAAATCGTCCATTTTTATAAAACAATTTAAAATTTGCAATTTGCTAACTGGGTTGTTATTTTGTATAATATTTGTTTTCTCGGACAATTTTTCCGAAATTGGTGAATCGTGTTGCAGAGCACTCTCAGTATAAAAAATCACTCTCCAGACGAAAATTTTTTCGGATCGCATGGGTGAATCCAGCTTTACAGTGAGTTTTAGCTGTAGGTATTTCATTTTTGTGATAGTCGTTGCTGGTTGGTATAATTTAGATTGAATAATTAATTTAGATTGAGTAATTAAATTGGAGACCGTTTTTTGGTCATATGCTTTAATTAGGTTTTATAAATAACATAAATTTTCATATTATGTATTTGAATTTGTATTCTATTTGTTTTATAAATTATGTTAAAATTTTAATATTTTTGAGAATGGGTTTTATTTTCTGCATGAACTAAAACAGACTTTGTATATAAATTTATTATATGAGCATTAGAGTGGTCCAAAAACACTTTTTTAAGATTTTCTATTGCATAATTGACAATATAACACATACAATTAACATTATCAGAGAGTTTAAGAAAATGTTAAACGTACTGAAGCACAATGTTTTAATCGAAGACTTGAAGACTTCCTCCTACCAAAAGTTCAACAAAAATCGTGCAGCGGCTCTTAATATATGCGATATGGGGGTACCGATTCCCCTGCCACTATCGAAAAAAGTAGCCTCACGTGATGTTATTGTAAAATTTTCAGGAAAATCGGTTCAGTAGTTTAGGAGTCTATAAGCCAATATACAAACAAACAAACATTTTTCATTTTTATATACATACATATGTAGATTTAAATTTGGAGCGCCATCCTATATTCTTTTGGTTGCTCTAACCGAACGCACTTATTAGATTTTCCAAGATTTTAAACTCTTGCTATGCATAGATCTTTCGTTGTTCGCTTGTTTACATACCCGCCAAGATCAAAATGAGCTTCATTTGAAAAAAATGATTTTTTTTGGCAAAATCGGCATCTTCTGTAATTTCAGTTGGCTTCAACTCCTGAACCAATTGGACTTTGTATGGCGTCATACCACGGTCTTTATGCAAAATTCGTCTCAATGATGACTCCGAAATGTTTAATTGTTGAGAACGACGGTGAATTGATGTTGATGGCGCTTCACGCACACTTTCTGCCACAGCAGCAATATTCTCGGGTGTACGCACTGTTTTTGGCTTTTTACGCTTTGGTTTATCGGAGCTGACGGTGCTTCTCTTCTTCCAAAATCCGTTCGCACACATTCTGCAACATTACCATGATTTTCACGAAATAAGCACTAGTTAAAAAAAACGTTAGATGGTGGACCCTTTAGTTAATATGTTCAATGAATTGAGCTTAAGAGTTAATGACTATTTCTCTTAATGCGAAAGAACTCTTTGTTTATGTTGCTTTAAACGTATTTGTGCGAAAGAAAGCGTTCTTACTTCATCGTTAGATTGGCAGTTAGTTTAAGCTGCTTCATAATTTTCTTCTTTTTTTGTTGTTGCAAAAAATATAATAAAAATTTCGCTTCAAACACTTATAGATGTTTAAAACTTTTAAATCTAGATCGCAATCGTTTGCATAAATTTAAGATTAATTTGTTAATCCTTTGTTTATTATACCCAACACCAAAAATAAATGGGGTATATTGATTTTATCATTCCATTTGTAACAAATTGAAAAATGCATCCAAGACTCATTAAAGTATATTATTCTCTGGATCCTTGTAAAATTTTAGGGCGATCTAGCCATGTCAGCCTGTCTGTTGAAAGCAGGATAAAGGACGTCTTAATACTCAAACTTATAAGGAAGTTCAAATCTTTTTTCGGGAGTAAGAGTTGCATGGGATTTGTGGTCATTTCAATAATTTGGTAGGGTTATAAAGGTTAATATAAAATATTTGTGTTCCTAATTTTATCGAAACACCAACATAATAAGCTGGTTATTCCGGAAAAAGATTTGTAAAGGGGCTTAGTGAAATTAAAGACCGACGCCGACAATTTTCAATAGGCAACTTCAAATAAGTTTTCGTCATCAAATATAAAAACTCGCTCCATACACACCGAGAAAAAAGCCCTACCTTGTTCTTATGGCTGTTAGATATGGCGATTTCCTGCCAAACGTGGCGATATTTTTAACCCATTTGGCGATTGAAATATGCGATTGGCGATATTTAAAGTGTTTTTTTTACTTTGAGCTAACACTCAGAGGATGCCCCCTACTAATGCAATGCATTGTGTTGGTATAAGAAAAATAGGTTATGGGGAGAAGGAAAGAGGGAGTAGTGTTTATGGACTATTAGTTTGAACTTTTCTGAATTCTGCCGGGAGTCTATTCCACATATGGCTAGTTTGACCAAGAAAGGAATTTTCTCTATAACGAGTTATGCGATACATTGGACAGTCAACAACAAACGAATGTGATCTGCTAGAAAGGCGAGTACTACGTTCACGAACCAGCGTCTCAGGGATGAGTTCGCCCATTTCAGCTGAACACCTTCCGTGGTAATATCTATAGCAATTTGAGCCCCACGTGTACCACCGGTTGACATTTGTATTTTTGGGACAAAGTGACCACCCGTGGTTTACTTTATGTGACATCGTGTCCACACGTGGTCACACGTTGTGTGCCACTTCCCGACATTGTGATCACCAGTGGAAACGTTCAACATACATTTACCATTGAAATAATATTAGTTCGGTCCCAGGATGTAAACCTATTTGGCTTGGATTTTGTAATTTGGTCTGCCAATGCCTTTAAAATAGTGAGTTAAATTTAGGTAAGAAAACTAGATAGATTTTCTTAACTTAAACAATTTCAAATAATAATTCCAAGAAATTTACGCATTTCTGAAGGATCGGTATCAACCCATTTCGCTAGCCTTTTTGTCTGCCACGTATTGGAGGAGTTTTCGGCTGCAATAATATGTTGCGCAGCAAACCTTTTAGTTTCTGTAGCAAACAGATTTATCATGTCTTCGGATATAAAAAAGCTAAAAAAATCTGTAGGAGTTTTTCCAGTTAAAGTGGCAGCAACATCAGGAGTCACGCCTGTATACATCGGGGCCTCAACGAATGTCAGTCGATCTTCTCCAACAGGCCCCCAGGTTCGACTATTTATCAAGTTTGCAAGAGGAACTTCTTCGTCAGGTTCTTCATCCAAGTCCATTGCTATGTCTTCATCACTATCGTCTAAATCCCCGTCATTAAATTCTGAACAAGAACTTTCAGAATCTGGTTCAAAGTCATTCGAAAATCCTGTAACTTCGTCTACACTCGATGTTTCGATCTCGGCAGCAATGTCATCACGTGTTAAATGTTTTCTAGACATCTTAAATTAAATTAAATCTGTTAAATCAAAAAGATAAAAACATAAAAATATAAAATAAGAGAATGCCCACTGGTGGCCACATGGGCCCAAGATGTATTTTTACATTATGGGACAACGTTTCCACCGGTGGTAACAAAAAAAAAAAAAAAGGACAAAAAACAACAAAAATACATTTGGTTTATCAAAAAGTCACATCACAAAGTCACACCCACCAATTGCAAAAAATCAATAAAAATAAGTTAAACAATTTTGGTCTCAGCTTGTCAACTAAACCGCACATTAAAGTCATATTTTAAATATGTTGCTATTTTAAAAGTCTAGTTTAAGGGAAATCAAAGAAGAATTTAACTTTTTGTTTCCTGTGTAACTCTTCCAACCAATCAAAGATAATAGGCTTTCTGAGGCTGTGTTAAATATACGTACATATCGTCATCCAAAGTCCAAAAGGTCTTCTGAAAAAAAAAAAATTAATTCGCGTTTCTGATTGATAATAATTTCGTTAATCAAATTGCATCATAATTAATATAACAGTAAGTTTTGAATTTTTGGTCACTTTAACTTTTGGATTTAGGTGACGATATTTCTTGAAATTAAAACGAAAAAAAACATATGTATGTTTAAGTATTTGTCGTTGCGTAATCATAACAATTCTTTTTATGCTTTGGTACTTTAATAAATATTTGTATGTTGCAATTTGTATAAACTATTTTTTACTTTCTACCTAAAACTTGACCTTAACCCAGTTAGTCTACTTGTGAAACTTATTAACGTTTTTTCCCATAAGCAAATGGATTTGAAAATAGAGCAAAGTCTTTGCAAAAATTTTCTTAGTGCAAAGTGGGATGTGCAAAAAATTTTGTGGAACAGAAACACTAATCGCTTTGCCAAAAAATGTAAATTTATAAGTGCAAATTGAAAGTGGATAAGTTTTTTTGTTTTTTGGAATAGGACCCAGGCGTTTTTTTAAAGGTGGATGTTTAAAAATTGGCAACAGTGTATTTTGTGACAGCTGATTGGACAGTTCTCGGTTGTTTTGAGGTTAGTTTGGTTTATCATGATATATGTATGTATATGAAAAGGGTTCTCAACAGATAAAGAGGCACCCAGTCATGGCTGCATTAACTTCAAATAACTAGGACCGTGAACTTTTACTTTACGAAGCCTTAAATTAATATTTCTTGGTGGGTTACAAAGATTTCATATACTTCCATTTACCACTCGCGGTGGGTGAAGGGTATAGAAATCAAAGAAAGCAATGCAGTGATGGAAATACGGGAGAACCTTTTTATACAGCCAATATTAAAGGGTGGTTAAAGTTTAGGGGCCGATGTTGATTTTGAATAAAACATAAATTATTTAGGAAAGTAAAATTTGGGAATAGTATTTTCGTTATCAGATATTCCTCTCCGCCAAGATTCCAATATGTTCTTAAATTACAACGAAATCATATTTTTGTTAACAAATTTATTAATGAACTATAAAATACGCACTTATGCATATGCAAATGGGGCATTTTTCCAAAATCCTTATGAAATATGCAATAACTTATTTTGCCTTTTAGCCAAGATGTAAATTTAGTAAGGCCAATTTAACGATTTCTTTTTATACCCTCTACCACAATTAGTTGTGATGAGGGTATATTAAGTTTGTCATTCCGTGTGAAACTTTTTTATTAATCATCTCAGACCGCATAAAGTGTATATATTCTGGGTCCTTCAGTGATTCTAAGTCGATTTAGCCATGTCCGTCCGTCTGTCCGTCTGTTGAAAACACGCTCACTTTCGAACAACTCCAAAGAAATGAACAAACTTGGTGCCAAATTGCTTGTAGTTATCCTAAGCAGTTTGGGATTGAAATTCAGCAAAATCGGTGCAGTAGGACCAGAGCTATGAATCAAAATGTGAAACCACCACCTAAAAAAATGATAATTTTGTTACAAAAAATAACATAAATGGTGGAACAAGGCACGGAATGAGATAAGATTTTGCAAAAATTTGTTTTATTCGACTGGAAATCACGCTGTTAAATTTCGTGAAGATCCGTCCATAATTTACCCTAAGCCCCATATAAACACTACTCCCGGAAAACAGTTTAGTACACCTAAAACCATAATTAATAATGCTATCATAACATAAATTGGAACGTCACAGTTTT
Organism: Pollenia labialis; assembly: GCA_949318255.1. Classification (NCBI taxonomy): domain Eukaryota; kingdom Metazoa; phylum Arthropoda; class Insecta; order Diptera; family Polleniidae; genus Pollenia; species Pollenia labialis. The sequence goes on along the minus strand of OX439139.1, from coordinate 118,030,959 downwards.
AAAGGACTAGAAATGACGCTGTGAAATTTCTAGATGATCGGTCCAGAATTTACCCTAGGCCCCATATAAACCCTTCTCCCGGAAAACAGTTTAGTACGCCTTCAGCCGTTCTAAATAATGCTATCAAAATAAAATTGAATACTTCACTACTCACACTAATAAATTTCGTGATGCTCGGTCCATGATTTACTATAGGCCCCATATAAAGCCCACTGAGCTGTCGGTGGAGGGTATCAAAGATTCGGCACAGCCGAATATAGCACTCTAACTTGTTTTACTTTATTTTTGTCATTCTTTTTTTAAGTTTCCTGTTGCATTAAATTATTTTATGCAAATTATATGTTTGGTTTATGAAGGTCTTATAATCTACGTAACAGGAATTTCCTTTTATTCTTGTTTTTATAATTTTAATTTTAGAAACATTTTTGAAAGTACTCCCAAATATTTTGACTGCGTGTTGTGAGACATAAACGTTGTTCTATAAAAGAGTGAGCGAACAAATGTCACTAAATACAGAAAGTTTTAATAATATACATACACTATGTGGCAAAAGTTGTCACACAAAGAATTCAGTTAAATGGAATTTAATGAAATTTTATGAAATTTTTGTTATCACTTAAAAATTTATATGTTAAAAAAATTATCGTATTTTTTTAATAAAATTTTAGAACCTACAGAGGAAAAAAACAAGACCAAAAACGTAAATTAGTAATTCATATTAATGTTAGGGATTTGGAGTCGTCAAAAAACAGTTGTTACTCCGATTCCGACTCCAACAGCTAACATTTTTTAAATCCGACTCCGACAGCAACTTTAACTCCAACTCCTACTCTTCCACTATTGCTAAATGTATGTATATGAGGCTGGTTCTTCTTTAACTTTAAAATATTTTTTTTAATGCAGTACTTTTAAATGGACACATATAGCCAGGGTTACCACCGTTGGAAATTTTCGAAAAGGGTAAAAAGGTGATTTTCCAGAAAAAGGGGTCAAACAGGGTACTTCAATTAAAAAATTGTCAAGTTTTTTATAAGCAGTATTTCCCATTTTAAAGAAAATAATAAGCCTAAGTTTTGTTTTAAACAAACAAAAAATTTTAATATCAGGAAGAAAGTGTTGAAAAACTTAACTTTTTTATGGAATTCGCTTTTCTGTTTTAAAAACGCGACATAAAGTTTGTTCTTCATCATTGTTATTTTCCGCAATTATCTCTTTTTTTTACCGATTCATTGATTTTAAATTAATTAAAGGGCTTGTTTCCAATTTAGCAATTGTTCGCGAATTTTTACTGTAAGTTTACTGATTCTTGAAAGCTTTTAAGATTTTTAATAAAAATGCATCATATGTAGATAGACTCATGTTTGAACAAAGCCACCAAATTGTCCAAATTTACTTTGAAAACCAGCAATCGATTTTCGCAACGTATAGGCGACGTCATGATTTAAATAACGCAAATTATTTTTTCACAAATAAAGGAGATGTGTTGATTTAGAGAAACCAAACTGTCAATTAGACTTTAAGGCCGTGCGATGTGACACCATTTTACTGTTTTCCGTAGGCCTGTGACGTCACTGGCTTATGCTGATAAACCAGCAACAATTTACGTGTTGGAGGCCAGCATTGTTAATTTTATTTGTGATATGCAGCCAGCAATTCTCAAAAAGAGGAACATAATTGGGCGTCTGCAATGCGTTTCGTCAAGGACAGGCGCAGTGCGTTTTTGTTTTAAATCAGTTTCAAATGGTTACGCCGCGTATTGATCTGCTACTAAAATTCATTTGATTTGTGTTTTATTGATTTTAAATTTTATGGTCTAAAAAATACTCTTAATATCATATTAAGTAAACAAAATGACTGCAGGTTTTTATACCACTGTCCCTCTCGTAATTCAGTTTACGACTGTTAAGGGTGTTAAATATTCTTCAAACTAAAGCATTGGAAAGTTTCCATACACTAACAAAATTAATTCTATGTTGGAATATCGGAAACACATCTAACCCCAGGCTAGTTTGCAGTTTGAAAGACTTTTTTCAATAAACTTAAAGTTTTATCAAGTCTAAAGCGGCTCATACACTTGCAATAAGATTGTTCAATTTAACGTATAGTACAATTATATCGCCAATGTGTATGTGATATTCGAAGGTGGCACAATATATTGGCAACAATCAAAAGACTTTTGATTTTTATTGCACAACGAACAGAAAGTGAAATGTGTTGACAACATTGTACAATGCTGTCTTTGTTATTCCTATAGGTTATGTTCACCTTTTTATTGAATGAATGAAACCATTGTGCGACTTATTGCATAATAAAGGGCAAAATGGAAATAATATGGCAAATAGCATATACAATAATATTGCAAGTGTATGGGCCGCTTAAGAGTTTATCTTGCAAAAATATATATTTAATGTTTGAAGTCTTTCCCTTAAAAGAAACCGAGACTTTGGTTCAGAAGACTGTCCATTTTTTAACAATATTTTTAAAGACATAAATGTCATCTTTGAAATCGAATCTTGATTTTATTAAGGTATCCGCAGTAAGAATTTCACCTAACACCTGAATAACACCTAAAAAAAATTACCTACGCTCTACCCACGACGGTAAAAATTATACCAAATTCGGGTAATTACCCACAAAGTGGCAACACTGATGCGCACAGTCAGCTTGACGAAATGTTCTATAAGCTGGGCGAACAGAGCGCGAATTTTGGATATTAACGATTTGTAGATAATGTTCTGGTGATTTGCCAATGTAGGCTGATAAAAGCTTTTTTTACAGTTATTCCTATCGGAAGCTTTATACGTATGTATTAAAAAACTAACGCTTGCATGCAAAAATCAAACTAATGACTATAAACGGTGTTTGTGACCTTGATGAAATGTTAAAAGTTCCAATGAAAAGATTGCAATAAATGTGAACATTTATCGGAAAGATACAAAACATTTTGGAAGTGCCTGCCAATATTCCTGCAATAAACAAACTATATATCGTTACCTAAAACGCGAAAGACCCTATCAAACAGTTTAAAAATTTTACAGGAGAAGTAAAAAACTATTTGAAATGATAAATTGCCTTAATAATTTATTATTCTTTTGTTTTCCTCCTGTTTTGACAATTGCAAATGTAGCGTAATATGCAAACTGCTAGTTAAGTGCGATTTAGCCATCAGTTCCGAACAATATTATCGTCCGGTGTATTGAGTTTGACGTCTTACTTTTCAAAAAAGAGATAGAAATTATTTTGTTCGGCAAGTTTTTTCTTGAATTGGTTTAATTTCAAATCATGTTTAGAACCAAATCAACTGAGATGCCACTTTTTTTAAATTTGTACATAAAAATTTAATTGAGCTGCCACAGTATTTAGTGTTCTTGCATTTATGTACAACAATTGTTTTTTTTTGCAGAATAATTAAATAAAAAAGACAGGTGTTCTGAATGAACATTTACCATGTAAAATGACTCAAACTGGTTTTTTGGAACGCAATATTATTTTTAGACAGAAAAATAGCTTAAAGCACTAGTTTAACAACTTTTTACTAAAATCTATACAACAAAATTTTTTTTGTGTTCACTTTTGCTTCATATTGTAACTGTTTGTATCTTTTTGGTATGAAATATGCTGTGCATTTTTAATGCATTTAAGTTGTTTGCATAGTAAATATAATAGTTTTTATTTTGAAAAAACGAATACAAATTTTATGGAATAAAATATTTGTATAATTAAAGGAAATAATAGTTATTATTTTAATATTTTAGATTTGAAATGCAATCAAAACTTTGTTCACATTAAATCCGTTTGTATTTGGGCAGCAGGATTTAAATACAACTTAATTGTGATAACAAAGTTTGCAAATAAATTCGAATTTAAAAGCATACGTCAGGTCAGAGAGAGTTAAACACTGATAAATATTTTAGTATTTATTTGCTGCTAAAATAATTATGTTGTTTCTAATCTATAAAGTGATTTAAAAAAAAAAAAAATAAAATAAATGAAACATTCCATGCTCATAATTAATTTGGATGATACTGACGGAAATATGGTAGGAACTTTAGTATAAGTGAATGCAACGTGTGGACCAATTAAAGTGCACGATGTTTATCTATATATAGTTGCGTGAGTGACTGACTGACTCATTCATCATCGCCCATCCAAACCGCTAACCCTAGAAACTTGAAATTTGGACTAGCGATTGGTCACTCCCCAAATCGATCCACTAAGACGGCATTTTTCGAAATTCGAATGCTAAGGGGACAAAACAAGGTAAAAACCTTATATCTCCAAAACAAAAAGAGATGCAAAATAAATGTAATACTTATCGCTGTTCTTTAGAAAAATAAGCGGACAGGTGTCTGGTACTTTTTTGAAATCCGGCCCTATTAGGGTGTAAACGGGTAAAATCTGAACTTAAGTACTTTTTCGCCACCCCATCTATCTTTTGAAACAAAGTAAATACCACATCCGAAACTTATCAAAAAAATACCAATACAAATTTGGTACTTTTTCGAAATACGAACATTGAAGGGGTGAAAATCGTCTTTAATTTCAAAATAATCGTTAAGTTCTTTGTAAATTTTCGAAATCTCATCCTCATATTTACTGCAAATTAAAATGTCATCTACGTATATCAAAATATAAACAAAATTTAGATTAATTTGCTTAATATACAAACAAGTATCGGCCTTGCTTCTAATAAGTAAATCCAATTGTATTTAATACTTCATTAAGTGTATCATGCCACGATTTTGCAGCTTGTTTTAATCCATAAATTGACTTCAGCAAACGACAAACCAATTGTTTGTTTTCTTTCTGAATAAATCCTTGAGGTTGTTCCATATAAATCTCCTCTTGTATGTTTCCATTCGAAAATCCAGATGTTACGTCTAAGTGCTTTTCTACATATTTTTCGACAGCACTTACAGCTGAGGCTGTTTTTAATGTGACAAAATTACCGACAGGACCGAATGTTTCGTCGTAATCTTCTCCAAACGACGTTTGTATTCTTTAACTGAAACACCCATTTACACTCAATGTCTTTCTTTCCTTTTGGCAACTGTGTTAATACCCAAGTTTTGTTCTTTACAAGAGATTTATCTGCCCTGGCGTGACGTTAAAAAAACGGAAGTGGGTTTTGATTGCATTACAAAACTGAAAAATACTGCGAATTGAACAAAAAGTTTAGTACAAAACCTTTTTTAGTAAACTTAGAGCTTATATAGATTTATTTTTCAAGCTATAAAATTTAAAAATCTTTGCTCGTTTTAAGGTAAATATGGGAATTTTCAGCTAAAAGTCTACTTTTTTTAATGTAACGCCAGATTGCAAATAAGGTTGTATTTTCGGACCATGTTGTTCAATCGTTATCCCTTTTGTTACTTAATGTAGAGCTTGTTGCGCTTTACACCAAAATATAAAAAAGTAAACGATACATATAACATTTTCTGAGAAACAATTTAAAATACTTCTGGCGTTACGTGACACAAAGTAGACTTTTCGCTGGAAATGCCCATATTCAGTTAAAAAACAAAAATTAAGACAAAGTCTATAAGATCGTTCACTTTAGCCTCACCGATGTTTGACCTATTAGAATTAAATAGTGAATGAATATAAAATTCACTTAAAATGATATCAAAACAAAAATCATGTGACAAAAAGTTGCAAGTTTTTTTTATATTAGTAATGATAACAAAAAATGACAAGCTGTTAAAAATTCGCTGAAATAATCACTCTTATTGTGTTTGGCATATTTCAATATGCCTACAACTGTTTGGTAATAGATTAAAGGAAATAAGTTCACGTTCTCTTTAATCTTTATCTTTAATAGATTAAAGGAAATAAGTTCACGTTCTCTTTAATCTATTACCAAACAGCCGTAGGCGTAATTAAAATACGCCAAACACAATAAGGGTGAAAATAAATGGTAAAAATAGCCAAGTAAATCGCCAGTTTTATCCAAAATCGCCATAAAAGTCGCCAGTCGCCAAATGGAAAATCCCGCCGCCAAACACATTTCAAAATCGCCACGTTTGGCGAGAAATCGCCATATCTGACAGCCCTGGTATTATGACGATTAATCGCCAAAATCGTAAAGTATTTATTTTAAGTTTTTGACAATAAAATACATACATACATACACTCAAAATATTATGTAGTTAAATTCAAATGAAAATTCATGTTAAACAACTTAAAATTCATTTAAAAACGAAAATTTACATTGCATTTAAAACAAATGATGTTTACATTAATTAATTCCAAAAGTTTTTGTTATTCGTGCTCAATTCCCAGTTTTTATTCTTGATAAAAACACTTGAAATTTATTGTTGATGGGATAAGCTATTCCTATGCGCATTTCACTGGTTGCTTAGGCCAGATCATCAGGAAACTTCATCCATAAAGATTTTAGAAAAACTAAAGATATTAAACCAAATGAAAATGTTAAACGTATAAGAATTATAGCAACAGTTCTACTTGTAATAGTATCAAAGTTTAAACAAAACAACATCAACAATAAACAGTGCGTTCATCTCATCTTACATTCCCCGCTACAATTAGTTGAAACATTAATTGAAGTTGTAAGTACGTTAAGAAAAACAAAATAAAAAACAACAACAACTTACAAAAGATGTTGTCAATTAAGTGTTTTTTAGGCCGTGCACCTGCCTGTTTATTATCAAAAAGTAATTTAAATTTTTGGGAATACAAAATTTAAATTTCAAAAGATTTTGTTATTCGTGCTCAATTCCCAGTTTTTATTATTGATAAAAACACTTGAAATTTATTGTTGATGGGATAAGCTATTCCTATGCGCACATCACTGGTTGCTTAGGCCAGATCATCAGGAAACTTCATCCATAAAGATTTTAGAAAAACTAAAGATATTAAAAAGGTGAATAAAACCTGTAGGAATAACATAAATAGCGTTGTACAATGTTGCCAACACATTTCACTTTCTTTTTGTTGTGCAATAAAAATCAAAAGCCTTTTAATTGTTGCCAATATATTGTGCCACCTGCGAATATCACAAACACATTGGCGATATAAATGTACAATACGTAAAATTGACCAATTTTATTGCAAGTGTATAAGCCGCTTTACAATGTTTTTGTAAAATATCAAATAAATGTTTGCTCAAAAATTACTAAACTATTTGATATTTTGTGTTCACACTATGCTCACAATGGACAAAATCAGCTGTTATTTTATTTGACACTCAATAATATTTTGTGTTCAGACTACGTTAGTGAAATATTTGATGTTTGCTACCCAATGTTTCATCAGTTCGAAAATAAACACTAAATATCGTATTCGGTTCGGCAGATTTGTGGAAAACGCAAACGCTAATAGTGTTTGTTTAGAAAATCATTAAAAAAAATAACATTTCCCTGTTTGATATCTTTCGAACACAAAACTAATACTGTTTTTTTATCCAACTCAACAAAAGATGGGAACATTTAATTCCGTTCGGTTTAAAAACAAAACACAAACTTCAATGATTTCGGTTCAGCTCATTAGTGTTCGTGCTTTTCAGTTTACAAAAACAATTTAAAAAAGAAGTGGCATTCACTTTTCCCTTCTTTCCTTAAAGCTCAAGACTTGACGAGTCAAACTTGACGTGTGTGCACTGGCACTTAAACGCATTTGATTTCAATAATACGAAACAATTTTCTATCTGCTCCTTTAAACACGATTACTTGTTTTCTTTGTTTCTAAGATTTTGTTTTTACATTCTAAAAAATCGGAGAATATGGCTTTTTTAAGATTACAGAAAACCTACTTCATGTTCGGTGTATTCGAGTTCAATTTAACCGTGTTTTACTGTATATCGAAAATATTTTGTCTGTGTCAGTATTAAAGCAAACTTAAAGAGAATTTTCTGTATTAACTCCAATGATTTTGTCAAGAAGTTGATTGGAAAAATCTAAGAAAATGCCTATTCACATATGCAAAAAATGCATCTTTTTCAAGTTTGACATATTTCAAGCAAAAAGCTCGAAAAAATGTCTTCTGTTCTTGGATTAATATGGGTGGTGTCCGTTTACATTGAGTTAAATATTTAATCAACTGAAAAGATTTTTTACATAATTGTGCTTTATTCCATTTCCGTCGTTTAATAATTTTATAGTGTTTATTAATGTTTTGCCATGGATGAATAAGTTTTTATTGGTAAATCTGTGGTATTTTGACAGAACATCTTAAATCAAATTTAAGAAGTTAAAAGAAATGTTGGTAGTTTATTTTATTATTTGATGAAAATGATTTTTTTTTGTTATCTTATCTCGACTTAAGATGTTTTGTCAAAATTTCACAGAAATATTTTTTATCTCAGAAATATTTTTTATTCCCAAGCTAACAAAATTACAAATCATGAAAATATTATGCCCTACCTTTGGGTTATGAGTTCCAAAAGCACAACTTAAATAAAACTTTCACTTAAAGTTGCTCTAAAAAAAAAATTGTGTTAAGTTTACACACTTAACACACACTTTCGTTGGATTTGCAACAATCCAACTGACAATGCAGCCATCAAACAACAGAAAATGAAATAAAATAATCTAAAGTGTAGAGGAACTTACTTGTGTAACGTTTTCCTTGCTTAAGTGCAAAAGTTCTGACATGTTTTTGTATTTTTGTTGTTGTAATTATTATTGCAACTAGAACTGTTGGCTTGTCACTTATATCCTGGGAAGGAACTTTTGTTTGTTTGTTTGTTTGTCTTTCCAACATAAGTATAAGTTTGAACAAAAACATAGTTTTCATAGAATTTTCTTGAGTTCTTGAGTTGCAGTTGTTTCTTTCTTCTCCTTTTTCTTTATTTCCATTGAGTTGTTATTGTGGGTGTTCACATTTCTTGGCATAAAACTGCAGTTAGTGACACAAGTGGATTGGATGATGGTTGGAAACGAAAATGATGGAAAAACGCAAAAACAAAAAAAGTAAAAGTTACAAAAAAAAACCTAAGTTCCGTTTGGGAATTTGTTGGGGTTTAATGTGATTTCGTTTTTTTTTATTTTGTTGCCTTAAGGACAACAACTTGTTGGTGTTTAAGTTGGAATTGAACTTCGAATTTAGCAAAGATTTTAAGAGAATTATTTTCTTTCTTGTTTAAATAAATATTTATGTTTCGAAATTTTTATTAAGTATGTGTTAAGAAAAAAACTCAGTTGCAAAAGTACATAATTTTTTATTGCAACATTTAATTTCAAATGCTTAAGGCCAGTTTACACGGTAATACAATGTATTACGACTTTGTCGAATCAAAATATTATGAAATTCTCTCCGTGTTTAAAAGAAAAAAATAAAAATCTGTTGTATGTATTTTTCATGTTTACACGGATGGTACAAGTAAAATCCAAAATAATAACAAAAAATCAGATGGTTGCAGTTTTACAATTTTTACAAAAACAACATGAAAATTTCATGAGTTGATTTTAGTTGTTTTTGTAATTGTATAAAAATGCTACCACCTTCAATATACTCTGTTAAAATACAACTCTGGTGTGATGAAAATACATAAGTTTCTAAAATGGTTTAGAAAAAAATCATTAACCGACCGCTTGTCAGATTTTGTGTTCGTATTCTCTCTTACTCAATACATTTTGCTTTTACATGGTATGATTTTTCTCATTCTACATAATGCCGTGATACAATGTATTACCGTGTAAACTAGCCTTTAGTAGTAACATTTAGGAGCGTTATTGATAGTTAAAAATTCATTCATCGGAATGCCATGAGAATGTTAAAAACGTTGAGTGGTGTGACACTTTTTTTTCAATTTATTGTTAACGGCGAGTTTTTTTAATTAAATTTGAAATATCGCATAATTTAAACTTTTTTGTGGGTGACTCTATTTCTGGTGATCAATCTGGAATTGATTTAATGATTTTGTTAGTTCTACTGATTGTTTCTCTTTTCGCTTTGCTGGTAATGCAAAGGAAGTCCTGGATCGTTGACTGGCAGAGGAGGTGGTATGCTTCTGACAAAGGGCGTGTGACGTTTGTTAGTAATATAACATACGTGAGGCAGCATCCGCACTTTTGCATTGAACTTGGCCTGGGTTTCTTGTTGACTGGACATGGTGCTTTTAATGCATTTCCAAATCGTGGAGGCCTGTCCGAGTCGTCCGGCTCTGTTCGTGTAGAGCTAGTGCGGAGAACTGGTTGCATGTTTTGACGGAGTGCCCCTTAATGGTGATGTTAAGGATTTAAGGATCCACGTTCTGGGGGTGTTTTGGAGGATCATCAGTCCTTGTTGTATTTGTATGAATTTACAATAGACGTTTTTAACTGGAGGAGGGTTTGTGGCGTTAAGGCCGTGGGTTATTTCGGTTGCAACCTGGTCAATGGTAATGACGTTCGGTAAGTACCGTCTTGGCTGTGGTTGAATGTAACCATTTTCGTGTATTTTAAGAACAGTAGGAGTTTAAGACAAGGTGCGGAGCCTTCTTGATGGACGATTAATTTAACCATAATATGGTTATCGACGACAATATTATGGTAAAATAAAACAATATTTTTAAAATGTTGACCATATTCAAACAAGTTTTTTCTCTGGGTGTATAAGCTAAGCCCGCCATATCCAAATTAAATTTTTTACTATCAAATTTTGTATTTCTTTAATTAAAAAAATTGAATCAACAACGTTCTGAAATTGTTTTCGATTGTTTCTCATATTTTATTTTCAAAGACATCTATTCAGTGTTGCCGTTAGGATACGAAAGATACATTTTTCGTATCTTTTGATGACTTCATGTACCATGTATAATCCTAAAATTTTTCGTATCTTTGGAATCTGTACGTTAAATGTGCTGAAATAAAATATTAAATATTAATTTAAAAAATGTTGTGAATGAGCCGATGTTTAAAAATTTGAAAAAAGTAGTTGGTTTAACATTTGTACTTCAATTTTCGATTGTGGATAGAATTTTAAGCCAACTAAACTTATTAGGATTGATCATCGTAACCGACTCAATACTAATACAATAGCAGCTTTAATTATGGTAAAATAGAACATTAAGGATGTTTCAACATACGATCCACCTAAATCGATGATTACTAGTAGTGCGAAGTTGTTCTGAGGAAATATGAACATTGTTTTTATTTTCAGCAAATTAATACATATGTATTTTTTGATATAATCGCCCTAGTGTAAACGCCTTAACTCGTATATTATATATGGGTGCTTCCAAAGTAACGGTCGTTACCGATTTTCGGAGATTTTTTTTAAAAAAAAATTCCAACCTACCCAAATATGCCACGAAAATTGCTCTATTTTGGACTTACGAAAGTTCAAGTAAAGGCAGCAATCGAAAGAATTCATAAAAAATGTAATTTCAATACTTTTTTTGACCATTAAAAATGTAACGGTCTTTACTTTATAAATGTGCTGTTTTCAAATGTCGGAAACAAACATCATGAATTGTAAAATTTTGCGCAGGATATGTTAAGTAAAATATCTGATTAAATTCTTTGAAATGTTTTGTTTAAGGAATATATTTATTTTCAAACCAAAGAAAATAGTAACCCAAACAAATTTTTGTTTTTAAAAGTAACGGTCGTTACATTTTAAAAAGTTAACAGTTTTTTTGTGTTTGAACTCATTTATTATGGGTAACTCAAAGTAACATATTTGTTTTAGTAAAAAGAAAGTTAAAGTTAATCTTTTGGAAAATGACAAATACATTTATTTTGTATAATATCAGCGGAAAAAAAATTCAAAATAATAATTTCATTTTTGAGCTATAAGGGGTAATTTTCTGTAGAAACACCCATATGTATATGAATTTGTTTTGATAACATCCAAAGATAGTTACATACAGTGTTGCCAATTTAGCCATTTAGTGGCTAGATTTAGCCAGTTTTCACCCTGTTTAGCCATTAAAAAATGCATTTAGCCATTAGCAATTTTTTTTAGCCATTTTTCAACTGGTTTAGCCATAAAATTTTTCTTGCCGTTTTTCTTTTAAAAGAATAATTTTTATTTTATTATAAAAATATATAAAAGCAAAATAAACATTTTAAATAATTAAAACGGCTTTAATTTAAATCACAACTTTTACAAAAGTTGAAAATCGCTATAAACATCTTTCAAAATAAAGGAACAGTATTCCAATATTAAATTTATAATACGGATCAACACAAACATCGGTGTTTCTTTCTGGTTGCAAGTATTTCAATAAAGAGATGCTGGCGGCAACAAGTTTTTTTTAGAAATTTCAGAATTTACTATAAAGTTGCTCTCACCATGGTCTAATGCTGAAGTAAACATCGTTAAAAGTAATTTCAGAAATAGGTTACATTTAGCAACCGTTATTTCGATGTTATCAATGAAATATTTATACCAACACCACAACACCTTAAAATATTGGTCCTATGCCCACCTTTTCGTAAACCGATTGACTCAGAACCACTTTCTGAGTCGAATTAACGATGTTTGTCCGGCTGGCTGGACGTCCATGTAAACCTTGTGCGTAAAGTACATATCGCAAATTTGCAGATCATTTAATAAGATTTGGTACACAGGTTATAATAAGGTGTAGGGTATCATATAGTCGGGGTTGAGCGACTATATTTTCTTACTTGTTTTTTATTGTAGATCAGGAATCAAAAGGTTGGGTAAATTTTGTCGTGATTATGATTTACCTTCAAATTATTTAAAACTAATACGCACGAGTGATTCCTATGAGATGAACAATAACGACATAACATTTATCGATGATTTTATTTTTTAAATATCTTTCAGAATATTAAATAACGTTTATTCTTAAGCCTGGTACTCTGTTCAACATTTCACGTGAAATGCTTTCAAAACGCATATGAAAAAAACTTGTGAGTAATATCTATGAAATAATGTTGATAGAGTTGTACTCTCTTCATTTTGTAAAAAAGTTCTGAAATGTTTCTGGCAACATTTTTTTACAACTGCGAAATAATGCAAGCTGCATTGATTTCACGTGGAATTTTGTAGCAAATGCAAAAAGTATGAACTGATTATTAAATAAGAAATACAAAATTAAATAAAACACCCGGCAATAGTTTTTTATCCATATTTCCCTTCTTTTTTATTAAATTTTTTATTAAAAAAAATTATTTTTAGATAAATACAAGTGGGGTTTGCTTACATACCAAAAACAATGTCGCATACTTTGCAGGAATAAAAATGTCAAATCGTACAAACTCGCATGATAGGTAACATTGATGCATGTCAAAATTTTCGTGTGGAATAATAAATGTTGCTCAACATTTTTCACAAATTTGAACAGAGTACTAGGCTTTATTAAAGAAATTGATCTTAACTAACAATTTCATCGTAAACAACTTTAAATGAATTATTTCTGTTGTGTTATTGCATTTTAATGTGTTTTTATTTAAAAAAGCTTTGAGCCATTTTTTAGCCCATTTTTAGTCATTTTTTCCCGTAAATTTAGCCATTTTTGGTATCCAAGTTTTGGCAACACTGGTTACATATAATCATTTTTAAAGTTTGCTTACTGTATTTTTAAAAATTACATTCCTAATATTTATGACTATATATTTAATTTATTGATAAAAATGAATTTTTTTAATATAATTTTTTTTACAATATTCATTAAATATGAAATAAAAATATTATGTTAATAAATGTTAACGTTAAAAATGGATTTTTTTCAAAATGTATCTTTTTGGGAAAAAATTTATCTTTTTGGAAACTAAAATGTATCTTTCTCGAAATTTCGGTGGCAACACTGCATCTATTGTTTATAAATTATACATATTGTTCTTTGACACCAGTGAAAGAAAAACCAAGAGAGACATACAGTGAAAGAGAGAGAGATAGAAAGAAAAAGAATAAATATTTGTTTTTTTCCAAATACCACCTGTATTTCTTTGTGTTACATTTTGGACCACAACAAAAGTGTTGTTGTGGAAAATCATTTCCATTTTTCTTTGTTCGAATATTTGATTAAAAATCTTTTTTCGTTTTTATCTTATTTTCTATCTTTTTTTTTTTTAATTTTTGACATTTTATTTTTTTTAATCGACTACGCGATTTCAAATACATTTTAGGATTTGTTTCCAAGTTTGTGATCATTCGTGAATTTTAGCCATTTTCGCGATAACAGCTGACAGATTTTTTCTGATTCTTTACAGCTTTAACAATTTTTAATAAATTCTAGACGTTGCTTTCATGCCGCTGTTTGCAAATTTTTGCGAATTTTCCTTAATTTAAAATTTATTATCGAATGTTTACCATTCCTTGTTGTTTAAGTTAGTATTAATGAATTTAATGGCTTGTTTGATTTAATAAAAATTTTCGTGAATTTGTAACATTTTTCCGAATTTCTATAGTTTTCCGAATTTTTTCGTTGCTTTGTTGCTCTTTTTGGCAAGCATTGCCGTATTAACAAAAGACCCATCAATAAACCGAAGTCACCTATTTTGTAGGGTACTATAAACACTGTTGATTTATATGTATAAGGACGAAAAGTGCAATATGTCTTATGCCATCAGTATACAAGCATAAAAATCTATTAAATTTTTTAAACAAATTTTGATTCGAAAGCTTTCGAATGCCGCAATCCTGTTTTTGATACGTCAAGAAGTTTTATTCGATACGAAAGTTCATTCGAACACGTGTGCGACGATTTGGGCCCAGATGTTTTGAAAATAAAACCTCCTAGGCTTTAACAAAACATTTGTAGCCACATATAACTGCCAAAATATTTTAGGTTCAAATGTGTTTACCTGGAACAATATCCTTTTCTTCAATAGCAATGTTGTGAAGTACTGCTAGGGCGATAATCAATCAGCCCAATTATGAAAACAAATTCCCCGGGAGTTTTTTTTCCCCATTTTTACAATTGAATTTACATAGGAAAAATGGGAGAAGGAAGAAAACTCCCGGGGAATTTTTATTCATAATAATAATGCGTTTTGCCAGATAAACCGTCAAACCATCTAACAAGCAGCGAAATCGTTGCTTCCAAACCCCGAAGCAACGTTTAACAGAGTTTCTAGTGCTTATCTGTGCATCATTATATTTGTTCTCCTTTTCATTTTGTGGTTTGGATAGTGAGTCTCCCAACAAAATACCTTTGAACCCTCCGCTTTCAAGTCTGATAGTTGAATCATTTAAAATACGGCAGTTATGAGTGGTAAAAGATATATTAATTATGCATTTCTGAAATATAATTTACCTGAACATTCAGGGTATAGTAACCGTTTCTGTTTATGTAATATTTGGGCTGAATTCCCGCCGGTTTTTAAGTGTCTTTAATTCTCTCATTAGGATTGCTTCCTCTATATGGGATGAAGGCCCCAGCGAGCTAAAGCACGAGCCACTCTGGCTGAAATTCTTCACACTGTTGCTTGAGAGCACCCAAGATGTGCTGCATGTTCCATTCAAAGCATGTAGAACAAAACATTTTTGTTCCGTGCGGCAAACCAGTAACCAACACACGATACACTATGTGGTTTCTACTTTGTGCCTGCTTTAACAAATACTTTACCTTTTTGAAAGACATTTTAAAATATAAAAAGGTAAAAAAAGCTTTGCATAATTTGAAAGAAATGTTAATAGCTTTTTATACTTTAAGCTTCATAACGACTTTAAGTTTCAACAAAAAACGTATCTCGCGACCCACGTTATTTTAAACAAAAAATCTATCGAGCAGTTTATATTTAAAATTAGTTCAAACATTAGTGATCGTTTTTCTAGAAAAAAAAATTATTTATTAAAATAAATAAGAAGGCAAAAATGTTTCATTTTTCGTGCAATTATTAAAATTTTAGTTTAACAAAGTAGGGTAAAGGCTACAATAAATATTTCAAATTTATGAAATGTTTATTAAACGTTTAAATGGATATTAAACATTTATAAATATTCTTTTTTCGACTTTTGCTTTTTAATGACTTATAAAGCTGCAATGATACGTTTATGAATTAGACTGTAAGTCTGTGAATTTGTTTGTAGCACTTAAAATTATTGTTCTAAAAATCCATAAAGCATAACGTCACCTAAAATACAAAATAACGCACACAGAAAGAAAAACACTCGGGATAAATCAAGTTTTTTAGGATTACTTTAAGTACGAGTCGTACTCAAAAATTCATGTACCAATAAAACTAAAACGTTCTCAAAACAATCATAAATGGGATTTCTTTCGAAAATCAATCTTGAAATTACTTGAAATTAGTACAAAACTCTTAAATCAAGTAAAAATAGATTAAACTTTTCGTTGTGTTTTACCCTCCGGCTTACGCATGTTTTGAATTTTTTTTCTCATTGAAAAAGTTCTGGCCAGACTCATGTGTACTACGAAGGGTTAAAAAGTCAATTTGAGCTCTTGCTTCTCATTTAGTTTATATTTTTGGTTAAATATGCACATAAGATTTCTAAAGTAAAAACCATATCGGGCCATATCAACTTATAATACTTGAATCAAGCGCATTTTGAGATTGATTTAATCTTAGTTTACTTATTTTAGGTACGAAAAAAATTTTATAATTCTTGAATAAACCACATTTTGAGATTGATTCAATCTTAGTTTTACTTAAATCGATCTCATTTTCGGATTATTTCAAGTGCGAAATCGGGATTGAATTTTGATAATTTAAGTATTTTACGATTAAAAATCCGTACTTGAATCAATCTTTCTGTACTTGATTCAAGAAAATCCGTGCTCACCGTTCTATTAATACCGCTTCGGATTGATATGAATACGGATGGATTGATTTTTCTTTTGAGTGCATTGAATGTCTGGCAATCTTCTCCAGAGACAGCTAGCATTCTTAAAAAATTTTCGTTGTGATAAACACAATCCCCGGGGACCTCACAGTGTCATTCAGACCGTACAATAAAGTAACATCGTCATGAAATTTGACTCGTGTAAATTTTATTTGGCTAGATTAATTTATAATTTATCACATATCTCAGAAGGTTTACTTCCGAAAAATTTCTTAAAACTTGTTAGAGGATATCATAGATTCGGCACAGCCGAATATTTCGCTCTTCTATGTTTTGTTTTTCTATCGGATTTTTGCAAGTGTTGAGTGATGCATTGGCCCGTGTAGCATTTCCATGCATAATTAAGTTTTAAAGTTTAACGCTTTTAATGATTTTACTTTTTTAAATATTAAGTTACCCGTTGACATTTTTCTAGTTCTCTTTATTTTTTAAATACAATTTTTTTTTATGTATTTTTCTTACTCCAAACCATTTAATTTTATCTGGCCATTTGTAGCAGTGAAATTCTTCAGAATTACATAAATTTTCTTCTATACAAATACGTGGGTATTTTTTAAATTACCTTCCCCCTTCTCAATGCTGATGGACTATATTTGGTTACTAGCATTCAAAAAACACTCCACGTTTTAGTGGCAATTTTGTTTATATTTGTTGCTTAAAGGTTGTTTTGATTGAATAATTTCCCTGGGCCAGTTTGATGAAAATTATTAAGTTTGCTGATTTAGCTAAAATGTTGAAATTGGCTAAAAGCATACTTCGGTTGAATATTTATCGTTGCCTTTTGTTGCCATGAGCTCATACAATAAGTGAGCAAGTGCCTGGTTAAAAGCAACAAATTTTAATTGAAAAATGAGTCATCAAAAATATGTAACGAAAAAAAAAAATAAAAAAATGTTTTATGAATTAAATCCATTTGCAGATTGTTAAGTTTCGAAAATTTGTATTGAAAACTGGCAAATACAACAAATGTGATTAAGTACATCAAAAAAAAAAAACAGAGTTTCAGTACATTTTTTTAATAAAACTGTTTGGAAGTTTTAAAATTATAACATGAGAAGCAATAAATAAAACTTGTTTGTTTTTGGCTGTACAAAAAAGTTCTCGACTAGCTAAAATGTTCTGACAATTATTCTTGGACAATTGAAGCACAGCCTGTAAAAGCCACTTTTTGCAAAATCTGTTTGTTGCAAATTATCGTTAACATAACTCTCTTTCACTGTTAAAACATCATATCACCCAAAATTATGCACCTTAACCTCTTCACAATGTTATACAAAGAGTCAGCCAGTGAAAGAACGTTGTAAGTAAGTAAAATTTTGATACAAACTTATGGTTTTGCAACGTGGAATAACGTTTTAAAAGCCGATTGCGTAGTGGAAAAACCTTTTAAACGACATTGTGCGATTTGTGGATATGAAACGTTTTTAACTAAAGAAGTTATAAACTGTGAATTTGCATGTTGTTTTGAATTCAAATTTGTTGATATTTTGCATAAAAATTTTTATTTTCATTAATTTTGATAATCTAAAAAAAAAATCAAAAAAAGGTAATCTTGCCGTTTAAAAACGTTTTTTTGCTCTCCTGAAAAATAAGAATTTTGTAACTTACAACGTTATTCGCGGCTGTGCTTCAATTTGTGATGCTGACAGGCGAATTGTATTTATTTTAAGGTTCCTGTGCGGCAGAGTTGTCACCATATTGCACCTACAAAAAAGACGGCGACATTGACGTTGCGGAGCATATGTTCTTCCAATGAGGGCGTTGTTCTAAGAGTAGGACCAATTACGCCGAAAAACATCATAGAGATGAGCAGGAGGAGAACTCGCAAAGTGTGGGGTGCAGAGAGTGGACCTTGATGAAACATAAATAGCGGGCTTACACGAAAGCTACAACACTTGGCGGGGTGAAATGGCCACCGAAGGAACCCCCCGAGGTAATGCGAAAGCGGTCCCGAGTTCGTTTTAACTCCCTAACCCAGCATTTACACGTGAAAGTAATTTCATGAAAGTCGCAATACACTCACAATTTTTCACTAACACATTTACATTTTTTTACTTTCAGCCCAACTTTCAGCTTGCTTTCAATGAAAATTTCAAGAAAGCGATTTTTTGACAATTTCATGAAAACAAATGACAATAAACTAAGCAGTGTTGCCTATTTAAAATTTGCATTTGAAATTTCAGGATTGTGTTAAATTATAGTTACAAAAGCAACTTGTTTTGGACGTATATATAAAGAATTTTAATATATTTTTTAACTACAATTATTTGAAACACAACTATTCTTATTAAAGTGGATAAATATTAGGAAAATAAATAAAAATAAATATTAATTGGAACGAATGCCTAAAGTTCGGCGTGAGTATTTGTCTTGGCAACTCTGAAATTACAAATAAGAAAAACAATAAAAATGGAGGCAAAATTAAGCAATAAACAAATTATTAAATTAATAAATTTGTACCGATCCCACCCCATTTTGTGGGATATGAACCACAAATCCTACAGAAGGAACGACATTAAAAAAAAATCGTATGAAGCTATTGCAAAAATTATTAAAATCCTTGTCGTCGTCTTCCCACAGTAGGTCTCTCAGTAAATTCGCTTCCACATCGAATTCACATCTTTTTATTAATAATGGCTTAACCCACTGCCTCCTATTTACTGATTTTTTTATTTTCATATCTTTTTTTTTGTTTTGGTTTTCAATTTCTAGTTTTTTTAGTTCTAAAACTAAAACAATTTTTGCCACTTTGCGCTTTGACGACATTTTTCAAATGAACTTTCACTTTCCTGTGTAATCGAACAAGAAATTTTCAAGAAAGTCGTCTATTTCATTGAAATTTTTACTTATAATACGTATACAGAAATTTCATGAAAGAACTTTCATGTGTAAAGGCAGTGTAAGGTAACCAGGATGGTTTTGAGTCAGTATATTCTGAGTGACCCAGCAAAAATTTTTTTAAATTTTAAAGCAATCCTTTTTTGCTTCAAAAAATTACTGCCTTACTCTACTGCTGTAAGATAAATCCTACAATTGTTAAATGCGATGCTAAATACTAAAAGTGATTCGCTGTTTATTCGTTCTTTTAAGATTACATTTTCTACCGCTGTATTGAAGCAGTGATATCATTTATTTTTTTGATAAAAAATAAAAATTTTTAACTTAATTTAACAAAAATCATACGTAATTATTATAAAACTAAAAAATCATGTAATATTTCCTAGATGTGTAAGCACTTCACTCCGAATTCTCCCTTACCTTACTGCTTCCGAGGAAGAATTTGTTTTTGCTGGGGAGCAAGCCCGACATATCGATTAAGAGTCGGGTTTAAAGTCTCGTAATGCAAAGATTACTTTAATTCTTATCCCATACAAAATATACTTAATCAGCCTATAATTTGATAAAACTTAATGCTGATAAAATTATTATTTTAATGTTGCAAAATTTAAGTAAAAAATATAAATGAATTTCGAAACGATTGTAGAATCTTCCTTTATATATGACCTTGCTCTTCTTTAAATAATGCCTCTAGATTTAAATATTCTCTGCCTTAAACTGAATGTTGCTTAGTTATAGATATCACTTGTGCTGATGTTTGTAAAGCATCACTAAAAAATCAATTCATCCATCCGTACTTAAATCAAGCCTAAGTGGTGTCAATAGTACGGTTAGTACGAAGTTTCTTCAAACAAGTGCGGAATGATTGATTTAAGAACGGATTATTCAATTGCAAATTACTAAACCTAAACCATATTTAAACTTCGATCCATACAAAACATAATCCGGAAACTGACTA
Source organism: Pollenia labialis (assembly GCA_949318255.1). Classification (NCBI taxonomy): domain Eukaryota; kingdom Metazoa; phylum Arthropoda; class Insecta; order Diptera; family Polleniidae; genus Pollenia; species Pollenia labialis. The sequence continues at coordinate 118,010,444 of OX439139.1, read as the reverse complement.
ACCATGTGCACATAGTGAACGCTGTTACACATGTTTTACAGTGTTGTATATCCCTTTGTTTACAGAAGGGTTTTTTCCTGCTTTGATGTATTCAACTAAAAAATATGTAAAAAATAGAAATCGAGAATTTTTCCTTCCTTTTATAAGTAATTTTATTTTTTAAACGTGAAAATAATGTATGTTTTTATTACGGTAGTGTTGTTTCTACAACAGACAAGTAAATCGTTTTCCCTCATTTTGCAGTGTTGTTGTTGTATCTTCAACAAACTTCGTCACATATTAAGATGACATTAATAAGTTCTCTGGAGGAAAAAATAGCATTCATTAAAGCTCTAAAAACAACAAAGCTCCTGGTCTAGATTACATCCCTCCAGAATTATTAAAGGTAGACCCAAGAACAAGTGCCAAGATTGTACACCCCAGAATCGTTAGGTTTTGGTCATCAGAAGATACTAAAGAGGGCACTATAATCAATCTTTCCAAAAAAGGGGATTTATCCAATTGTAAAAACTGGCGGGGTATAACACTACTTTGCATTATTAACAAAATTTGTGCCCATATAATTAGTAAAAGGTTAGTGAATGCTCTTGAACCGCATTTAAGAAAAGAACAAGCCGGTTCTTGTCCTCAACGGTGTTGTATAGACCACGTGAATACCGTTCGCGTAATAATCGAACATTCGGTGGAATGGCGTCCACCTTTCTACCTCACCTTTATTGACTTTGAAAAGGCGTTTGATTAATTACAACACGAGGCCATATTGAATGCGTTGGAATGTAAGGGAGTGCCGTCCAAAATCATAAACTTAATCAAGGCGATGTATTGTGGTGCAAGTTGTCGCATCTAATACAGCCAAAACTTAAGTGTTAGGATTTCGGTAATGACGGGTGGTAGACAATATACGGGTACCAGACAACAAACTTAGTAACGCGGCTCCAAGTAACACAGGAATAACATGGGGTCTTCACGGAATATTATATGACTTAGATTATGGCGATGACCTTTGTCTTTTCGCTTATAGAAGCTCCCATGCCATCTAAATTAGAAGAACTATGCAATGTTGCGATCGAGTGCGGGCTAACGATTAATGTCTATAAAACAAAAACGATGTGCATCAATACGACTACGAACAGGCCTTTTACTTTGTACGCCACAGAAATAGAATCAGTATCCTCCTTCACTTACCTCGGGAGCATTATTTCTTGCAGTGGTGGTTTTAGTGAAGACATAAAAGCACGTCTAAATAAGGCTAAAGCTGCCTACGGTGTTCTCGGTTTCTCAATCTACCTCTATATACAGAGACACTAAAATAAAAATCTTCAATGCCAACGTAAAGCCTGAACTTCTTTACTCATGCGAAACGTGGAATCCATCCAATCGCTAATTGCAAATAATGCCGGCGTTTGTGAATCGTTGCCTACGTAGAATTCTCCGTATATTCTGGCCTAATTCTATCACAAATAGTGATTTGTGGGTTATAACCAGTCAGACACCTATTCATGTGGAAATAAAGCGGCGCAAATGGTCCTGTTTGAGACACTCCCAACGGAAATCGCCAGATGATATAACAAGGCAAGGCATTGAATGAACACCTCAGGGAAGCCGAATAAGGGAGCTACAATCAAAATCCTAGCGCAAATTAGTGGAGTTGGAATCTGCGGAGGCTGGAGTATCCTGGAATGAAATAAAATCTATCGCTACAGACAAATCCAGATGGAAGACATTCGTTGAGGTCCTATGCTCCTAAAAGGAAATACGGGACAATATACATATAATAAGTTCTCTGAAAATAATACTTTTACCTTGTAATTTTACTCTCTGAGTGGAGGGCCAAAGAAAAGTTTAGCAGTGTTAGTACAATGTATGCCAGGGCAAAATAAGACTTTTTTACTTACTGCCTATTTAACGATTTCGAACGTCAACAGGCTGTTAGTTTCAGAAATTTGAAATTGATATAAGAATTTTAGTTTTGTTTATGATTTGGTTTGTACTATGTGTACTTGAATTTGTTTTAACTAAAGTATGGTTTCCACAACACAAGTGATTATACCTGTAGGTCAATTTATATGAAAATTACTCAGTTTTTTGAGTCCTTTTCATATAAGTTTTACTACACGTTCAATCACTTGTATTGTTGAAACCGCACTCCTTTCACCAAAATCGCTTAAGCGACAAATCAAAATTTTACAGGAGAAGGTTTTTTTTTTATTATTTCATAAAAATTTTGTATGAAAGTTGTCGCTTAAGATTCAATTGTTTTTGCTACCTTATGTGACCACGATAATTAAGGAGATGATGCGAGTGTTGTCAATAAAGACATTTATTGAAAAAAATACGAATATTGAAAATGATCTCGCTTAAGATTTTTTTTGTGGTATGGGCTCGATTTATGTCGCAAATATGGCACTAATTAAGGTTTTTAATAACGGCGCGATGTATTCATTCACTAAAGAAACCAGCAGGACCATAGTAATATAATTATGAATTTCAAAATATTCTCTTATAATATTCAGAACAAAAATTCTAAATTCTACCTTCTGATACCCAAGTTGTCATTCAAAATTATAACAACTAAGCCATGAATTATGCCTATGGCCATTGTTTGAAAATAAACACTAAATATCGCTCCTTAGTTGTCGGCTCAGTAGATTCCCAACAAACACGAAGTCAAACCTTTGAAATGACTTTATCATTTGACGTCAAACACAATTCTCAAACGTTTTTCTACTGTTTGATTGATAATCATTTGAAAATTAACATTTGACATCAAATGTTTTATCAATTCTGTGTCTAATTATCTTTTCTGTGTCTAATTTCAATTCTGTGTCTAGTTATCTTGTCGTAAATCACAAAATTGTAAATTTAACAGATCTATCTATCTGCGCAAACCTCATGTCTCTATCTCTTACGGTTAATGAAATATTACGAATCTATTTTGTTGTATATCCACTTTTGCGAAAAATTTAATGCGTTATAATATCATATGTAGCATAATTGTGGATATACGACAAGAAGCGTGTGAAAACTTTCAATTATAATTATATCAGGCATGGTACAAAAAATAAACAATCTTATTAATACAACTGTTATTTTAACATATTTCGTTTTATATGTAAAGAGTTTTTTTTTGGATTTAGTACACAACGGTTATTTATATTGATGGAATTATTGTTATATTGCTTAAATTATTTTATTGTTTAGCAATTAAAGGTTAATTTTTCTGGGTGGTCCAACCATAATGCACGATGTTCATTGTAATTAAAACAAAAAGTTTTCAGAGAATTATCTTAATATTTTTTATTATTATAGAAGGATCTATGACAATTATGTGTAAGAAAAAATATCGGCCAAATGTTCGCCGCGGCTTTGGGAGCATACCTCTGGCCGATGGTCCATATTTTCAATGGCTCTGAGACATAATTGAGGTTCAATGTTCTTAATGTGCCTAATTATCTAATCCTTAAGCTCTTGAATTGTTCTTGGTTTATTGACGTACACTTTTTATTTTAAATATATCCAAACAAAGAAGGCCAACGGTGTCAAATCACATGAACTTAACGGCCAATTAACATGGCTATTGAATTCCTCGAGCAAAAGAGCCATTGCTTCGTTGGAACTACTAATCGTCCCGCTCCATATCCTCAATTTGTGGCAACAAGAAATCTGTTATCAGCTCGCGATAGCGAACACCATTTACAGTAACTGCTTGGCATACCTCATTTTCGAAGAAGTACGGCCCGATAATGCCTACCGCCTGGCCATAAACCGCATCAAACATGCATGCACAGGCCCTTTCACCTTTCTTACAGAGCCGGTTTGCTGAAATATGCGCACAATTCTCCCGATTGTGGACAAATTTGATCGATTATGATGACCAAAAAAATCAAGTTGTTCACGAAATGTATTTTTGATTTGAACACCCATTTTCGTAAAAGGCTGCTCAATTCTGTACCTCTCTATGGTGAATTTGACACTAATACAAAGAAATGTTAAATTAAGTTGGACAAAAGTTTGACGTTAAGGTGTGGCTCACAATTTACATCGTACATTATGGTTGGACCACCTTTTAGTAATAATAAACCCAAAAAAATATTCATACATAAGAAAATTCGATAAGATGATATAAAATCTATAACTATACGAAAATATATTTGTCACTAGCATAAATTCGTTTCGAAAATTATTACAAGTGAATTTTCAATATTGCTGGGATACTACCGATATTTTCTACTATCGATCTTCTTACCAGGCTACAGTGCTTTGGTTTAAGTATGAGAATGAGACTTAAGTATGCACGCACGTTACTTTAGATGACAGCATTTGCTAAATTGATAAGTACCTTTCTGAAGGAACCGAAGTTGCAGGGACTTTAAGATATTTTATTGCAACTTTAGATAATTTTCTAAAATGGTTTTGATTCTCAACCCAAAAGGTAATCAATCTAGCGGACTTATCCTCTAATGGTCGTTCATTGTTTTGTCCTCCAACAAAACAATTTTTAATGAAAAATTTAAACGTATTTTGCTTAATTTAACCATATTATTGTTACCGACAACTATATTATGGTTAAAATAGTGCTCCATCAAGAAGTGACAATAATATGGTTTAATTAAGCAAAATATGTTTAAATTTTTCTTTACAAATAGTTTTGTTGGAGGTGACCATATTTTAACATGTTTTTTTCTCTGGGTGTATGTAAACATGTACAAATTTCGACTTAAAGGCCTTTAATTAGCAGTAAAAGAGTACAGCTAAGCAAGCCATACCTCTTACCATCTTGTTGTTTGTATTCATTGCTGGAATTCAGCGCGTATTAATAATAGCAAGAAAAAACTTGCAGCAAAAAACTGTGTGTGCATAGTTGCTTTTACATGTCTTCATAGCTTTATTTTAAATAATAATAATATCGATATTGATATTTTTCCTATCGCTATTTTCGATATTTTAAGACTATCGATTGTTTTCCAGCACTAGCGTATACGACAAAATTAAATAATGTTTTGGGACGTGACATTTTTGTGTATGAAAATTTTAACCTGAAGATTCGGGTTACCAAAAAAAAAATTTTGTTAGATACGTCAAGATAACTTCGGCGCGACGAAATGTTAAATTCAAATCAAAACGAAACTTGTCAATACTCAAGCGAAAAATAAATGTTAACATTAAAAATGGCGTTTAAAGTTAAATTTTTCTAATTTGTGGTAAAATGTTTTTTTATCTCTGGTGAAAAATAAAAATTACTTTGTAGTTACAATAATTAATAATACGAATAAACAAAAAAAAAAAAAAAAAAAAAAAAAACGGGAAAGTGGAGAAATAATAAGTTTTTTGTAGGATAGCGGTGCTACAATACTCAAAACAAAAGGGAGCCAATTATTTCGTTTTTGCAAGAATTAGAGGACGGAAAGAACATTATTTCACATTTTCGCAATGTTGCCGAATGTTAATCTCACAGTTTATTAAAATAAATAATGAATTTTACTTAAAAAAGTAAAATATTTTTATTTATGTTCCACATTGTATTAAAATTCACATTTGAAAAAAAATTGGAGAATTACGTTTGAAAGCAAGTTGAAAAAAAATCATTAAACGTTTGCCGTTTTAAATTGAAAGTGACCTCCCTTGTTTATTGGGTAAAAATAAATAAGTTTTTGTTGTGTATATTAGGGCGGGTTGATTTGTATGGATGAAAAAAAATGATAAACCGTATTGCAAAAACGTAATCTACTTAAAATTCTAAGAAAATTCTTCAAAGAAACCATGGGTCTAAAATCAAAACCTAATCCGCGCTTCACGACTTGAATTTTTTTTTACTTTGGTGAAGATTTTTTTAATGTAAAAAAAGTTAAAGTGTAGAAAAATGTAAAGTGCAAAAGAACTAACTTAGTAAAAAAAATTTTGTTGGATGTAGCATCACCTGCGTGAAGTAAACAATACAATACTTATATATTGGAAACTATAGCAACTACAGCCTACAACATTTTAGAACAATAACTAATCTGTAAGAAAAATTTTAGAGTTTTGTTACTATGTAGAACAAAATAAATACATGTTTTAACTACACTGTGCTAGTTGAAAAATCAGAAAAGCCGGGCAATGGCTGAATCCAATGGTGCTAACCGTTTTTTTTTTAGGTTAGCTCTTGTTTTCGGGATATACCGTTATTTCGATAATGGAGGAGGTGGCACAACATATGTTCGGGTAACTCAAAAACGCTTATGGAAAAATAAAAAAACCGAAATATAAATAAAATAAAATTTTCTTTTAGAAGAGTAAAACTTTTTCCAAGCTACGCAGTCGCTACTCCTGGGCATTTATGGGACTTTTTCTTCAATATATTACTAGTCTGCATTGAACATTTTGTGTGGGAGCCCCCTTAAGGAATGGAGATAGCGGGTTGGTATGTTACAGATAAATGATTAAGATGAAAAATAAAGTGGGGTTGGTCATACATTTGACCCATCTACGGGCATCCTAGGCGCTGCAGGGGCCAAATTTAAAAATTTCATTGAACGTCCATATTTAGTTATTTCAATAAACTAAACCGTTTTTGATTTACGCGAACATATCGGGATATCTCGAAAACCAAGGCTAAAAACTGCTAGCACCACTGGATTCAGCGTACCCGAATTAGGTTAAAACTCCAGGTGCCCAGCTTGACTCAAAAAAGTGTAAATTTCTTGCTCAGTGCTATTAAATTGTATTTAATTACTAGGGGTGGCGAATCACACCGTGTATTAGCTAGCAATGAATAAACCAGAGTTAACATAGTATTTTTGGGACTAAGCCTTGCTTTTTTTTTTGCAAAACTAAATGCTTCTTAAATCACACGGCAGCCCGCTCTCAATGGCTGTCAAACACAAGCAAAATGGTTCAGGTCATAAACCTATAACAGGGGTCAACTGACAGATGCCTGTTGACGGGAGCAGTGTTGCCCTTGCAGTTAATTGGCGGGAAATAAAAAAGGAACGGAGTTTTTAACACACCCTCGTAACATGCCACTATATTTTTGCACATTTTCCCAATGCAATTCAAACGTTTTTTCTTCATTCAAAAATATTTTCCGTTTTCTTTTATTTCTAGGCTTAAACTAATTCTATTTCCCTTTATTTTTATTTTTACTATTTTTTTTTTCTTTTTGCAGATTACAGCAGCGTTAAGGCAATGCGTATATTAAATGCCGAACTTGCCGATACTCTGGGTAATCTCTTATCAAGGGTCTGTGCTAAATCTCTAAATCCACGACAAATTTATCCTCGTATCCACACAGCACAACTGCGCGATATTTTAAAAACGGATAGTGGAAAGCATTTGTGGGATTGTTTAGAACAACTCGATGGTAAGTGTTTTTTGTTTTAATTCTTATTTTGTTTCTTAGAATGAATGTGAATGGGTCAAGTGCTTTAAAGAATTTTATATTTTTACTAACAGACTGCATAAATAGTTTATTTTATGTTCTTTAAACTTTTTATCTTGTTCGTTCTGTTTATTTGCTTTAAAGCTTTATTATAGATGCTATTGGGTGTTTGGTGCTTTTTTGTGTTTTTACTTCTTTTTTGTTTGTATATTTATTTTTTTACATTACAAACTGAGAAAAAAAATATAGTTAGATGTGGGAACGGAGACAACTTTTTTAGTATAGTTGCAGTAAATTTTTAAATATTATGGTTTCTTAAATTATAGTAATTTCTTCCGCAAACCTTTTTATGATTTAATTAGTGCCTTTCATATCTATCACAATCATATAATCATTATTGTGTCTATTTTTTTGTTTTGAAAATTGAACAGTTATATTTTGCTGTTTTTATCATATTTTGTTTTTGAATACCATGTTGTGTTTCAACCACCATGCAATTATTTGTGCCAAACATAAGCCAAAATATGCGAATTTAGAAACTTCTATATATGCACAATCAAAAGAAAAATCAATCGACCCGTTCTAAAATCAATCCGGAGCGGAATCAATAGTAAGGTAAGGATTTTTCTGAATCATGTACAGATTCAAGTACATAAGGATTATTCCAATGCGAAATACTTAACTTATCCATATTTAATCCCGATTTCTACCTTGAAGTAATCCGAAAATGAGATTGATTTAAGTAAAATTAAGTTTGAAACAATCTCAAAATGCGCTTGATTTAAGTAAAATTAAGTTGATTCAATTCCGAATTCGTACTTGAAATAATCCGAAAGTGAAATTAGATTGATTCCTTTCTAAAACACTTAGCCCAGAGAACCATAGGCAAAAGGATTGATTTACTGACCCGTTTTAAATCTAACAGAATTTCAACTATAAAACACCAGCATTATGGCTGACGTGGTTTCTACACTGAAAGAATTTTCTTCGCAATACCAATGAATTTTAACATTAATCCCATGAAAAATTTCATTAAAAAGGAACCTATGCAGCGCTTCGTTGGATCAATGAAACCTGTTTCATTAAAATGTATTTAATGAAACATTACATTAGATCTATGCATATTATTCATTGGATGATTACTTCAATAAAGTAAAAAAATTTTTAAATTCGACTCGTGCTTAAAGTAAATCTTTATTTATCCCGAGTGTTTTTCATTCTGTGTATGTATATCAGAGCTGTAAATGAATCATTCATTTTTGATTTTAATTCGTTACGAATTAGCTTAATTTTGAATTAATTCTTTTCATAAGAAAAAGGATTTGAATGAAGTTTCAATCATTTCAAACGAGTTAAGCAGAAATGAATTTCAATTCGTTTCCAATTCAATTTGACAAATTCAAATAAATTTTTCTAATTCATTTGTATCAATTCAAAATCAATTCAATTCAAATGAATCTGTAAAAAGAATTGCAATTCATTTGAATTGGAAACGAATTGCAATTCTTTTTACAGATTCATTTGAATTGAATTGATTTTGAATTGATACAAATGAATTAGAAAAAAGAATTGGCAATTCATTTCCAACTCATTTGAAATGAAATTTGAATTGACTTTGTAAGTAAATCTACAGTAAACATCACTGTCGTTTTGCTAATCAACTAATTTTTTTGTGAAAGATAGCAAGCTCGTTTTGTATGTCACCTAGTAAAGTCCAAAGACAAAAAAATTCTTAGATTTGAAATCCTAATGATATACTGGAATTGCCAGTATCGGTAGAATACGAATTGAATTATTAGTTATCGGCGAAAATTCTATTTGAATTGTTTTTATTTATTTGCTAAAAGAAACTTAAATTTTTATTTTTTATCAAATAGTGTGAAATATTATTAAAGGTGTGTTTAACAAACATTTTTTGTTTAAATAATCCCTTATTTGTAAATTGTAGAAAATTACTTTTTTTTTTAAATTTTCAATCGAATTTTAAAGATTTTAGCAACTTCTCAACATAACAATTTTTGCTGTCAATGCTGTGTTCGTTTACTCTAAATTCTTACTACTTTGCTTCAATTGGCAAATTAGTTTACTTTTTCTATTGAAAACTTCTAACTGCAACAATAATAGTATTCTGTTGATGGCTTGATTAACTATCATTTATATTTATAATCACTATAGGGGATTCTATTTGCTCCAAAGTATTCAAGTTGGTTTATACGCTTTACAAAATTAAATTTCAGTTTGGTAATAAAACTCTGTTTATTCTATTATAAAATTTTTTGTTTCGTTAAATGTTTGAAATCTGATTGTGTTCGAATAACACAAATGTATGGTTGTCTGATTAATGTTACGTTTAAACGTAGTCATAGAGAAATCTTGCATTCCCGAAATTTTGTATTTCCGAAAATAACTTTGATGGGCAATTGGTTAATTTGATACTTTTTAAGGTTAAGATCTCTTAAATATAGTCAAATTGATAAATGGATCTACAAATAATATATAAAAAAAGTTCAACTATCTAGTGTAAATAGGATCCTTCCTTTTTACCACAAAAATGTACCGATTAATTTTGAATTTACAAATAGTTTGTCTTTTTGTGCTTGGTACTTTTTCAAAATTTTTTCATTTTACCAATTAATTCTAACTTAAAAATGCAGGTGTAAACTAGAGGTCTGCAAGAATAAAGAAAAAGCAATTTCAACACACTCATTTGTTTTTTAATTACAATGTGTCGATCACCCATTGATAACGAAACAAATGAAAAAATAACCAGAGACAAAACAACAAAAACTCATTCTATTCAGTCAACTCAAGTCAAATGAGTAAATTATTCAAATATAATTTGAATGTAAAATATGTGTACCTACACATTATGTATGTATGTGTAAGCTTAACTCTTATAAATAAAAGAAGCCACAAGCTTACACACATATTATGGCAAGGTATTCAAATAAATGCATGCACATTCAATAATTCAAAAATTATTTGAATATTTTTTGTAAACTTGCTCTCTCTAACGGGTCATTCCAATGTTTTGTTATTTTTGAATTTCTCTCATATTCATTTACAGTAAACAAGTTTTTTATTCAATTCATTCATTCTTATTTTTGTATATGGTTTACTCTCTTCTTATATTTTTGAATGTTTTATAATTGAATAAATGTTGTGCACTTTGAGTAAAGGCAAACAAGTGAGTTATTCAAAGCAGACCTCTAGTGTAAACAAACGAATTTTTTTTATTTTTAGTTTAGGTTATGTTTTTTGTTTGAACTAATAAGTTGTTGAAAGTTCCTCTCAAAGTAATAACATTACTAATTTTATGTAAATTTTATTTTTAATCGCTATTATTATTTGTTTTCTTTACCATAATTCATCATATTTTTCTGTACATTTTCCTTGTTTTTTTTCTGTAAATAATTTTCTTTTTCTGCTGTAAATATGCTTTATATAAAAACATAAATTAATATTATAAAAATGTTGGAAAAATCTTTAACTTAAGTATGCTTTGATATTGTGTAAATAAGCGTTGTGTAAAAAATCTGCTTTATGTTATTTGTACTTTAGCCTGTAATAAGATTAAATGAAAACAAAATAAAAGTAAAAGTATATAAAAAAAACTTAAACTTAATATAATAAAACAATTTATAATGAATGTTGCACAATGTTAGTAGTCAGTCTGCTTTTGGCACTAATAATACTACTGCTTGTACCATCACTGCAACACTACCACTACTTCTACTATGTACTCCTACTTCTACTACTACTACTACAGTTAAGCTGCTTAAGCAGCAATGAATATCCTTTTTGCGATAATTGCATAAACCACTAACTACCGACTATCACCACTGGAACAGCAACATTATTGTTTTATTATTAACAATTTTTATTTTGTTATTTTTTCGTTGTTGTCTATTTTTTTTTGTTGTTGCATGCAGCTAACCAACGAAATAAGTTTTTTTTTGCTCAATGTTTACTACTAACATCAATCACCATTCATCTATCCTTTTGTCATTATTCGTCATTATCATGATAATCACAAGCAGTTTGAATGTATTGCAGCACCTACTGCTTCAAGTGGCAGTGAACTAGAAGTTGGTGCAATGTGGGGCAAAACTTATGAACGATTCGAAAAACGAAATAGCATTTCCATTTTCTTTATCTAGGGTATATTTTATGAGAGCCATTCGATATTTCACCGGACACCATTGTAGGTACCATATCCGGGTACCGTTACATTGATATCCCAACGTATAGGCATTCCTTGTAGGTGCATTTTTTTTGGTTTTATGTATTTATTTAATCACGGTCTATGGACTTAAATCCTTACAGACCAATAAAATAATCTACATTTTATTACTGAACTAATGGTTTCCATTCAAGAACAAAATAAAGTTACGTTTTAAAATATTAACAATAAAATTATAGAAATCATTAAAAGTTTTGCATAATCTCCTCATTACACTGCCCGAAATTTCGAAAATCCGTTTTACATACCTGCACGAACATTTGGTATTAGAAGACCCCTAGTGAAATTTGATGCAAAAAATATTCGTAGAACATTTTAACCCTTAAAAGTGCCGTTTTAGTGTACTTTTGTGCCCCTTAAAATGAGGTTTAGAGGGTTAATATATTCTAAGAAAAGAATCGCCATACGATTCTACTGAAGACATCTAAAATTATTTGTTAGTTCAGAAGTACATTTAGTATATTTTTTTGACTTGTACCAAACGCCTTTTCAAAAAATTCAAAAATGTTAGGGGACCATATTTCGGGAGCCCGTGCTTACTTTTCAAAACCCTTTTTTTTCCTAAGCTTATCCCGCGAAGCTTTATGCTTGTCTGCAGGAAAGAAACCAGAGTCTCTGGCGGGAATCGAACCCGCAACCCCGGCGCTGATAGACTAGCTCGCTACCAGCTAGTCTACCGGGGCACTCATGGCAGATTTGCTCTACTAGTAGTACACTTTCATTTCGTGTTGCAAGTGTTTTTTTTTTGTTGCGCAGTGTTATAAGACACCAGCAGAATCGTCGTCATTATTCTGCTTCAAAACATTAATATATTTACGCCCAATTTTACCAAGTTCAGTCATAATTAACTGTCAAAAACCAATTGTTAAAAAAAATTATTTAATAAATCGAATTTGGGAATTTTTCCTTCTTTTTATAAATTATTTTATTTTTTTAAAATGAAAATAATGTTTTTATTTCGTCTTGTTGGTTTGTTTTCGTTTCTACAGCAAAATGAGACGAATAAGTTCTCTGAGAATAAAACGCGCACTTTGTATATTTATTCTCAGAGTGACACAACAAAAGATATTTGCACTTAGTTCAAGCTTTTTTTTTAACTTGATTTAAGATTTGGCTTTCGAAAATTATCCCATTTTTGCATTATTTTAAGTATTTTAAAGTATTATTCGTACTTAAATTTTAAGTATGACTGATACTAAAATAAAGTGGAACAAATTTAGTAGGAGTTTTTTCTTTCTGTGTATGATCTTTAAGAATGGATGTAAAATACTAATCTTTTCTACACTCTTGTGGGGACTCTCTCTTTTATCAATTAAATTAAAAATCGGACTGCATGTGCGAAAACTACAGATTTATTACTGTTTTTTTTTTAAATCAACCCACTGTGTACCGTTGAAGCATTTGCAATATTTTATAATCGTTCCTTTAGTTGCTGCTTTATTCATCTTTTCATTTTCAAAATAATGCAATCTCCGTTTATTTAAGTCTCTCACTGCTTGTAAATCTTAATAATAATTAAGGAAATTCCTTTGCATAACATCTCACATAGCTGCTAAAATGTTGCATGGAAAGATGAAATGAGAGGAAGAGAGTGTTAAACTGTTTCCTAATCTATTAACTAACTAAAACAATTTGCCTTTTTATATACTCTTTTACGTATGTATGAATGTGGCCCTTTCGCTGTGCTCGTCCGGCCAACACCCACCGCAACTTAACCAACATTTATCTTTCAATATTATGGCAACAATTTAATAATACCGACCACTTTGCTACTCCTCCCTATCAACAATTTGCTGCATACAGCCAAGTGCACTCAACACTATAATGATGGAAAATTTAATATGGTCGCGGATTGTGTTATGACAACGTTACATGCTGCAAATAGTTTCTTTGAAACCTCACGTCCATGGGAATTGAAGTTGAAAACTATTACAGGGAGTGCGAATAGAATTAAAATACCCATTCCACAGTGCGATGAAAATGACTTGAGGCTTGAAACTATTATGGCCATGACAATGGATACTTTACGTCTGTGTGGCATTGTTTTGCAGCCCCTGCTGCCGCAAATCGCAACCAGGCTTTTGGATAAATTGGGTGTACCATGGAATCAGCGTTTATGGAAGAATTTGAAGGACCATTTTGGTTTGGTGGCCAACAATGTAAGAGAGCCACTCATGGAAGGTTCCATATCACGTGCCGATGCAATACTCTTCAAACGTATTAATCCACCAGACGATGACGATGATCAACAACAAAAGCAGCTGCAGAAAACTAAACAAAAACTGAAGAAAGGCCAAGGAAAGAAAACGAATCTGAGGAAAGATGTAGCAGACAAAAAATTAGCACGATAGTGCCACTAGAAAAAAGCGATTGCAATAAATTTTCCTGCTCCTGCTCCTGATATTCATGATGACAGTTGCGTGTTTAGGTTTGTGTTTGATTAACTACAATCTGATGGCTGACTTTGCTGCTGGTGTTCCTTATTGGTTAAATGTTCTTTACAATTTTCTTCTTCTTTTAACTGGCACGTAATGAAAAATTGTTTCTTATTTATATTATTTAACTTTATTTAAGTTTTCCTTTCCTTTACATTTTTTTTTTGTTCTCCCGTTTCATTTGTTTTAATATAAATATTTATTATATTGCTAAAAAAATCCAAACAGCAAAAAATAAAAGTAAATATTGTAAAATTGCGTGTTTCCGTTTAATGCACGTAATTCTTATAAAATTTAATTTTATTTTGAAAAAACAATGTTTCATTTATTTAGAGAGTAGAAAAAAGAAATAAAAACAAAATTACGGTAAGTTACAAGTTTGGTCATAGAAAAATAATAGAAACACTAGGATGAAACGTCAATAACGTTTGATGAGGTCTGCACTGTATAGTGTGCGGCACAAAGTTCCCGAGTATCCGCCAAGTATCCAAACAACTTGGTGATATTCCAGAGCAAATGAAACTTCGAGTTCGTTCTCTCAGATACATATGTATGTAGGTTAGTAAGATAAAGCGCCAAATACCTACCAACTATCGAAACACATTCGAGATATTCCAAAGCATAAAAAAAACTTGAATTTTAATAAAAGAAATCAATTTGTTCAAAAATTACATTCCTGTTGGTTATTTTCAAAAAACGATATAAAACGCTATTTCTTTGTGACTAAAAATTAAATGAAGATTTCAAGGGAATATAATTAATAATTTTACACAATTTAATTTCAAAACAATTAAAGCAAATGAAAAACGCGATTCAGTATACACTCAAAATAAAAATCAATCCGAAGTGGTATCAATAGTACGGATTTTTTTTGAATCAAGTACAGAAAGATTGATTTAAGTACGATTATTCAAGTGCGAAATAGTTAGCTTATCTATTTGTAATCCCGAATTCGTACTTGAAATAATCCGAAAGTTTCAGTGTATTTATCAAAAATAAAAATTGGGAATTTATCACGTCACACAGTGGATAATATAGGGTGTTTGCATCTCATAAATGTTACAAAATAAAATTATTCGTAAAATAACTATGTTTTTTTTTAAATTTTAACACTACAGAAAATGAATTTAATAACCCACAATCAGTTACTGTAATAATTTTATAAGTGTACACTGTGCAAGTTGAAAAAATAGACAAGCCGGGCACATAACGTTTTAACATAATTCGGGTACGCTGAATCCAATTTCGCTAATCGTTTTTTATGTTCGCTCTTGTTTTAGAGATATACCGTCATTTCGAAAATGGAGGAGGTTGCACAAATAAATTCGCGTAACTTAAAAACGGTTTAGTGTATTCAAATTACCAAAAATTCCGCAATAAAACTTTCTTTAAGAATGGCAACATTTTTTCTAATATGTACAGTCGTTTTAAAAAAACATTTTTTTTTAGAAAAAAAAATTATTTTTTTTTTATCAAAATTTCGAAATTTTTATTTTTTAAAAATTCATAAAAAAACAGCTATTCTTTTAATTTTTTTCAGACGAATAATATTTCTAATGCGAAATTAATTAAAATTTATTGATGATTTTTTATTCTTGACTGACCTGAGGTGTTTTACGGACAGGTCACCCTTACATGTTTCGATTGCAACCATTTAATCTATTCAGAGGTGCTTGCTTTCATGTTGTGAAATTCCTTGCTTCATGAAAATAATTTAATAAATATTAAATTTGATGAACTTAAGCCTCATTAAAATATTAAAATTTGGATTAAAAACCATGGAACAGTTCAACAAAATAACCACAAAACTAATAATATATTTCTAATCTGTATTGACAATTTTGTATGGGAGCACTTGAGAAATGGACTTACCGCGTAGGTATGTTAGAAATAAATGATTTAGATGAAAAATAAAGTGGGACATCTTAGGCCGTGGGGGAATTTATTAAACCGCCATATTTGTATGGTTGGAATTCTTAAATAATGCTGATTTAATTTTCAAAAAAAAGAAAAAAAAAAAAAAAAAAGTAAAATAAAAAAACAACGGATGTAAAAATTAATAATTTCAAGTGCACATTGATGCATGCCTTCATTGCAATTGGCAGCGTTGCCAGAATTAAGGTTTTATCTTATTTTTAAAGATTTTTTGACCAAAATAAGATTTGAAGATTTTTTTTCTCAAATTAAGATTTTTTATTTTTAAAAAATAAAGATTTTATGTGCTGTTTTCACAACACAAGTGACTGAACGTGTAGGTAAATTTATATGGGAAACACTCCAAAAACTGTGTGCTTTTCATATAAATTTCACTAAACGTTCAGTCACTTGTGTTGTGAAAACAGCACATTAAACTTTAAGTTTGTACAAAATACATAATTTTTTACAGTGTTTTTAAACAGTAAATTTTTAAACCAATGAGGTTTTGTATCATATTTGATGTCTTACTAACACACTTTTAAGCCCATTGTCTGGCATACACAAAAATACATCATTATTTCTGGGCATACAAAATATTTAAAAGGCATCTTAGATTAGCAGTTGTTCGTTTTGGGAATACTGATGAAAAAAAATTATTTGTGATAAGAAAAAAAACGCATGTTTATAAGTTTCATATACATATTAAAGATCAAAAAAGTTCAGGTATTTATTACCAAAAGGTAAAACAAATGGAACTTAAAAAGCTTTTAGTTTGAAAATTTCACATTCCATATATTTTCAATGAGCTCTTTTAAATGCAATTTTCTCAAAACGCATTCGATATAAAAACGGTGCCAACAATTATAATCCCCCCTATCGTGAATAACAAGTGGAATTTTTTTCCCATGAAATTTTCATTCCCCTCGAAGGGGAAAAAGCAATCATGAATCTCATTTGAAAAATTTTTCACGCTTTCAGTGCCAGTGAATGTAACAAAAAGAAGAAAGATTAGAAAATATTAAAAATCAATGAAATTTATGTTCAAAAATATACACGTATATATTTTAAAGAAAAGTTAAAATAATAAAGCTAAATGATTAATATTGGTGGGATAGGCTACAACCAGCCTATGTTAGTTTTTTGCACTTTTTTAATTCTATGCAGTAAAATATTTCCCAAAATTCTGCCACCAAGTCTTTCGAAATCTGCACAAATCCGCAGACAATCGACTTGTTATCTTGCATTTTGTTGACCAATATATTGATTGGTGCCTTATTAACGGATCTAGCTCTTAATATTCGATTTATAGGAGGAACTACTTACATACATTTTCTGTTCCCTAGCAAAACTAAAGTGAGAAAATCTAAGGGAAATGTGAACAAATTGCGAGGGAAAAAACTTTTTACGATAAGGGGAATTTATTTCCGTGAACATTTTTTCACGTTATTATTCTCCTTTGAATTACCTTTTTTTATGGGAGTTTTTCATGATCGCAAATGTGTGAAAAGGGGAAAAATAACGAGGGAAAAATTATTCACGATAGGAGTGAATATTAAATTAAGAACCCTTAAGAGTTCATATGAAGCATGAGCCAGGGCTGCCAGTTTAGGGGTTTTGACCCCAAATTAGGGGTTTTCCTGTTGCTAAAAGGGACAGAAAATTTAATTTGGGGTTTGGGGTTTGCATTGGGGATATTAAAAATAAATTGGGATTTTTTGGGGAAATAAAAAATATGAGCTTAATTTTTCTATTAAAGACAACAAAGTTTAATGCACACAGTATGTGTCACATACACATTACAGTGGATTTTTTGCAACATCACTTGGTATCAATGAGCACCGGGCAAAAAAAGTTTCGTTTTTATTAAAAAAAAATATCTGAAAAGTTTGAAGTTAATCTGTCAATAAGTCCAAAATTTGCATTTTCCTGGACAACTTCATGTGTATAAGAGGTGTTCAAAAAAATTAAAATGAACTCGAAAGCCAATGAATGGGCTTATTGGTTCCTTTGTATATAAAAACATTTAATATGAAGTTTGGTGACGAATGGGTAAAGAAAAGTCGATTGAAATTTCAAATAGTGTGTACAAGGCAAAACAATCACTTATTTAAGTTTTTGGAAAATTGTTTAAATGTCGTAAAAGTTTTTAGTCTAGAATTTTAACAATTCGAAATGTTTTTAAAAAAGAAATAAAAAAAATCGGTTTAGAACTAGTAATAAATGATGCCCCAGACCACTAATGTGCCAATTATTGCTTGACCTAGAAATGCGAGCACACACCTTTAATAGTTTTAAAATTGATTTGTGCAAAAGACTAAAAATTGTCAAATAATAATAACGCATTACAGAAAATACAGTACGTTACGGTACGTTACATTGCATTGCACAACATTTACGGTCGACTAAAGCAACCTTAATTCTTAAAATGTAGAATGCAAACAATTAAGCATGAAATGCAAGAGCCTTCAAACCTGTGTTTGTAGAGAAACAAATAAAGCAATTCTCAAATGGATAACTGGTGCGCGTGGGAATGTAATCCTCATTATTTTTTAATAAAAGTAAAAATAAAATTAATTTTGTATAATAAACTTCTAAAAAATTTAGTGATTTTGTAGTCCCATGCAAATTCATTATAGGAAAGTTCGACTGTATGGGGGATTTCGTGTCAAGTGACCCAACTTTGAAATCGATGTCTTCCGATTTGGAAGAAAGTTAGTCCTATTGGATAGTACTTTAGACACAAATTTTCAACCAGATCGGTCAAAAAGTTCCTGAGTTAGAGGAGGTCAAAGTTTGACATTTTGGCCATACAGGTGTTCTTTCTCATCCATGTAACTTATTACCTATTGGTGTTAGCAAAATTTATCCCAAGTAGCTTCGATAGCTAAAAGTTCGATTTAAAAGTTGGGTCACTTGACACGAAATCCCCCATATGTATATATATATTTAAAAAACAACTACATTTTTCCTTTCGATAAAAATGATCTCTTGTAGAATATGGTACAAGTAAAACTCAAATAAATATTTAAATTATCGGTTAAAAATTATTTATTTTTTTACAGGGGTTTTTTTTTGGGGATTCTTGCTTTTATCGGGGGATATTTGGGGAAATTTATTTTTAAATTTGGGGAGAACGAAAAAAAACTACCTGGCAGCCCTGGCATGAGCTCCCAAACTAAAATTTTCTTGCCCAAAATTTTTATATCTCTAATTTTAGAGTTTAATTACATTGAATGATTCTTCTTTTATTAGATTGACTTTTTTGAGTTCTTATTTATTAAAAATTAAATGGATTTAAAATGTATTTTTAGAAATAATTTAATGGAAAATATAGCTAAAAACACAATTGGAACCTACACAGAAAAAAATTACGACAAATCAATTGTCATATTAAATTCCATATTCGTCAATACAATTAACTTTTTAATTGAAAAGGCACCAACAACTAAATTTGTGAATATAAACAATTTTTTTTTTAATTAAAATTGTTGAAACTCAATAAATATTTTTAACAATGAGTTTGTAATATTGAATGAAATATTTGTTAATAATTAAATATTATTTTTTATTAACAAAATATTTTGTTGCTAACTAATTTGAAAAAAAAGTTGCAATTAAAAGTTGTTTTTATTATTTTTTTTAGCAAAATTAAATAACATCACCAATAACATTATAATTTATTTAAGCCACAAATAAAGACCTGGATGCACTGGGAGGTTCATACGTCGGCACAGAACGGAATCTTGCCACCATTATCCTTAATATTTCAAAATCTATAACTTAAAAAGAATGGTTAAAATTGCTTTATAAATCATTAGATAATAACGGTGCTTACCGTATAGATTGATAAAATTTCGCAATAATCATCATATCGTTTATTCTTTTGAAGATTTTAGATCGAAAATCCAGATTTTTTTATTTTATATTTTTAATTTTTTGACACACAATTTTTTTTTATATGATATTAATTTTCTACAAACTTTTGATTTTAATATAAAACAGGTTTTTTAATGGATTCAATATCGAATCCATATTTATTTATATTTTAATTTTTTTTTTTATTTATTTTAACAGTCAATAATATTGAATAAGCGTGATTTAATATTATTTTAATATTTTCCTTTAAAATTAATATGAAATAATGATAAATTTAAATAACGGGCACACTTTTGCAGAAATTTACTATGATTCTCAATCAACATTTTTCCATGTTAATTTTACATTGCTATTTTTTTGTTTTTGTTGACCCAGACAAAATGTTGCTTCATGCTGCCATACGGCGACCGCAACCATCGACTAAATGAAATAAAAATGTTGCGGTAAGGGGATTTAGAGCTATGCACCTGTTAATTGGTCATGTGATTTGACACCTCTTGACTATGTGAAGCGACTTATCTTTGCCGATAAAACAGAAACCATTGACGCCTTAGCGGCCAAAATTTTTCGTGACCAGAATACTTTTTGTCAAATAATTTTAAACTAACAGTTTGTTTTTGATTAAATTTTAATCGTTGTGTGTTATCTTTTACAATTATATACAACTCCTGTCGGACTTTAAAACCACCCATTAATAATTTTCCAGTGTTATTTATCACACTTTGTAATGAAACAATATTCAACCTTTTATTTTGACATTGTAATTTACTGCTAAAATGACCTGATTTAAAAATAATTTTACATATTAATTTCGTAATCATAATCCCTCGCGTATGTGTGTGTAAAATTAATTTGAAATTCTTTTACACACACCCACACATTGAGGGTGTGTGGCAAGTTGTTGTCTAGGTTGTTGCACAAATTACAACCGAAATCTGCTAAATCACTTTAGTGCAACACACAACATAAATACGCAATTAAACTGCTTGTTGCTGTTGTTGTTTTGGCCATCGCACTGGCCGTTGTTATTGATGCGCTTAAAATTTGTATTTAATTATTTTGATACATGACATGAACCCATTTCATAATATCACTCATGCTGAACAATTTTCGCTATCCATCAGTTCATACATTGCAAATTAATTGCAAATAAATCCCTTTAAAAAATAATTGAAGAAACTTTTAATTCCATTCTATTTGTCAGTGAGTCAGTAAATAAATAGTGTGAGAGAAAAGTGTGCTTAACAGCCGTAGCTAAACAAGAGCGGAAAGCATTTTCTAGCTGTCAAAAATTCTTATGCCCATACAATTTGTATGAAGCATCCCTAAACAGCGCGACGTCAACGCTTTGCAATTGGAAAATCCAATTTTGACAGCTCATTTAATAGTGAAGTTGGCCGCTATTGTTAATAAATAATGGCAATTTAGCTAGTTTTATTCAATCTAGCGGTTTTTTCTCTTCTTATTATTTCTATTATGTGGGTTTTAACTAAACAAAATAGTTAACACTATTGTTTTTGACAGCGTTTTAAAAGCTGCAGTTGAGATAGTAAAAGTCATAAGATTGTGCTGCAACTTCGACATCTTCATTTGTCATTGGACAAAAAAAACTGTTGCCTTTACTTCTGATTCATTAAATGAAAACAGTCGTAGTGAAGGCAAAAGCAAAAAACAAAAAGTTGTACACAACAAAGAACATCGGTTCGAAAGTGTTTGGTTTGACAGACTGAAACTTTTAAAAAATCCCGTAGTTACCGAAGATGGGACGTTGTGTTTTTTTTCCGATTTTTTTTAAAATAATACCTACATGTGTACATAAATACATACATATGTATTTATTTTAATGCTTAACAATCTTTTTAATTTTTTGAAATTAAATAAAACGTATGTATTTATGTACACATGTATTAAAAAAAAAAAATTGCGGAAAAAACACAACGTCCCATCTTCGTTAACTTCGGTATTTATTAAAAGTTTCAGTCTGTCAAACGAAACACTTCCGAACATGTCGAGTGCCGATGTTCTTTGTTGTTTTCAACTTTTCGTGTTTTGCTTTTGCCTTCACTACGACTGTTTTCATTTAATGAATCAGAAGTTAAGGCAATGGTTTATTTTCGTCCAATAAAAAATCAAAAAGTGGAAGAAAAAGCAATTTTTTGATTTTGACTGCAGCTTTTTAAACCCTGGTTTTTGATACAATGGTTTAGGTATGGCATATCAGCGTAAAAGCTAAGCGAAAATAAAACGTTCTGCCTTCCGCTCTTGTTTAGGTACGGCTGTTAGAGTTTGGAAAAAGAAAATAGAGAAAGTTTAAGTATGGTAATTAGATCTCACAAGTGGCGAATACAGTGAAGCCAACGAAGCCCTTTTCAGGTTAGATTTAGTCCGATTATAATAACTTGAAACGTGAAAAAATGTTTAGTCCTTAACTAAAAAACGCCCGAATTCAGTCTTTTTAGTCATTGTTACTTAGCTCGTGGATGATCAAGTATTGCATATTTTATTTAACAATGATCAATTTAAAAAGGATGTAAATGTTTGCCATCATTAGGTGTTTGTGTTCCTGATAAACGTGTGTACCAACCATAGCGGCTTAATATCACATTGCCTTTTACACCGTGTGACAACATATTCAATAGCCATTTTTTCCTAAAAATTTAGCCATTTTTAAAAGCAAAGAGTTGGCAATACTGGTTCTTAATAAATATAAATTTCTAAAGGGTAAATTAAGATTTCTAAGCAACTAGTGAAATGGGCATATGCATAGCTTATCCCTTCAACAACAAATTTCAGTTTCTCAATATGTAGTATGAAATGGGAATTAAGAAAATTTGAAAGGAACCTTGTTAATTAATTTTTGAATCCCAAGAAAAACTTTGATAACTAAAATGCATGTGGCAGAGTAAATAAACTGAACTGGCAAAATAAAATAAAGTAATTTGTTTTTATTTTTGTTTTTTCTTAACCCAATGTAGTTGTACATTTATAGTTGACAAAAAATCAATCAATTGTAGTCGTGACTGTAAGAAAAGATAAACTCACTGCTTATTGTTGTTGTTTTTGTTAAAGCTTTGATATTGTTACAAGTAAAACTAAGGTTTGTAATTCTTATTCGCTTAACAGTTTTATTTGTATAATATCTTTAGCTTTTCTAAAATCTTTGGATAAAGTTTCCTGACAATTTGGCCTAAGCAACCAGTGAAATTTCTGTTTCTCCATGGTATGAAATGGGAATTTAGCACATTTGAAAGAAACCTTGTTAATATGATTTCTTAGATTTCTAAATTTATGTGAGTCCCTAATTTTGTAATGAACTATGTGTAACACTAGCCTTCTCACACGCTTAAAGATTATATTAATTTATGTGTGTATGTGTGTTTTAAATCTAATTGACTATTGATGTGTGATGTTTGATTTAACAACACTATACCCATTGAAAGCTTAAATTAAGCTTACAAAACAATTTGTTTAATGTTTAATGCATCTGTTTAAGCTGTTACAATTGCCAGTGTTTGTATAATTTTTAAATGCAAAATTAATGCCTTTTATAATTTATTTTAATTTATGTGTACAATTTAATTAAACATTGTTTAATCCTGTTTGCTACTCTTCGCTTTTTTCTTTCTTTTTTGAACTTTACACGCAATAAAGCAGCCAATAAAATGTAATTAACATTTAAGAGGAGGGCAACAGGATCTCTTTAATTTATATAAAAAACGATAAGAGGTTTTAGACAATTTCAACTCTGTTCGCCCTGCAAAAAATGGCATCTAACGTTATTAGTTAATGTAGTTGCCATTGTAAAATGGCTCTGTGGACACACACTTTTATTATTTAACTGACCACAACGGCATTTTACATTTAAGCCACATTTTTACATGTTGCAGGTTAATGAGGCACATAAAAACACAATTATCTTAGACAAGCATGAAATGCAAAAAACTATTTAAGGCAATTTCATTTGAGTTTGTTACCTTAAGAAAGGCCTTTAATAAATGACATCTTGTTTGTTTTTTAACCGCTACACAGTCTAAGTTCCGCTATGCCATAATGTCTTCTTAGGTTGAACCTACACGAACAAAAGACAAAACGTTTTGTTTTTAAAGTCAAAGACACTTGTTTAATGCTAACCCACGCCACAAAAAAACGACATATCAAGTTTTGTCTAAGCAGTCAACCAGTCGTATTTATTTTTCATATCCCAGCCAACTGTTTGAAGCAAACTTAAGCAAACTTAAGTCTGGTCGAAGAACCCTTGGAGACAAAACTTGTCTTTTGTCTTTTTGATATTGATTTAAACAGGATCCAATCCTTTATTGAATCGACTGGGTGGCTGAGTTAAAATATTAGTAGTCAAGTAACATAGGACCCTTGGAATACGTTGCAACAGTTGCAACACAAAGGGAACTAATTTATGGACCCACGTGAGCTGTGTTTGATAAAGGAACCTTACCTAACCTAACCTAAACTGACCTAACCTAACCTACTGATAAGGACCCGGAAAAAACTCTATAGGATCTAAAAAAAAAAATTCAGAAATTACAATTTTAATGACACATTTTTCCACCTGTGGTGAAGGTTATAAAAACCATTTTTATAACATTTAACCTCTTTTTTATTTTAGCAATTTTTGCTTCTACACACTGTGAGGCATCGTTTTTAGGTCCATTTCAAACCAATTAATAATCATATGTTTAAATTATTATCAAAATTTAAAATATACTAAAAAAAACAATTGCAGAATAAGCATATCATTTATAAACAATTCTGTTATAATTATGTTGATAACATTCATATAAAGTAAATTATGTTGTTTCAAGTAAAATCTAATTTATTTTCAATGATAAATCAAAACAAAATATTTCACCAATGTTATTAACAGAATGGATGTATGTTTATTAAAATTGTATGTTTATGGCAATGTTATGCAAGTTTAAAAAAAAACAATAGTTAAATTATTAATATTGAAATTAAGGAAATTCGTTTGTATTTTAAAGAAAATGTACATACATAATATGTACGAATGTATGTTTATTTTATAAAAAAAAAAAATTTAAATAACATTTAAAATTAACATTACAAATTTTATACTAGACTTACCGCATACTTGTCCCATGTCGACTCCAGGCCTGATATCAATGGAAGTTGAATCTTATTACGTATTTTATCTTTAAATTGACGTTTTAAAATTATAAAGTTAAATATAAATATTCTTTAATTGTAATTAGAATTGTGGTTATTTTGTTGAACTATTTATGGTTTTTAATCCAAATTTTGAATATTTTTAATCAGGCTTAAGTTCATCAAATTTAATTTTCATTAAATTATTCATTAAATTATTTTACAACATGAAAATTAATTACAATTGTTATTGATAGTCATTCATTCTTGACTGACCTGAGATTCGAACCCAGGCGGCTGGTTACCATGACATGTTTCGATCGCAACCACTTGATCTCCTCTGATGGATTTGCCGTCTTACACTCTTAGATCGCGTGGTTGCGATCGAAACATGTCATGGTTTTTTAATTTCCCTGACATTAGTCCCGGGAACGTACAAGAATGTCTCTTTTAAAAAAGTGCCTCAAAGTTGGTAAAATATATTGGACAAAAATGCTTAAAATTCGAATCCGTTTTAAGTCTTTTTCTATTACGTCTAGTTTTTTATTATAGAACTATTTGTGTTTTCAGAGATCTATAAAAAAATTTTATAAAGACAAAAGTTTTACATTTTTAAATAAGAAATATATTATGAAAATGACTAATATTTCGCGGGATTTGGATTAAATTACTAGCATATGGCTTGGAAGATTCCCTTTAAAGCATAGCTACCTTATTTCGGACGAAATATTAGTCAAGCCCCTTAAAAGCAAGACGTAATATAATCAATCTGTGAACAGATTTGGATTCAGCATGCTAAAGTTAATAAAAATCTCAGAAGAAGGTTTTTGCTCCCGCCTTTTTTTATTTTCTCGACCAGCGAAATTAGCATTATCAACTATAAAACTACGAATTATTTTTGTTAACTGAACATAATTTGACAGAATTCCAGTTAATCCTTATCAAAAAATTTATAAAAAAATGCTGTAAAATGTTTTTATAGCGGAAGCAAATTTAATTACGAAAAAAAAATAATATTCAACATTTTTTATTTTTCGAATTTATTCTATGAGCTAAATTTCAGTTATGTATTTTATAAAGCTTTTTTGTAATAGTCATATTCCTTCAATTTTTCAGAAATGACTTTATACACTATCAAACTATTATATTGTATTTTCTTGTTACATTTTACCTTAGCTTTCCGTTGGAAAGCAATGAGGTATATTGTATGAACATGAAAATTAATTAAAATTGTTATTGATAATCATTCATTCTTGACTGACCTGAGATTCGAACCCAGGCGGCTGGTTACCATGACATATTATGATACAGCGATGCTGTCACAACAAAAAAAAATTTAATTTTTTTGCATCGATTTCTTATTTTATTGCACCTTAAAATTTTTTTGAATGTTAATACAATTTCTTTATTTTTTTAAATAGTTATTTTAATTTGTATTTGTTTTTAATTGTTGAACCACTCACGAAAAAATAGTTCGATAGACATTAGTAAAACAAACGACACAACTAATGGCGCTAGCAAAATATTATTAGAGCAAAAATATATTGATTGCATCTTGAACATATTATGATAAATGTGTAGAAAGCTATCATGTTATGGCTATTAAATGTCATGATATGGTTGTGAGTAATACAATATGTTTTGAAAGTTATCATTATTTAGTTGTCAGAAAAATAATTACTTTTCAGTCAACATTACTCAAATTTATAATTGCGATAAAGATCGAAATGTTTACAGTAACTATAATATTGTTGATATTAAATAAAAATAACAATGTTTTGTGTACGACAACAATATATTGTTACAATAAACACAGTATAGTTACCGTTATCATGCCCAACTAAATTTTTTCTCTGCATGTAATTGCGCTATTCAAAAATCTTTAGTTAATGTCTTCAAAAGAAAGGCCTTATTTACTGCATATTTTACCGCTTTGTACTGATATGTTTTAACCCAGTCTTCGTTTGTCTGTTGCTCCATTTACAGTATCTCACAAAAATTTGTGAAATTTATTAAGAAACAGTTATACTCAAAAAGCGAAAAGTTGTACACACATTTTCGATTTTTTGTTTCGACTGCTGTTTTCTAAACCCAAAATAAAAGTACGTATTCATTTTTGATCTAGGCACTAAGTTTGGTAACTAAATGCGTTGTTTTGGAATAATACCCCGTTCCCATTCAGATTTTTGGGCCATATCTGTTTATTATTCTCTAACCCTGCCTTTACACATGCAAGTAGTGGCATGCCACTACTGTATATCACGGACCAGGGTCAAGTGAGTATCAGTCAGCAGCTTCGAACCATTTCGATTTTTTTTTGTCTTTAAAATTTTATCATAAAATGCTAAAATTACAGAAAAAACCCTGCTACACCCGACACACAAGAAAATGCGCCTTACCCTGGCTTTACACATGCACTGTATACATATTATCAAAGAAAATTTGTTTGAAATTGTCGAATCTCTTGCCATTGGCTTTTGTGTTTACACATGCCACTGCATGTGTACATCATTTTGTTGTTGAAGCGTCAACTTGAGATAATTTGTTTACTTCTCAAATTAAAAAAAAGTGCCAAAAAACCAAATATAGTTGCCGTGTTAATCATTTAGGCACATTTTTGGGGAAATGGCTTACATTTATTTATATGTATTAGCATTATTTTAACAATATTAATGCTCTATAATTAACAAACTTATTAATGCGCGCTTTAAAAAATTCATCATAATAATACATTTAACAAGTTGAAACATAATTTACAATAATCCAGTAAAATTGCATTAAATTTTTAACAGGGTAACATTGTTTATCGTTTTGAAATTTAGTGGCATGCAAATGCCAAATTTCCACTCGCATGCAGTTTTTGCTGCCACTGGAGCTGCCATTGCGAAAATTGTGAGTGCATTGAGTTTTTCGAAC
Organism: Pollenia labialis; assembly: GCA_949318255.1. Taxonomy (NCBI): domain Eukaryota; kingdom Metazoa; phylum Arthropoda; class Insecta; order Diptera; family Polleniidae; genus Pollenia; species Pollenia labialis. The sequence goes on along the minus strand of OX439139.1, from coordinate 117,982,579 downwards.
GGGCAGTGGCATGTGTATAACCATAACATGTTTGGAGGCAACCATACTATGGTTTATCTTCTTGATGGATGACCAATTTAACCATAATATCGTTGTCGGTGACAATAATATGGTAAAATTAAACAAAATATGTTTAACATTTTCTTTAAAAATAGCTTTGTTGGAGGTGACCATATTTAAACATGTTTTTTTCTCTGGGTGTATGTAAAATCATTTGATCCAATAAATTTTTTTCGACCGAGATTTGGACGTAGTCATTGGCAAAAAAGGGAAGATTATTGGCAAATTTATTCAGTTTTAGAAAAACGATTTACACTGCAACTCTCGTTCAGCTGAAAATTTGAAGTTTTGCATTGTCCAATTACAAAAAAAATTGTGTAAACATTTACAACTCATCACTAGCAGTTGTTTTAACACAACTGAGTTGAGTTAAAAAAAAAACTTCCGGCTCCAAAAAAAAAACTTTAATTAAAAAAATCAACAATCTTTTCTGAGGTATCTAAAAACGGTACGAGTTTCCTTCCTCAAACATTGTTCTTATGCTCACATTTTTTGAACGACTTATGAGAGCCACTGTACCTGTGTGATTATACTGCACATGTAGTTACATTTGTATTATCTCGTTCTTTTCTGTTTGTTCATCGATGTTTCTTTTTATTTGAATTTAGCATTTTTTTTTTTTTACAATTTTGTTGTTCGTATTCGTTAAACCAAAACACGCATCTTTAAAGGAATGTATTATTTATTGATAGCCTTTCCTTTGTTTGAAAATGTGTGTAGCTTCTGCAATATTCATCTAAGGCCCCATCTTAGATGAGCGTCTACACAACTTGTGATTATTATGAGGTCGAAACGCCTTTTATGAAGAGAAATGTTTTGCTACTCAAAATCAAACATTAAGTTCAAATATTTAAAAAAGATCGAAAAATAAAATGAACTTCCCGGAACACATATAAAACAAAACGTAACAGTTCCACAACAATTTTTTGAATAAATTAAAAAAAGTCTATGGAAGCCATTATGATGTACAAAAGGGAACAAAATTGAACTTTTTTTTGTAACCTATAACCTATGAACAAAATGAGACATAGATCATTAACAGGGCAACCAGAAATATGCTCTAAAAAATGCCTTTTATGCGCAGTAAATCTGCTGCAAAAATTCGAAAATATGCCCTCAAAATTTAAAAACAAAAATTATAATCGGTACAACCTTAACACCATTGTATTTACAGACCAATTCGAAAGGCCCACGATTTGGCGTAAAAGCAACACATAATAATAATAATAATAATAATAATAATAATAATAATAATAATAATAATAATAATAATAATAATAATAATAATAATAATAATAATAATAATAATAATAATAATAATAATAATAATAATAATAATAATAATAATAATAATAATAATAATAATAATAATAATAATAATAATAATAATAATAATAATAATAATAATAATAATAATAATAATAATAATAATAATAATAATAATAATAATAATAATAATAATAATAATAATAATAATAATAATAATAATAATAATAATAATAATAATAATAATAATAATAATAATAATAATAATAATAATAATAATAATAATAATAATAATAATAATAATAATAATAATAATAATAATAATAATAATAATAATAATAATAATAATAATAATAATAATAATAATAATAATAATAATAATAATAATAATAATAATAATAATAATAATAATAATAATAATAATAATAATAATAATAATAATAATAATAATAATAATAATAATAATAATAATAATAATAATAATAATAATAATAATAATAATAATAATAATAATAATAATAATAATAATAATAATAATAATAATAATAATAATAATAATAATAATAATAATAATAATAATAATAATAATAATAATAATAATAATAATAAAAATAATAATAATAATAATTCGAAAAGAATTTAATCTGCTGTAACATATTTTTTTGGGCGAATTTAATCTATTTAAATGCCAACATAATTAGATGGCTTACGTACACCAAGAGTCTAATTTGGAAAGAAGTTTTTATGGGGAATATATTAAATTAAAGACCGATTCTCACCATTTACATACTAACGCATGTTATGATTTTCTATACACATTAAAAAAGGTTTGGCGAGACTCTGGTGTACCACGAAGGGTTAAAAAGTAAATTAGAACTCTTGCTTCTCATTTAGTTTATATTTTTGGTTAAATATGTACATAAGATTTTTAAAGTAAAAAACTTATTGGACATGATGTTGATGTTTTATGATTCTGTAAGGTGTAATACGGGTAAGTTAATCAATCATAATAATTTTTTTTCTCATTTCGTTTTTAGTTTTTCACGAATTCATGAGAAAATCAACTTTGTAATACTTGAATCAAGCGCATTTTAAGATCGATTCAATCTTTGTTTTACTTAAATTAATTTAATTTTCCGATTATTTCAAGTACAAAATCGGGATTGAATATTGATAATTTGAGTATTTTGTGATTGAAAATCCGTACTTGAATCAATATTTCTGAACGTGATTTAAGAAAATCCATACTCGCCGCAATATTATTACCGCGTCAGATTGATTTGAGTACGGATGGATTGATTTTTCTTTTGAGTTTATTTTATTGTGTAAATACTGGATAGTGGACTACACTACACAGCAAAGGTTGACTTCTATTTTGCGTACGTTCGTGACCACATGTATAAAGTTTGATCTTTTTAAATAAAACAACTCCGATTAAAGTTCAAAGAAGACTGACCCACTTGTCATTTATTTGTTCTATTTTATGTTAAATACTTAACGAATATAATTAATAAATGTAAATTACAGCTTTGTATGTTAAGGTAGTATTTATAATAAAGTATGTACTTAGATTAAAGGGATTCACTACACATGCTTATAACTATCATTATGAAAACTTAAACTCGATGAGCTACCTCTCGAATTGCCCAAATTCGAAACGCAAAAAATGCTATGAAAAGTTTTGTTTTCTATATTAACTATTTGTACATCAAAAGCATACGAACGTAAGTTCGTGACCCCAGGAAATGACTATATACAAAAAAAGCCAGCAAAAATTTTTTCCACAAACAAAACATCTACACAATAACACACAAGCAATGATAAAAAAAACACTTTAGACCATTAAAATATAATGTATGTATGTCGACAGAACCACTACAATTTTTAGGTTTTCTTGAAAATAGTTATAAACGGTATTAAGTGTTGTGCATTAATATACAAACACTAAAAAAATAGGTACCGCTTCTGGGTGTGTGAGTCGTACGCTAAATAATGTTCTGTTTATTTTCGAACACTTTTAAAAACTGAGCATTATGGGAGATTATACTACGCAACACGAGAAATTTTTTGATGAATAAATAGTCAAAATTCACAATTCAATTTTTTAAAGAATTTTTTTTTCTAAAATTTGGGGTTTTGAAGAGGCTGTTCAACCGATTTTATCATAACTTAGGAAGGGATGATCTAATTTTATTACAAGAAACGTTAAATAACTTGAAATAAAATAGGCTTTAAGTCATGTGCTTTTTTTCAAAATAAGAAAATTTTTATTATTTTTTAAACTTATAAAAAATTTAAAATGGAAAAACCTTATTATTTTAATAACATTTATTTAAAACCACGTATATTTCAAATAAAAAAAGCTTTATTTCATGAAAATCTAGGGGTAAATGTTGATTTTGTTTGCAATAAAGTGAAATATCCTAATTTTAGCAAAAATTGAGTTTTGAAGAAAGTGCTCCACAGATTCGTTCAATTTTGTTAAAATTTTTGCCGTCTCTAAGATACTCAAACGTTTTTTCTTATATTCGTAAAGTTTTCCAAGTTATTTTCTACGAAATAAAAAAAAAACATATCTTGGTGTTAAGATAAAATAGCCTCTTTAAGAACCCCAAATTTTAGGAAAAAATTTTTCCATTAAAATCTTAAATTTCGACATCTTTTGCAGTTAGGGAGCCATAACACATAAAACAATTTACACTTTTAATATTATTACAGTAACGGACTGTAGTTTATTATTCCGTTTAGTTATTTTTAAATAAATAAACGTTTAAAATTCCAAGCAAATTTTTTTTTAACTGATTCTAACATTTATTCGAAAAACTAAGTGCATATTAATACGGATTTTCAGTTGCAGTTAATATTGTCCGTTAATTAAGTTTTCTTCTTCTTTTTGAAAAATTAAATAAAAACTAATTTTCAATAACGAAAAGTTCATTAAATTTTTACTGTCAAAAATTCAACCGCGAATTCCGTACAAACAAATGAATATTCAGTTATTTTATATACACAGAAAATTTTTAATTTAACTACCAAAGATACATTTTATAGTTATCTATTAAAAACGATTTGCTTGTTTTGCATAAAAAATTCCCATTTTTTATTTGTTTAAATTATTTAGTTAAATACATAAAATTTTTAAAGTAAAATAATTGCGAAACCATATCGGTCATGCTACTGGTTAATTACAATTCAGAGTTCTTCTGTAAATTTAAACAAACATGTGTAATGGGATAAGTAAATAACAATATTCTCTCTCTCTCATTAGAAAAACAAGCGGTCAGGTGTCTGTCTGGTATTTTTTTAGAAATTCTGCTCTTTTGTGGAGTAAACGAAAATTACTTAATTTAACCCGCCAATGGTGACGCAAATTTGAATTTGATTAATAGGGACGCCGCACAGTGCTGTGGCCCATAGACATAAAAAAAACAAGTCTTATATTGTACTTAAAAATGTACAGATCGATAGATAACAAAATAATTCAAATGAATTTTGAAGAATTTTTAAGATTTAACTCTTTTTGGCGGCGCTAGATGGCGCCAAAGTTTGAGAATTTATAGTAAAAATGGCTAAACAACTACTTGAGTTTTACATGCTTCAGGAAAACTGTTGTAAAACTGTTGTTTTTTAAAGCACGAGATTGAAATTTTTTTCTGTAGTAGTTAACTATATTTAGAGCTAACTGTAAAAAAATTTATTGAATTATTTGCTCAAAAGTGTTTTTTTTATTGATTTGAAAAATGCTTATTATTTACTTAAGCTCTAAAAATTTCTTAACTTTGATGGACTATTAAAAAAAAGAAAAATTTTGTCTATGGGGTTTTTTCTAATTTCGAATATTTAGACTGTTTTCTAATAACTACAAGAAAAACAATTGAAAAAATTTTACCACAACTTGAAAAAAAAAATTTTTTTTAAATGGCTATTTCATGATTTTTGCTCAAATTTTCATAGTTTTCAGGAGTTTAAAAGACAATTAACTACAAATACTGTGAAATATTAATTCAAACTTATACCGTTCAATAAAAAACAACAAAAATCAAAATATGTATAAAAAATTTTTTGTGTTTGTCTGCATTTTACGGCATAAGAGGGCGCTGAAATTACAAATGCACTTGGTTTCTTATTGTTTTAAGAAAATAATTGTAAAAAATTCATTTTCTGGATTACGAGATTAAAATTTTTTTCTGTAACAACTAACTATATTCTTAACCATCTATAAAATTTAGGTGAATTATGTTCCTATACATATTTTTTAGTGGTTTGAAAAATGCTTATTATTTACATAAGCTCTAAAAATTTCTTAACTTTGATGGAATATTAAAAAAAAAATAAAATATCGTCTATGGGTTTTTTGCTGATTTCGAATATTTAGAATGATTTCTAATAACTACAAGAAAAACAATTAAAAAATTTTTACCACAACTTGAAAAAAAATTTATTTAAAAAAATGCTATTTTCGTGATTTTTGCTAAAGTTTTCATAGATAAAATTAGTTTAAAAAAAAATAAACTAGGAACATAATAAGAAATAAATCCAAATATTTATACTATTGAAGATACAAGATAAATTAAAAAAATTAGTATTAAAGTTGTGTCTGTTTCTTTTTGTCGCTACAAGATGACGCTAAATTCACAGATGACGTTGGTTTTTCATCGTTTAAAGAATGTTTTCAAAATGTGACTTAGTGCCGTTATATTTTATTTAAATTGAAGATGGGTACGTGACAGAAGTTTTTTTTGGCAACAGCCTTTGTTTGTAGTAAGAGCAATTCTATTGTGGAGTGTTCGAAAATATTGCATACAGGGTTTTCAATTTAAAAGAAAATTAATTTTGTTCTGGCGGGTCCATGATTGCCCATGGGTCCCAAATAGAATACACTCTAGGAACTTTGTTTTTAAATACTATGCTTAGGTTATCATATGGTCGGGCTTGACCGATTATACTTTTTTACTTGTTATTTTTGCAAGAGCATTTTATGCGTTTTTAACTCATTTTTCATTAAATGATGTTTTTGTATTTTTTACATTAAAAATGGGATTCTACCAAAATTTGGCATACGTATAAACCTAACAAATATCAATTTTCACACCAAATTTTATTACGATTGGACAATTTTTGTAAGTGTTATAGCATTTTTAAGAAAAAGTATATATGGCAGGACCTTGAGTCCTTGTTCAGATTTCAAAATATACACACACGTTGCTAGTTGTGTGTGTATCAGCATGACTATTTTTTGTAGTTTTGTGGGCATTTTTGAAGCTAAAATTACATTTTTCCATTTCAGGACACATGGGAGGTAGGCGTGTCCTTGGACCGATTTCTCCAAAAATTCATATTTTTCTTAATTAAGCTATTTTATGCTAGTGTACCAAATTTCAAAAATTTCTGACAACTCCTTCTATTTATGTCCCTTCGTTATATGGGGACAAAGCACTGTGCGCCGGTCTCACGCACCGGCGTTTTCAACTGCAGATTTTTTGAAACGTGCTACTAATGGCTTATGATTTTTTTTAATTGGTGCTCTTTAATAATAAAACAAAGATATTTGATCAATTTAAGCTCTTTTATTTCGATATTATAATTCACAAAAGTTTTTAATTAGAGCATTCAAAATAGCAATATTTTTCGTTATACATTTTTAAAAATTAAGAAAATAAATGAAAAATCACATATTCATTAAGGAAAGTTACGTTTTTTAGTGTTTCGACATTCGAAATTTTTACAAAAAAAAAAAAAAAAAAATTTATATCAAATCCCTAGTCCTTTTAAATTAGTCCGTGTTTATTTAACCAACATATACAGTGACACACGGTCTCACGCATCGGGTTAGCAAAAAAATACACAACGTGTACTTATTAAACAGCTTCGTCGTAAACAGATGGTTGGGGACGTGAAATGCGGAAGCTACTCGAAATTGCAACCAAAACCAATAACTGGTCTCACAGACCAGTAGGTCACCATTAGCGGGTTAATTAAACAACTGTATATTCCTTTGTTTATACGGAATATTAACTGTAGTTTATTTTTTGAAAGTTAATTTATATAAAATAACTGAAATTTCATTTATTTTTACGGAATATGGGGTTGCATTTTTGACAGTAAAAATCAAATGAACTTTTCGTTAAAAATAAATGAAAAATAAATAGACCGGGTTTTTAATGAATTTTCATTAGTTTTATATTACGTTTGTGCGTTTGTTTACTTTTCCAGTAAAATCCAGTAGGTGAGTAATATGAAAATGTTACAAATTTATGTGTACGCGAACGCATTTCAGTAAAATTCAGTACAAATTTGTACAAATTTTGGGGTAAACGAACGCAGCTAATTTCAGCAAATTTTACGTACAGAATATTGTAAGTGTAGTGTTAATCAAAGGTCATGACAAAAGTTCAAATTTGTTGCACAGTATTATCTGTGGTCTGTTGCTATCCAACAAAACAGTAAATATCGGAAAAATTAGCTTACTGTTTTGAAATTATTGCTACAAAAAGGATTTTTCAAAGCGTTTAGATAAAATACTGGTTTAATTTGACTCATTATCATCGACGAAATATTAAAGAAAATTCCTTAACTTTGGTTTGTTTTATAGATGCTCTTAGTGCCCAAACCCTTATGTGGGCTGCCAGTTTTCATGGAGGCTAAGTGAAGGAAACAAGTGTTCAAAACTTCTGTCATTGCGAAGAATATTTCTTTGTTGCAAAGTTAACCAAATATTTTACAACTCTGCTTAAATTTCCATGCAGCTGATGAAGCCGTCGCTGTCACTTATTTCAATTAAAATTCGTTCATGTTTATCTTCCAGTTCGTAGTTTCCGCATAAAAACAAAGGTAATTGGGTTGTCTGCGCAAGTGTTTGTGTGTGTTGGTCAAACTCTTTAATCGTTAAGCAGTTAGTTGTAAGGGAAGGTACTAATAAAATTTGAGTAGACAAAAAATGTCAAATTTATTTGTCTCAAGTAAGGCAAGATTATATCGTTAGTTTTTTTTGTAGAGAATATATAACTAGTATTTCTAGAAACACAACTGGGACGAACGACGAATTATTCGCAACGAATATTCGTCGTCAGAAATAGAACACATTGGTATGTATGAAAATATGTACACACAATCATTACCAAGACCGAAATCTGTCGTGCATAAAGGCGACCGTACACGACATGTATTTGTCATCTGACAATTTCGCACTGCAAAATACATACATGTCGTGTGTTACCTTTTTAACTTTGCTTCTGTAAAAGTCAGACGCAAAGTCATTTGACAAAGTTTCAATTAGAGCGTGCTCTATTTTCTTCTGACAAACCATCTGACATCACAAATCTATGCCGGGAAGAAACCGGCAGCGGCGTCCATTATTGACAGAATTATTAGCCGGCTGAAGTTAATATTTCACAATGCCGATATATGCATGACAATTTCGCCATTGAATAGAAACTATGTACACATATTAAGAAAAAACGTTTTATTATAATATGGGGGGCTCAGAGCTGAATCGAACCAAGTCATAAATTATATCACGTATATGTATTTGAAATCTGGTGCGAAAATCTCCGCAAAATTTAACTCCTGGGATTAATGGCAATTTACTTACTCAAACTCAATATATTTTCGAATTTTCTTTTTTGATTTGGTTCGCTTCAGCTCTGAGCCCCCCAGATGGCTGGACTCTTTTTCGGCGCAAACAAAAATTTGTATGGCGGCCGCACGCTATTTTGAAACCGAGAACTACTTTGGTTTCTGCAATAACTATGCGAAAAAAACCGAGACAATGTCAGAAGCAAATTACATGTACGTTTGTGACCGGATATTATAAACCTTATGTAAATCAGCAATTTTGACAGACATGCACAATTACATGTGACTTGCAAAGTTGACAAGTCAGATGTAAAAAACATGTCGTCTATATGCTCCTTGGAGTTTAAGTAACAGTAAAATATGCAATATGTTTTGCATGCTTTACATTAACATATTCACAAAAGATCTTAAAAATTTTTCCCACGGTTGTATTTTTTGTACAAACGAACATATAATGGAAAAGTTCGTATGGGTTAACTTGCAAACAAGACGTTTATTTTCACTGTGCATATAGACATTCGAGCTTCTCTAAAGTGAACTTATACCCAATGAAGCTCTCCATATAATGAACAAAGTTCAAAAATTAGTAAAATGTGATCTAATTTTATGAACAAATGTGCAAGAAAATGCAAGTTCAGAACATCAAGGGATACACACAGCTTTATTATAGGGAAGTTCGACTATTTCCGTACTTGCTGTATAATGTATTATTTATACATTAGAAGAGGTTTATTTTTGTATCGGTTATATTTTCAGTGAAAATAACTGAAAATAAATATAAACATTTTCTTATTTTTAAAGTTGCCCCTTTTTGTACCACTTTTCTTTTGAAAATCCCCTTGTTGTGCCCCTTTTTGAAAATTTTGAACGGTAACGCTGGTCCCAACTCTGCGTATGTAGTGTAATCAAATTCGAAATATTCGTTTAAAAAACTCAACTGTCTGTAACGTTTTATTGCATGGAGCATTAGTTTATTTCATTACGAACATTTTGTGCCCAACAATACCCAGACTGGTGCAAAAATGATAATGCTAAAGAAGATTTAGTGAATTCACCCACAAAGCAATTAATCAGTTAAAGGCTTTTTTTAATATTTTTTGTTACTAAACATTTCGCTATGTGTATTTGTTTGGAATGTTTTTTGTGATTTGTTAAAAATTAAAAAGTAATGTCGTAAGTGATAAACTTAAAAAAAATTTTATTGTTCGGTTTTAAAAAAGTAAGTTGAAAAGAGCAAAATTGCAAAATATCATTAAAATTTTTGTGAAATTCGAACTTTTGTCCAAAGAAACTTTGTAATTCTTAAACAATTTATACGAACGACCTGTGGTTGTTTTAGTAGTTTCATTATCTTTGAATATAAAAAAAAGGAGTAAAAAATCCATCGAATATTTTCGAAGAAACTTTTATTAAAGTGACATCATCGTTTTAAAAACCGCCAATAACGGTGGCGAGTTGTTCCACCTTTGACCATTCAGCTTCATTTGGTCACGACTTTGTTGAAAATGTTTGACAAGTGTAATCATTAAAAGAATATGAAAATAAATTTTGGAAAAATCAAAAATCAATTAAAAAATGGATAATCATTCAAAAAAGCAAATTTCGATCTACTAAAGGTAAAAATACAATTTGGTTTAAGGATTGATGTTTGACTATTGACGTCAGCAGTCGCCGATGGCTGCGAGTGTAAGACGGCAAATCCTTCTGAGGAGATCGAGTGGTTGCGATCGAAACATGTCATGGTAACCAGCCGCCTGGGTTCGAATCTCAGGTCAGTCAAGAATGAATGATTATCAATAACAATTTTAATTAATTTTAATGTTGTAAAAAATTCCCTTCTTCATAAAAATAATTTAATGAAAATTAAATTTGATGAACTTAAGCCTGATTAAAATATTAAAAATATGTATTAAACATCAATATTTGTGAAAATGCGATTCAATGAAATAAAAATAACAAACTTGATAAATACAGGGTGGCGCAGAATATGTTATACGGTGTTAGTTGCTAATAACTTTTTTATTTATGAGATTATTTAAAGTTTGTTCTGTAAATACAGTAGATTGGGGATTTCTTTAATTAGCTCTAATAAAAATATCGATTAAATGGTGGCAATTTTCTGCTTCGCTCACAATGACCATTATTTAATTTTTAATGGTTCAAACACCAATGAATAAAAATTAATGTTATTTTCTAAAAAAGTAGGTTCTCTTATCCTCTCGGACGATAAAATGCACCAATATGTACATTTAAGTAGTTGTAAATATCTCTAATGAACTACTCTTCTCGATTCTGCGCTGCCCAAATCCTGTAGTTTTGCTTGTTGACGTAGCCATTTAATGGACCTAATCGCTCTTTAACAAATTGTGAATACCGTCTGGATTTTCCACCGCTTTGTTACCCAAAACGAATGGCATTTCTTTTTAGTACGTTGTTCGAATGTGTAGTTATTCATATAACATTTCCCAAGTCTTCTTAACAAAATCTTGAAGAAAAGTAAAATAATTATTAGGAAAAATATAAAGAATTAAAACCAAAAAGATCATTTTGTACCACCCTGTACTACTAAATGATCCTCTCCATACTTCAATAAAACTAGTCGCTACTATCATATGAATAAAATGCTTTTATTCTATTAATAATTAATTTTTGCTTAGGCAGGCTAAAGTTTTTATTCACCGGTTTCACTAGACTTTTCCTTACTTCCTATGAAATAACGCGGAGAAGTTCTTGTGTATCCGTCAATAAGAATGTTGTAGGGATTTGTGGTTGATTTTTTTTTCATTTGAGTCCATTTCATTTCATCCTTTTAGTATTTGCTTCTCTAGAGAAAAAAACATTTTAACATAAAAATTATTACAATATTGAAATGTTACTATTGCCCTACATTTTGTTTCGCTAAGAAGTTTTCGAATGAGCTTTTGTAGAAAGGGAATGTTTAGTAAGCGGGTTTTAAATAGCTAGAAATTAAGGAAGACATTTTTGTTGAATTTATGCATTTTTTTTTTAATTATGACCTGTTATAAAAATAAAAAATAAAAAAGGTCTTCATGGTTTATTTATGTTTTCAAAGTTTAAATAAATAATTGGTGTTTGACTCATATCGCACTGGTTCCTCTAAAGAGAGTCAACTCAAAACTTTTCAATTTTCACTTTTTGCAAAAAATCGATGTACAGTGGTCATATCTATTTGGCAGAGCTGTAGATGAATCAGTAATTTTTGAATTTATTTGTGAATTACACAATAAATGAATTTAATGAAATTTGAAACGAATTAGGCAGACATGAAATTCAATTCGTTTTCAATTCAAATGAATCTGAAAAATGAATTGCAATTCATTTTGACAAATTTAAATAAATCTGTAAAATGAATTGCAATTCGTTTCCAATTCAAATGAATTTGTAAAAGTGAATTGCAATTATTTTTACAGATTCGTTTCAATTGAATTGATTTTGAATTCATACAAATGAATTAGAAAAAAGAATTGGCAATTCATTTCCAACTCATTTGAAATGAAATTTGAATTGACTTTTTAATTAAATCTACAGTAAACATCACTGTCGTTTTGTTATTCAACTAACTTTTTTTTTGTAAAAGACAGCAAGCTCGTTTTGTATATCAAGTCCAAAGATAAAAGAATTCTTAGATTTGAAATTCCTATGATTTACTGGAATTGCCAGTAGAGCCAGAATAGGAATTGAGTTATAAGGTATCGGCGAAAATCCTATCAAAGTGGCAACATTTTGATTATTTGTTAAAAGAAACTTGAATTTTTATTTTTATCAATAATTTTTTGTTTAAATAATCTCTTATTTGTATATTGTAGAAAATTACTTTTTTTTAAATTTTTAATCGAATTCTTAAGATTTTACCAACTTTGAATCTCAACAAAACATTTTTTGCTGTCGAAGCTGTGTTCGTTTACTCTAAATTCTTCCTTCTTTTGCTACAATTGGAAAATTAGTTTAATTTTTGTATTGAAAACTTCTAACTGTAACAAAAATAGTAAATTTTAGTAATTCCCCCTAGACCTGGTCTTGAATTTGATTGATTGCAACTCATTTTAGATTTAATTTATTTGAATTTCTAATTCATTTGAATGAATTCAAAATGAATTGCAATTCATTCTACAGATTCATTTGAATTTGTCAACATGAATTGCAATTAATTTTTCAGATTCATTTCTGCCTAATTCGTTTGAATTGATTCATATATAATTCAATCCTTTTTTGCTTTGAAATGAATTAATTAAAAATTTAGCTAATTCGTTAGGAATTAAGATCAAACATGAATGATTCATTTTCGTCTCTGCTACCTGCTATAAAAATCTTACGTAATTTTCTCTAGCTTTTAGCCAAAAAAATACAGTTGTTTCCCTCTTCTTGATATAAAAGTAGTTTCTCCAGAGTTAACTAAAGAGAAATATTTTGAGTTGTCCCCAAATGTAAGCTAAATTCATTTTAGTCTTGTTTAAACTAAAGAGAAATATTTTAAAAGGGTGCTAGTGTTTGCACCCTACTGGTAGAGATAATTTAAGGACGCTGAATTTAATGCTGATAGCCGTTTTTTTTAAGTTAGCGCTCGTATTTGCGATATCCACGATTGCCTTAAAACGATATATTATTATTCATTTTTTGAATCCCAAGAAAGACTTTAATAACTAATATGCGTGTGGTAGTGAAAATAAAACTGAACTGGCAAAATAAAATAAAGTAATTTGTTTTTGTTTTTTTTCACCCAATTAACATTTAGAGTTGACAAAACATCAACCAATTGTAGTCGGGACTGTAAGAAAAGATAAACTCACTGTTTATTGTTTTTGTTTAAGCTTTGAAATTGTTACAGGTAAAACTGGGGCTTATAGTTCTTAAGGTACGTTCAGACTGATGAAATATTTGATAGCAAACATCAAATATTTCATTAACGTAGTCTGAACACAAAATATTTTTGAGTGTCAAATAAAATAACAGCTGATTTTGAGCAAATAAAAGTATTTGCCGGCAAACAAATATTTGTCCAATGTGAACATAGTGTGAACACAAAAAATCAAATATTTTAGTAATTTTTGAGCAAACATTTATTTGATATTACAAAAAAATTGTAAGAGCAAACAACGACACAGAATAAAACAAATAATTAGGCTTCTGCGCGAATTTTTACTATTTGTGAAATATATTTTTATTTTTGAACACTTTCATTAAATAATTATTTGATGCAAATATTTGTTTTAGTCTTATTTTATTTAACACTATTTGCTAAAGCCCTTATGACACTACATTTTTTATTCATTCATTGATATAGAATTGATAGAAAGAAACAGTAAATGCTAGAAAGAGCAAACTATACAATATGTAAACAAAGTTTTTTAGTTTTTTTTTCTCTTGTTATGGGTTTGTTTCAGTTGAGAATTTTTAAAATTGTACCAACAACCTTTAAAAATTTTAATTTTTTACCCTAATTGTACTAAAAGATTTTTTTAGTTGAAATTAATTTTATTTATGTTCTTTAAAAACACCACAAAAAGGTATTATAAATCTTAGTTTAAAAAGTATCAACAATAAAGTACAATTTAAACAACTTAGCCATCCCTGTTCTGTTAGTTGTATTAAATGTTGCCAACTTTTTGTTTATGAGAAACCTAAAAACAAAAAGAGGTTAATCGCCGAATTTGCCCATAAACCGCTGATGCAGCAACACTTTTAATATTGCAAGCTTGAAATGTCAATTTTAATTTGAACAATTTTACATTTTTTTTGACATAACTTCATTTTTTATCGATAACTTTAGTAAAATGTTTGACAGTTTGCCATTTATCCTAAAAAAGCTGAACCCTTCGCACTTGGTAAATTTTTCTATTACTTTATATTTGCACTGTTCACCAAAACTTGAACAATGCATTAAAAATGTAGTGTCATAAGGGCTTATTTGTTTCAACAAACAAAAATTGTCAAATTTTTGACCTTAGTCTGAACATCAAACAAAATATTTTTTTGGTTTCAAGCTAAGTCTACACGATATGTTGAATCAGCAAATTTATGTTGAAAAATTTGCTTTCAGTGCCAACATATCGTGTAGACACCAAATTTTTTCAACAAACGTATGCTTATCAACATATTACAGGCATTTGTTAACGATGTCAGCAAACGTTTGTTCAAAATTATAGCATATCGTCTATACACCATATTTTTTACTTTTCATCAAATGTTCTACATATGTTGACAAATATGTTATTTGTTGAAAGTCGTATGCAAGCTTTTCAGCATACGGCAAATTTGTTAGCACACGCAAAGAAAAAACATGGTTGTGGTAAACATATTCTAAGAGCAACATATTATGATAAGATTCATGATTGTAGTCACCATATTACGATTGTTATTAAATCATATTATGACCAAATATGTTCGTAATATTACATCATAATATTTTTCCCTTAACCATATTGTTATCCTGTTAATCATAAAACGGTAAGAAGTTATAATATTACTGTCATGGTAATCATAATAAGATAAGAAGTAATCATATTGTTGTGATGGTAACCATAATAAGTTAAGAAGTAATCATATTACTGTCATTGCAATCATAATAAGTTTAGAAGTAATCATATTATTGTCATGGCAATCATAATTAGTTTGGAAGTAATCATATTATTGTCATGACAATCATAATAAGTTTAGAAGTAATCATATTATTGTCATGACAATCATAATAAGTTTAGAAGTAATCATATTATTGTCATGACAATCATAATAAGTTTAGAAGTAATCATATTATGATGCAAAGTGATATGAACTGTTATACATAAATTTTTTACATCATAATATGATACAACTTTAAACATAATATTTTTATTGGGAAAAAATACTTATGATAAAATAAAAAACATAATATAGTTACTGTAATCTTTTTGTCGTAGGTCGCAATTATTTATAAATTATTTTATGGAGTTTTCATTATTTTTCTCTTAAAATTACACAAAACTTACCAGTAATGGTTAATATTTTGCACCAATATTTCACAAATTTTTCCACCACTTTAAGATTATTAAAATTTTTTAGCAAAGATATTTTAATTTGTGACACTACAACCCTTTTTTAATGTTTTTTCTTTATTTTTTTTTAACTTCTTGTTTATTTTAATGGTTATTTTGTTATTTCTTTTTTAATATTTTTCTTTATTTTTTTTTAATTTCTTGTTTATTTTAATGGTTATTTTTTTATTATTTAGCCACTCACTAACAAATAATTCGATATGTTTATGTAAAACACGACACAACTGATACAAAATTATTTTACAAATGGCGATACCAAAATATTATTAGAGTAACGATATTTTGATTGCATCTTAAACTTATTATGATGAATGTATATAAAGTTATCATGTTATGGCTATTAAATATCATGTTATGGCTGTGAGTAATATAATATGTTTTGAAAGTTATCATAATTTAGTTGTTAGAAAAATAATTATTTTTCGGTTAACAATACTCAAATTTATAATTGCGATAAACATTAATATGTTTACAGTAACTATAATATTGCTGATATTTAATAAAAATAACAATTATTTGTGTACAACAACAATATATTGTTACAATAAACACAGTGTGGTTGCCGTAACCATGCCCAACCATATTTATTCTCTGCGTGCATATCAAATATATAAAAATTAATATTCCTTCAATTACTTGCTTAATTTTGATCAGAACTCCGGAACTTATCAAGATTTTTGGCTTATTGGCAAACAAGAAACCAAAAATCGCATTTAGAAGTGCTTTGAAAATAAAAATTTTTGCCAACAAACGTTGTTTTAGAGTTATAGCCGATAGGAGTTGATTAATTATTAACCAATATCTCTTTAAGTATAGTTGAGATCTAAGCAATATGGGTAACGCTGAAAAGTGTTTCCAAATACCTTTTACATGGTATATAAAACATTTCGAATTATTAACCCATTAAGAACTAATTTCAAAAAATATTTTTATTTACTTATGTATTTTGTCAAAATGGCTCTAATCTTAAAATTTTGTTGATACAATAAAAGTATTTTTTACATATTATATTTTTTAGAGAACGCTTCAAGCTTTGATATAATATAATGCATGGCACTACCGTATCATGTTATGAAGTATTAAAGTTAAAAATTTATATTCTTATAAATGTTTTTATTTAATATATAGGTGGAAGTAAACATGTGGAAAAAATGTATATACTTTTTGATTTTGCTTCAATATGGGTATTATTTAACTCTAAGGTACGACAAACACCAGCTCCGCATAATAAAATTTGTCTTTATTGCAGATCTTTGGCTGGACATAAGGGTATGTAATTTTATGGTATGTCGAGCACTGACTTCGCTCAACTGAGTTAATTTTCTTTATTTAAGCCAGAACCCCAACACCCCCAAAAATTTATGTTTCTGTTAAAGAAACTAACAGCTCCATTATTTACCATAGGCCCCATATAAAACACATTCTCGGAAATAATTCAATATGCCTAAGACGTACCGTACCGAACAACGCAATTATCGAAAAATTTGGTCGGTCATAGTTTCATAAAACTATAAATTTCACAACTAACTTTGGAGAAGATCGGCCCACAATTTACCATAGGCTCCATATAAAGCCTAATTTAAGAAATCATTTAAATACGCCTAAAACCGTAAAAAATATTGATGTTGTGGTAAAATATAGTCAATCTTAGCTTTAAATGGCTAGAAATAACACGATGCATACAACTTAATGTAGGTTTCGTATAAAGCGGGACTTTAAAACAGTTAACATTTTTTTATTGTTGTATTGAAATTTGGCCTAATTCAACCGAATTTTGTGGTGATTGACCCAAAAATCCCTTTTATATGGCTAAACTGATACAAATCATTATAGTTTATTCAAATTAGGTCAAATAAAGTTATATGTGATTAACAAGTAGGTACTTTGCATACTACAAAGTGGACAGCCAGCCAGCCGGCCGGACGGACATCGTTATATCGACTCATATAGTGATCGGTATACTAAAATATGGTTATAGGACCAATATTTTTAGGTGTTACAGACACAATGGTGGTGTGGGTATTAAAATAAACCCATAAAACATTCTGCTGGTCGGCCCATAATTTATCTTAGGGGTAGGACTGCAACAAGTTATAAAACTGTGAGGTATTATTAATAATTTTTAAATCAATCCAGTCCATAGATGTTTTAGCTACATATTTGCGAATTTGACCCAGCCAAATATATCACTCTTTCTTATTCAGTATTAATAAACATACATAAAACTATTCATTTTTGCACTTAAGGCGATAATTGAAAACAAATTTTTAATAAAAATACAAACAATAAAAAAAGAGACTTGTCAAATTTATTTGTAATTTTTAAACAAATGTTCTCATTATTCAACATACATATCAACAAACGACATTCAACATATCGTGTAGACACAAAAAATGTATGCTAACTTATATGTTGAAATATCATTTGCTGGCATATGTTGAATTTGAAAAATTTGGTATTTTCAGCATATCGTCTAGACACCCAACATATTGAATATGCTGATAGAGGCATTTGTTATTATTTTTAAGCATATGAGTGTAAGCATACATTTGCTGATTCAACATATCGTCTAGAATAAGCTTCACACAGTTTGAAGCAAATATCAGAACAAATATTTTTGTCAAATATTTCATTAGTCTGAACGTACCTTTATTCGCTTAACAGTTTTATTTGTATAATATCTTTAGTTTTTCCTGACGATTTGGCCTAAGCAACCAGTGAAATGCGCATAGGAATAGCAACAACAATAAATTTCAGTTTATCAATAGTATGAAATGGGAATTTAGCACATTTAAACGATATTATTTAATATTTTGGGATAATTTTCAATTTAAATTAATCCAGCTCTGTTAAATACAATTTTTGTTTTGTTTTTGATTTTTCGAGTGCTTAAATGATTTCAAAGACTTGTGCTGCAATAATGAGATTTTAATACGGTATGGTCTGTTTATACCTTTTCATATCAGTCTTTAAAAAAAAAATCCCGGAAATAAAAGAAAAACATTCTGTGCCCCTGAGAATAGAAAAAGTATACAAAATTAGAATTCCTACTCACTCTAGGCTGTTTTTAATTTAACCTACATATTTGGAAATAAGTTGTTTTCTTTTTGAGTATAATTTTTATACTAATTTTGCTTAACAAATCTTAAACTACTTAAAACTAAACGAATGGTATCTTAAATTTAGAAGAACAAAAATTCCTTGCATTTAATTTTTATTGCCAAGTGGTTTATGACTACTTAAATATAAAGAGAAAATAATTATGACTATTAAATTATACAGAGCAGATAAAATAAATGTGTTTATGTCTTTTCTTATCGTTCACACAAGATAAGTGTTTTTCCCAAAATCTAATTATGTTTATGGTTTTTAAGGAACATTTTCAATTAGTTTGAACGTTATTAAAATAGTGATCTTATGTTTTATAGCTAACGCCATTTTGATGCACAGGGGCAAGCTGCTGAATATTACATAATGACGTACCCAGCTGTAAGATTGAGGTTGTGTGATATCCCCACTGTTCTTTAACATCGTGATTGACAACGTGCTATGCGTTAGGCTGGTGGATCTTAAAAATCACACAAATCTCGGTTGAACATAAACAAAACAAAAAATGCGAATTAATTCCGAAAAGTCTAACCCCTTTCTGATAAATAATAAAATATTAGATAAAGTTAAAACCTGTCGTGATCTTGGGCCTGTTTATAAACCGAACTGGTTGGTTAAGTGAATACACCTTTGGCCAATTTAAAAGAGTCACACAATTTTTTTTTTTTTGGACAGCAATCTCAATTATGTCTCAGAGTCATTGACAATATGAACCATCGTTTTAATTGTTAAAAATTTTTATTTTGCTTTTATAAATTTTTATAATAAAAAAAAAATGATTCTTTTAAAAGAATAACGGCAAGAAAAATTTAATGGCTAAACAAGTTGAAAAATTCCCGTATTTATAAATAAAAAGATGTGTTAAGTTCAGTAAAGTTCAAACTCTTAATTCTTTAATCTCTTTTTCACTTCAACATTATGAGAATAAGAAATTTATAACTGAGTTTTCAAAGATAAATATTTGCTTAATTTTACCAACCGTTTCCTTTTAATTTAAATTGATTATTGGGGGAAATATATAAAATGACTCATTTATTTTATTAATCATTTATTTAAAACAATACTTAAATGATATTTTTTCAATCTTAATGTTCGTATTTTCCAAAACATGCGGAAATGCAATGAAGTGTAATAATGATTGTGAAATGGTAATTGTGCGGATAACGATTTATTGAATTTAATACTGCTAATTAAAATATTATTGTTAAATGCTATTAAAACTTAAAAAAATATTTATTTACTTGTGCTCGAATCGATATTATCTTTTTATTTCATATACAGTATTTAATTGAATTTAATAAATATTAATGACATTCTGCTATATGAACAGTTTAATTACAAAGTTAATTCTGTGGGATTAATATTTATTTATTATTTTATATAAAACTAGCTTAACCCGGTGCGCTTCGCTACACTGCTTTAACCACGTTTGAAGACTCTCCCTCTAATAGTTTTTCAGTTGAGAGATATTTAATATATGCATATAGTGTAGTATACCATAAGAGTGACTTCCACAAAGTTTGAACATTCTCACTATAACAGTTCTTAAGATATGCGATGTTAAACATTGGCGTCCTATGGTGGGTACCACTTCCCCCGCTGCTATTTTATTTCAATTTTGGGGCTCAGAAGATACTACTACCAAAAGTTCAACAAAAGTTCAACAGCGGCTCTTAAGATATGCGATATTTAATATTGGCATCCTATTGGGGGTACCAAATCCCCTGCCCCTAAAAAAGTAGCCTATTTTATTTTTAGGGCTCACGTGATGTTACTGTAAACATTTCATTTCAAGACAATCGGTTCAGTAGTTTAGGAGTCTAAACAAACATACAAGCATTTTCATTTTTATATACATATATAAAATAAGTACCGGCAGCGTATGATTAATATTTTATATGACTTTTAAATATTAACTATACGTAGGGTGGAAAAAGCAAACACTACTTTTGTAGCATTTAACAACTTTAAAGTTAAGAATCAACTTTCAAACATAAAGTAATTTTTTTTTTTATTTCTAAATTATATAAAAATCACTATTGAACGTTATGAAATCAAAGTAGATTAAACAATCTCTCTTGGTTTCCCGAGCCCAATATGCGACACTTTTGTTCCAAAAAACGGCATGGAAAGCATGTTGCTCTAGCACCCATTGAGTATATCAACGGCATTGTGAATCAACAGCCGGCTTTAAGTGTTGCGTGAGTCGGACTTTAAATGGATGGAAACGCAAATACAAATGAAAAATACATCATTCGAAGCCGTTAAATAGGCCCATTTGCTGAGAACGCCGTGGAATCGACGAATTTTGATTATCCACCACACTTTCACTAGCAGAAGCGACATTTTCAGCAATGCGCACATTGCGATGATGCACAGGCCTGGTCACATCGCTTTAAATTCCTTTATAATCTTGCCATTTCCTTGCACATTAGCTTGATTATGACGACCATTAATCACCCCGTAATGCTCGAAAAGTGGTCACACATGAACCACCACTTTTTTAGTAGGTTTTAAATTTATTTATTCATTCTTCGGTTGCTAAACGATCTATAATGGCAAACCTATCACTAAATAAATGATACTTCAGATGGCAGATATTTAACAGCTGATAGCTTTGCCAGACTG
The DNA here is from genome assembly GCA_949318255.1 of Pollenia labialis. Taxonomy (NCBI): domain Eukaryota; kingdom Metazoa; phylum Arthropoda; class Insecta; order Diptera; family Polleniidae; genus Pollenia; species Pollenia labialis. Next base: position 117,960,893 of record OX439139.1, on the reverse strand, counting down.
GCGCACAGTGGGGTTAAACATATGCAAAACGATGACTAATTCAGGGAAGCCTGTAATTTATGGCACCAATTTTTTTTTTGGATTCTGTGTACATTGGTTAATTAAAAAAAAACTTTTGTTGTAAAATTTTAGTGGAATTTTTATTTTGTTTTATTAAATAAACTAAAAACTTAAAAAAAATCAATAATATTTTTTCGAAAAATATATATTTTTTTTTTGAAACAAGGCACATTTATTGCTAAAATTTGGAATTAAAAATCATCTTCATAATTATCTTCACCTTCATGAAAATCATAATCTTCATGTTATCATCGGCAAAATCGGAAATATTTAGCAGAATAAGCAAATCAAGTGCTATTTGTAGTAAATTTAAATTATGTAGTTTTTTTTTTATCATAATTTACTAAATCTTCTGTAGCTTTTTCATTTTTGTACCAATCTGTATATTGTTGGGGGAAAAATGTTCATATTAAAATAATCTATTGACGCATACAGTAAAACATTTACATTTTTAAATCATTGGTTTAAAAAAATAATTTGAATAGATCAAAATAAAATTTTCAATGAAGCTTGAACCTTTGTCCCCTGTAACTCTGTCATTTCCTGACCAATCTAGGAATCCATAGTTATTTTAGAAATTTTATGACCTTTTACTTAAAAGAAAGAAATACATAATCCGTTTTTGAAGATATTTGCATTTCAGTCACATCATCTTTTTTAAAAACACAAATAACAGTTATTTTGAAATATCTCAAAAACTGTTCTACTTTTGACAATTCTGACTTCATATTCGGATTCGGACGAAAATTTGGTCACTACTTTGTTGAAATTTAGTGACGTGTGTAATCATTTAAGCGAAACAAAACAGAAAAAACAAGTTAATGTGTTTCACAATATCTCAAATATTTTCTAATGGGGCAAAAACGGGCAAGATTTTTTTTTTTAGATTATTTAAGTTGAAATACCATATTTTAAGAATATATAAAAAGTTTTGCCCAAGTATTCCCACAAACATTTTGAAAATCAACATTTCCTTAAAAGAAAAACACAGTTTTTTTGACCAATTTAAAAAAAAAATTAAGAATACTTCCTCAATACTTTTCTTTACAAAAACTTTTTAGTGAATTAGTTAAATACCTAAAGTTCATGGTTCCAATAAAATAAATTTGTTTTCTTAGAAAAAATTCTCTCAAATCGCAATTAAAATATCTTGATTTTTACTTTTCAACCAATATTTCCAAATTATAAAATATTATTCAACTTTGGCAGCATAAAACAAAAAAAGTAAACAACATAGATCCACAATTTTTACAGTTATTCATGTTGAATTTAAACTACTTTTATATGGTAAAATAAACTTACACGAACAACTAACTTTATTTTTGAATTAATCCTCGTTTTTGGTACTGTTCACCGCTCTGTGCGGCGATTTTTAAACGACTAAATGGATAACCCTGATATACCTGCATTGAAAATTGCTTGGGATAGAAGTTTTATACAATTTATTAAAAAAAAAAATGACAGTATGTATGTATATGGTTACCTAAAACGCAGAAGGTCTTTTCTAACATTTTGAAAATTTTACAGGAGATAAACTGAAATTTATTGTTGATGGGATAAGCTATTCCTATGCGCATTTCACTGGTTGCTTAGGTCAGCTCGTCAGGAAACTTTATCCAAAGGTTTAAAAAAAACTAAAGGAACAAACCAATGTTGTTTAGCGTTTATCATATAATCTTGTAGATAGGGCCGTTTGTTTCTTGCTAATAAAATCGTTAATCGATATATTCCAAAAAAAATTTTTGTGGACATTTGTGTCGATGCAATACAACAGAATCCATGAAAATTTAGCTTTTTAATTTTTGGTTAGTTAGGGCCTTTTGCGTTTTAGTGAACGATATAAAACATAATAAAGAATATTGCTGCAGTAGTCTTATGTAAAAATTTCCACATGAAATTATTTGTTAAAAATTGTTTTGTTTACTAAATACGTGGCTTTAATTTCTTGGCATGCAACACGAAATTCTGTTTTGTTCTCCTGCTCGGTACATTGCGATTTCTCCTATTCAAACAGCTAATAATTCTAAAACGTTTTTTTTTTAGAACATGTAAGCTGCTGGTGTTTGTCATACGCTTTGATGAGTATTAAAACGCCTGAATAAATGTTTGAAAACAGTTGATTGTGCTACTATTGTGTACTCTAGAAAACAGTTTCATTTTCCACCCACATTCAGATCGACGCCAGACTTTATGAACAAAACAAAAGAGCCTGCTTATTAACAATCATATTTGATGGCGACGGCGATGGTGATGCTGGTGATATTGACTGTTCGTTTTTGTCATAATGTATGCATCGCATATGTACGATTATATCACTACTTTGATAAGTCTTCTTGCATATTTGCATGTAGGTACTCGTACATGGTTGCATAACCCACATATTGCGGCAAAAATGATGCCACCATTTTTCAAGGGAAACACAACCAACAAAAATACAAACCCCAAACTAACACAACCACCTAATTAAGATGCGGATGTGTTGTTGTGCAGAAAATGATATAAAACGACGTACCACACAGTCATTCAGCCATCCAGCCAATTGGCAAAATTCAACGAGTTTAAATGCCACAAAATCATGTCGAACACAAGCGACAACGAAAAACACACACAAAACGTTAATCAAATTCGAGTACAAAATTGTAGGTGAAATCTTGTAAAATATGTATGAACCGTATTAGCAATTATTTTTTTTTAAACATTGATTATAATTTTGAGGTTTTTCTTTGCGGGATTCATGCAACGCTCAAAACCCCAACAATAATTATCGCGAATAATTTGGATGATTATGATGGCTATGCTGCAGTTACAACTGTTATATCATTGTTTTTATTAAAGATTATATGAGGAGTTCCATAGCAAAGTGCAGAAAGAAATACCACATTAACATTTTTTTTTTGAATACATTATAATCTTTTTCTCCAAGAGAAGCTAAAATAGTTTTTAGGGACTTTACAAATCATGTAACAAGATCATTTCCCTGTAGATTGCTGGACTTTTGTTTAAATACCATCGTTTAAACGTTTTCTTAAACGACAAACGTTTTATAATGATTTGAAAATCAGTTGAAAATCATTGCATTCTCAACAAAAAGGGGAAATAATTATCAAGTTGAAAAATGCCTTTATTTTAACGTAATTCTCGATTGTTTTTCAAATGTGGATTATAATACAATGTATAATAAAAATATTTCTTTTTTTTTAATTTCATTTCATTATTTATTTAAATAAACTGTGAGATAAACATTCGGCAACATAAAAGATGAAATAATGTTTTTTCCCTCCTTTAATTCTTACAAAAACGAAATTGGCTCCCTTTTATTTTGAGGATTTCCCGTTTTATTTTCCTTTTTTCGTATTCTTAATCATTGTAATTACTCACAAATAATTTTTATTTTTCACAAGAAATAAACTGTTCACTTTATATTAAAATTTATTTTTAAATTGTAAAACACATGTAACCACAAAGTAAAAAACAGAATGTACTAATAAAGTGGCCGGCCACACAAGCGCAGCTGTTTGCAGTGATTTTCTTCGTGTGTGACGTTTGGCGTCATTTTTTTTGTTTATTTACATTTTTTATAAAAGCATTTTGACATTTGCCGTCTCAATTCTAGCAACAAAATATCTGTTGTTTTTTTTTATTGTTTCATTGTTGTAGTACTGAGGTCACTTTGTTAATACATTTTGGTAAAAAATTTAAATTTAATCGCCATTTTTAATGTTTACATTTATTTTTCGCTTTAGTGCTGCCAAGTTTATTTTTGATTTGAATTTAATATTTGACAAACATTTGACATCAAATTAATAAAACATTTAATAAAAAATGTTTATTTTGAAATCATTATCAATTTGGAATGAAATGTTAAATCAACAAATTGAAAAACATTTGAGAATTGTGTTTGATGTCAAATGATAAAATCATCTCATATCAAAGGTTTGCCTTCGTGTTTGTTGGGCATACACCTTAAGAAATTTTTCATTATACTCAGACGACCCTGATTTTTTTTGACTAAGTGCAGGTTCACACACGTCAAGTTTGACTCTTCAAGTCTTGCGATTTTAGGAGAGAGGGGTAAAGAAATGGCATTCTCTTTTTTCTTCTCTCCTAAAAGCTCAAGACTTGACGATTCAAAATTGACGTTTGTGAATCTGCACTTACAAGAATTTTCAGTGCCCTTCTAGACGCAAGGAAAAATTATATACAGTCAAATCCCGATAATTCGTACCCCGATAAATCGTTTTTCCCGATAATTCGTAATAAACTGTCGGCCCCTTGAAAAAATCTCGTTAATTCGTAAAATTTCCATACGTTTTGGTCCCCTCGCTAATTCGTAATTTTTTTTTTCAAATAAAATCTTCTTAACCTCTTATAAGTCGTAATTGTTTGCTAACTACCACTTATAATTCGTAATAAAAATAACAGAAACATTGAAAGAATAATTTTTTTTGTGCTTGTGTGTGCGTTTTCAAATAAATAAACATCTAAAAAAAATAATTTTTTTATACAATTGTTTTCTAAGTTTTTTTTTTACCGTTTTAGTAAATAAATTGAAAAACACCGTTAATTCGTATTTATTTTATTTTAACCCCGTTAAATCGAAAACCCCTATAATTCGTAAAAAATGGCCAGTATCTTGCGATTACGAATTATCGGGACTCTACTGTATTTTCAAAAATTTTTAAAGCCCAACGAAAAGACACATTGTTATTTATTAAATTTGTTTACAGTTTTCCTTAACCCTCTATAGGCTTTGGCTGCCTTAAGGCAGCTTTTATTATTACACCGAAAAATTTTTTTTCCGCTAATTTGTATCGTTTGTTGAGTTTCATATTTTAATATGTACCTAATTTTAAGGTAAACGTCATCTTTTCACACAAATACTGTTATAAAGCCTATTTTTTTTAAAACATATACATAAAAAAATTCTCTTCCATCCGTTGGAGGGTGGGTTAAACAAGGCTGTGTAAAAAGCAAAAAAATATTTCTTTAAGTGCATTTGTTTCCTTTATTTAACACTAATAATTTGCTGATTTTAAACTGCAACCCGTATAAACACTTGTATGTACATATTTCCCTTTTTACTCAACACTTCTAATGAAATCCGTTAAACAGCTGACTCAAAACAAAAGCGGACATAAACTGTTGATGCCATTAATGAGTTTATTTGCTAATGTTTTTTTTTCGCTTTACCTGGTTTAAGCAAATTTGTTATTTTTGTTAAAAATTATTTTAGAAAGTTTTTAATTGTCAGAAATTCTCTTCAGATTCAAGATAATTTTTGAGTGATTGTCAAGAATTTTGCAAATTTCAATCTAGCAAATCTTTACCCACACAACCTCTAATGCGTTTGCGGTGATGTGTGTAAAAGAAAAAAAAATATTGGTCTTAGACGACTTTTTGCTGTACCGATCGACTTATAACCACTTTACGTATCGATCTTACGATGTATGTCAGTCCGGGCTGGCTGTCCATATAAACTTTGGGCGCAAACAATCCAATGAAATTTGGTATCTAATTATCATAAAAAACACTAAAAATAGTAAGAATCGGTCCACAATTTCACAAAGCCCCCAAACAAACTTCTGTCCGGAATAGAGCCTTTGTGCCCATACACACAGAAAAAAATCAAGTTAAAAACGTCGAAAACAAGGTTGTTTTAAAATTTTTCGGTGGTGATTTTGCTTCATATGTTTTTCATGTTAATTCAACGTGATTTTATAATTACTTGCGAACAACATTTTTTTTCCTTTAAAATAACTATAATTCATGTTAATTTAACATTGCAGTAAAGTTAGATCAAAATGTAATTTATATTGAAATAACAATCCGAATCACGTTGAATGAAAGTTATTTCATGTTGAAACAACGTGTATTTCATGTAGAAACTAATTGGTTTGAGTGTGTTATAACAGTGTGAAGAAGCTTCAGAGACAACATATGCATTTATTTAAGAATAATTCAATACACTTACCCCTGTAACATCAATCTGCAGAATGGCCCGATATGGTTTACGTCATCATTCTACTTTGAAAACTTGAGAATACGGGAATTGTCTTCTTTTTATAACATATTTTAAGAATGAAAATAAAAAAATTAACATACTTAACTATGTATGCATGTTAATTTAACAAGATACACTTTTGATTTTAATATAAAACAGGTTTTTATGGATTCAATATTGAATCCATATTTATTTATATTTTAATATTTTTTTTTATTTTTTTTAACAGTGAATAATATTAAATAAGCGTGATTTAAGATAATTTTAATATTTTTCATTTAAAATTAATATGAAAAAATGATAAATTTAAATAAAGGGCATACTTTTGCAGAAATTTAATATGATTCTCAATCAACATTTTTCTATGTTGATTTTACATTGCTATTTTTTTCTGTGTGTAAGCCATATTAATTTGTTAGTATGTATTTTGATTAAATTTGACCTACAAATATTTTATTACCAGAGTTAGTTGGAATCGATCGATCCATGTTTGACCGGAGTTCCCTTATAAATAACACTTCCGAAAAAAGCTTTTAATGTCATAACCTCCTAAAAAATGTTGGTATTTATATTGACGACGATTACTTTAACGGTACCCTGCGGGAAATTTGTGTCAATTGGTCCAAGCGACTGGTCCTGGGATTTGGGAAAATAGAACAAGTACAAAAAGAAAGGACTCATGACCAGTGAAAGAAGAACCAATCCCTTAACTAGTTTATAAAGAACAAAAAGGTAGAAAAAGTAATGAATTACAGAACAGTCTTCAGCGGTGATGTGACACATTTTTTGGTAATTTCTAAAATTTGGCACTTAAATTTAATTATTGGGCTAGTTTTAATGAAATAATACTACATTGTATTTAAATAATACTACATTTTAGTAACTGACACTAAGCAGGTTCATTGAGAATACGTCTGTGATTGGTCAAATTGTGTCAATTGACCCCCTTCAATGACAACCCCATGTAAAAGTGATAGGTCTTATTCATATAAAGTGTTAGAACTGGAACCGGTCCCTACCACCAAAGACCTATCACGGGACTACTTCAGTGTCAGTTCGCTTCCCTCAAGGGTAGCTACTATTTTTGTCTAGGCAAAATTTTGTGCTCGCAGGTTCAGAATTTGCCATAGGTCTTTTTCCTAAAATCACTTAAAAAATTAAATATCTCCTACAGATAAAGATACCCAGATAACACTCTCATAACATATAATTGTTTTGGCTGGTCCACGATTGCCCATTCTTTTCAAATTGGGTATTCTTTGGAAACTTTGCTTGTAAATATTGTGGTGTTGGTTACCATATGGTTGAGCTTCACCGACTATAATTTGTTTTAACTAATTTTTTTTTGACTTTAGTTTTGTTGTAACTTCGTCTTTCGTTTTGAATGCCTTAACTGCAACTCGGGCTTAAAATAATAAAAACCAATCCTAAACTTTTCGAAAAATTAATAACAGAAAATATATTTTATCAAGTCCATATCAAAGTCTGCTCTACCACAACAAACCTTTTTCAACTCATAATTGTAATTAATCGTGTTTTTTTCGTAATGAACCAAACTTCAATTAATGGTGTTTACAGATCTAAGCTTGAAGTGGACTTACTCTTATTTATCGAACAGGGTCCAAACCGTAATTTTTAATAAAACGCTTTCTCGAACAATAACTGTGGCTCCAGGAGTACCCCAAGGTATCCTTGGACCTCTATTGTTCTTGCTTTTTATAAATGATTTTCCTGGAATTATAAAGTTTTTAAATGTTCTTATGTATGCTGGCGATGTTAAATTTTCTTTTAACTTACAACCATGTGTTTGGTCCTCAACGTCTTCAAAATGATCTAAATTATTTTTATGAATGGTTCGAAGTAAACTTAATGAAGCTAAACTTAAAGAAGTGTAAAGTAATGCGATTTTCAAGAAATAATCCAGCTACAGTAAATTACTTCCTAACCTTTCCTTCATACACAGCCCGAACAAATTTTTAAAGTTTGTTTTTGTTTTACATGTAATTTGTGCGAACGAAAGCGTTCCAGTGACATCGTGAAATGGGCAGTTTATTTAATATTCCTCAATGATCATCCCGATCATCATCCTTCAAATTTTTTAGAACTAATTATGGTAATGTTGACTCTCTTAGAAGAATGTGTAACACTTTCAATCAATTATATCAAATTCAATAATTAGATCAAAGACCCAGTAGTGGGTGATATCAGCAAATTAAACTCACACGTATACTTACGCTATTTTGTTTGCTCGTCAATCAACCAATCAGCATGTTGATTGGGAGAGACAAACTACGCAGATCTTCTGTGTCTTATAATTTTTAACTTTTTAATTGCAAATTGAACAATGATTAATTGAGGGAAAATTTATAAAAACTTCGAAGAATTATTTTATTTCGAAATATATCATACTATCCAGATGCCCGCATATATAAATTATATATCTATCAATACATTCATCAAGGGTATTACTAAAATATGAACGTTCATTAATTTTACATTTCCCTTTTGTTAAACAAAGAAACAGAAAAAAATTACAACACCCGCCACACATGTGCTTTCCTCGCAATCTCGTTGGCGACTACATAAAATGAATAGCAAATTGTTTTCTTCCAGTGTTATTTCGTCACTCTCACCAATACTACTACCTTGGGCATCTTTGAATTAGATTAATAATGGCTTTTCTTAATTAATACAAAAAAAAATTAAAACGGTGTTCTGCATTTCACATGTTTTTATTCGTTTTCGATTAGAGAAGTAAAGGGTTGGTGAAACTAAAACGATTTCCATGCAAATGCATGTTTTTGGTCGATAGTCTAAGAACAATGTCGACCAATTATCTTTCCGAATCATTAAATTTCCGTTAAAATGGCACTGATTTGTTTTTGCATATTGTTGCATATTTTGGAGAAAATGCATATTTTTGCATATTTAGGTTTTAAATGCATATTTTTTAGATTTTATAGCGATTTTTTTTTTAATTTTTATATTATAAAAAAAGTTCCTAAAAAATATTATTAAATACACAAAAAAAATCTTTAAATCTATAAGTAAATTCTTTTGGACCTTTGATTTAAATACAAGATTTTCAAGATTTCGACAAAAGATACTTCTGTTTTAAATTGCTGCAGCACCTTCCTTGGCTAAGGCTTCCAAAAGATTTGAAATATTATATTCAAAAGTGTTACAAGTTACTTGCTTGGAATATGGGTTATGCCGCTTTGCGGAGGAATTTAGAAGCCAATTCGATAATATTAAAATTTTTAATGAAATGTATCCCTTGGTTCCCCTTTCACCACCGTAGTAGAAGTAACAAGGGGGCCTGGTTAGATGCTTTAGAATTCTATTAAAAAAACTTTGAGTAATTTAAGAATGTTAGAGGGCTTGTTGATACCGATGATATTTTTAAAGATATTTGAAAAACAATAGTCTGAATTTTTTTGTGTTTAGTAAAATTAAAAAAGTTTTTTTATGGAAATTTTTGAGATTTTAGTGCATATTTCAGATTTTTTTAGTGCATATTTTAAGTGCATATTTTCGATTTTTTAGTGCATGATAATCTCAACCCTAGTGATAACATTTTAAACAAAAAAACAAGTAAGGGTGCTATATTCGGCTGTGCCGAATCTTATATACCCTTTACCATGGTGCAATAAGAACAAAAAATTATGTGAACACCATTCTTAAGATTTAATAATTATATTTTTTGCCACGCCCACTTATCCAAACCGTCCACATTATGTCGGATGTTGTGTTTTAATAACCAATTTTTTGGAAAATATGTTCCACTAAAAATTGCCGATGTTTTGATATATAAGTCGTTTCCATAGGTCATATGACAGCCCTAAAATGTAGGTTTGTATAAACATTTTGATGTTTTTTAGCCCATTTTTGGAGTATTTTTCCTAACCGATTTGACAGATTTATATACCGACGTGCTAAAGAGCATATTTTCCATTAATTTTTACTATAAAAGTTGGACTCGGGAAGATCTATGGTTCCCGATAAATCGTATTTAAAAAAAATTTATTTTGGCCATAACTTTTCCGTATCTGAACCGATTTTTCCGAGTTTTTCAGAAAATATTTTCTACTAAAAATTTCCGATCTATTGTTATATAAGGCGTAACCATAGGTCATATCACAGTCAAAAAATTCAGGATTTTATACAATTTGTGATATTTTTCGTATGGGAGGTACGACAACCACTTCTCCAATCCCGCCCACATTTTGTGGGATGGTGTGTATTTATAACCTCAATGTTTGTACCTAATTTGGAAACTTTGCCTCTTGCCGTTCTCTAGATATACAGGAAAAAGCAATAAAAATACAACAACAACTAGGGATTTTTGGGGAAAATTAGAGGTAGTCGTGGTTTTTAGCTCATATCTCAGCCATTTTTGGACCGATCTGGCTGAATTTCAATAATTTTAACCTTTTGGTAGATCGAAATTTGCTTTTTTGAATGATTATCAATTTTTAATTGATTTTACCTGTTGTTCCTTTTGATGAACTTAAGCCTGATTAAAAATATTGAAAATTTGGATTAAAAACCATAAATAGTTCAACAAAATTACCACAATACTAATTATTGTTAAAGCTAAGGCTGAAAAAGGTCAACAAGAAAAAGAAAGACAAACATGGAAAAACAATAATGTAATTTGGACTTCAATAAGAATTATTGACAAAAAGTACGAAAAAACAGAGGTAAAGGAAAAACATGTAAAATCAATTAAAAATTGATAATCATTCAAAAAAGCTAATTTCGATCTACCAAAGGGTTAAAATACAATTTGGTTTAAGGATTGATGTTTGACTATTGACGTCAGCAGTCGTCGATGGCTGCGAGTGTAAGACGGCAAATCCCTCTGAGGAGATCGAGTGGTAGCGATCGAAACATGTCATGGTAACCAGCCGCCTGGGTTCGAATCTCAGGTCAGTCAAGAATGAATGATTATCAATAACAAGTTTTTGTTCATTTTAAAAAAATTTAACTTTGACGTTCTTATATTTTTACTTATATTTGTCGTTAATATTTCTAAACAAAAACATTTGTTTATTGAAAATAGAGAATAAAAAATTCGTTTAAGTAACCGAGATTTCTCGTTACTTAACGATAGCGGTAGTTAAATTCAAAAAGTTACAGAATTGAGGTACTGATTCTTTACAGCTTTATCGATCTATCATAACGCTGTCAGAAAGTTTTTGCGAATTTCCGATAATTTAGCAATTTTTACAGAATCTTTCGTTGTAGTTTAAGGGACTTTTAATCAACTTTATGGCTTGTTTGGAATACTAAAAATTTTAACAACATTTTCGCTATTTTGCAAAAATATATTTTCTTAGTATCCGACATTTTGTTTTTTTTTAACCCACTTAGCGATTTCAAATAAATTAAAGTGTTTGTTTAAAAATTGGCAATTTTTAGCCATGCTCGCGATAGAAGCGATTTTTCCTGTGATTCTTTAAAGATTTCACGATTTTTAATAAATTATACTTTGTTATCATGCTGTGGCTAGCAAATTAGCGACCCTTATGCGGACTTGAGAACATCAATCGTGCGGTATAAAAAAATTGTTCGTTTTCAATTTGAGTCGAAACCTGGAACATACCTGATTACAGTCTATATTATGTAAGTGTAAATTCTATTTTGTATGGAAAAACGAAGATTTCGTTCGCTTAAATTACATTAAAAGCAAAAACAAATTCTAAAATATTGTTTTTGTTTTACATGTAAGTTAAGCGAACGAAGTCTTCATTCGTTATCGACGAACAGGCCATAATAATAAAAAAAATTTATGGCTAAACCTTAATCTATTGTAAAAATATATAATCGTCCATGATGTAGAAATCAAGTGAAATTGAAATCGATAGAGATTTTCAATTAGATTTTATTAAAAAAAATTTTAATTAAACAATTTGTGCTATTTTTTAAAAAATTTAATTAAATTTGCACTAGTAAACAAATATGTTAATAGAATCAATTAAATATTTTTTGATATATACAAAATTTTCTGCAGTAATGTTGTTGATATAAGTAAACGTTTAATTCACTTGATTAAAATTTTAATTAAAGCGGATTTTATTTTTGACGATTAATTTAATTGAAAAAAAAATTGCGTGATTTTTTTTTGTGTAATTATGGCAATAATACGTGGTACTTTAAAGTATGCAGTATAAAAACCGAAATATTTTAATGAACTTTCAAAACACGATCGTTTTTAAAATTTTTTTTGATTTCAATTTCACTCAAATTTGATTTCCGGGACATGGCTGTATATTAATACATATTTTTATTACAGCCAAATAATTAACCATTAATACGTTTTAAAATAATTTTTGCATTTAATTAAAAAGTGGTATAATTGCATATTTTTTCTGGAACTCCCAACATATTTTTATTTTAAAATATCATTTTCACAAATAAATGTCAAATGTTAATGTTTGTATGACGTTTTTATTGTTGAGAATAAATGAAATGTAAAGAATTACTTTTATATGTGTATTTATGTCAAATGGTGAAATTTAACATAATAATTGATATTTTTAATTGCAAATTTGTTGGTAGTGTCATAAAAACGTTTAACAATTTTTAAGAACAAAACAATTTATGAAAATGTAATTAAATTAACAAAATGATGCACAGAAAAAAAATAAAAATTTATTTAAATTAAAAAATTTTTAATATTAATTAAAAAAATTAATTAAATTTACAGCTGTAAACAAATAAATACCATCAATTAGCGTTAAATTCACTTGATTCAATTTTTAATTAAAACAGATTTTATTTTAGAATATTGCCTTAATTTGTGAACAATTTTGGAGAGTTATTCTGTGTATGAAGAATAAAGTGTTTCCTTGCTAGTAGATGGAATTCTAGTCTGTCACGATCTATCCTTGGATGGATGAATATTAGTAGCTATCGTGATAGCGGTACCGCGAAAAAAATATTATCAGCTTCCAATACCACAGACTGCCTGAAATTGAATTGCAAACATATGAAATGTGGCACAACATCTATACTTAGCGATATTGGAATATTTGACGATAGCCAGGCGGAGCTTCTCTCATGCCCTACTCTATCTCTTTTATTCAGATAGTGTAAAAATAAACTTTCAAGGCTCGGTCGTCTGCAAGGTGTCACTCGAGTTTTGGTCCCTGCGCATAAAGATTACAGCAGGAATGAAGAGCATAACCAGTTAGCTAAAATGGTATCTACTTTAAATATCACCAAAAGAAGCTTATTCAGCCTCTTTTTTCAAAAAGCAGAAAACAGATAATGTAATTGAGACACAAGAAAAGTGGACAACTTAATGTGGCCCTTTATATTCATGGCTTTAAAAAAATATGAACCCTGTGTTTTATTTACGCTGATCTGAGCGACAGCGATTCTCCGTATGTCCCCCTCTTGTTCCTAGTTTTAAAAATATAAAAAGCCTATAATTCCAATTTAATCAAAATTGGTTCAGCTATTTAGTCGATAATGCGTAGCAAACGCAAAAGTCACTTTCGCATTCAGACGGTCGACCGCACAGATAGACTGAAGGCGGAATGGAGGCTGAACAGCGTGCTCTGGTTAAAATAGCTTTGTTTTTATTGTGAGCACGGAAACTTTTGCTTAAAAAGGTCTCTTCTAAAACGATAATTAATTATGTCTGAGTATTGGAGGTTAAGCTCCACTGGATTTTATCCTAGTGAGACCTTATTATAGCCTATGTCCGTTTTGAGGTTCCATTTTTAATTTTGTTGAAAAGATAAGTGGACATTCTTAGTCATTAACGTTAATAAAAATAAATTATGTTCTAATCATTTTATACTTTACAAAAAAAAAAAAGAAAAACAATAATTATAAACCAAAAGAGAAACATACAAGTAGTTGCGGAAACTTATGGAAACAAGTGGCTCTTCTTTATTGCGTGGGCAAAGTTCATTGTGGCAACAATTTTTCTTTATAACTTTAACCTCAATCAAGTTTAATAATAATAAATTTTAATTTTATCCAGGAAAAGTTTTTATATGAACAAAATGTTTTAAATTTGCAGGCAATAAAGCTTAAAAGCCACACAAATATATTTAAAAATATGCAAAGATGTGTACAAGCGCAATATGCATCTCTAATTTTCACAAACTTTTCGAACCCTAACTGTTATTGGTTACGGCCTTCGGTATCGATCGAAATTTCCATTTCAATTAAATTTATATCGAATGCAATAATATGCCTCCTAGTTTATCGGCGTAAAATAACTCGACAGAAAAAAAAATTTCCAATCAGATGATTTTAGTGGCCACTAAACAGGACATGTACGTAAAGTTTTAAGTCAATCAAAAGTTTTTTCAGTCAATTATTTGAAGCATGTGGCTCCTTTCTGCAGGAACCATTTGTCTGCAAGATTAATACCAGCTCATTAAGATATAATCACTAAGATATCTTAATTAGCTAAATACTTAGATAGAATTTGGCAACAGCATTTAAATTTCGAGAGATTTTTCCCTTAATGAAAATATAATCGTAAATGAGGGAACTATTCATATTGTTACGAAATTATATTCATCGAAGAATTGTTTATAGTTATAAGTAGGGCCCGGACTATTATGCAGTTAAAATCGCGTCTTATGCGCATAAAAAATGCACTCAAAATAGAAATATATGCGCTAAAAATTTAAAAAATATGCACTTAACCTTTTTTTTTATTAGTGATAAAAAAAAACAGAAAAAATTACAAGAAAAAACAAAAGTTACATAAAAACCGTTTAAATCCAGTCTCATAAACGTAAGTAAAGCACAATACCCACAAAAGTAGAAGATTTAGAATTGAGTAAAACACAAAAACATAAAGATAAACCAAATGTAAAACAATCATGTAAATTATATCTGTGGTTTTCACGAATTATCGCGTAAGTTATAAAACCAAACTTTTCAGGAGAGCAAAAACAATTATTTTTTTTCAATTGCGGCTTCTGTAGATGATTTTTCAAACTTTTATCTTTACTATCCTCTTAACAGTGACTTTCTACGTATTATACATAGTTTTCATGAAAAAATCCTCACAGGATCACAATCTGTAAAAGGATTAAAAATGCATATGTTTGATTGACTCATTTAGTGTGTGCAATATAACATCATATCTCCACATAAGTTCTTTTTTGTGAAAATAAATGTTATCATTTTAATCACACATGACGACTTACGTTGTTATTTTTAGCACATAAGTTGTTATTAATAGAAAAATTTTCAAAAAATACTTTTATATTTTTTGCACGAACAACAACATAACATCACATATGCTTTTAATTTGGAAACATATTCAGCAATTTTACAATTTTTGGCGATGTATGTCGACATAAATCGTTATAATAGCAAATTATTTTATTAAACAGTTAACTTAAGTTGTTTTTAGCAGAACAAAATTAATAATACTACATTATATTCTAAAAAGCTTAATACTTATAAAAACCTAATGCAAAATGTAGCACTTTGCCATTCGACTTGCGCGATTATTCGTGAAAAGCACAGATATCTCTTGTTAACTCGATATTTAAACCTACAAATAGAATGAATTAAGAAATAAATTTTTTCAAAATTAAAGCTTACTGCCGGTTTTCAAAAGAAAATAAAATGGAAGTACATATTAGGTTTAAATTAAATATGCTAGCAGTTCTTTTATTTTTTTAAATCCTTCATTTTTGTTTAAGCTTTATCAAGCTTGATACGAATTTGTTTACTAAAGTTACCGTCCACAGCAAACATCTTATTTATGGCAATATTAATTTACTTAAATTTATAAGGTTTTTCTGTTGATTCTGCATCACCATTGTTGAATCCATTCACCACATCTTTGATTTGGTAAACGTTTTCAGCATAATACACAATTGCTTTCAACCACGTTCTCCACCTGGCTGTTATAGGATGTGGAGGAAGACATTAATCGGGATACTTCTCTTTATATGCGGCATCACGCAAAGGTGCTTTACAATATGACGGAAAAAATCACGAAGTTCACGATATGCATTTTGCTTTGAATGCCCATTTTCATAATAAGCCTAAATAACTTTAGCGCGTTGCTCGATTGGGTTCAAATTCAGTTAGTCTGAAATTGAAAATTGTCAAATGAAATGCAGAAAAAAACTTGACGTTAAGGTGTGGTTCATAATCAACATCGGCCCTTAAAATTTAATTTTTTTGATATTAAGAAAATTTTCTTCAGTAATTTTTTCGACACATGTAGTAAGTAAACGTTAAATTCACATAATACAATTTTTAATTAAAACTGATTTCCTTTTTGATTAATGGTTTATTTAATTGAATTAAAAACTGGCTAGAATTTTTTCAGTGTAAATAAAGCACTTCTTAAAAATGAAAATAAATTCGAAATAAACAGAAACTTATTTCTCAATCCAAAAGCTCGAAAAACTTGCCCTGATTATAACTGATTGTGTGTGTGTGTTAATTGTTGACGTTATTTTACTCCTACTGCCTTCTCAAGTATTTTTATAACAAAAAATTGTTATTGTAAGATTGTTAAAGTTAACAAGATAATTAACACTTATTTAACTTTTTTAAACTTAAGATATTGTTTATTAAATATTATGAAAATGAATATTCAGATAAAAGACTTCAATAATAACGTCAAAGTGTTTTTGCGAGAGTAGTCTTAAAAGGGGACCTATTGCCAATTATAAAGCATTCATTAGAACATTTCAACAAAGTATAAGTTCAAGACATATAAAATTAATTTGCACTAAATTTTAATAAAATTGAGATAAAAGTCCCCAGTGTGCAGGCCTCTATGCAACGTTTGAAGTCTACATTATTATATCTAAGGCCAATTTTCCTTCAAAATATCATCAACGAAGTAAATCAATAAACTAAACCTTATAAGTTATATACATTCTAGGCGCTTTCAGTTTTGGTGTCACATTGAATTTGGTTCTCCTAAGCAGTTTGGAATTTAACAAGAGTTAAAAAAAACTTACATTAATTGTCGGCAGAATACACCAATTTCCCTTAAATTTTGCCGAAATTGTTTCAAGTAATTTGAAAAGTACTGCTACATTTCGGAACATCAATTACAAGTTTACTCATATAAAACAGCACTTTGCGAAAACCCTTTAGTACGCCTAAAACCGTAATGACTAATGCATTATTTTTTTTTCTTTTTTCATAATTTATTTACTGAATCTTCATTTATTAAATATGTACTTAAATAATTAATCAAATCTTATCCCAATACTTTATTTTATGTCCTGCCAGTTCCGAACAAACAATTTCTAAATCACGGCTTCTATTTACATTAAAGGTGTTTATTTATCGCTCATTTAAATGAGTAAGTGCTGCAGTGTCTCTTCTCCTTAAGCGAGTGTGGCTCATTAAACCTTGGGGTTAGTTTTGATACTAACAGCTTCTCAAACAGCTTGGATATATTAGATAGTAAACTTATAGGCCTATATGACTCAACTCCTGTGTGATCCTTTCCTGGTTTAGGTATCATGGTAACTAAGGAAACTTTCTATTCTTGAGGGCAGGGTTACCGTTAAGGATTTTGAAAAAGTCGCACAAAAAGTCGTGTTGAAAACAAAAAGTCGCACAAAAAAGTCGTTTTTTCAAATTAAAGTCTCACACTTTTTTTTACATTTTAATTACTTTACCAATACCCACCCTGGTGACAATCTCGGTTTTATTTCTCTAATAACTCTTTCAAATTTGCTTCAGTTAAAAAGACATTTTTACTTACTGAACAAATTGTTTTCTTTAAAAAATAAACTGAAAAAAAATTGTGTGTTGAAAAGTTCTTTAAATAAAACTGAAAAAATTTTTATGACGATAACTTCTCCTCATCACTTACTGATCTACCTAAATAAGAGCGGCAAGCGCCTGCTTAGCTTCAAAACGTTTCATTTTCACACAGTTTATACGAAACAAACCTTTAGAACGCGAGTTCAACATCACCCGTCTGAAAAATCCTATTTGATAGATCGCTTGTTCATTTAATTTTTTTGATAATGTGTTGACAATATAATTTTCTTGTTTAAAAAAGCGCTTGGTGCTCTTGTTTAGGTAGCTTAGTTGAAGTAACACCCGGGTGGGTATTGGTAAACGATGTACATAAAAATCGTTGGTAAGTCGATGGTTAATCAAAAAAACGATATAAATAGCTGAGAAATAATTTCTTAACAATGTGTTTCAATACACTTTTGTGTAGTAATTTTACATTTGATTGATTATTATTATTAATATATGTATAAATTTTACGTTTTATGTTTCTCTAGCTTTGTTTGTATTTTCGCACAAGTTCATTACTTGGCATCCGAATTTCTATTTCAGTATCTAGAAAATTTAGAGTTGATGGCATGGACTCATTTCCACTCTTAACCTGTTGGTTAATTTATTTTTCTTTAACACTAATTTTGAAAACAAAAAATTGTATGCCCGGTTGTGCGGTAAAGTTAATACATGCGCTGCTTATTTGTCTAAATTAAGGTAGAGTGGGTAATCAAAAGCATTTTTTAAGCTTCCTACTGTATGCCAAAAATGTTTATCATTAGAAATGTCAAAAATATCATTGGATTTACTTTCTAACAAATCAAATGCGTAAATAAAAGCATGTGTCATTGATAACATTTTTAAATAAAGATATGAGATCAATAGCGGTAATAAAAAGTGGGTTTTAAAACGCTTAAAATATTAATGCCGTTCATCCTATATTGGCATGGAAATTCAGTGAACTCTATACAAAACAAGGCATATACAATACAGTTCAGTTGTTGAAATTGTCTGGATATAAAATAATCACCTTCTCAATCGAATGAGGTTACATATCCCGGGGAAATTGGTATTTTTAAGGGAAAATATGTGAAATTATGCAGTGGAAAAAAATTATTTTACTTACAAAACTCGCAAAAAATTTAAAAGTTGCAAAATTAGACGAGTTAAAAAAAGTCGCACAAAAAGTGTCACAGCGTCAAAAAGGTTGCAAATTGCAACTAAAGTCGCACAACGTAACACTGCTTGAGGGTAGTATTCAAGGCGTAAAATGGCATTAAAAATTAAAAGAATAATTTTCTTTGCTATGCTGGGTAGCTCCAAAAGCATTTTGTTGCTGATCTTATCAAAACCAGGAGCCTTCTTGGGGTTTAAATCGGTTTCTCTTTTATCAAATCTTAGGGGAATAGCTGCTTTAGCAGAAACAGGTGGTAACTCGACCGCAGTATCGTGAGGTATATTTGGCGTGAGGTATATTTGGGGTAAATAAATTGTTCAAATGATTAACAAACATATTTCCATTTTCAATAGCATTTCTTGCCCAACTTCTATTTTCTTCTAGTTTCTTAATGGTGGCTTAGAAACAATAGGCCTTTTGAGATTTCAAGCTGCACGCCGTAAGGAGTAGTCTGATTGTGGAGTTGCATCAAGTTCCTTAAGATATTTTTCCATGAAAAGACGTTTTCTGAGTCTGCAGTAACTTTCTTAGCCTTTTTGTACACTCGTTTATTAAATTCGAATCGTTTCTATGTGGATGTTTTTAACCATGCCGAAATCGATGACAACTGGAATTTTTTTTGCTGATCAGTAGGCCAATATGTTGGTTGTCCGCTCGCTACCATATTAAAATCCATTTTAGAAATTGTATTAAATAAAACACGACCCTTTGGCGTCATAAGTCGTGACCCCAGAAGGAAACAGTCAGGGTCCTCCATTTCCGAGCCCAATCTCGCCAACTTAAAAGCAATTTTGCCACCGGTGATATTGGATTGACCCGGCACCCAGCAGGGCCTCATCCCATACTCATCTATTTTTTTTCTTTAGAGCCCTCCTACAATCATCCATTACCTGGAGTTAACATATAAAGTGACCTCCGAGATCCCATCAATGCTGACCATTATCCCCAGAACTTCCGCCTTAAATTCACAGCAGTCGTCGGGAAGTCTTTGTGACCTTCTAATGTCCAAATCCTCAATGTAGGTATAAATACCGGTAATTAATTTTAAACAGTATCGGTATTAATAGCGGTTTCGTTTTCAAAAAATTTCAGTCAAGTAATCGATTATTTAAATAATTTTTTTTAATTCTAAGTGAAATGAAAATGATTTAAAAATTAGTTTCAAAAACCTTTTACAAATCGAGTGTGCATATTTTTTTATGAATGAGAAGGTAACAAGTTATTAAATGGAGAAAAATTTATATTTTATGACAACAATACATTAAGAAGATCGAGAAAGTGAAGTTTTTTAGCGCCAGTCATTAATACAATAAAATATTTTGTAATATCTGAAGGGGTCACATCATTTCCTTGCATTACAGCCTTCAATGGCTACGTTTAAATTTGTTTGATTAAAAACGATGTTGAATTGGGATATACAACTAATGGCATACAAAAGAATTTCCATTTTTATCACACACACCCTTTTTTGGCGAGTTGAAATATACGAGTAAAAATCTTCTTGTTCGCAAATTAATAAACAAATTTTTTTTTTATGTACAATAGCTTAGTCCGCCTGCTGCCGGAAAGTATTTATTTTTCTTTTCTTAAGTAAATTTGGATATAACCTTGTTTCTTTTGCTTGTTAAAAATTTCTATTCATTTCTTATTGTCATTTTCTATATTTTTTTTTTGTTATATTTCTATTGAAATTTGTCGAATTACAACATTTTTCTAGACACTACAAAAAGAGTTTTTTTCTTTACTTAACAAAAGATTTCTACTTTAATTTCTCATTTTTAATATTTTGCTTTTTCGAGCTGTTTCTTCCATTGTGTCAGTAGTTTCATTGTAGTTTCATTGAAAACACCTTGACATAACAATAGCAAAGCGTCAACGTCACCATCAGCTACTGCTCCAGATTCCGCTGACTGAGTAACTGACAAAGTGAATAAAAGTATGAAGTAGTGCACACTGGGACAGAACCGTTATGTTCGGGAAATAATCCTGCTCTTTCTAACTCAATGTGTACAGGTCTTTGCCTGGATTAAACTTTTAGGGACGTTGCTTGAAAAAAAAATGGATCATTTTTAGATTTTTCTCAGGCAAATAAATCAATTCAACTTATTGAAGTTAAGAATTTAAAATAAATATTCTTATGATCTTGCCCAAAAGAACATTATTCACAATTCTTACTTCTCTTTAACATTTCTTTGGTATTTTTTATCTCTGTCCTTCTTAGGCCCATTTAGACAGTGTTTTTTAGATCTCAGTAAAACTAGGTTTAGTTAATCTGAAAACAGAATTGTATACAAAATTTTGACAGAACAGCTTAGTTTTGCATAAAATAATTTTGCATAGTGAAAAAATAAATAATCCCATTTCGCAGGAAAAATCTGACTTCCAGACTACATTTAACTAAGTTTAAACTTAATCCACTTCTCAAAAAACCAGGCCTTAATTTTAATTGATCCCTTTTTTCTATAATTCCACAGCGATGTAGAAAACTTTTAAGAGTAATAATTGATTATTATGATTTTTCCCATCCTGGTCATAATATGACCCTTTTGAAAAATTTTAATTAATTTTTTTGGATTTATTTAAAGAAGAGGCGCCACCTCCACTATTCTTACTGAACATTCTTTTTGACAGATATAGTTTTTTGTACCAAATTTTAAAATTGTTACTGGAACCGTTCTCTAGATATGCAGACATTTTTATATTGTTTGTATCGGAGGGTCCACTTTTTTAATCCAGCTTACTTCCTGACGGATGTTGTGTATTGATAGCCAAGTTATTTGTACTAAATTTATGAACTTTTCAAGTAACCATTCTCAAGATACACACACAATCTCTTCGGATTGTCTTTGTATGCTAGTTGTCACGCCCACTTTTCCAATTGAGCCCCCTTTTTAGAAGGCGTTGTATGTTAATAATCATTATGTATGCAACACATTTGGAGCCATGCCCACTTGTCCAATCATGTTCAGTGGGCAGGTGCCACGCCCACTCGGCATTTTACAAATATTTATACATATTAAAAAGCAATAAACAACTTTTTATATATCAGGGTAATCGGTTCAAAAGCTTAGGAGCCTATAGGAAACAAACATACAAACAAACACATTTTGAGTCGAGATAAGATAGCAAAAATGTAAAAAAAAACTCGGTAAAAAAATCATTTTTATCAAATAATAAAATAAACAAAAATTAAAGAAAAATTTCGTTTATAATTCGTTTGGAGTGAAAATTCGTACCACTACAATTCGAGCCGGAAAAAAGCCAACCAATTGTAGGGAAACTCACTGTTTATTGTTGGAGTTTTGTTTAAGCTTTAATATTGTTACAGGTAAGTTTTTGAGTGTTTATAATTCTTATTCACTTTAAGGTTTTATTTATTTAATATGTTCAGCTTTTCGAAAATCTTTGGAATTCTGATGATCTGGCCTAAGCAACCAATGAAATGCGCATAGAAGCTCAACAAAAAATTTCAGTAAATTTATCAAATAAAGAAAATTGGGAATTTAGCACGTCATACAAAAATCTTTTAATGATAAATAACTTTGATAAAATTCGTATGATTAACAACATTTTTTTCGACCTTTCAATTTGACTTAAGTTGTTTTGTTAAAAAATCCACAGATATGTAGATTTTTTCAGCCGAATTATGAATAAAAATTCCTCAATAAATTCATTCCTTTTCTCATTTTTTCATAATTCAAATAGAAAAATTAGAGAAAGGAATTAACTCCCGGATAACTTTTATTCATAATTGGTTCGATCAGCGATATTCTAAAAAAACCTCTTTTAAGATTGCAAAAATATGGAAAATATGTTTTTAAACCTCTTGAATTCTTCTCAATTCAACGCATTCTATACAAAGTTGAGTTATTGTTATGTTGTGATTTAAGTTAAATGAAAATATTAAATACAAGTTCTTCAGCCCTGAATCAAATCCGAACTCAAAAGCCACTTTTTGCTCTGGCGTGCTTCTACAGTAATATGCCATTATTAGTTTTATATCAAATGGTTGAGCCGCTTGGTACTGTGAATGTTTCTTAAAATTTTTGATTTTAAGCCACTGTGCAGTGACTGAATGGAATAAGAGGAATGATTGGTGGGAATCTTTAGTATCGTGCGTTTTTCCTTACCTTTTCTGTTCTTAAATATTTTGCCATTATAATGATTTTTTAACATTACTCTATCAGTTCATTACTCTACCTTTCATGAGTAAGTGAGTCAGGATTTAAGACTTTTGGTGTAAATATGTACATTGTACACACACTTTTTTCCTCATATAAATTTACTTGACGTTGCAGAAGCCTGCTAATGCAATTATTGTAGTAAAGGGGGTTTAATAGCACAAACAATTAGATATTTTTTTTCCGAAAAATGAATATACATATTAACATTAGCATTTGAAAATGATTTTGGGCATCTGGGCATCATGATGAAGCGCTTTCTAGACGTCCAATGTCGTGTTACATAGAAAAAAATAATATTCATATTTGAATACAAAAATCGCATATTTGATTACAAAAATTTTTGAATTTTCTGCGATGACGATTTTTGCGGTATTGATGAATATGTTTATAGGTATAATTACTGAATTTTTAGCCAACAACCAAGTTTAATGAGTCAATAAAAAAGTTGTTGCCCAAAATAATTTTTTTCAACAAGATGTTTACGTGGCTTGTTAAAATAAATTGTTGGAAATGTTGAATACATCAAATAAAATGTTTATCGAATCTTTAATTATTTTTTTATTATTTATTTTGATAAATACACTAAAATTTAATTATAGTTCCCATTCGCATTATTCAACTACAACTGTAAAGCGAATGAGAATTATGAGCTAAGAAATGGACAACAGTTGTAAAAATGCTGTCTCTACTTTGACTTCAATCTTTCTTTTTATTGAAGACGAAACAATATTAAATTATTTCATTATTAAATATTGTTAAATGAGAGATTTTTTGCAAAGTGTAATTTTGATAAATTTTTTCATTGAATCAAATAAATAGTTCTTTGACCTAAAATTTTATTTTTAACACATTGTGTTGTTAAAAATTTTCTTGAGATATTGTTTTCTGTGTACTTTTTCGAGCAATGCTGGCCGCATGCCACGAATAACACCAACAATGTTGGCCTCCAATGCGTTTATTATAATAAATGCCTTGCAATAATTATTGCTGATTTATCAGCACTTTAGGAAATATTCCAGAGGTGTTGAATAACGCGACAGGTCCATTTCTTGAAATCAACTTATCGTCTAATTTTAATTTCAATAAGCCGATGGTAGGTATGGCATGTAGCGCCATCCTATTGCAAACAATGTTGTTAATATTTTTATGGAAAAAATCATTGATCATGGTGCGATAACAGTACCCAATAAAAAATTCAGCTTCAAACGAAGCAGGTTTGTAAGGGAATAAATGTACCATTAGTGCTTCGCAAAATGATAAAATTTCTAGTTAATCCAAAAATGAGCCGTGCGCATTATAGTTTGGAAACGTTGCTTATGAGTGATACTATTCATGATGATTTGGCAAAGTATACTAAACATTAGGGAAGCGATTTCCATACAAATGCATGTTTTTTTCGATTGTGTTAGATGCTTCAAAAAACTTTGAGTTATTTAAGAATGTTAGAAGGCTTGTTGATACCGATGATAATGCAATTAAAAAATTAAAAGAAATATTAAATATAAATAACTTCGGGTGCTAATTGACACATTTGTATTTTCCAATTACGGATATATTGGTGAAACAATAACCAATTAGGAGGGATTAAGTGCACTAAATACTCAAGTCAAATTAATTAATATTGCAAAAATTAAAATTAACTGTGTGCAAGGAAGAATAGCCCGCTTTGCAAAAAAAAAATTAAGGATTTTAAAAATAAAATAAGTTTAAAATATTTGTGATCTGATCTGGAATCAAAGTGGGATCTGAAAATAATATTTTTTCAAAATTCATTGGCATTCTTCAAATACAAGACAAAGTTTTACTTTTAAAAAAACAGTACCTATTTATTTAAACAAACAAAATTTTAAATTAGTTATTTAAGTTTTTTAAAGATATTTGAAAAACAATAGTCTGAATTTTTTTGTTTTTAGTAAAATTAAGAAAAATTTTTTTATTTTAGGTGAATACTTTTTATTTTTTTAGTGCATATATTGAATTTTTTGGTTCATATTTTAAGCGCACGTTTTCGATTTTCAAGTGCATAAAAATCTCATTCCTACTGATCATAAATATCACAAATTTAACGCAGTATTTTACTATTTTCGTAACAGATCTTAAACATCGAACCCGAACTGTAACCGAATCCGAAACCGACCTTTTTTTTTTTAATTTAATAATTTTAACTTTGTGATTTATTTAATCAATAAAAACAAAATCAACAAATTCATGGTATTAAATCGATTTTTTTTAAGAAATCCGAGCCATTGTAACGAATTATCACTGCTAAAAATTGCATTTACTTAGGATTTTTATATGAAAAACTTTAAATGCGTTTTTGTGGAAAACTAGAAGAGAAGAGCCAAAATAACAAATATCTGTGATCACTGCTAAAAATTAATTTTCTTAGGATTTTTTATGAGAAACTTTAAATGCCTTTTTCTGGAAAACTAGCGCCAAAGTAACGAAAATCTGTGATCACTTCTAAAAATTTGATTTTCTTAGGATTTTTATAAGAAAAACTTTAAATGCGATTTTCTGGAAAATAAGAAGAGCTTGTTATGTAAAATCAGACCAAAAATGGGTTTTTGTATAGAAATATGAGTGATACCAGAATTTCATTGTTTTTGCTCTAGCGCTTCTAGTTTCCAAGAAAATCAAGTTTAAATTTTTAAGAGTATGTTTCTATATAAAGTATACATAATTATCAATATACATTTATCTTTACGCTGCATCTATCGGTAATAGAGGAGATGGGTTTTAATCAATAGTTTGGGAGGCCATCAAAATAACCTGACAACACAAAATTTTTTTTTTTTGAAAAACTTTTGTATTCATAAATTTTGGGTCAGAAAAACTGTTCTGGTTAACACGTGCGGTTCCTGGCGAATGTATAATAGGATATATGGTTATAAAGGAAAAAAATAAATCTTTACATGAATTGATACTTTTATGATATCAACTACTCTGCAGGAGAGTAAGAGTTAAATACTAGTGCATATGAGTACCAGTACTTGATGTAGTACAAGGGCACTACTTGTAGACGGAGGATAGAATTTTTTGTAACGAAACCAAAATTCCAATACATATTTTTACTTTGATACTGCTTCTTAAATTTGATTTCCAATAATTTATTTATTACATTTTTATTATAAAAAAATGTTAAAAAGCATATCGTGCACTTCATCTTCAGTGATGAGATACATTTTCACCTCAGTGGATTCGTCAATAAGCAGACTTGCCGCATTTCGGTGAATGATAGTCCAAGAGTGATTGTCGAAAAACCAATGCACCCACAAAGAGTGACTGTTTGGTGCGGTTTATATTTGTTCCAAAATGAGGCCGGCCAGGCAGTTACTGTGAATGGTGTTCGCTATCGTGAGATGATAACGAACGTTTTATGGCCCGAATTAAAAGATATGGCTGTGGACCACACAGCTAACGAAACAATGGTTCTTTTGCGCTACAAATTCCATGGCCATTACCTCAAGTGGTGGCGATGTCAATTGGCCGCCAAGGGAATGTGATTTGACACCGTTGGACTTCTTTCTTTGGGGTTATTTGAAAGAAAAGGTGTACGTCGATAAGCCAACATCAATTCAAGAGTTATAGGATGAGCTAATTCGGCACAGAACTTCAATTATGCCTCAGCGTCATCGAAAATTTGGATTCATCTTAATTGATTAATGGACATAAATTGTTCGAGTTATAAATTCCTGTGGATACACTAAGCCAGTTTTTGTTGTGGCAGATGCTTTAAGATTTACGTTCCGCACAATGAATTGATTTTCCAATTAGAAAAGTTCAATTGATTTCGTTTATGTGCAAGTTTTTATTAATTAAATTATATGTATGTCTAATAAATTACAAATAATTACTAATTCCGATTATTATGCATGTTAAAAAATGTGCTGCAATAATTAAAATCAAAATCGTCAATACGCACAATAAATGACAGATGCTTTTATTATTTATTTTAATTGATGTTTAGCTAATTGGTACTAATTAAATATTTTAAATGAAATTAATTTAATTAGTGAAGCAAATATTATTAGCAGAATATTGTTCCTTTATAATTTTTTTATTTTTTTTGCTTTTTTCTTGGTAGTACAAATAAATTCTTGCAGTTTCTCTATACTTTAACATACTTTTTATACCCTTCACCGAAGGTAAATGGGTATATATAACTTTGTCATTCCTATTGCAATTTCTACAATATTGATCCTACACCCTATAAAGTATATATATTCTGGGTCCTTATGAAAAGGGAAGTTTAAAAGCGGTTGTCTCTTAAAACTCCCCCCCCCCCTCCCTTTGCATTTGTTTACATATCGAGCCTTTGGTGCAATATCGTAGTAACTCAAAATTTGAATTTTTTGAGCTGGGTATGCAGAAATGATCTTTGGGGAAATATCTATCTAAAGAAAAAAAGATTATAATTCCAGCTCTAACTGTTCAGATTTTACAGCTAAAAATGTCTTTATTGCCTCTAGCTATTTCCAACCATATTGATATTAATATAAAAAAAATATTTAATATTATTAATAATTGTTCACCTCTTTTTTAATTACAAAACATTCCTCTTTATTTAAAAACTTGTAAAAACATAACTTAAGTAAACAAAAATGCTATCAAAAATATGGCTGAAAACTTCAAATGCATTTTTCTCAGTTCACGATTTTTTGAATTACTACGGTATTGCACCAAAGGCTCGATATATTAGCATAATACCCAATATGATTTTCGTTACCACCCTTCTTTATTATTTCATCTATTTAACGAAAAAATTTTAACAAACAGAAACGGGGAATTTGTGATTATTTTTGCTACTTAAAAACTCGCCAAAAAAGAAAAATCTACGGTATGACAACAATGCCAATACTAAAAGAAACAAACAAACACACATACATGGTACAAGCCATTTTGGTGAATATCGGCCACTATTACGGTTTACAACTCAAATAAGTTGAATTGTAATTTTTGTATTATGGTTTACAACTTTGCTGAGTTGTGAAACCTAAAACGGGCCATATTTCATTTTAATGATATTCAAACAACGTTCGTTTATGGTTCAGTAGTCTAGGGGGTTGAGTTTAGAAGTCCTCTGGTGAGTCCTCCGATTCAAATCTTGGGTTTTCAAAGAGAATTTTTTTTTAATTTTTATGTTCTAAAAACGATTTTAAAAAATATTTACCAGTTTAAGATTTTTAAATTTAATTTATAATGAAATTTTTAGAATTCTGAATATGTATGTATATGGGTAATTCCATGTCAAAACGACCAAGAGTGGGACACGACCTCTTCCGATTATAAGGAACATATATGAACGAAAAAAAATTTTAAAATTTTTTTTTCAAAAGTTATGTCATATTCAAAATGTCATAATTTCGCAGATTTAGCCGAATGTGTTGAGCTTATTTCTTCAATATCTCGAAAACTACTTGACATACGAAGATGATTTAAATGTCATTTTAAAGAGAATACTTGGGACTACAAACCATATACTAAAAAGAAATAATTTTTTGAAAAATGTAATATCTGCAAAATATTAAATTTTAAAAACGGACTAAGTCAAAAACTTATTTTTTTATTTGGCTGATTTTTTTTTATATAATACCCCAAACTGTTCTTAAAAAATCCTGAAACTTTGAAGGAGGTGGTTTTTTTCTTTTTTAAGATATGATTTTTTTTCTTTCGCAGCCTTTGAAAAAATAATCTGAAAATAGAATTTTAATATTGTAATTTTGAGCAATAAGTACACTGTGCTAGTTGCAAAAAACAGAGGTATATAAGATTCGGCACAGCCGAATATAGCACTCTTACTTGTTTCTTATCGGAAAGTCTACACATCTGGCGACAATTTAAGTACGTACTGAATATGTACTAGTATAAATGTTGAGATGCTTAACGTTTAGGTCGTCAAGTCTTGAATTTTTAGGAGAGAAGTGAAAAGAAAATGCAGTAAATGTCAGTAATTTCTACAAAAATAAATCTTACTGTGTATAAAAATGTATGGTGTACAATCTGTCATATTTTAAAAGGTAAATCCACGGAGGCCAAATAAACGTTGAAATATGTAAATGTAGCTGTTAGGTACGAACACGACCAGCGTTCATTTTGTAGAAATTACGGGTATGAAGCATGAAGCGTAGGAACCAGCACTAACATCGCATTACTAAAGATTTCCGATCTTTTGATATATAAGACGTAACCATAGGTCATATGCCAGTCCAAAAATTCAGGTGTGTATACAATTTTTTGTATGGGAGGTACCACGCCCACGCCCACTTCTACAATTCATTTTGTGGGATGGTGTGTATTGATAACCTTAATGTTTGTAATAATAAAAATACAACAACAAGGGATTTTTGGAAAAAAATTAGATGTAGTTGTGGTTTATTGCTCATATCTCAGCCATTTTTGGACCGATCGGGAATTTTAATAGCAAAATTAAAATAAGAATACCTGACATAAAGATTCCCCAACCAAGCCCCCATCATATCTGGGGGCTTCGGAAAACCCATTTCAACAGATAGACGGACATACGGACAGCCGGATTTGAACTTTGCTTTTCATAAGGACCCAGAATATTATACACTTTATAGGGTGTAGGATCAATGTTGTAGAAATTACAAACGGATTGACAAAGTTATTTATACCCATTTACCTTCGGTGAAGGGTATACAAATATGGATGTCTATATTTAGAAGATATTTGGAGCAAATAACTTTTATATCGATGGCGTTTATTCAAAATGGTTTATCTGCAGATTCTGTAACAATGCATTTTTGATGCCAAACTATTTGCTGTGATGCACTTTTCCTATTGTATGAATTTCTGATCGAAATGTTGATTTATTTGCGAGTTGTTCACATTTTTGTTTGGTTTATCTACATACCCACTATTTGTTATTTTTTTTTGAAGGCAAAATGGTTTATCTGTTATCTGCAACGTATTTGCGAGATTTTCATACCAGTCGTATATAAAAAATTGTAAGAACGTTATTATTTTAAGACGAATTCAACTTTTCTGATAAATATTAATTCGCTGATTTGAAATATGTTTACAAAATGTTTCTATCTTAAAACAGTTTAACGTGAAAACATGTCTCAAAGTACAAAATTGATATTGTCAACATTTTGATAGTACTGCAAGACGGGGTATATGTGAATGGTTTTGGAATATGAGTTGGGAAGCGAAAAAGGTGTTTGTTCAAGATCATGTTACTGTTATAAATAAACATCGAGAGACTACAACAAATGTCAAAAGGCAGAAACATTTTGTCAAATTACCACAAGAAGACAAAAAATTGCAGGTATGTCAGACGATGTTTCTCTCGACTCATGTCATCCCTTATTCAAGGCTTAGACGTTGGATAATTTTTAACAAGTTCGAAACTAAATCTGATTGTAAATATACACTTCAAAGAATTTATTGACAATTTGGAAAAAATGGAGAGCCATTACTGTCGAAGAAGCAGCCACAAAATTTTCGTAGCTTCTGCATTTAAAAAAAATCCGAAATTTACAAAGACTTTAAGTTAAAATGTAATTGTAAGAAGCAAGTGCAACCGGTTTCGATGTTTCCTTTTTCGAATTAGTTTAATGAAAAAAACTTTGCTTTATTTATGCCTCGAAAAGATCAATGTGATGATATATGTTTTGGTTTCTAAGTTAAGCAGATTTCAGCTGAATTTTACAATAAACACATTTTAAAAAAGAACAATCTCGACATGAGAAACAAAATGATAAAAAAAGCTTCCTAAGACCTGTATCAATTTTTTACAATGGACGGTAAAGCAATCAAACTATATCCCAATATTAACGTATCTGCCATTCATTACACTGTGCAACAAAATTCGGGTTTTTGAATTTTTTGAAAAGGCTAAATGTACTAAATGTACTTCTGAGCTAATAAATTATTTCAGATGTCTTCAGTAGAATCGTATGGCGATTCATTTCTTAGAATTTATTAACCTCTAACTCTCATTTTAAGGGGGTAATTTTTGTCCTTTTCCCCAACTCTTACACAAAAGTATACTAAAACGGAACTTTTAAGGGTTTAAATGTTCTACGAATATTTTATTCATCAAATTTCCCTAGGGGTCTTCTAATACCAAATGTTCGTGCAATGTATGTAAAAATGGTTTTTGAAATTCCGGGCCACGAATTTTTTTAATTTTTCGAAAATCCGTTTAACATACATTGCACGAATCGGAACCATTTTCTCGCAAATGCCTTGTCTAATTTCTCAATAGAAAACAAAAAAAAAAAAAAAACAAAAAAAATATTGAGCCGACTACTTAAAATATAATTTTATCAAAAACTTGAACGTCGAAAATATTATACGCTTTTTCTGTATTCGTGCTGGACGGACTAAGAAAGACCCAGCTGTTGCCAAACTTTTATATATTTTTGTGGATATCTCGAGCAAATTTTTGAAATTCATTCCTTCAATTAATTGTGAATAAAAGCGAAACGCGTTCATCGATTTTCGCGATTTATGTGTCATTTTGTTCATAGGTTATGCGACTTAACGTGAAAGTAATGGGACTTGACACTTTTTTTACCGTTTTGAATTTTTTATGAATTAAAAATAAAAAATTTAAATTTTTTGAGCAAAAAATATTTTTATTTTCTTCATTCATTTATTTATAACTGCGAAACTGTTGCTTATGTAGCGAAACGTTGTATGAACAGATTAAAGGAATTGAAATTCTTAATTTTTTTAAATTTGTTTCAGCTTATTCGGACTAGTGGTTCTCTAGTTATGACAAACAAAAGAGCCTAAAACGTGACAAATTCCCCTATACGATACCTACTAACTTCAAATTAATTTTTAAATTATTTATTGAGGTCATAATGATGCAGAAGTTCTTCTTTTTGCGTCTACTCTCATAAGCGATTATCAGAATTGAGTCCCGAATCAATCACCTGAAAAATGTTGTACTGTGTAATTTATTTTTTAGGGAATTAATAGAAGCCTATCAATCATATTGTAGTTAGGGAATTATACAGTTTTTTGCTTCTCATGAACAATCAGGGTTGTGAGATAAACCATTTTGGATAAATGCCGTCGATGTGAATTTAACCTCATAACGGAACTTTGTTTTTTTGAGCTCCCCCACCGTTTTTAAATGGGGTAAAAACTCGAAAATTCGTCTTTAAATACTATGGTGTTCGGGATTTAACGATTATAATTTAAAGATTGTTTTTATTAAATGGAACTGTTATTAAATTGTTGAATATTTTGTTTTCAAATTAGGAATTTTTGAATTGTTTTCAAGGCAAATTTTCTTCTTTTAACTGCATATCTGATGCACATAAAACGCGTTTTTTAGAGCATATTTCTGGTTTCCCTTACTTAAAAACATTCGTGTTATTTAGACAACAATGAAAACAAAATATTAAATTGATAACTTATTTAAAAAAAGAATCTCTAATATAAAGTTTGCAATACCTGAACTTCAATATTTTTAAAATAATATGAAAATTTTTTTAGTAGTTTTCCAATTTAAAAAAAATCACTGAAACATTAAAAGCAAATCAGTTAATATTATATGAAATATTAATACTACCGAAAAAATTAAGCTAGAATTTTGTTACTATTTTTTTCGAATTCAGTACCCAGTAAAAAATGTGATCCAAAAGGAGCAGGTTTTATGTATGAATGCATACCTCAAATCGCTTCAAACCTGCTGATAAGTTGGCTGATTTTTGTATGGAGTGTTCCCGGTTTGGAGGACTATTTACGGCAGACAATAAGCGCTTATTTTAACATGCAAAAAAAGCACTCCTAAAGCGCTTTTTTAAGGGATAACTATATTTCCATATTCATTGATTTTTTGCTTTTAATTGCTTCAATGCATTGTTTCAATAATTTTCGTAAACCATTATATATTTGTAATTTTTTCGCTTAAAAACCTCAATATTGTCAGCACTAAAATAGCAGCATTTTTCTATATTTTATTCTTTATCATTTACTGCTATATAAAAGCTCTCTTATTGAAGCGCTCGATTATGCGCTTTTTCTCTAAAGTGCTTCAAAAAACCCAATTTTTTTTTACTGGGTAGTCACAAAACTATAAAAACTGGCCATCAAATAATTTTGTTCAGCTAGATTCGAGATTCATACCACTGTGCTACCGGAAGCATTTCGCAGCAGATTACTTACACTTTTTACCTTCCCTTTTGGAAGTGATTTTATAAAGTAGTGGTTCTATTCAAACTATGGTCTATTACTTTGAAATTTTGCAAAGCGGTTTTGACTTCGATAATCGTTTTTGTGCCGAATTTTAATTCGCAGACTTTTGGAAGTTTCGAAACAAAGTAAGATTTTCGAGAAATAATTTTCGTTAATATTTCGCCATAACTTAGGTTCTTTTTCGAAAATTTCACACCGAATTTTGCCATTCAGGGTTTCAGTTTTTAGGTTAAGAAGTTGATCACTATCTCAGATGGCACCTTAAAAACTAGCGCAAAGCTTCTAGATCATGCGATTTTTCTAGCTTTTCTTAAATAGCAATAAAATTAACCACTAACCTGTCGTTATAACGAAGGCTCTACACCATCGGATCAGTTAATGACGCCAAATAGGACTTTAACCAGCCACGATCTGTTAGTGATTTGACTAGACAAGACATGTAACAGGTAACGTCTATACTTATATCTTCGAAAACAGAAACGCCAAAAGGTAGGCTTAAACTATAGGGGAACGGGGTGTTAATGAACGAACGCGCTTCAGAAAATTTTACTCAGAGAAAAGTTGTTGTACGTAAAGCAATTAGAACGGTTATAGTTAGCAGTAAGATTTTACGTCTCAATCTGTAAGAAAAAGGTTGGTCTTACTTTTTTATAATAAGTTTACTGTTACTTCGGACTAACAAAGTCTTTAGGGTATAATCCATTTAACTCAGAATGGTTAGAAAAGAGTAATTTTTAAAGCCATTTTCGTTTGCTTTAAAAAATTTATTTATACCACCAATATTTAGCAGTTTTCGATAAACTATTTTAAACATTTTGCTGTATGATTTCAATTTATCATTTAATGTGTAATAAATAATTTTTTATTTTTATTTAATTTATTTGTAAACCATTAAATGTTTGTGATTAAAGCTATTTTATGACTGATTATACTAAGGATAATTTCAAAAGAGGAAAACATGTTAAAAATAGGTAAATTTATATTTTTGGGAACAAATTTGAAATAACTTAAGTATGACTTAAAGGGCTGAAATTTCTATTTCTGCTTAAAATTTGATTTTAAAACAATTAAAATTTTGCATTTGGATCCTTTTTTATATGCAACAAACTCAATGATTTTTCTAGACAAATGTAACTCCTCCCTGACTTTATTGAACTCTTTCGTAGTGTACAAATTCTTGTTTTTTTCATTATTATTTTTTTTTTGAAAATATTGATAAAAATCAAAATAAAAACCTGTTTGTGGTTAAAAAAAAAAATAACATATTCAATTTAATTAAGAAAAAAACTCATCGGAAAAATTTTCCCTTCTTCCATTATTCCTATACAAATTCAATTTTAAAAAAACTGGGGGAAAAACTGCCGCGTAATTTTTATTCATAATTGGATTGATGGTTTTTTTTCACTTGAATAAATTTGTAGTAATAAAGAAAAATCTTTAATTTAGTTATTATTTGTCAGAATTATTTACCTATTTATACAGGGTTGCCCAAATAAGACCTACCAATTTTAATTATTAATCTTGTGGTTGCCGTGCTTGCATAGTTTGAATTTTGTATTGATGCGTTATAAGATTCAAATTAAAAATTCTCTGAAATGTTGTTCTGGAAGGCCCAATTGAACGGAACGACAACGAGATGAATCATATTTATCACTCTACCGCAAAGCTTCAATGTTGTCTCCAGTGCAAATATTTCGGCAAGCATCTTTTCCAGGACGGTCGATCACTGAATCCCGTTGCTCAAAACGTCTGAAGCGAATTCCTTATAATGACGGCTATTGGGAGTTGATCGTGAATTGACGATATTTTCTACTCGTCATAACAATTAATCGTTCACTATAATAGATAAATTCGAACACTTTAACGCGTTGTTGTGCACTGTATGCATTCATTATAAATTTCCAAGACTTCAGTTAAAACCTGCAAAAAGAAAAGAAAGCTAGACAGTGATTTTATACAGTATTAGCGGATACCCGCCGTATGCTACTACGCTCCCCCTTATTGTAGTCCCATCTTTTAAAACATTTAAAGCTTATGTGTCTATCTAAATAGGGATCTATCAATGTTTAAAATATCATTCGAATTTGTCAGATAATTAAGGAGAAACAGATATTTCCCTCTTACTCCCCTCGTAATCCTTTTTTTTTTAAAATGTATAGCTAATGTGTCTATATAAGTAGGAATCAAGGTAGGTAGGTAGGTAGGTAGGTAGAAAGGCTGGTGTGAAGTCTCCTTCACACCTTCACCCAGAGACCAGTATGGTCCATTGTGACGCCTTAATAAGAGATAGCTATGTAGAGATGGAAAGTAGTTGAAATAAACAGCGAAAGCACAAGTCAGTAATGAAAGATAGATAGAAAAGAAGGTTTCGGACCAGCCCCGGAAGAAATCCTGACCAACCAAATTCGCCCTACATGCGGCCAGCACCCAGTCTCCTCTCGTGCAGCCAGGCCATCCCCATTACGAATCCTATCAGATTCTCGAGTCCGCAATCCGAGACATCCCCTAATTCGCCCAGGAATCTACTGCCTAGCTACCTCAGCCTGCTGCCCTGCAACCTGGGACAGTGGCACAAAAAGTGCTCAACTGTCTCCAACTCCTCAGGGTCCTCACACAACCAGCACATATCCGACAATTCGGATCCTATCCTCACCGCCATCCTGCCTATCATACAGTGGCCCGTGATCATTCCTATCATGGTCCTAACGCAGACCCTACTCCTGCCCAGCAGCAACCCCGAATCGGACTTCCTAAGCACCGGCCACATCGTCCGTGATACCCGGCAGTCCGTCCGGTTCCCCCAGGCCCGATTGGTCACGTCCAGAATCCACTCCCTGATTCTTCCAAAATAGAAGCCTATTGGAGGCCTAACCGCCTCCATACAGTTAGGTTCCTCCATCAGCGACCCGGCACCCAGCAGAACCTCAGCATATACTCCCCTAAGACTTCCTCCAAAGCCCTCTTACAATCATCAACCAGCTTTGAGTTTACATAACAGACCCTTACGACCATAAGAGCCGCCTGGCTGTCCACATATATAGTGACCTCAGACCCCCTATCAATGTTGTCCCTCATTAGTTCCACGGCCCTCAAGACCACCAGAACCTCCGCTTGAAAGACACTACAGTCGTCAGGAAGCCTATATGACCTTCTAATGTATAGATCCTCAATGTAGACCCCCGCACCCGTGCCCCTCATCATCGAGCCATCATTGAAAATAGCAAATCCACCAAATAATCTGCTCCTAACTGACCAGCTCTCCCGTACTATTACCTCTGGCGACCGCCCAAAGTCCACCTTGGTGCTCAAATAATCACTGGAGCCGGGTGGTTCCAGGCAATAGCCACAATCCTCAATTACACTCAGGATCCGTGAGTGACCATGCGTGACATTCCCCATTAATCCTAACTTCCTCAGTCTAAGAATGCTCCTGGCCGCCATTCCCATCACATACTGCTCAATAGGCAGAAGATGTAGAATGACATCCAGGGCAGCCTAAGGAGTACTTCTCATGGCACCTGTCATGCCAATTGAAGCACACCTCTGATCCTTAGAAAGAAGGTTCCTACGACTTGCCAATCCCAATGACTCCCACCAAACACAGCATCCATACGAAAGAATGGGTCTAACCACCGAAGTGTATAGCCATCCCACTTCTGACGGCCGGAGTCCCTAGCTCCTACCTATCGATGATCTGCAAGCATAGTAGGCATTGAGACCCCTCTTAAGTCTCTCCTGAGTATTTATTCCCCATGACAGCTTGCTGTCCAGAAAGACAATCAGATAGTCTAAGCTCCAATCCTCCCAGTACCGGTAGCCTAAAATCCTCCACCTTGTACCTCCTAGTGAAAAGAACCAACTGTGTCTTCTCCGGATTAACTCCCAATCACTTATCACTAGCCCATGACGACAGTTCGCTCAGCGCCCCTTGCATGGAAGTAGGAATCTAACTATTGTTGCAATTTAATTAAAATCTGTTGAATAGCTTCGGAGAGGCAAAAATCAGTCCCTTCCACCCCTCGTGGTATCTTTTGAAAACTTTATAGCTAATGTGTCCATTAAGTAGGAATCTATCTGTCTTTTAAATTTCAATAAAATCGGTTGGATAAATTCGGAGAGGCAGTAATTGCCCCCTCACTCCTCTCCTGGTCCTCTGTTTGAAAAAATATAAAGTCTAATACTATGTTCACACTTGGAATTTTAAACTCGTTTAGCAACTCGAACGTGATTAACCCCTAATCACATCAAAATCGAGATGATTACCCATACATTGAAGTGATTTGTAAACCACTTCAAATTGACATGTTTACTACTAACACAGTACATTTATACATTTATAAATCACTTCATTAATCACATATGTATAATCCACTGAACATACCTCAAACTGAGTATAATACCGTGTTCAGATATGCACCTTTATTGAGTTGTACGCAATAAACGACATTATTGAGCTCAATTATCCATATAAAATTGCAATTTAGTTATTGCTCAATTAATACGAAATTGTTATAAATATTGAGTAAAATTAAAATGCGGCACTGTAACAAGTGTGTTTATTAAGCAAAACACAACTTACTAAACAGTGTTTTGACATTTGGAAACTGAAATTACAACAAAACAAATGCCCATCCATTGGGTCGTCGCAAAAGCCAGATGTTTATTCCTTAAAGATGTCAAAACTTGTTTACATTTTGCTTATACATGTACATTTTTGTTTACGTTGAACGTTGTATGTAGTAGTAATATAAATTGAGTAAGCTAAATTGTGTATGTGTGAACAGAAAGATAATTATGTCAATTAACCAAATATTGACTCAATAAAAAAGGTATATCTGAACACGGTATAATGTAGAATCGGCACACATGACCGTGTACAATCGGACACGATTTCTGCTAAATGTTATTATTTAGAACTTTTATTATTTAGAACTCAAAGATTTTCTGAAGATAGAATGTGGTGAATCTGGAAACATGTAAAAATCAACCCGGGTTCAAATCTCAGCTCAGCCAAGAAAAATAATCAATAAAAAAAAAATTTAATAAAAATTCCAAGTTGTAAAATATTCCTTCCTTAGTGAAAATAATTTAATGAAAATTAAATATGATGAGCCTAATTAAAGAATATCAAGAAGTATTCAATATGTGATTTGTTCGACCTTTTGTTGTAATTTTAATGTGAAATAATAAGTTAAGCTCAAGGTCAGTTTTTTTATTTTTTTATTTTTTTATTTATTTAAATTAAAATTAAAATTGCACTTTTAAATGTAAAACCGTTTGTGACGTGTTTTTTATTATTGTTCCTCTTTACATACCCTGAAGATGAGATCCAGTGGATTTCGAAATATTGGAAACATTTTTTAAATAAATAAAAAATAAAAAAACTGACCTTGAGCTTAACTTATTATTTCACATTAGAATATCAAGAAGTTATTATTTTTTTCCTTAAATAATTTATAAATTTTCACAATTTCATCATTAATATGTGTTTAATGATGACTCGTCCCAAACACAGCACCCTGTAAAATACTAACGGTCCTTAAATTGTTATTTATTTATTTCATATTTTGTCATTCCATTATTCTTCTTGTACTAAATTTAACTTGCTAGTTGATCTTGGAAATCAATAAACTCACTCTAGTTTCGATCGTTAAAGTGCAAACATTTGAAAGTAAAAAAAAAAGTAAAAAACAACAAAAACATTAAAACAAGTGACAAATTTAATTGTAAAAATAAATAATAAAAACAAAGTTAGAAACTGAAAATTGTGAACCAAAAGATTTAATAAAACAAAACCAACCAAAAAATTAAATAAAACTAAAATTCAAAAACCGAAAATAAAAAAAGGTGTTTTTTATTAAAAGGAAAAAATTAAGAAAAAAGAACCATAACAAATCAACCCCCAAACATTTGGTCACTTCGAACCGCAGCATAAAGTGTAGTGTATATAAAACAAAAGCAAAGTTTTTGTTAAAAAATTAATAAAATAAAAATTAATTAAATTAAAAGTGTTTACAAAAAACAAAATTTGCAAAGTTTAATAGTGAACAAGCTAACGGGACCCAAATTCTTTGGCGCAGTAGCAGCAGCATCAGCAGACACACAACAACAATAACAACCACAAAGAAGACGAAATCTACAAGCAGTGACACAAAAAACAAAAGACCCAACAACAACAAGTAAGTCAAAGTATACAACACAACAAGAAATAAATATTCTTGCTTGTTGTGTTACTCTTTAATTTTTTTGCCGCTGCAATTTTTTAAGAGAAAAACCCGTGACGTCACTACCCAAATAAATAAAAACCGAGTTACCATTGCGTCCATTTTTGAAAAATACCAGGGAAACAAATCGCTTTGTGGGACTCTTAAAATTTAAATAATTATAATTTTTTCAATACTTGTTGTTGTTATATCGCTAGCAGGTACTTTTTTGACCCAATTTAATAGTTTTTTTTCACGATTCTTGTTTATCTAATAAATAATGGCACTCGATAAATTTGTTAATTGTACAAATGACCTTTTGGATTTTGAAAGCGAGTATTCAGAATCAAAGGCAGGTGAGGAC
The DNA here is from genome assembly GCA_949318255.1 of Pollenia labialis. Classification (NCBI taxonomy): domain Eukaryota; kingdom Metazoa; phylum Arthropoda; class Insecta; order Diptera; family Polleniidae; genus Pollenia; species Pollenia labialis. The sequence goes on along the minus strand of OX439139.1, from coordinate 117,920,965 downwards.
ATTCATAGTTTAGAAGTTCTTCGAGTAGAACTAGACTCACTTTGGCAGCAAATCAAAAGGGCTTATGAAGAGTGTAGGGACAAGAAACCGGAAACTGGCGAACAACCGGTAGACAGGCAGAAACTTCGCGATCGATATAAAATGGCCCTGGCTGCATACAAAACTTGTTTGGCCTCACTTAACGCGGAAATTCTGGCGCTTTCTGCCCCGACTGATGACACGAGTAAGCACGAGCGAGTTTCGTCTGCGGAAAACCCAATTGTAGAAAACAGCGACGTTTCGTCTATTCGGCTGCCACCTTGCGACATAGATACGTTTTTAGGTGATTTTGTGACGTGGCCAACCTTCCGCGACCTTTTTACTGCCCTATATTTAAATAATTCACAACTCAGTAAAATTGAAAAATTATTTCATTTGCTTCAAAAAACTGGAGGAGACGCTAGGAACATAGTTTCAAATGCCCCATTAACCAACGAAGGTTTCGATATAGCCTGGAAAAATCTTGTTCTTCAATACGAGAACAATCGGATTCAGGTCAACGAACAATTGAAAATTTTATTTGACCTTCCGAAAGTTACCGAAGATTCAGGCCAATCTATTCAGACACTACAACGAACCGTTAATGGCTGCATTCAAGCTTTAAACGCTTTAAGGGTAGAAACTGGCACTTGGGACCCCTTCCTGGTATATCTTTGCTCGACCAAGCTCCCCCGAACACTTTTGAAGGAATTTGAAAACTCTCTTCAAGAAATAACAAAGGTTCCATCGTGGGAACAATTTAACACTTTTTTGACTCGCCATTCTAAGACTTTAGAGTCAATTGCGGCCATCACACAACCTAAACCCTATCAACAAAAAAAGGAAAGTTCCAAACCGTTCACTAAACAAAAACAGGTTCACAGTTTTCATACAAACGCGACTCAAACCAATAACGAGTCGAAAACTCAGAAACGTTTTCCAGCAAAGGGGGGACAAAAAGACTCTACGCACAATTGTCAACATTGTAAAGAGCCTCACCCATTACGATCCTGCCCTAAATTTTTAGAAAAAAATGTGAATGACCGAATTCACATAGTAAAAGTCACAAATTCATGTTTTAATTGTTTGTCAATAAATCATGGTGTCAAGGACTGCTCAAGCAAATATAGTTGTAGGCTGTGCAAACAAAAACATAACACTTTGTTGCACAAGGCAACGGTGACCCAGCCTATAAGTTTACCACCAAATAACGCTGACGAGCAAGCTAGTACAAGTGCTGCAGCGCAAGCCCAATACATACAGTCCACTTCCCGATCAGGTATTCCTAACCTGACTTCCTTGACCCTGCGGGGAAATAATCAGTCCTCGACACAACTAGTAGACAAACAAACTTTGTTATTCACTGCAATGGTACAAATTTTCATTTATTTATTGATCATATAATATAATTTTACAACGTTTTTAATTCTAACCCCGCTAAGCCATTGGCTTGTCAGCAGGAAAAAAAAATAAAACTAGTTGAATAAAATATATATTAGATAATTATGTACATAAGTATGTAGTTTTATAAAGAATTCACAAATTATGAAATTTTCTATGTATTCATTGCGAACTTATAAAGAAGTTTTTGATGAGTTTTTTCCTTTGGTGTTTATTTTTAGTATTTAATATATTTGTTGGAAGTTTATTGAGTATTGAAGGTAGAGTGACTCTAAGGGTATTCCTTCCATATTCGTTATGGAATCTCTCAACCTTATATCGTTTTTGCGCTCGACGTCTTGTGTTATATGCATGATCTATTTCATGCAGATAGTCTTTGTTGTTGAAGAATTCATTTGCCAGAGTAGCATAATATAAACTTTTAACATTTAGAACTTTCAGATCTTTTGCAATGTTTCCAGTGATCAAATGACGTGTTGTTGTGATATTTGTGTTAATTAGTTGGTTGTTATTGATGCTGCTGCTAATTGTGCTGTAAGTGTTGTTCCTATCTTGTGTTCTTGTGTTGTTTGTGTTTACTAATAGATTGTTGTTGTTAATGCTAGTGTTTGTTGTGTTGTTGTTGGTATTAACGTTGTTTGAGTGACGTATTCTGGTGATGTATGTATTTGCTTGTTGATTGTTGTTTGTTATGCTGCGGGTGTTTGTGTAGGTTCGATGATTGTTCCAAAGTAGTTTTAAAATTCGGTTTTGTGTTTTTTGTAGGTTTTTACAATGTGTAGCATTTCCCCATGCAGCAATTCCATGCCTTATATAAGACTCAGCAAGAGCAAAATAAACTTGTCGAAGTACACTGTATGTTGCACAGTTGCTTAGATGATACAAAAAGTATGCTGATTTCCTTAGCTTTTTCTTAACGTTTTCAACTTGAGACTTCCATTTAAAGTTACTATCGACATAAACGCCTAAGTATTTATACGATGGCACAAGTTCGATAGTTGTGTTACATTTTTCGTTGTGACTATTAGGTTTTAAGACTTGATCATGCAGGCACTCCGTGTTATGGAACTTTATGTATATGGGCGAGTCTGTTAGATGCCTTGGCTTTATATGCATAATCTTTGTCTTAGATGCGTTGTTTTGTTGCAATATCTAGTTGACGTTGCATAACTTGAGTGGCGGTGTTGATATTTTTATTAGCAACAATAATTGCAGTGTCGTCTGCGTAAGCGAATGCAGTACTTTCCTTAAGTGTACTGAGCATATCGTTGGCATATATGATATAAAGTATTGGGCCCAGTTTTGATCCTTGTGGGACTCCGTATTGGGATGTCATTTTATCGCTCATACTATCTCTGATTTTGACTTGAAAAGTTCTTAGTTCAAGGTAACTTTTGAACCATTTTAGTGTCGTGCCTCTGATGCCATTTCTTTCTAAGATTTGTATTAGGTTTTTGTGGGAAAGTGTGTCAAAAGCTTTGCTAAAATCTATATATAACACTAGGCAATGTAGGTTCTTGCTCAAGCAGTCATTTATATGGTTTGCAAAATTTCCAAGCAGTTTGTTAATGCTTTTTTCTTTTTGAAAACCATACTGGTTATTATTTATGATTTTGTATTTGATTAAGAAATCACTTAACCTCCTTGCAACTATTTCTTCCAATATTTTTTCAACCGACGAAAGCAAGGCTATTGGTCTATAATTGTTATAATCATTTGTAGTACCACTTTTGTACACTGGTCTAATGATAGATGTTTTCAGGATATCTGGCACAATTGCACTTTCTAAACTGCTGTTTATAAGTTTTGTAATAATTGGTGTAATTATTTTAGCATTATATTTTAAATCCTTTGGTCTAATGTTGTCAATACCAGGACCTTTTTTAGCATTTAAGGTTTTTAAAATGTTGTATATTTCTTCTTCAGAAGTTTGAGACAGATATATGGAGTTTTGTTGCGAGGTTTGTGTAATGTTTAGTGTTTTAATATCACAGTTGTGTATTAATTTATTTACATTATTATTAAGGTTTTGTGCAAACGAATTTGTGATTATATTCATATTTTCGGTTTTAAAATTTTTTATTAACGTTTGATCTATATTTTTGGATTTTTTCCCAACTATTTCGTTTATTATTTGCCACGTGACGCGCATATCATATCTATTTTCAATAAATTTTTGTCTATACTAATTGTTTTTCGAGGTAATAATTGTTTTATTTAAAATATTTCTAAATCTTTTATATTCGAATTCAAGGATTTTGTTGTTTTTATTGTTTCGCCATTTTTTTTGAAGTTTATCCCGTAAGTTACACAATTTTATCAAGTCTTCACTTATCCATGGATTACCTGATCTTTTCTTACATGTTGTTTTTTTTTTATTAGATATTTTATAAATTTCACAAAAACTTTTGTTTATTTCATTATATAACTCATTGGTATTTTGATTTGGTTTTATTAAATTGTTCCAATCTACTCGTTTTATATTTTTGTTCACTAAAAAATTATTCAATTGCGGCCCCTGCATAATGCAGTTTTCCCTTCCCTTATTATTTTCTAGTTTCTTCATACAGCAGAAAAGGCAGTAGTGATCAGATATTGTTGTTGTTATAATGTAAGCATGGGTTTGTGTGCTTGTTTGGTTGCTTTTAATAAACAAGTGGTCAATGCATGTACTTGTGTTTTTGTTTGGATCTTCACGTGTGCTCTCTGTTATCATACATTGTGTACCATTTGACAATAACATATCTAAGTATGTTGTTGTTGTTTTATTTAATTTCTTTATGTCTATGTTCATGTCTCCAACAATGATGATCTCTTGCTTATTGTTTATTTTGGTTATTACTTCCTCAATTTCTTTTATGAATTCTGTGACTTTTAGGTCAGGGGGACGATAGACAGCGATGATTGAAATGTTTTTGTTGTTGATACTTGCATTAATTTGTAATATTTCGAAAGATTTTGTGTTCAAAGAGAGTTGTGTATAATTGATATTTGTGTTAATGAATATAGCAATACCTCCACCTCTTCCTGCTCTATTGAGAAAGATTGAGTTGAAACCTTGTATATTGTAGAAATTGGTCTCATTGTCTGTAATATTAGTTTCAACAAGGACTATAAACTTTAGTTTGTTTATTATTTTATTTATACTAACGAGAAACGGAGTGAAATTCAGGCGTAAAGATCGGATATTCATGTAGATTAATGACACAGGATAACTTAGAAATTCCTTATTGATATCATCAAATAAGGATATTGTTTGTTTATTATTTGTAGTGTTCATGTTTTTATTTATATTTACAAAAAAGAAGTCTATGTGAAATAGTTTTTAAACTGATTTTTATAATTTTATAAGATTATTTTGGTAATTTAATTGTTTGACTTAGGGGTACATAAAAACTTTATTTAAATTGTTTTAGTTATGGATTCAATATCAGCTGCATTATTAATAACGATAGATGGACTGTTTTCATTCTTACGGGCGAATATACAGCCATTTCGAACCCAGACGAATTTCCAATTTTCTTCACGAGCTTTCGTTTTTGCTATCCACAATAAGTGCCTATAGTTGTAAGTCAGTTCATCATTTATATAAACGTACTTGTTGCTGCTATTATTATCATCATCACTGTCGTTTATAATATTTGCATTTACTCTGTGCCTTTTTATTTTACTCATAAGTTCCATCTTCTTGTTAAGAGAAGAGAATTCAACTATTATTTTGTTATCTTGTCTCTTAACACGATATGCTTTATTTATATCGGGTTCGTTGACCTCAACATTTAGCGAAGCAGCAATTTTTTTTACAGCATCGAGAGCCGATATTTGTTTGTTTTCAATGTTTTTTATTTCAATATTTCTTACTATCATCTGTTGCTCCAGTTTGTTTATACGTATACCCATGGCATTAATTTGTTTTTCTCTTAATTTATCCTTTTGGTGGAGTTCGCTTACTTGACCTACTAGAGTAGTTAATGTGGTTGAGATTGTTGTTAGTGCTGATTGTATTTCTTCTTTTATTTGAAGATGTGATGCATTGACATTTATTGCTAAATTTTCTATTTGTGTTTTAATTTGTTTCATATCGGATTTTAGTTCAGAGACATCAGTTTGAAAAGAGCATAATTTTGTATTAACAGAGTTAAGGGACAGTGACCTTTCGGTCTCTTCAGAACTTTCATAATCACGCACTTGTGTTTGTTGGTTATTTTCGTCGAATACTACAGCCTGATACATGTTATTAGGAGATCTGCTCCTCGGCTTACACACATGGCATCTCCAGTTCACTTTTCTCTCCGTAGCCATAGTAGAGTATGTGAATTCAGATAGGGGAGAGCACGTTGAAAAATGGTATATGGAGTTACAGCCGAAGCATTTTACATATGTTGTTGTAGATATTACTTTTTTACATTGGCTACATATGGTACTCATTTTTGTTGATTTGTTGTTTTGTTGTTTTTTGTTTATTATAGGTTTTAATTTTAAATTTTTAGTTAGTCGTTTAGGTTTAAATTTTTTTTTTTTGCATTTACTATCACCAAATTATTATTTATTTTATTCTTTTTTCTAAGCAACACTTATACTTTATTTTTTGGTATATATGTAAGTTTTTTTCTTTAAATTTTATCTCACTTTTGAGGGAAAAACTGGGCTTAAGCACGAGCACAATAAAAAACACGTCCGTTCGCAACTAAATCGTCGAGATAATATCGAAACTAGAGGCGCAAGATACCAGGCAAGAGCAATCATCGACCCTGGATCCCAATCCACGTTTATATCGGACAAGTTGAAAAACCGATTAAACTTACCTACAAAACGTAATATAGTACACGTTTCCGGCTTGAGTCAGACAGTTTCTGAAACTTCGACCAAAGCCTGTTTGTTTAACCTTTGCTCCAGGGTGGACACATCGTTTAAGTTAGAGGTATGGGCACCAGTTTTGAAGACCCTTCCATCCAATTTACCGCCCCAAACGTTAAACGCAGAACAATTCGCAGAGGCTGCAAAACTAGAACTTGCAGACCCACACTTTCATCAAATTCGACCCATCGACCTACTAATAGGTCTCGACTTAGGCCCCTCAATATATAGTATGGAAACACCGATGCGGTCCATTGGATCCCTTTTGGCACAAAAAACAGTATTTGGCTGGATTGTGGGGGGACCAATTTGTACAACAACTTCACCTAGAAAAACGATAGCGTTACTAAACACATCGTCCCTGGACCGAATCCTCACACGCTTTTGGGAGGTGGAGGAGACCCCAAAAAAGGTTTTGAGGTCAGAAGAGGACACGCAGTGTGAAAATCACTACAAGTCTACAACCCGTAGAAGTGATTCGGGTAGATATATTGTTACCCTACCCTTTAAAAATGGCGAAGAAATAGGCGTATCTAGAAATATTGCCATGTCCCAATTTTTGAGAATGGAGCGCATGCTTAGCCAAAAGCCAGAACTTAAGACACAATACGACCAAGTTATTGTAGAATACCTCGAGCTAGGACATATGAGGAAAATTTCTCCCCTGGAAATTAATAAATACCCAAATTATTACCTGCCGCATCACGCAGTAATAAAACCCGAAAAGTTGACTTCGAAGATTAGAGTAGTTTTCAACGCATCGAGCCCGTCTTCAAATAAGAGAAGTTTGAACGACATTTTGTATCCAGGACCCATACTTCAACAAGACTTAGTGCTCATAATATTGAAGTGGAGATTCTTCCGTTTTGTGTACAACGCAGATGCCACAAAAATGTATCGCCAGATACTCATTGACCCTACGCAAACAAAATATCAAAGGATATTGTTTAGAAAATCTGAGGCTGATCCTATTGAGGATTACGAACTCCTCACAGTGACGTTTGGAGTTAATTGCGCGCCCTTTCTTGCCATAAGAACCCTTCTTCAACTAGCCGAAGATATAGGGACAACTCACCCCCTGGCGTCAAACATCTTACAACACAACATGTACGTAGATGACGTTTTAGCTGGTGGCCACACATTAAACGAAGCCATCAAATCACGAAAAGAACTTACAACTGTTCTAAAATCTGCCGGTTTCGATCTGATGAAATGGACCTCAAATGATCCACGAGTAATTCAAGATTTGCCAAATGAGACCCTACTACCGCTCGACTGGTTAAACTTATCCGAGAACGCCGGAACCAAGACACTCGGGATAAAATGGAACATTTCCTCAGACTCTTTTACATTCACTGCCCCAGGTGTTGAATTGAAAGAAAATTACACAAAAAGGGAAGTTTTATCTACAATTGCCAAATTCTTTGACCCTTGCGGATGGATAGCTCCAGTAATTGTTGATGCCAAGTTAATCATGCAACAGATTTGGTTAGATAAAGTCGACTGGGATGAAAACCTAAAACCTTTGACTTGCCTCAAATGGCAAAAATTCGTAAAAAACTGCTCTGCAATAAATGCCCTAAAAATTCCTCGTTGGATCCAGTACAGCCCTAATTTAAATGTTGAAATACATGGCTTTAGCGACGCCTCAGAAAAGGCTTATTCTGCGACTCTTTACGTCCGAATACAGTCTGAAAATTCTATATTTACATATTTACTGGCCTCTAAGACTCGTGTTGCTCCCATTAAACAAATATCGCTACCACGTTTGGAGCTTTGTGGATCAGTTTTACTGGCAAATTTAGCCTCAGGAATCCTGCCGAATCTTCAAACTACGCAAATCGACACATATTTTTGGACCGACTCAACAATAGTACTGGCCTGGTTAAAGAAACCCCCCTGCACGTGGAACACCTTTGTTGGAAATCGTGTCTCAGAAATTGTAGATAAAGTCGGCAATAGTTATTGGCAACATGTCGACTCAAAAGAAAACCCTGCAGATATAGCCAGCCGGGGATGTACGCCCCAAGAATTAGAGACCCACAACTTATGGTGGTATGGACCTTCATGGCTAAAATTACCCAAACATAAATGGCCAAAATCCAGAAGTCCAAATGACACCAATTTAGAGGCAAAAACTGTAAAGACGTTAACTACTACTACCCAGGAGGACCCATTGAATCGTTTCTCCAATTTGGCGCGCGCTTATAGAGTATTAGCTTATGTCCTACGTTTCTGGAGAAACACTGGTGTAAACAGAACCCGCCTTCGGATATCTTCAAACGAATTTACACCAGAAGAAATAATAGATGTCAAAACACGACTCATTATTTTGACGCAAAAACAACACTTCCCAGAAGAATATAAGCAGTTGAAGCTCAAACAAAGGATTTCGTCTTCCAGCAGTATTTTGACCCTCAACCCGTTCATAGATCAACTAGGCGTCATCCGAGCCAACGGACGTCTGGTTCAATCACCAGCGCTCACATATAACGAACGACATCCAATATTGCTGCCGTACAACTCTAAGTTCACCAGATTGCTGACCGAATTCACTCACAAAATAACTATTCATGGGGGAAACCAACTTATGGTCCGAGTACTTCGTACGGAATATTGGATTTTTCGTTTGAGGCCCTTAGTAAAAATGGTGATTAATAATTGTAAAACTTGTGTTTTGTACAAAAAACACACTTTGAGTCAGATCATGGCTTCCTTACCACCAGAGCGCACAACACTTTCTCGCCCTTTCACCACAACTGGAGTCGACTACGCTGGACCCTTCAACATTCGCAACTTTACTGGTCGAGCCTGCCTTATCACAAAAGGGTACGTCTGCATATTTGTATGCTTTGCCACTAAAGCTGTTCACTTAGAGCCAGTAAGTGATTTATCGACCCAAGCCTTCCTAGCTGCCTTTTCCCGTTTTATTGGAAGACGTGGATGTCCAGCAATCGTATACTCGGACAACGGCACGAACTTTGTCGGAGCAGCAGAACTCATCAAAAAAGATCGTCTAGAATTTATAAAAACTCTTCAGTCCCAAGTTACACACAACTATAGCCATCAAAATATCATTTGGAAATTTATACCCCCTGGTGCCCCACATATGGGCGGACTCTGGGAAGCCGGTGTAAAGTCGTTTAAAACCCACCTAAAGAAAATGATACCTGATATGAAATTCACCTTTGAAGAGTTGTCAACAATTCTCACCCGCATAGAATCGTGTTTAAACTCTAGACCCTTAAGTCCTGCTAGCGATGACCCAAATGACCTTAACCCATTGACCCCTGGACACTTCCTTATTGGAACTCCATTATTGACCCCAGCCGAACCTGATGTAAGCAGCGAAAACCTGACCCTCATCAACCGCTGGAAACGCCTAAAGGTCATCTACCATTCATTTTGCCAAAGATGGAAATCCGAATACCTGGCCGAACTGCATCGCAGGTACAAGTGGAAGTCTCAGAGGGATGACGTTAAAGTCAACGACTTGGTGGTCATCAAAAACAACAATTTGCCCCCCAATGAATGGCAAATGGGCCGAATCACGAAGACCCATATTGGTACTGATCAACACTGTAGAGTTGTCGACATCCAGACAAAAAATGGGATCGTTACCAGACCCATTACAAAAATTGTGGTATGGCATCCCACAAAACAATTCTAAGTTTCTCATCAACAGATTTGATTGCCGTCAACATATTCAACCCCACACGACCCGCAAACTTGAATCGAAGTGAGATCCTAGATGCCATATCTGCCAAAAATCATCACAACACCTTTTTACATTGTAACCTGTTTTGCGGACCTATGTTTACCTGCACCAAGTCATGGGGGCCGGAATGTTTAATGATGACTCGTCCCAAACACAGCACCCTGTAAAATACTAACGGTTATTATTTATTTCATATTTTGTCATTCCATTATTCTTCTTGTACTAAATTTAACTTGCTAGTTGATCTTGGAAATCAATAAACTCACTCTAGTTTCGATCGTTAAAGTGCAAACATTTGAAAGTAAAAAAAAAAGTAAAAAACAACAAAAACATTAAAACAAGTGACAAATTTAATTGTAAAAATAAATAATAAAAACAAAGTTAGAAACTGAAAATTGTGAACCAAAAGATTTAATAAAACAAAACCAACCAAAAAATTAAATAAAACTAAAATTCAAAAACCGAAAATAAAAAAAGGTGTTTTTTATTAAAAGGAAAAAATTAAGAAAAAAGAACCATAACAAATCAACCCCCAAACAATATGTTTAAAATAATCTTCTGATAACTTTATAAAATTTTTTTTTCATCAATTTTTAATACTTTAAAGAAATATAAATTGTAGGGTGGTCGATTATGCGACATTTTTCAATAACCGGTTTTCGAAACTTAAGCATTATTTTAAACAATTTCTAGTTATTTGCTAAGATGATAATTGGATTTATGTATAATGTAGTTAAGAAACCGTTAAATAATGTTTGCTCTAGCCAAACGTTTTGCAAAAGCAAACCATTCTTTAAGAAAACTAGTGGTTACGTGTAAGACGTCAAATATTTAATAGGTGTGAACATAACTTTAGAATTTTTGAAAAACTTTGGTTTTAAAGAATTATAGGATTTGAATAAATTTATTTTTTGAGATATTCTCCCAAATTTATTTTAAATGAGTTTTAATTTGTTGGTGGCTACGCATGTCTAATAGACATTGTCTATAAGAAGCAGTAAACTTCAGTCATATTTTTGAAAAGTGGCAAACAAAACCTGTTATCCAGGATTATATATATAAATTTTTTTTGTTTCAGCATTATTTAAGTTCTTGGTGTTTTAATAAATAAAACTGATGAATTTTCCCATATCGTTGATTCCGCCAATATGTTCTTGTTTTAAGCATATGCTAGAACTACTTAAGAGTTTTTCATTCGTTATCGGCAGCATATTTTCGTAAAGTATTATTTGCAGTCTCTTAAAAACTACTTGGAACAGGGTCAAGTTTTGCGTGACGTATATTTATGTCAAGCTTGTAGTCTAATTTAAAGTTATTAATAAGTCGTGACGTTAAAGAACCTTTGCAACTTATAATTTTAGGGCCATTTAAGCACAATTTTCATTTAAGTCAGTTCGAAATATCACCAGAGATGGCATCTTTATAAAAATATATATAGTATTTATAATACTGCCAAATTGCTAAAGACTTTTAAATCTGAACTTTTATTGTAGTACTTTAAATTGTTTTTGTTTTTGTTACAAGAACACACGCTTATTTAAGCGATTTGTAAATACAGTAGAATCGCGAAAAAGTTAACTCTCGAAAAAGTAAAACTCGCGGATAAGTTAACTGAATTTTAACGTGCCTGCGTCGCTCTAAAAAGTTAACCTTTTATTAACTTTTCTGAAAGTTTTGATAAAACAACATCGGAAATGAGCAGCAAGTAGAGAATTTGAACTAAATTATAAAGATATTTAGGGAAAACTAATAGCGTTGGATTATGGATCTCAAAAATTAGAAAAAAATGTTTGAAATTCTCGAGGCTGTGGCGAATAAATATGAGTTTCTTTTTTGTTATTATGAAAACTTACCAATTGGAATAAGTTTAGTGTGTTATTTTTGAAAGATCCATGTTTATTTTTGTATATTTGTCAAATTTAAGCCCGCTTAGAAAAGTTAATAGTTCGGAAAAGTTAAAAACCCTTGGGACATTTTGGTTAACTTTTCCGCGATTCTACTGTATTTGCATTGCTCATAATGTTTTTTTGAATTTTGTTACAAGTTGTTTTGACATTTTTTATAAAAAATTTAAGTTTACCAAATATTCAATTAGAAAAATACTTAAACTACGGGTACATTTATAACAAAAGTAAGGAAAACATATATAAATTACACATTAATAAAGTAACCGGTTTATTTTACGAAAATAACCGGTTTATTCGATATTCGAAAAATGGACATTTTAAAATATTCGACTTGGGCAAAACTAAAATAACCGGTTAAAACCGGTCGAATACTATTCGATCGATCACCCTAATAAATTGGGTTAGTTGTGTTTGTCTCTCAAACATCTGCCATCTTAATGATGTTAAATGTAATGTGAACGGCTTTGATTAACATAATCAGAATTTTGCTTAAATGCGCTTAAAAACACAAGTGTGAACAAATCATAAAACCATCTTCACAAAATTGACTTTTTTATGAACCCGGTTGGGGGCACATCCGTTCGGTGGTCTATAACGGACATAGATAGAAAAAAAAGCTTGTGTTTTATATATAAAGATTAAATTTGAATGCATTTATAAAAACACGCTTACATGCATATACTGTGCTAAAAAAAACTCTCTAAATTTCAACAGTTTCATGAATAAAAGCTATTTACTTACATCAAAAGTGCATGAATACATTCAAAGTTTAATTAAAATAAGTTTTGATGAAATAATTTTTGTGTATTTTGAATTGTATTTGACTCAAGTTTGAAACGATGCTTTGGGAATTTTTTTCATGCAATTTGATGCATAAATGCTTTAAAGGCTTAAAACCGGTGTGCAAATAAACGATAAATACTTTAAAATAAAAATTTGCTGCATGCTTAACGTTGGTAGGTCTTATTTGGGTCACCCAGTATGCAAATTTCACATCCTTACCCCCTTTTTGCGGTAAAATCTATTTTGCTTCATTCTGAGACACTTACATTTTAAATAATATTAAAATATTTTTATGGAAATGTTCCCTAGTAAAATTATAATCTTGTTTTTTCTAATAATATTTTCTTTAAAAATTCCTCTCTCTGTTAAATGAAAAAATTCAATCGTTTCTTTCATTATCTTGTCTCTTTTGCTTCAGCTTCTTCTAATGGAATAGAAAATAAACATCTTTATGTCATGCTTATACATGCTTGTGCATGTACGAGTTTGATTGTGTCTGACAATCATAACAGCTATTTGTTATCGGTTTAATGAATTTTCTTGCCTTTGGCTTCAGTGTCAATATTGTTTATGGGATTGAAACATTTTGTTTAATCAAGTTAATAAAAAAGTTGATGTGTTGTGTAATGGATAAACTACATAAATGCAGTGCCTTGTTTAGTTCCGCATGGTAGCATATTTGATTTTCTGAGAAAAGTCAGTAAGTTTAAATCACAATGACTTTATTGATCAGATTTTTTTAATAAAGTAAGACATCATGGGTATGGATTTTAAAATTTCTGTGTTATTATGTTTAATCAAAATCTTATTACTCTTTCTTTAGATGCTGTCATCGCCATGTGCTTTAAAAAAATTCTCCTTCACTTTCATGGACCATAATGTGCATAACCTGGCTTAGGCAAATTTGCGAACGTTTATCATATGTGTCAAACCATTTTGTTAAGTTCTATGAAACTGTAATTTGCTTAAGCTAAGTGCGAAACTGATCGCACATTCCGTACACAAAAAAAGTAAAAATGGATTGCAATTACAATTTTGTGTTATTAATTAAAAATGCACAAATACACAAAAAAAATTTCTGCAAACAAGCTGTTGATATAAGTAAACGTTTAATTAACTTTATTAAATTTTTAATTATAACTGATTTTATTTTTTATTAATGGTTTATTTTTAAAAAAATTACGAGAATTTGATCTGTGTTTCATTTTTTTTAAATGCATTCGAGAGGCTTTGCGTTACTTTTTGACAGTAGCTAAAGCTTTTAAATGCACATTCTGTTTGGGCCCTAAGGGTTTATAATTTCGCGGACGCTTACAAAATTCTGTTCATATACATGTTTCGAGCACTTGTTTTCTCCGTCTTAGTGGGTCGATTTGTCAAGGGACCAACCTACGGTCCATATGTTATCTTCCATTTAAAACCGTGAATGTTAAATTAATTTTGTAATTCAATAAAATGAAAAAAAAAAAATCAGAAAATATCAATTCAAAAACAAAAAACAGCCAAAAAGTCTCCACTAATAGTTTCTCAATCACTCTTGACTCTGGATACTGCATGTTGCATTTTATGTTTCCAAGTTCAGTATTATTAAAAATTCAATAAGTACCAGTACAAGAATTAAAAAATACCAAAACGATCCCTCTTGCACCTTACATGCTTAATTTTAAGTTTCTAGGTCCCCAATACTTACGCAAATCGAAAAAGTACCAGTTGAATAACAAAACATTGCCAAAAAGTTTCCTCTTCTCCACTTAGCACATTGCATGCTTAACTTTATGTTTCTAGGTCCAATATTAACGAATATAAAAAAAATATTCCAGATGTAGGACGAAAAAGTACCGAAAAGCTCCCCTTTACAGATTCTTATTCTCTCAGGACCCTGTATGTTTAATTTCATGTTTCTTGGTCAAGTATAATGAAAATTCAAAAAGTATCAGTTGAAGAACAAAACAGTACCAAAATTTTTCATCTTATAGGTTCTCATTCATTCAAGACCCTGCATCTATAGAAAAATATAATTTATATAAAATTCAAAAATTACCACATGCAACACCGAAAAGTAAGAGAAAGAAATTTTACCTTTTTGGTACTTTTTTTTCTCAAAAATCAAAATCAAAAATCTCAATATTGAAGTGTGAGCCCATAATTTAATATGTATACAGATGTAAATGAATGGAGAAAAATGTTTTTTAAAAATAATATTAAAAATTGGTACGATTTTCACCCCTTAAATTTTAAAATTTCGAAAAAGTACCAACATTTTTCATCTTATAGGTTCGCATTTATGCAAAATCAAAATCAAAAATCTCAATATTGAAGTGAGCCCATAACACTATGCGACAGTCATAATCGGGATGGGATGAAACCAACGGGAAATGTTATATCGGTAAAAAAAGAAGTTATGCGTGTCCCGGCGTTTCGCTGGGTCACGTCTAGGAATCGAGATATATCGATTTGAAAAATGGGCTAAAAAACATCAACATTTTTATAAAAACCTTAGATGCGCCGAATTTCAAAAAGTACGAGTACCTGTTCCCTTTTTTCCCTTGTTTCATTACAATTACAATAATTATTATCAAATTCCCTGTTGAAGGGCCTCCGTAATATGTCATTAAAATTTATTTTAATTCTATAACTTCTTGGCGAAGTTACTTACATACCAATAAATTCCATAACAGCAATTTACCGAACATTTTACTTTTGCTCCCGAAATGTTACCTACAGTGGCTTAAGGCAGAGTTAGCCGAACGTCCACGTCCCCTAACGGAACGTCTGGTTCGTTTTGTTTTTGCAAACAATGCAAATGCTTACTGAATTTAAATGTCACGTTGACGGAACGTCTCGATCTGTATAAAACAGATTTTTATGCCGTTGTTACGTGACAGTTGTAGAGCAGTGATGGGCTGCTTGCATGTTAAATTGATTGCGGGTATTTTTGCTCTTTTTTTGGTACTTTTTTTAGTATAGCTATGGAATTGCGACAAAACAACATAAAATACAACATATTTCCATATAAACAAATATATATGTTTAGATGTACAAAATAAAGAAATGCATATAGGTACACATACAATGGAAATGTGAAACGAATAAAAGGCCTTAAATGGTATCAAAACCTTGTTTGGTGCATATACCACAATAAAATGTATGTATGCTTAAAAAAATATATATGCTTAGATACAAATTTGATTATTGTAAATTTATAATATAAATATCAAATTATTTTTACACACACAAAATACTGTTTTAATACTATTTAAATAATTGGTACTTTTTCTGCACAGCGGTCACCATTTAAACATTTTTGATTCCCATCACTGTGTGTATTGTTTTATGTATACTATTGCTTTTTGTTTATGTATGGGAAAAACATATGACACGTTTTCAAATGTTCTATAAGTGCACCAACGTGCTTACAGTACCGTGCGGTACATTACGGGTGCAGCAACATTCGCCTAACTGGGCCTTTAAAGTTTTAATGGAACAGTTTGAATTTTTAAGTTTCGACCATCCAACCAAATTGACTACACCTTTTTCCTCATAAGGGTTTTCATTTCAAAAGTTCATTTAATATACATACATAATGTTTCTTTAATAAAGAAAACCTCAAAATACAGGAGAGTAAAAAAAGTAAAATCCTTAATAAAATTAAAATTTAGTGGTCCCGAATTTTATTAAAACACAAAACTATTCCTCCAAATATGTTAAATAAAGTAAAAAAATGCTAAATGAAAATTTGGAGTGTAATAAAAATGTTTTACCAATTAAATAAAAAAAAACTGTCATTAAATTGAGGCATTAGGATAGACTTAAGTCAAAGTAAGGGAATATAGATGACGCGTAAAATATGAAAAAATTTTATAATGACGTTGGTCATTGGATTCATGGCACTCTTTGCCATATTGATGCCATTTTTAATAAGTTTGTCACAATTCTGATGTTTAGACATCATCAATATGAAGATACATCAGTATATGCCACGCAATTAGTTGTGAAATGCACGTACTTTGATAAACATATTTAAGGGCTTTTATTTCCTAAAATTAAATTACTTAAGTGATTAAGCGCTTTATTCAACTGCTAATATTTTTGTTGTTTTCAGTGAAAACGCATAAACTTTTTTACCACTGGTGTATTGGAAGATCATCTATCGAGATATCGAATTTCTATATGAAGGTAACGACTTTATCTTTAATAACACAAAAAACTTTGACAATATTGACTTAAAACATGTTTGAGTGTTGTACTTGGCTGTCCCGAATCTTTGATACCCTCCACCGACAGTTCGAATATTTTAGACGTGGGCCATATATGGGATCTATACATTTTTAATTAATCTTTATAACAACGTACGCCAGTCTTAATATTTTTCGTGGTTTAAGCCTACAAAAAAAAACGAAGTTCTCCTACAATTATAGTCCGGATAAAGTTCCAAGCTGGGTGTTAATAAATTGTGCAGATTACTTAGCAATCCCTATGACTGTTTTGTTCTACACAACTATTGAATATGTATGCTAATCTATAAACCGTTTGCTTTAACAGCAGTTATTCTAAAAATATTAATATTATTTTTGGAGTACCTCAAGGAAGCGCCACCTTGGACCGCTGCTTTAATGACCCGCCTTGTGTTATAAAATTGTCAAATATTTTAATGTATGCTAATGATGTCAAAGTTTATTAAAGCAGTTCCCATCGACTTCAAAAGCACTTATACTATCTTATGAATGGTGTAACATCAACTTCATGGAGCTGAATTTTAAGAAATATTAATTAATGGACTTAGTAAGAAACAACCCGATTGCTGCTGATTATTTTCTGGGTGATTTAAAAGTGGAATTTGTTGACAACTTCGAAGATATTGGTATATTAGCTGACCCCAAATCAAGTTTTACTGTGAATTTAAAAACTTTACACTGGGTTATATTAAAAGTTGAAGTAAAGAGTTTAACGAGCCGTATGTTGCTTATATATGGATCGATAATGTGGGACCCTTTGTTGGGGGTAGTTCTCTAAATATTGATTTAAATCAGCAGTGCACTATCACTAAATAAAACTGCAAACAAATAGTTTGCCTTTTTTTTACCCGCATTAGTGATGATTGTAATTTTTTTTAACTACAGCTAAAAAATTAAGTGGTAGTATTTTTTCTCGCGGCCTATGCTCCTTGCAGGAGTAAAAGGAATATATATATATTTTTTCACTATAACCTTACAAATATTGAATGCAAAAATATGCACTGAATTCAAATAGTGCAAAATTTGAACTTGCAATCATAAAAGCTGTTAACAATTTTTGTCTCACTAAAATTTAAAAAATGTAACTTTGCATGTGCATGGTTTTTGATTGTTTTTTGAGGATATGCATAAGCAAAGAACATTAAACAAAATGAAATTTGTTCATTCATGAAAAAACAATTTTTTGAATTTAAATTCAGTGCAACATTTTTAGTTGCATTCAAAAGAATGAAAAAAAATTGCAATAAATTCATGATTGCTTTTTTTTTAAGTCAATCTATATTTTAGAAATAGGATATTATTATGATTGATTTAACATCAGCATCATGCCCGATATGGTTTTTTCTTTAAATATCTTATGTACATATTTAACTAAAAATATAAACTAAATTAGAAGCAAGAGTAAAATTTAACTTTTTAAACATGAAAATAAATAGGTTTTTCTTCTTGTTCTGTTGTTTCTACACACAACAAGCAAATCGGTTTTTCCAACTTTGTGCCCATTCACATTATACGATTTTTGTCGTTGCGATTCTCACTTTATAGGCAAGAGTTGTGAGAGGAATTAAAAGGGGTACACAAGCGAGTGCACTCTTCGATTCGTTTTGTTCGCTCATTCGTTCTCTCATTGTTCTCTCATTTGACGAAAAATTTATTGAAGTTCGGTTGCACAGAAAATGTCGTAACGACAAAAATCGTACAATGTAAACATCAGACCGACTTCAAAGAGGAAACGACAATAATCGCAACGACAAAAATCGTATAATGTGAATTGGGACTTGCGTGGTGTATTTTTAATTTCTACAACAAACTTTGAAAAACACACGCGTATGCCCTCATAAAATAATGCAATGCTGCGAGATGAGACTAATAAGTTATATGAGAATAAAACGCTCACTTTGTAATTTTACTCTCAGAATGGCGCTACCAACAAAAAATTTAATAATTTTTTACTTGATTAAAGAATTGTATACTAATTTTAAGAAACTCCGGGATTAATTTTCGAAAGTTATCACATTTAGGTTTGTTTTAGAGTACTAATGATCGTCGTTTCGACGAGCATCGCTCCCTTTTAATTAATTTACTTTAAATTTGTGCATGCTGTCAGTATATGATTTACTTTTGCTGTATGTGCAATTATGTTTTTTAAACCGCGTTGCTGGAAAATTGCTTTAATTGGTTTTGTAGTCAACGAACTGTGGAAGGTTTGTATTAGCGTGACTTTTATTTTTCAACTTTGTGAGCAAATATTGCAAATGTTGCTACTCTAAACAATAGTGGCAACAATGAGCAGCTAAGGAGAAAACACAAAAATTAACACAAATGAAGTATGTGTAACTCATGCTCATACGAAAAAAGGCCTAATGTCAAAATCAAAATGTGAAATATGCGTCTCCTGCTGAAAGTTTTATTTAAAATTTTTTTTTTATATTTTTTTTAAAGCTGAAAATGCCTTTTTTAAGTTTTGACTTATTTTAGTTTTACATTTTTATATTTTTTAGCTCCTTTTTATTGATTCCAAAAATGTGTGCATCATAAAATGAATTAGTACAAAAATGAAATATTTCGTTTATCTAATGAATTCAAATTAAATTATTTTTTTCATATAGACTTATTGGGTGACATAGTGATTAATAACATTTATTGAAAAAGTATATTTGGCTTTAAGTCAAAGTTATAGGCAGTTAAAAATACATCGTCGAATCGACGGTCATTAGTTACAACGTACGTAAAATATGGTTAGTACTCGAGGGTTAAGTGTTATTCGTACTTGAATTTCTGAGTACGACTCGTACTTAAAGAAAGTATAAAATCCTTAATTTATCTGGAGTGTTTTTCTTTCTGTGTACAGAACGAATTTGTGCAAAATTTTATATCAATTCGTGCCACCATTTATGTGCGTTCTTATAAAAGAATTTTCAATTTGAATCCAAATGTGGTTTCCATAACTTTTTTCCTACTGAACCAATTTTGCTGGATTTCAATTTCTGCTTACGATAACTAGAAGCATATTGACACCAACATTATTTTTGTCTTTTCAGTTATTCTAAAGTGAGCGTGTTTTCAGCAGACGGACAGACGATCGGACGGATAGCCAGACGGTCATAGCTAAATCGACTTTAAATTCTCAAGGACTCAGAATATGAGTAATAAAAAAATTTCACACGGAATGACAAACTTAGTATGTATACACTCATTCACCACTATTAAGGTTATAATTTCTTTTAGTTCTATACATTTTTTTACCCACATTGACCCATTGTGCTATTCATTGTTCATAAAGATTGATGTTCGTTTTATGTTTGTTTTTTAAGATCATTTTGTTTCAAACAAATTTTTGTTTATCCAACAACTTTTTTTTGCATGTTAAATTTCAGATTTCCTACTTTTTACTAAAATTTAAAGTTTGATTTAAAAAAAAAACATACATACATACATTTTACATTTATTTTCCCAGCAAGTCGTGTTGTGTTAATGACTTCATTTTAAGGAAATATTTTTTAATGTTTGTCAATTTCTATCCGAGTGTGTGTGTGTGTGTGTGCATGAATTCTTAAATACACAAATGAACTTTAAACAAACTCGTTAGGAGTAGGTAAACTTGTCATATACAAACACATATTCAGAATCTTTTAATGGTTTTGGAAGGGGCAAGTTTTTCAAGATTATTTTTGAAAAAAATTGTTTTTGCATGTTTTACAAGATTTTTGAGAAAATGTTTTTACATAAAAGTGCATTTTTTGAAATTTAGCAGTACTCTTTACGAAAATGAATTTTTTTTTTGATAATGACTATATTAATAGCTATGATTTGCCCATATGCGACAAACAGAACTTTTTCACATATGCAAAACATACAGCGTTTCTAAGTTCGCATGTGAACCTGCGAGCGGCATCTTGTAAACTTAATGACTATCTTAGTCAAGTAAAACTTGGCTAGCGAATTCGAGGAAACCAGTTAAAACGTAAAACAGTTACGTTTACACTCGGCAGCGAAAATTATCCAGCGGTCCCACTTAATAATGTTACAATATTCCAGTCTGATTTTGTAACATACTTTGTTATACATTTGGATAGACGGCTGGCTTGTTGTCGACATGTAGAAATCAAGAGACTGCACATGCAGTAAATAGCCCCTAGACTTTACTGGGATATTAGTGACAAATCTAAGCTTAGCAGCGCCCATGTTCCGTTAGTACCAATTCACATTATACGATTTTTGTCCTTGCGATTATTGTCGTTTCCTCTTTGAAGTCGGTCTGATGTTTACATTGGACGATTTTTGTCGTTACGACTTTTTCTTTTGCAACCGAACTTCAATACATTGTTCGTCATATGAGAGAACAATGAGAGAACGAATGAGAAAACAAAATGAATCGAAGAGTACACTCGCTGTACCCCTTTTAATTCCTCTCTCCCCTCTCGTCCATAAGGTACGAATCGCAACGACTACATCGTATAATGTGAATGGGCACTTACTCCCGCGTCGAGAAACTTTTCGATTGAAATGGGAGAAATTAAACAAAAATTCAATAAATTGAAACTGACATTTATAACGTATCGACTTAATGTCTTTTGATAGTTTTCGATATAAAAAGACAAATTGTTTCACACCTTTTCAATGAAAGAAGTTCTCACCAAAGTTACAGAACATAAGTTAAGGACTATAAATCCACCCTGTATAGAACCGATTTGGACAAATGTGTAAATTCCAATTACGGGTAACGGCTTGAAATTCAAGTGCCGACCTTATACAGAGGGCACAATGGAAAATTTTTATAACCATGACCGGAGCGCAATGACAACATCCATAGAGATTGGAGATTTTACTAGCACAAGATGAATTTCGCAAAGTCCATGCAGAATATATAATAAAACTGGAAAATCATCAAAATCTGCTTGCAAGGTATCTATCTCAACACCAAACGCGATCAATGCTTCGAAAAGCCGATCTTCCACTCTGTCCGCCAAGGTCAAGGTCCGCCTAAACGTTAATGTTCTCCTAGAGTGGGAAAAATGTTTAATTTTAAGATTTCTACTGCTTACTGTTGGGTCTACATAAGGCAGATTCAAATAATAAATATTGAGGTATACGAAAAGTTTTTATAACAGTTCTAAGTAGATTCTTTTATGTGCTTTTTTGATGCATATTGGTCAGCATATTTGATTGTTTTTTTTAGCTTTTTGCTTGCACTATTTCTTATTAGTGGTGCATATAAAAACTTTCCCTTGTTAGGAATGTATGATGTTATAGCAAATAACATAGAAGGTCTTTTTTTTAACAGTTGTTTACCTCAATTAGGGAACTTGAACTTTATTCTTAATAGACCGTTTACATTACAATGAAATCTAGTAGATTTCATTTGAATTCGTCCTTAAAATCTAGTGCGGTTTCATTGGCCCATATTCATAGTCGTAATAATATATACTTTAAATGGATGTTCCCAGTAAAAAATGTGCTCCAAAAGGAGCAGGTATTATGTATGAATGCATACCTCAAATCGCTTCAAACCTGCTGATAAGATGCCTGATTTTTGTATGGAGTGTTCCCGGCTTGGAGGATTTTTACTGCTGACAATCAGCGCTTTTTTTAACATGAAAACAAAGCACTCCTAAATCGCTTTTTTAAAGGATAACTATATTTCCATATTCATTGATGTTTTGCTTTTAATTGCTTAAATGCATTGTTTCAAAAATTTTCGTAAACCATTATATATTTTTATTTTTTTTCGCTTTAAAATCTCATCGTTGTCAGCACTAAAATAGCAGCTTTTTCTTATATTTTATTCTTTATCATTTACTGCTATATAAAAGCTCTCTTATTGAAGCGCTCGATTATACGCTTTTTCTCTTAAGTGCTTCAAAAAACCCAATTTTTTTTTTACTGGGTTAACACCATTGTTCTAAAGTATACTTTAGAAAAAGTCTACTTTAGAAAAAGTCTACTTTTTTTTTTTGAATATGAATATGGGCAATTGTCTTTTCTCCATATCAATAACAGCGAATCATCAAAAAATTCGAAATTGACTTTTAGTTTGACTTTTGTTCGTTTTAAGAAATTACATGTTCACAAATCCCTTCGATCAAAAATGGCGACTGTATTAAAGAAATTCAAACGCCACGTACACCTTGTTGTAATTGTTTTTGTAAATTTATTTTGCTTCTCCTTTTTAAACGCATTTGCATTGCCTAAGCATTGTATATAATTCGGTAAGACTCTTATATCTTTGTGGAATAATCTTCCTTCCACGGTTAGATCTAGCAAATTGAACCCTACTGAACAAATATATAGGCTGCTTAGAGGTAATAATCCTATGTAAAAATATAAGGCATTTAAGTTACAAGAGGTTATCAAACTTAATCTGAAATATCTGATACGAGTAGAGTGAAATGTGGTCACGACGTCCTTTAAGAAATACATATCTTGCAATATTGTTGTAAGCTTAGTTTTCGTTGATCTTCACTGTCACAGTTCGCAAAAATTTCACAACCGTATAATAGGACAGGAATCAGATATGTTTTTGCAAGTTTCATACGTATGGGAAATGGTGTTGAATCTATAACTGCCCACAAGTTGCGAAGCATACTATACACTCTACCCACAACGACATTAATATGGTTTGACCAGGTTAGCCGAACATTAAAAATAACTCCAAGGTTCACAGCTGTTTTAACATACTCGATTCTATTTCCCTTGATGTTTACTTCCGGTACTTCAAATGCTCTATTAGACTTCGAAAGTAAAATACATTTAGATTTGGCTGGGTTGATGGATAGCCCATTGGCATTAGCCCAGCTGTCAATTTTGTTTAATTCACAATTAATAGAGTTTATGGGTACTCATGTAAACCTGCACGTCATCAGCGTACATATGAACTTTGCTGTCATTCAAAACATCAGGTAGGTCATTAACGTACATACAGAATAAGAGTGGCCCCAGTACAGAACCTTGAGGAACTCCTCTTTTGACATTCAGTGAATTTGAAACATTATTATTAAGATGAACACGTTGAGATCTGTCCATAAGATACGAATATATAAGATTACAGGCTGTATTCGAAAAATAAAATAGTTTTTGAAGCTTTGTTAATAAAATTGCATGATCTACCGTGTCAATTGCTTTACTATGATCAAGAAGAACTAGGAAAGCCACCAAGTTTTCATCTAACTTTGATCTAAGGTCTTCAACCACGTCCAGTAGGGCAGTGGTACAGCTTCTAGCTTTCATGAAACCCGATTGCCTATCAGACAGAAAATTATTACTTTCTAAGTACTGATTAATTTGTTTTGCTATGAGGTTTTCCATGACTTTCGATAGGAACGGAAGAATGGCAATCGGCCTGAATTTACTGTTGGTTTTAGGAATAGGGATTATTTTAGATTGCTTCCATGCATCGGGAAAAGGAGACTTCATGAGAACAGAATTGAATAAATATGTATAGTACTGAAGTAGCCTAGGTGCTAAATATTTTAAAAAACATGGGAACTAAATCATCTGAACCAACCGCATTTGATTTTACAGATGACAAACATTCCAAAACTTCAATATGATTAACGCAACGAAAACTAAAGGGATTTTGTATTGGGACAAAGCAATTTTCTGAATTTGTATCTAGTTACTTTTTCTCCCATGTTTTCTTCGAGTGTAAACACTTTTATTAAGTAGTATTTTTTTTTTAAATTAATCCAGAGATGTGTATTTTTTACACGCATACAAAATTTGGTATACACGCACAGGCACTTCTAATTAAAAGCAAATCTCTTTGCTTATATAAACAATATATTAAAATGGAGCCTTAAAGAAACAAAAAGACAGTCGGTCTCATTTAAATTTCGAAATAATCCATACAAAAAGAGAGTATATGAGCAAAGTCTTAAACATTTCAGCATTTCACAATTCTTCTCTGATCGTACTCGACAAATGACCTAAATCCGGGACTTCCAGTTGATTTGGCTTATCTTTCTATATTATAAAAGAAGTGTACACTTTGATGTCACCACTAACTGCGAAAACACTTCGATCGATTTCAACCAAAATTTAAGGGTACGTTCAGGATAGTCTATGGGATGATTTAAGTAAAGTTTGCAATAAATCGGCCCACTGGTTACGGATATATGGCATTTAGATTTTTCTATAAATTTCCATACAAATAACAAAATGCCTTCCATTTTCCATATTAGGATTTTTTATTGTCACTTGAAAAGATACCAAACCATGTATCATAATGTCTTATGTGTGCAATGACATTCGTTGTATTGTAAATTATATTTCATATCGCTAGAGAGGGCGTGCAATAGGGCAAAACGGGTAAAAGCCGATTTTCTTGACATTTGTCAGGCAATTAGTATAACATCTGGAAGGAACTATAGCCTATAGTTTTTGTTAATTAGGGCGTGAAATATGGCAAGAGGAGGAAAAGCTCCCCCTCCCTCTTCTTGACCAGGCTTTAAAAAGCTGCAGTCAAAATCAAAAAATTGCTTTTTCTTCCACTTTCTGATTTTTCATTGGACGAAAATAAACCATTGCCTTAACTTCTGATTCATTAAATGAAAACAGTCGTAGTGAAGGCAAAAGCAAAACACGAAAAGTTGAAAACAACAAAGAACATCGGCACTCGACATGTTCGGAAGTGTTTCGTTTGACAGACTGAAACTTTTAATAAATACCGAAGTTAACGAAGATGCGACGTTGTGTTTTTTCCGCAATTTTTATTTTTTTATACATGTGTACATTAGACTGGTCGCATCTTGTATGGGATTTTTTTTTTTTTTTTAATTTAAATGTTTGCGCTACTTTAAATATGAGGTTTGGTGTAAGAAATCAAGTCCTAATTTTTCAGCTCAATTCGACGGTGCCTAGTCGTGCCAAGTGGGGCCCAAATTTCCCCATATGATGAAAAAAACATCTATTCAATCAGATACTAGTTGAAAAGCCGGTCCCAAAGACAGAAAATCAAAAATCTGGCTTCGTTACGATCTTCCGCAGAGAAAGTACTTAAAGTATGCCAAATTTCAGCTTCATATGTCATCCGATCCGCAACTTTCTGAAGCCATCGGATGACATATGATGCTGAAATTTGGCATACTTAAAGTACTTTCTCTGCGGAAGATCGTAACGAAGCCAGATTTTTGATTTTCTGTCTTTGAGACCGGCTTTTCAACTAGTATCTGATTGAATAGATGTTTTTCATCATATGGGGAACTTTGGTCCCCACTTGGCACCGTCGGATCGAGCTGACAAATTAGGACATGATTTCTTACACCAAACCTCATATTTTAAGTAGCGCAAACAATTAAATTTAAAAAAAAAAAAAATTGCGACCAGTCTAGTGTACATGAATACATACGTTTTATTTAATTTCAAAAAATTAAAAAGATTGTTAAGCATTAAAATAAATACATATGTATGTATTTATGCACACATGTCGGAATTATTAAAAAAACAAAAATTCGGAAAAAACACAACATCCCATCTTCGGTAACTTCGCGATTTTTTAAAAGTTTCAGTCTGTCCATCCAAACACTTTCGAACATGTCGACTGCCGATGTTCATTGTTGTGTACAACTTTTTGTTTTATGCTTTTGCCTTCACTACGACTGTTTTCATTTAATGAATCAGAAGTAAAGGCAACAGTTTTTTTTTGTCCAATGACAAATGAAGATGTCGAAGTTGCAGTACAATCTTATGACTTTTACTATCTCAACTGCAGCTTTTTAAACGCTGCTTAACTAATCAACCGGTTTTCTTAAAATTGCATGCAGACACTTTAACATCTAAAAAAACTTAATGGTATACATATTTTGGAAATTCCAACATTTAGGGCGCAAAATAGGGCAAAACGGGTCCGATGATAGTTTCAGGTCTTGAAGGAACTAAAGACTATACATTTTAACATTTATTGCATAAAATGAAGCAAAAAGTGTAAAAGCAACCCGTCCTATACCTTCTTATTTAATTAACCGATTTATTTTTTTCTCCGGTTATTCTACTTCGGATTTTAACCCAACACGGCTATGCAATGGTACACGATTGGTCGTTTGATGAAAACGCCATCGACCATTTTGAATGGTAAATTCCGAGACGAAAATGTTTTGCTGCTACGAACTCCGATGATTCCCATTGAATTGAATTCAAACGCGTTCAATTTCCTATTGGATTGGTATTTGCAATGAAAATCAATAAGTCGCAAGGCCAAACGATGTCTGTTTGCGGCTTAGATTTGAACACACCAGGCACGGACAATTATACGTGACATGTTCTCGCGTTGGCAAGCCATCGGGCTTATTAAAGATGCACTAACAAAAAATATCGTACACGTAATTGCTCTCCGTAATGAAAATTGATTATCTCTGTTTGATTTTCAATGAAAATTTTTCATACTTCAGGATGAAAATACTTCACTTTTTTATCTTTAACGTTTGAGTACGTAACGAACAGAAATAAAAGGTTAAAGTTTTTTTTCATTCCTCTTTCTTTCACTAGAAATAAGTTATATGACAAAACAACGTTTGCCGGGCCAGCTAGTTTTATATGGGACCTTCTCCGCTTGTTTATGCGTGACTGAATATCCTCATTGGTGCCACCATTTGCCACATAAGTAGCAGCAATTGTTTGTTTGTGCAATGGTTTCATTGTAAGTGTTGAACGGGGGAGCATATAAAACAATTCCAGACCGTTAGAGGAAAAGTCCGCTAGATTGAATACCTTTTGGGTTGAGAATCAAAACCAATTTAGAACATTATCTAAGGTTGCAATAAAATATCGTATAGCCCGTGCTACTTCAGTTCCTTCTGAAAGGTAATTTTCTGCAGCACAATTTTTAAAAATTCATCTAAAATAACGATCAATTAAGTGATAAAAACAACGAACTGCAGCCTGATAAAAAAACTAGTTTAATGGTGTTTTCTCTTCTACAAAAAATGTCACAATTTATTTTAAAAAATTGCAATTTGGTGTCCGTTTCTTAAAAATGCTTTGCTCTCTAAAAGGGCAGCGTGTTTTATTCTTTAAAAAAAATCACCCCTAAATGTCATGAGGCATTGCCCTTTACTCCCCATATAAACTGAGAGTATTGATAATGGCCTGCAAATAGATGGCTACTGTTAATATATAGGGTTACCAGACGAAGTTGGAAAAAATCGCCTCTAATCAGGGCAGTATAAATTTTAAGTTTTTATAGTTATGTTTTCTAATATTTTATAGTAAAAATAAAAGAAAGCATTCTATTGTTAATTTTAGGTTGTCAGTGTTATAAAATATAAATGGATTCGGTGTTATAAAATTGTTTTTGAAAAAATTTCAAGTGAAGAAATCGCAAAAACTTCGTGTTTATAAATGGGCAATCTGGCAAAGGTATTTTCTTGTTTACACATTTTATGAAAAACAAACTAAAGAAATTGGAACTTCGTCATTCATTTTTTTTATTAATTTATTTAATATCAATCTATTAACAAATTTGGGTTTATGTATATTTTTTTTGTATATTTTGAAGAACACACTTTTTGATTTATGTATGTACAAATTTTTTTATATATTGAAGAAAAAACTTTTTGTCAGCTGTTAAAAACAGGGCGATCGAATTTTGTGTTTTGTTCTCATCAAATAAAAAATTGCAGTATTTTTTTGTTGAAAAGAAAACGCCATAAATTTTCCTGCTCAAGTACAAACATTCAGTTGATAGTAATATCGATATATCGATAATGAAATCTGAAATATCGATAAATATCGAAAGTAGAAAATATCGATAGTATCCCAGCACTAGTTCTTTCCTCATTGCCTTTTAATATCGATTTTGACTGTTACCTAGAGATATCAAAAGAAGACAGGAAGAGACAGGTACACAGTCATTACGACATGCAAGGAAAGCTTAATTATGTACATTTAGAGGTATCTCAAGCTGGGGTTGAAATAAACATCGGCGAAACGAACATTAAGCGAATCGAGGGCACAAATACCGCATGTCTACAGATCAGGAATTAAAACCTGGAAAATGTAGCAAGATTCTGTTACCATGTGTTAAACAACTTAAAATTCATTTAAAAAACGGATCATTTACATTTACACTTTATTTTTCGAGTTGTTCTTAGCAAGCCCTTTCATTTGATACCCATATTGTAGAAGTGCATTAAAAATAAGTAGTCCACCATATTGTGCGTTGCCGCCATATTAGATTAAGAATGACGTCACACAGTTTACCATGCATTGCCATCCAAACTGAACGTATACATTTTTTTATTTATTAAACAGCATTTTCCTTAAAATCGAATAGTTTTTACTTTTACAAAATATATTTTAACCGACAAAAATCCAACTACATAACAAAATAAATACACAAAAAACAATATTTTTTGGTAGTTTGTTTTTTGAATAACAAACATAAATGATAAAAAATAATATTATCCTTAAAATAACAAACTGTTTTAATTTTAATTTTACGGAAAACGAGTTAAAAAACCAGCAATCAGTTACTGTAATAATTTTATTAGAGCAAGTCAATGGCTCTAGAAATTAATCGAAGTTCGTTTTCTCAAACTAAGAACATTTCCGTATTTTCTTTTTTTCTTGGTTCGCTTCAGCTCTTAGTCCTTCATATGCAGGGTTGGAATTATTTTGGTTTCTGTGTAATATTCTGTGAATACGATTTTGTGTATGTTGAAGTCTCTTGCAGTGTGGCGAGGCTCCCACGCAGGCGAATTGTATGCCTGATGAAATACCGTTGTCGCGGCAATCAGTACGCGGCCGTGCGTAGTTTATTTTGTAGTTCTTTTATTTGTATCTTCCTTCCATTTTAAAGGGATATCTACATGAATTCCAAGATATTTGTATGTGTTTACCAATTCAATAGTGCAAAAATCGTTTATATGATTTGTTCTGTTGTGCATACATTAATGAGCTTCAGAAGCACAGAAAAATGCCCCAAATGCAATTACATATTCAATAACATTTTTGTATGTGTTCAATTGTTCTCTATGCTTTTGATATGATTAAACATTCCTTTATTTAATTTAATATTTTTTTCTTGATACATATTCTATTTCGTTTGAAAACACAGGCACCAACAAAGCTGTACAAAAAACCTTTCCGAATGATGCTTGATATATTTGGCTGAGAGCCATGTTTTATAATTTTTGTTTTGTTATTTGTGATTAAATTGAAAAACGGTGATTAGAAGTAGGTGAAATAGAACACATTACTTTGAAAATATTTTCATAAGTTATCGAATTGGTTATGCATTTTTTATGCGCCACTACCATTGCTGTATCATCAGCATACGCATAAGTGTCACATTGATTCATATTGTTAAACAGGTTGTTTGTACATATAAACTAGATATAACAGCGGTCCTTGTTTGGATCCTTGTGGAACTTCGCATCTTAATCCTTTCTCTCTGCTATATTTATCACCGATTTGTAGGCGGTAGCTACAAAGGCTTAAGGTACGGTCGCATATGGCAAACAATTGCCAAATTTTGTTTGCCGGCATTTTTAAAAAATTTGTTAAAAAAAATAAAAATTTTATTTGCTGGTCGCACTACGCACATTTATTAGCCCATTTTTATTTGTTCAAGCAGATATTTAATAGCTTCAAATAAAAATGGGAAAACATGTTTGCCCTGTGTTCACATATAAAAATATTTGCCTAAAAATAAATATTTGAACAAATTGTCATAAATAAAAATTAAATAAAATTAAAAATTTAAATTTTGATGCAAAATATTGAAACTTAGAGTTGACAAAAAATCAACCAATTGTAGTCGGGACTGTAAGAAAAGATAAACTCACTGTTTATTGTTGTTGCTGTTTTTGTTTAATCTTTGATATTGTAACAAGTAAATTTGAGGTTTATAATTCTTATTCGGTTAACAGTTTTATTTGTGTAATATCTTTATCTTTTCTAAAATCTTTGGATGAAGTTTCCTAACGATCTGGCTTAAGAAACCAGTGTAATGCGCATAGGAATAGCTTATCCCATTAACAATAAATTTCAGTTCATCAATAGTATGAAATGGGAACTCAGCACATTTAAAGGAAACCTTGTTAAGAATGTTTAATGGTTTTATGGTACAAAAGGGCGATAACAGTAGCTTTAAAAGTAAAAAAGGATTAAGACAACAAATAAAGGGATACAGACAATTTGGCGAAGTTATTTCCAGTCCTATACAACTCAATTAAACTAAATTATGAAACTAAAGCATTATTCGTTACGGCTTTAGACAGTGGGTCTATTGTAAACTATTTACCGATCTTCACGAAATTAAATTGTATGATTTCTAGGCATTCCGCCACCAATTTACGTTAGTTTTGTAACAGAAATATCGATTTTTTCCGGAGGTTGTTTCACATTTCGGTCCATAACTCTTTTCCTACTGAACCAAAAGTGTTAAATTTCAACCCAAACTGCTTGAACGAACTTGCCACCAACATTTTTTTTTTCGTCAGCATCCTTTTCTTAATCAATATAACAATGACCATCCGTCCGGATAGCTGTCCATGTTAACCCTATTCGTAAAGTACATGTCGCAATTTTGGTTTTTAGTTTGAAATGTTCTTTATTCAATTTAATGAAAACTATCGGGCATGTTCTAGAAATCGAAATGCATTGGAATAGAAATCGAACGAAATTTTGATTTCAATTATTTACCATATGTCTGTACGTTTTCCCGTTTTTAAGAGTTGTTCTTGTAAAGATAATTGGTACTTAAAGTATGAAGTACATACAAAGGAATATTTAAATGAAATTTCTTTGCAGGCTCGTTTTCAAAATTTGTTCGGTTTGAAATCCACTTCATTTCGATTTATAGGACGAATATGTATTTTCACACAATGATCGCGAATTTTTGCAAATTTCCACTGATTTAGCAATATTTACAGAATTGAACGAACTTGCCACACAAATTTTTATTTTTGGTTAGCATCCTTTTCTTAATCGATATAACAATGTCAATCCGTCCGGCTAGCTGTCCATGTTAACCTTATTCGCAAAGTATCGGGTGTGTTCTAGAATCCGAATTCACTCGAAAGTGGATTACTTCAGCATTTTTTGTGTTCTGCAATTCACCTCCACATGTTTTTATTCGTTTTCAATTAGAGTGGTAAGGTGTTAGTGAAAGTAAAACGAATCGACTTTAATTCTTATATGAGAGAACATTTTTAGCAAAAAAACATAATTTTGGTTTTTAGTTTGAAATGTTCTTTATATAATGAAAACAATACGTATTTTCACACAAATATCGCAAATTTTTGCAAATTTCTACTGATTTGCAATATTAACAGAATTTTTAAAATTCCTTATAGTTTTAGGGACTTTTAATGTTTGAAATATTAAAAATTTTCGGGAATTTTCGCTATTTTTGTAATTTTTTTTTTTGTTTTTTCCGACATTTTGTTTTTTAACCGATTTGGCAATTTCAAATAAATTTTCGGCTTAACAATTTTTCGTGAATGTTCGATATTCACAGATGCAATTGATTCCTCTGATTCTTTACAGCTTTAACGATTTTTAATAAAAAACGATTTTTATTAAACTTTGCCATCATGCCGCTATTATCAAATGTTTGCGAATTTCCGCTAATTTAGCCATTTTTATCGAATATTTTGCCATTTCTTATAGTTTTAGGGACTTTTAAGCAATTTTATGGCTTGTTTGATATATGAAAAATGATCCGTATTTTTGCAATTTTCGCGTATCTTTGTTGCTCATAAAAACTTATTTCTGGAGAAGAGTGCTTCTGCCCACAGACAATCTATTATCACCTAACCAAATGTTATTGTAATCGATCCATATTTTACCATAGCTCTTATACAAATACCACTTATGTACAATGCTTTTAACGTCATAATAATTTTATAAATGTTGGTGTTGGCAATAATTTCTATAACAGCTTGTACGTCGTGTCAAAATGTTGTATTGGTAGGCCGAGAATTGGTTCTAGGTCACTTGCTACAATCACTTCATGACGAAAAAATCTCATAAAGATGTCGATGTCGGTAAATTATTCGGCACTAACAAGTTTTATATAAATCATAAATTCATTATATAATTTTATTTTGGCGGGTCCATGATTGTCCACTGACCCCAAACTGGTACACTCTCGAAAATGTATCTATTTATGTATATAGATACGCCATTCTTGCAATGCATTATTCGTAACATTAGCTTATATATATAATATATTATATGTACCCATATTAAATAAATTCCCTATTTACTTAAGAAAAATGTATTTTGTAACATCTTGAATCCTTCTTACCGCACAACTCTTTGCTAAAAAGAGAACACAGGAAAATTTTTTTTACATAAATAAGGTTTTTCGTCATTAAAGAATTATATAATTTTGTTAATTTTTTGCAATTTTATTCAACAATTTTTATTTTAAAGCTTTTTGTTTGCCACTGTTTAATCTAACAAAATTTTTGTTAGAACAAATATTTATTTGCCTAAAATCGAGGAAAATATTTGACGTTAAATGGTCGCATTAGGAGCATTTTTGTTTGCTAGCAAATAATTTTGTTTGCCCAAAATCAGCTGTTTCTCTGTTTGCCCCTTAAAAATATAATGTGGTCAGATTAGGCCAAACAAATATTTGTTAGGCCTTATAAAGTAAATACAGGGTCCGCCAAATAACTTTTTTTTTGAAAATCCTATAAAAAAAACTACTGAATATTTTCTTAAATTTCTTTTTTTATTTGATAGTAAAATCCTTCCGGTTAATAATGGAAAATAATTTCATGCAAATGGCTGCCTCGGCTAGCCATGCAGTGGCCTACACGATCGGTCCAATTATTAAGCTCATTATCGATTGCGTGCAGCTGTATTTCACCAATGGCTTCACGAATATTGTCCTTTAAAGCGTCAATTGTCTCTGGCTTGTCGGCGTAACACTTATCTGTTACGGCACCCCACAAATAATAATCCAATGGTGTCAAATCGCAGCTCCGAGGTGGCCAAACGACATCAGCTCTGCGGCTGATAATGCGATCTTCAAAAACAGGGCGCAAAACATCGAGTGTAGCTTCGGCTGTGTGGCTCGTAGCGCCGTCCTGTTGAAACCAATGGTTGCCAACATCCTCCTCTTTTTGTTAATATGGTTTGCCCAAAATCAGCTGTTTTTCTGTATGCCCTTCAAAAATATAATGTGGTCAGATTAGGGCAAACAAATATTTGATATTTGTTGACAAATGTTTGCCATATGTGATC
Source organism: Pollenia labialis (assembly GCA_949318255.1). Taxonomy (NCBI): domain Eukaryota; kingdom Metazoa; phylum Arthropoda; class Insecta; order Diptera; family Polleniidae; genus Pollenia; species Pollenia labialis. The sequence goes on along the minus strand of OX439139.1, from coordinate 117,886,850 downwards.
GTACCTATAATAACACATAGATAACACATTTCCTTGTATGGCATTTCGTTCGAGTATTAATAAAAGTTTTGAATGCGATAAAGTATCAAACGCCGTTCTGAATTCGATATATAGGACTTAACCTTGTTCGTTTTTGCTAAGAGCGTTATTTATTTTTTCTGCGAATTTTCCAAGTAGTTGGCTTATGATTGCATTATTATCTTTAGGCCTGATACCGTCAATACCAGAGCCTTTGTTGTGATTTAAGTGTGTGAGTATATTAAAGATTTTTTATTTGGCTGTTTGTTCAAATACATCGAATTTTCTAGTATTATTGCCAGCCTTACATTTGTTTTTTAATCACATGTGTGAATTATTTCTTAGACACTTTTATTTTAATTAGTGGCAAAGTTATGTAGTTTAAATTATTGCAAGATTGCAGTTTTGCAATGTGCATTATTTGAATGACTGCAAACCAGCAGCGAATGTTCACGGTTGCGCAAGTTTGATTGTATGACCGCAAGCGAGTGTATTTGTTGGTGTTCATTAAATGCGATTTTTTTCAATCGCAGTAGGCCGTTTTCTGATCTATATTATTTAAAGTCTAACCATTGATTTGATTTATCAGTTGCCAAGGTACCTTCACCGAAGGTAAAAGGCTATAAAAATATTTATACAGTATTGATGCTAGGCCTTATAAAGTATATATATTCTGGGTCCTTCCTTATAAGTAGTCTGTCAGTCCGTGACACTGTCCATGGGTATCTTAAAATGATTGGGACAAGATTTTCATATATTTATTTCACATATGATCTCTTAAAGTTTGCTATTGAAATGACTGAGATAGGAACAGGAAACCACGACTACCTTTTGTTTAACCCATAAATCCCTTATTGTTGATATTTATATCTGGAGATCGGCATGAGCCAAAGTTCCGAAGTTAGGATCTTGGCTATCAACAGTATGGGTTCACACTATGAAAGGTTTCATTCAGAAAGTCTGAGTTTATTGGAGAGAGGGGTAGAACACATGCTATTCTCCTCTCCCCTGCACCCGCTAAACTCTATCTGAATGAAAACTTTTAGGGTGTTAACCCAGCCATACACAATATCTGACAAAATGTTGTGTGGAATTGTTTAAGTGGGCGTGGCTCAAAATTTATGTATTTATATTTAAAGAACTGCATTTGTATAACTTTCATATCGCACCATGGATAAGGTGTAAGATTCGTCATAGCCGAATATATCACTCTCACACGTTTTTTTATAATTTTTTTGTATAGTATTCAACATTTTTTATTTTTCGAAATTATTCTATAAGCTAAATTTCAGTTATTTATTTTATAAAGCATTTTTGTATTAGTCATATTCCTTCAATTTTCGAAAAATAAAAAATGTTGAATACAATATAAAGTAGCCTTCGGAAGGAAATAATTGCCAGTTTCTATTTTTTTGTATATTTTTTTCATTAAAAATTTCCTACACATGCATTAATTAATTGTTTTTTTTTGTTTATTTTTGATAACTTTTAACAATATTCATTTAAATATCATCAAATTAAAAGCCCGTTTATAACAAAGAATATTTTACAATTAAATAAATTAACACATTTTTTAATGTTAAGCAGTGAATTTTTATGTTTTTAATACACATTTTGTTTATTAACTTAAAACATATTTTTTGAATTTTTAATCCCAATTTTACATTATTTAAATTTTTATTTTGTTCTGTGTACAAGTTTACACATGTGTTTTTCGGTTTTGTTTGCTTTTTAAGCAGGCTGTTAATGTGTGTGTGCATGTGTGAAAAATCCCGAGTTGTTTCTTTGTCAAAAGGGTTGATTTAAATTTTTTACTTTGGATTAGAAAAGATTATTTCTAAAATTTTGGGTTCGCTTGAATTTCTTGTTTTATAGTGTTAAAGTTTGTTTAGGGTCCTTTTTAAAATTTATGTTTTTTTAATATGAAAGAGTTTTTTAATGATTAAATATTTTTGTTGTTATCACGTTTTCTAGTTAATGTTTGTTTTCCGTATTACATTTCTACTTAAATAATGTGATAGTTTAAGCATTCTAATGTTTTCTGATGGGTTTTAAATTTTTTGTATGGGATTGAAAACAATTTTTTTTTCTTTCTTAAAAAGGGGTAAAGGGTTCTTCGTTTTTTGAATACCTAATAAAAAATTGAGCTTCCAACGGAGCAGGTTTGTTAGCGAGAAATTTAAGAGTTTTGCTTACCATCTCGTTTATAAAAGTCATGAATTTTTTATGGTGAGTTCCCACTTTGAAGCAATACACTTTTGGCACAAAAGGTGCTTTGTTCAACGCATATAAATACTGGTGAATGTAGCTATCAGCTTTACACACTGAATATTTTTTACAGTTAGTTTTTGGTATTCTCCTTTACAAACCTGCTTCGTAGTAAGGGAAAGCCGTGGCACTTTAAATATTATTTTTCTTTTATAAAGCTTGCTAAGAATTGTTTAACTTACTTTACTGAATCTCTCTGAATGTCTTTGCGCGTAGCTCGCACAATTGTGCGCTTATTTTTTTAATTGTACCATTAGTGCTTCGCAAAATTATAACATTTTTTATTGGGTATGATCAACAGGCCTACAAACTTAGACAACAGGTTTTACAAATGTTAAAAAAAATATGTATTTTAATGCCGATGATTGTCAACATTTAACAAATTAGGCCAGATCGTCAGGAAACTTCATCAAGATTTTAGAAAAGCAAAAGATATTAAACAAATAAAACTGTTAAGCGAATAAGAATTATAAACCTCAGTTTTACTTGTAACAATATCAAAGCTTAAACAAAAGCAACAACAATAAACAGTGAGTTTAGCTTTTCTTACAGTCCCGACTATTTACTGTTCAATTGTTGAAGGGATAAACTATTCCTATGCGCATTTCACTGGTTGCATAGGCCAGATCGTCAGAAATAGTTTATCCCTTCAACAATAAATTTCATTGTTTTTTCAAAAATAAATATTGGGAATTAAGCACGACAAACAAAATCTTTTAAATTAAAAATTTCTGTATTCCCAAAAAATTACTTTGATAAGTTTTGAAATCAGGAACCGTAACATTTATTCCTTTTTTTCATAAAAGTCAGATGAAAACAGTTATTTTTTGACTTTTTTTTGAACAAAAATAACAATTTTTTTTTTATATTTTGAACAAAAATAACAGTTATTATTTGGTTTTTATTTTTTCCAGCAAAATTAAAAGTTATTCTCTCAAGAAATGTACGTGGTTTAATAATTTAGTTGACTTTAAATATTTATTTAAATGCGCATACGAAATCCAAATGATGATTATACATTGAAAAAAGTCATTTAGAGCCAACTAAATTATTATAACACGTACATTTCTTTAGAGAATAACTTTTAATTTTGCTCGAAAAAATAAATATCAAAAAATAACTGTTATTTTTGTTAAAAATAAATAAAAATCAAAAAATAACTGTTAATTTTGATCGAAAAAATATATATCAAAATTTTAAAAATCAGTGTATTTTATCAGTATACTTTAATCAGTATGGGCACTTCCAAGATTGTAAATCTTTTAACTCTCAATTAGCTCTTTAATTTCCGCAAATTAAATTTTTCGCTTACTGTCGTGGTTTCCGAGATAATTGCAAAAAACCAGTGATTGTAAACGGGACAAAAAACGGAAGTGGGTTTTAAGGGGTAACCGTTTAAACAGTGATTTCTGCGAAACCTGACACAATATTTTATTGGGAATAATTTTAAAATGTTGCGTACTAATGTGCCCTAAAAATGGTTTCGATTTCAAAATAAAATATGAATTACATTTTTTTAAATAAATTGTTAAAGAAATTGTAAACGGGAGATTGTAAACGGGACAATTTTTCCACCATGATTTAAAAATTTTTTTATGTTGCTATTTATAATCCTTTATATAAGAAACTTAATAAAAAAGACAGGCTTTCAAATAGCGACATACCTTTTTATAAAATCCAACGGGAACAAATAATACGAATGCTAATGGCTGGCAATACCCTACTGTTGGCAGGATAGCAAAAGTCCTATGGGAAAACCCAAATCCAAATAGAACAAAGGAGATTATAAAATGGAAAATTCATTTTATCAAATTTACTCTACTTCTCTTTGATTCCAATAACGCTTCGTTATTTTATTATGTCTTCAATTTTTTTTTAAAACATTTAAAATTATTAAGTTCCTGACAAGAACACTTTACACTTTATCTTCTTTGTTAATTTTCAAAAAAAAAAACACTAGAGCTGATAGACAAGATGGGTTGCATTTTGCATTGAAAGACAAAGTTTGCACTTTTGCAACTGCTATTTTTTCTCTGCTGCCAGTTGCCATTTAAGAAAAATTTAATTTCACACACTTGTGAGCACAATTAAACTTTTTTTTTTTTATTAAACAAAATTTCATTATATTGCAACATGTTATAAAGTATTGCGTTCAGTTTAACAACTGCACACCCATTTATTAGAACAGAGTGCTTAAGTTTAAGTATGTAAAATGATTTACGTTGTTTTATTTAAAAATTATTTACAACACTATAGAAAATATGCAAAAGGTGGTAGTTTTCATGGATTTTGTTTAAGTATTGAAGGAAGATATGCGTGTCTGCGCTTTTACTTTCTTGTCGATTTAATATCAATGTTTGTAATGAATTCAAATTAAATAATTTTTTTTTGGAAGCCGATAAAATCTTCTTTAATCAATCAGCTGAGATAATTTAAAGACCATATATTTTGTTTCTTTTATTTTTTTTTAATTTTAAAGGCCGATGTTGAATGTGAACCACACCTCAACGTCAAGTGTTTTCTGCATTTCGTTTGACATTTCTTAATTTCAGACTAACCCAATTTGAACCATGGAAAGATACACAATCGACCAACGTGTTAAAGTTATTCAGGCTTATTATGAAAATGGGCGTTCAAATCAAAATGCATATCGTGCACTTCGTGATTTTTTCGGTCAATTTAGTTGTTCAAATGTGCGTACAATCCGAGAAATTGCCACATTTTGGCGAATGATAATCTAATGGCCGTTTTCTCATTTAACGATTATCTTTTTTCCCAACGAAAAACTGCACATTAAAGAAATTTGGTTTAGTTGCTTCTATTCTGTCGCAAAGCTAACCAGCACTCATCTGCCAATTAAGTATTTCCCTTCTATTTGCCGTACAGATAAATTCAGTCAGCTGACTGTCAACTTTTACATGTATTTTGAGAGGTGTTGCCAACGTAAACAATGTTTTTTGTCGGTATATTAAAAACCCAAAATCGTTAACGGACAGTTTATCGGTCTAATAAATTTCTGTTGACATTAAATAACAGACTGTTTGCCAATATTGAGAAAATGACCATAAGAGTGATTGTCAAACAACCAATGCAATGCCGGTCAGGCAGTTACTGTGAATGGTATTCGCTATTGTGAAATTATAACGAACTTTTAATTGCCCGAATTAGAAGATATGGATGTGGACAGGACGGTTCTACTTGCCACACAGCTAACGAAATATTGGCTCTTTGGCGCGACAAATTCAATGACCGTGTTATCTCACGTGGTGGCGATGTCAATTGGCCGCCAAGATCTTGTGATTTGAAACCGTTTTACTTCTTTCTTATTGGTTATATGAAAGAAAAGGTGTACGTTTATAAGCCAGCAACAATTCAAAAGCTAAAAGATGAGATAATTCGCCACATTAACGGCATATAACGTCAATTATGCCTCAGCGTCATCAAAAATTTTGACCATCGTTTGGAGTGGACACCGTGACCTCGGCGGCACGATATTTTGTTCCATACATAATTGAACCATACCAGTATTATCATAATAAAAAGAAATAACAATAATTTCCTAAATAATTTGTGTTTTATTCAAAATCAACAACGGCCCCTACCACCCTTTATTTTCCATTACAGAGCATAGGGCCGTAAAAGCCATAAGAACCGTTATAATTTCACCGAATAACAAAGACATAAATAAGGAAACCGGCGAATATATTTTGGAGCCTTTGTGTTGACTAAAGATTTCTCTTTTTCAAGACGAATGTAAAACTTGTTTTGACTTCCAGTGTACCGGAACTTAATTAAGAAAAATGGTATCCTTACACCTGTCCGATTGTTAGGAAATCATCATTCAAAATTTATACGGACAACCAATTAGGTGAATTTAAGTGAATTTATATCACTTTTTCGAATTTACAAGATACTCTCGTTGTGCATCCGACGAATCACATCAAAGAATCATTTGTGACACAATTTTCTGATCCCAATTTTGGGCTTCTTTTTAAGCCAATCTTTTTCATTTTTTTTTTTTTGGCAATGAACCATATATGGATCCTTTTGCAATCGCTCAAGTGATAAATCAGTTGATTAGCATCAAAAGCGATCTAAGAAGACTCATTTAGGTGATTTTTACAAACAATTATCGCCCAAATGCAAACTGGGAACAACTTTAAATAAAATGTACATTAACCCCCAATTTCACCAAGATCAGTTAAAACTAACTATTACTTTAACTTCCAGTTAACAATAACTGATAGTTATTTATAACTGAACTCGGTGAAATTGGGGTAAGTTTTATTTGTATTGATATGCAGATGTCGGGGTTTTTATAGAGACGAATTTTTTAAGGCGTAGGAAAAATAGGGATTTTTTACGGACTGCGCAATGACTTTTCCAAAAAGTTTATGGTACACATTGTGTGTATTATGTCTTTATCATCTTGTTCTTTGCAAGATGATTTTTAAAATATTTTCTATTACACAATGTGTCCTAATAAATTCTTCATATTTAATTTGTGCACAAATATTTTCTAGCACACATACACGCATGCATACATCTATGAAAACTAGTAAAATCAAGAAATTTCAAGAATGCAGTGCATACCTTAAGGCTGCCTTAGTGTGACACCGTACGTATAAGTAACGATAGTAAAAAACCTGAAAGATTGAAAGTAATGTAGGTGGGAGAATTCTCTCGTATGTTGAAAATGTACAATGCTTAACGATATAGCTGTGTTGCAAACTAGCGACTTATGGTACGCATTTAGCTAAAAAAAAAACGTTTGTTTATGAACTAACGAAAATATTGAATCTATTAGGCTTATTTAAAATACTATCTATTTAAACTGTTTATATCGTGTTAAAACTGTATTGATCCGGCTGGACATTTGTATGACGCTGCATGAAATAATCTTGCGATTTGGTTAATTTTCATTAATTATCATTCTAGCTGGATTCTTATTGTAACTACACCATTGAAATTTTAACTTCGAAAGACCATTTCTCTTGGGGTCAGGTTAAGAGTTTTTCTTTTCCCGGACATTTTCATTTCCCGGGAAAGCGGGGGTTATTTTTCAATATTCCGGAATCCCGGGAATTCCCACTCAATACAATTGAAGCAAAATAGAATTTAATTAAATTTATTTGAACAAATAACATTTCCTGAGATCAATTAAATATTGTTATAAATGCATTAAACTTTTTATTTATGTGGCAAAAGGAAAAAATGTCACCTTAAAATCTTCATGTTCAAAAGTACACATGGGCAAGATTTCAATTATTTTGCAGGATTTTTGAGGAAGTTAGAGAAAAATTACTTTTTGGTTATCTTTTTTCGATGTGCAGTAACATTTGAACATTTCTCTGACATTAGAAGGGTTGAGGAATTAAAACTAAAAAACTATTACCACAGAGAACTGATGAGAATATTAAAGTTCCAAAAGCCATCATTAAAGTTTTAAATTTTTCGCTTACAAAATTAAACAACAGAATTTATACAAAACCAAAAAAGTTTAACTATTTAAACAAATTATTACAAAATATTTCTTCTATTCTTTTTTTACAGAATCGTTAAAAAGCCTTTTTCAAGTTTTTATCAAGAAGATTTGAATGAGAAAACACGTTTCCTTTGTACAGATGTTTGCCTTTAGAAACAAAGGAACTTTATATATTTTCTTCGCACTTCCTTCAAAACTTGTAACTCCTTTTTGAAAAAAAATATTTTCTTCGAATCGCATAAGCGTTTTCCTTATTAATAACTTTTGTCATCATTTCTTATAGAATCTTATCCGAAAAATCTTTATTGCGGCTGCTCTGCATATAAAATCATTGAATATTTTGAAGCAAGTAGGAACAACTATTTTTCGTTTTTATAACATAAATCTGGGTCTTTAAATAAATTAACAAGTCTGTACATTTTTCCTTTTTTTCTTTCGGAATTTCAGAGCATATGAACTGATATCTGACTTGACTTAAGATCTTTTTGCCTAGCGGTTAAGATCAATTTCATGACACAATTATATCAGGAGTTAATTTGCCATAATTAAATTTAAAAAAATCCCGGGAATTCCCGCACAAATTTCACGGGATTTTTTTCCCGAAAAATGTGCGTGATCCCGGGATTTTTGTCGCGGGAAATCCCGTAAGAAAAACACTAGTCAGGTTAAAAAACAAAATATATCTGAGTCATATTTGTCTTTTTTGTTCTAATTTGGCAAAAAATCTCATTTCGAGTTAGACATATGACCTTGATTGTCTATAACGGAACCAATTTTGCCAATTTTTTTTTTAAAGTAAAGTTTTGAGGCAAAATTTTTTTCGCATATCTTACCCACTTGTCTAAGTTAAAGTACAAACCTTTTGAAGAACTAGAGGTACGCTGTAAGCCGATTTATAAATTAATTTACGCACACAGTGAATCGAATGAGTTGATAATTTTTTTCAATTCATTTGATGAATCCTTTTGTATTTTTGGTTTATTATAAATATATGTGCAGCAGGATAAAGTGTCGGTATATAAAGGAAAACACGTTATCCAATAAATTTCGAATAACTCAAGAATGTTGCATCTGCCTTAATTATACATATTTATTTTATTATAATTTTCTTAATTAATATGGAACATTTAATATATTTTTTCTTTCAAGCCTCCTCGTGCTTAATAAAAGAAACTTAAAATTGAGATGATCTGACAAAAAAAAAAAAAAAACAAATAAGAAAGTTCCATGCCATTAACTGAAAAATACTGATATTATTTCCCATACAACATTGTTTTTAAACGTTTTTTATTTTAAACCTAATTAATAAAACTAATTAATTTGTTCACTAAATGGCTGATAACATTCTTAATTTGCATCTTAGTTTACAAACGTTATACATCATGTGATCGTGACAAAATTATATTTGAAATACAGCCCGAAAAAAATATACTCAGTATACATTTTCATATAAATGGAGCAATTGGAAATTATAGATTTAACCAAAAAATAAACGTTTTTGAAATTTTAAGGTCTTTTAAACTCAATACATTTTCATTCGATCAACACAATTGTTGTATTGACTGAAAGAATAAGGAAACATTTATTTAAATGTGTAAAAGTTATTTGATTCAGATAAAATGTTTTCAACTTTTTTGCCAACAGACAAAACACTAAAAAAAAAAATACTTAAAAAGCTTATTTTTCGCAAATGTCGCCAGAACGCGTATTAAGAAATGAAAATGGATTTAATATTCGTGTCCAGCGAACTCATATAACGGCCGATGTTGAATGTCAACCACACCTCAACGTCAAGTGTTTAATGCATTTCGTTTGACATTTCTTAATTTCAGACTAACTCAATTTGAACCATTTTTTGATACACAATCGAGCAACGCGTTAAAGTTATTCAGGTTTATTATGAAAATGGGCATTCAAATCAAAATGCACTTCGTGATTTTTTCGGTCAAATTAATGATGAGGCACATTTTCACCTCAGTGGATTTGTCAACAAGCCGAATTGCCGCATTCGGACAAATGATAATCCAAGAGTAATTGTCGAAAAACCGATGCTCCCACAAAGAGCGGGTGTATGGTGCGGTTTATGGGCTGGCGGCATTATCGGGAGGTATAGAATCCCAGTTATGCTTCAGCGTCATCGAAAACATCGATATTTTGTTCCATACATAATTGAACCATACCAATATTATCATAATAAAAAGAAATTACAATAATTTCCTAAATTATTTGTGTTTTATTCAAAATCAACAACGGCCCTTAAAATGTAACCAACTTTAAAGGAATAAAAGGGAAATAAAAATTTTTTTTTGGAAAATCTGGGTAACTTCATTTTTTCGTAAAAAACGGCTAGTTTAACGTTCTGAGTCAATTTATTAATGTCTTTCCACAAATGATTAATAAAGTTGCCTTAATTCCGTAAGATCAATTTAATGTTTACTTTAGCAAACTTCAAGTTATAATAATGGCCGTAAGTGTGTAAAATATACCATCGAATTCCGAAGAATTTTTTCACAAGGGTCTCGAGGCTGCAACGATGGTTGGATATCCAATATTTTACAAAATAAATGAATAAGTATTAAGCATATATCCTGCGAAATCCAAGAAAATTTGTGCACAGTGGTTTATATCGAAAATTTTTTTTCTAACATATTTCAAAAAATTAGAAAAAATAGTAGTTATTTGAATCCCACAACCAAACGCGTCTTAAAATTTATGGAAAATATCATAGTTTTGTACAAAGAACAATCAAGAAAATCAAGGAGTGCAAGCAGTTAAAAAAAATCATTTTAAATCAGTGTTCGAAAATGCACACTAAATATCGTTTCTTAGTGTTCGGCTTAGTAGATTTGGAGAAAAGACAAACGCTAATAGTGTTTGTGTAGAAAATCATAAAAAATAACATTTCCCTGTTAGTCATCTTTCGAACACAAAAATAATACTGTTTTTTTATCAAACTCAACAAAAGATGAGAACATTTTATTCCGTTCGGTTGTTTTTAAATCCACAAACTTCATTGTGTTCGGTTCGGCTCATTAATGTTCGTCTCTTTTGGCTGGTAAACAAAAACCAAAAATTTTTTACAAAAACAAAATACACATTCGAACAAAAAAAAACAAAAAGCCAGCAAAATAATTTTACACAAACAAAACATATAAACAATACACACACAAGCTATTCGTGGTGCGGTCGTTGCTAAAATTTTTCGTTTGTTCAGTTCTTTATCAATGTAAAAAAATAAACTTAATAGAACATTAAAATATAATGTTTGTCTACAGTATCACTATAATTGTTCAGAACAGAACAATATATAATGTTCGGCTGTTTCTTGAAAATAGTTACGAACGGAATTAAGGGTTTTGCTCGTCTACACAATCAGTAAAAAATAGATAACGTTTTTGGGTGTGTGTGCCGAACGCTAAATAATGTACTGTTTATTTTCGATCACTGTTTTATTTATTTATTTAATATAATAAGGTCTATGAATATTAAAATATTAAATCCCGAAAGTCGCATCCAAGCCCACTGTGCATAATTTTTTTATATTTTTTCTTAGATAGTAGACAAAAAAAAGTTAAAATACAAAACAATAACTATTCTATTTGGACTAATATTGACTAATAATTTTCTTATAACTCGATTTTTTTAATATTCGATATCTCTGTTACCATAAGCCAACAAATTAGAGAATTTGCTGAAATGTGCTGATGATAAGGAGCATCAACACAGTCAAAAATAAAGGAAATCAAAAAATTCTCTAAACTGTCCGATTTCACTTGGGTTGCCCCATCAACGTTATAAGCCAAAAATTAAAAAACACAAAAGATTTCAGTAAATAAATTCAAAAAAAAAAAAAATGTTTTGACTGATTTAATTCATTGTGCACGTAAATTTAAATGATTTGTAAGGGGGATTGCTTTAGGCCCCCATTAAAAACTAAGGGACCTTCGGAAAGTTGATTTCAACAGATACGCTGACAAATGCACATCTTTAAATTAACGATGTCAGTTTATGAGGTTTTAGATAAGTATTATAGCAATGACAATGTCATGCGGTCCCTACACATTGAAACTTTTTGTATACCTGGTTTGGATTATCCAGTTGGTTGCTCGCTGCACAGGCTTAAACTTTTCAACCAACACTTATTTTCTTAGTGTTAACAAAAGTTTCCATAATAAAACTTTCTTTTCGAATTTATGGAATAAGTGAAAAATCAGATGAATAAATGGAAATTGTTTTCCTATGACCAAACAGATCTCTATCGTATTAATTAGCTTTACATCATGATTAAAACTGAAAAAGTCTTTAACCCCCAGCTCCTTGTGAGTTCTTGTCCAAAGCTTGCCTACCGCTATTATTTAAAGGCTTTCGCTGCGTGTGTCTAATCCATTTAATTTTTTTTGTAAATAATTTATTTTTAATGAGTATTTGCTTGTATATTCCGTGCGGTTCTAAATTATAGATCCAATTGTGGGAGCACCATATAAAGGGTGGTCCAACCTTAATGCACTCTGTTAAGTGTGAGTCAAGTTTTTTGCCCAATCTAATTTGATATTTCTTTGTATCAGTGTTTGAAGAATTCAACCATGGAGAGGCACACAATTGAGCAGATCGTTAAGATTGTTGAAGCCTTTTACCAAAATAGGCATTCGAATTCCATGCACTTCGTGATTTTGCATAATCGACCAAATGTGTCCAATGGGTACGTCGTTCTGCGTTATCATAGATCCTTCTATAATAATACAAAATATCAAGATAATTCTGTGAAGACTTTAGACTTTATTTACCATTTACATTGTGTGATTTGGTTGGTTATAAAGTCTTGGATTCAAATTCAGGGCGTTGGCTGCTGTAATCAAATTGCCTGCAGTGGAATATTCTGAAGCTTATTTATGTTTTTTTTATCCATTTTCATGGCCACTGGTGAAATCATTCACATGTCCCTTTTCAGCACTGAACAATATTTAAGATTAAAATTTAGTGCCACTTCGGTCGGAAGCACATGCCCGTTTCAAATTCATTGATTAGTCAATGTCTGTTTATAATTTTGGTACAAAAAATACTGGTTTGGCGTCCCCTTTTTAACATTGACCGCTTTAGGAAAAAACTTGGGGAAAAACTATTATAAAAACAGTTGCTTAAAATGTTTTCTTCATTGCCAATGTTAATTTTCTGAAACTTTGCTCTCAATTTCGATAAAAAAAAATTAACCCCATTTATTTGCGAAAATCCAAGAAAAAAACATGCTCAAGTTTGTAAAACATTTTAAAATGGATTTGTTTAAAATAATTTTTATGTCACCGAGAAAAAGAAAACAACTTGACCTAAATGTTTTGCTAACAAGAAAGTTTAATTTACAACTTTTCTTTGAAAGTTTTTGCGCTAAAATATTTAATAGTTTGTAACAGAGATTTCAAACTTGTAGCAATATTTAAACTATTTAATTTTAGTTATTTATTAAAGAATAGAAAAATATTGCTTTGAAAAAACAGAACGTTTGCACACTGAACCGAATCAGGCAAGAACCAAATGGAAATCAAATTTTTTTCCATTTGCAAAATACATTTAATTTCGTCGGTGTTCTGAGCTCCATTGCATTTTCCTTTTTTTCTTTTTTTCACCCACTTTTCTGCTGCTCTGTCATGTAACCATTAAAGCTTTAGAAGTCCTTAGAAGTTTAAACGAAAAAAATTCATAGTTTCAGTTACACAGTAACAGATGCAGTTGTAGTTCTTTCAGCAGTCAAAGTGTTAGTCTCAGTCACAGCAACGGCCGCAATCTCATTCACAATATGAAACGTACATGCATGGTTATATCGGCATCAGCGGCAGCGAATGCTGATTGGAGTTTTCAGTTATCTTTTTACTTTTTCATCTCCTACTTCATGCCACTGTCACAATTCGCATTTATTCACTTTCCATTCCTCGAATGGCAAATGACAAATTGAAACTTAAGTAGTATTAGCAGTGAATTTTAACTTTAACGTTTTTTATATTGTAAAAAATACAATTTGTAAATGTCATGTAGTGCTGTTAACAGAATGCAGGAGCACAAGATACAAAAAATGAAATAAAATAAAATAAAAAAAAAAATGTAAGCAAACACAACTTTATTTAGAAAGTTTGATATTGTCAATAATATTCTTCAGAAGTTTTAAGGAATTTGTTTAAAAATTAAAAATTGAAAATTTTTTGCAAACACGGTTTATAGTATGCAAATAACCGATACCGATATGCTTGATAGTTCCTATGCGCATTTCACTGGTTGCTTAGGTCAGATCATCTGGAAACCTTTTTCTAAAGACTTTGGAAAAGCTAATGATATTATGCAAATATAACTGCAGAGCGAATGAGAATTACAAACACTCAACTCGTTTTTGCAACGATATCAACGCTTTGATAAAACACCAACAATATACTATGCGTTTATCGCTTTTTACATTCCCTGCTTCATTCTTCTTTTCTTCTTTTTTTTTTCAATGCTTATTTTTGCATAACAAGAAAGTTGAATTTTCGCAAGAAGCCTTCTTTTGTGGTTCTAAATAACTTCCCAGAAATCCCCGGCGATCCATCCATCGCTTAAAACATTAGGCAGAGTCAATTTTACGATTTTTTAATAAATCAATTTTTTTTAAACAAATAGAATCTGGGAATTTATTTCTCATGTTGAGTAACATTTTTATTAAATAAATTTTCATACAAAATATTCCTGGAAAATATTGAAGGAATAAGTCTTTTAAAGTATAAAAGCTTTTGAGGATTGTTATTTGACTTAGAATACACATTCGAATAAAATGAAAATTTTTATAAATTTTTTTTTTAAGTTCATTTAAATATTTAAACTTCATACCTTCATCAGAGCTACTCTTAACATCGAGAAAAACTGGGGTTATTTTCAAAAAAAAAAAAAAAAAAAAATTAACTTGAAATCTCCATCGATTTCGAGAACATGGTTGATAGTTTCATATTTTATTTTAGCTTCTGGGATACTTTCACGCATTTATTAGGCTGTAACTTTCAAGTGTGAGCACTTCATACAACGAATCACGCTTAATTTTATGCAACGAATATTTCTCATTATTAAGACATGATAGTTTTTTTTTTTTTATTTATTTCGAATATGGGTTTCTAATACAACAAGACATAATATCTTATAATTTAGAGTATTAGAATCAGACTTGTTACATAATGTGATTACAGATTGTACAATGATTATTAAAAATTTTAATCAATTTAAATAAATTAAAAAAAATAATAAAAAAAATAAAAAAATGAAAATAATTATAAAAGATTAAATAAAAATATTAATAAAAAAAAAAAAAAAAATAGAAATAAAAATATAAGTTCTAAAAAATAATATTTGCGTGTTTTTGATTGCTTCAATTTTTGATAGGTTTTTTAGAAGTTAAAAGATTGAAGAAGTTGCAATTATTACCATACAATTGCGAGAGTAAATTTTTAAATTTAATTGCGTTGCTAGTATTTTGAATATAAGCAGGGAGTTGGTTCCAGAGACGAATTGTTAAAATAAAAAACTGCCTTTCAGATGCCGTTTCATTATGCCGAAATTGGATGATGCCATTACCCCTCGATGATCTAGTGAACTGTAGGCGGACAAAAAGGTATTTCGGCATTTTTGTCATAACAATTTTGTGTAGCAGAACAAGGTTTTTTTGCATTAAATAGTTATCAAATGTCATACCGAAAATACGAGTAGAATACTGAGATATGTGATCAAATTTTTTAAGGCCGTAAATGTAGCGTACAACGTTATTAAAAGTAGTTTTGAGTTTCAACGTATCCTTTGAATTACAACCATAAAAAACCTCAGATGAATATAAAAGAGTAGGTAATAGATACGTTTTCGCAAGAAGTAGCCGTATTTTTAGAGGTGTATAATACTGTGTAGTCCATAAGCTCCTTAGCATACAATATACTCTGCCACATGACCTATTAATATGGTCAGACCAAGTTAAGGTATTATGGAAAATCACGCCAAGATTTCTGACGGAACTAACTATCTCCATTTTTGTACCTCCAAGGAAGATATCAATTTAAGATTCGATTTTGACAGATTTCTTACAAATTATCAGGCACTTAGACTTATTTGGGCGAAGACGCAACCCATTTTCTGACGACCAGAGAAAAATACTATTAAGATCAGTATTCAGATCATTTACGCAAGAGGTAATGGATGCCTTGGAACTACTCAGGTAAATTTGAATATCGTCAGCATACATTTGTATACTGGAATACTTAAGTTGCCGCGGTATGTCATTTGCATACAATGAGAATAATAATGGTCCAAGTATGGAACCCTGTGGAACACCTCTTACAACACATAAAGGATATGAAACAAGTCCATCATATGAAACGATATCACGACGTTGTATAAGTAACTTAATATAATCATTAAACCATGGTCGGGCTCTGGCTCTTACAGTTTTTGTCATAATTGGTTCAGTTTGCGGTTCAGATTTTAGAAATAGATGCGTTTTTAATAAACAGCAAGAACTAACATCTGGAATTATTGATTGCTCTTGATAAGAAAACGTTAAAACGTTTTTTTTTTTAAAAACTAAAAGAGTTTAAACTATAAACATATCGCTCAGGAAGTAAGTAAAAAATCAAATTAAATAAATTAATATCACAAATGCAAATTAGATGAGGTGTCCAATGAAGTGGTTATTATTTCATTGAAACCCCAACTGCTGAGAGCAGAATAAAATTTAGTTTTTCCATTATGTTGTGTGTAAATTTAAAACCTTTAAGGGCCATTATTACAACTTGCCAATAGTTAAAAGTCGGATTTTGTTGGACCGATAAATAGCTTTGCATTATTACAACTTCCAATTGTTATTGCTGTTATTTTCAATAATAATGATATTTAATAGATGAAACTCTCGATTGTAACACAAAAAATATTTCAACAGAATTAACCGAAACAATTAGAAGTGGTAAACATTAAAAATCAAAACAGAACTCCTAGATTTTATATGTTTATTGAAATTGAGGAAACGGGCTGAAAAATTCGATAATCTGTATGATGGGTTGCTTTTGATTTTTCCAACATCTTCGATAATAGCGTTTTTACACTGATCAACATCTAACATCTACCATCATTTTGCCACAAATTGCGAAGATGTTAACATCTTTCGATAATAAAAACATTGGGCTAAAAACCATCATCTTGCAACATCCTTAAAAGATGTTCCTATCTCATGTTATTCCATTGTACATCTTTCGATTATTTTAGTGTCATCACTAAAAAAGTTCTATTATTATTGTGGCATCACTGACAAAAAGAAATTTGTTTTGAAAGCAGCGTTACCAGTTGTCAAGTTTTCTTTTTTATAACAATGTTTTTTTGTTAATTATTTTTTATATTTTTAAACAAATTGAACTTCAAATACATTTTTGTGTTTTCTTTTTAAATTTTGGCACTTTTCTAGAAAAAAACCTTTTTTTTTTTAAAATGGTGACATTTTTGTTTGATGGTAGATGTAAGAAACCGTAAGAAAAGAATCGCTTAAATCCTAAACATTTAAACCAAATTCTTTTTCCAGTAGCTCGTTTCTGTATTTCTCGCATCGTAAAACTTTCAACATGAAGTGTGAAACAAAAAATTCCATCGTTTCTCGATTTGCGAGAAAAAGTGTTTCTGTATTTAAATGCGAAAACAAACAAAACAGATTCAGTTTTAACCGGAATATTTCCAGAATTAAATGCCAAATTAAAGCGAAACGTCAACAAAAGAAATAAATATAATAAAAACAGGGCTGCCAGATTTGACGATTTATTTTCATTTCAACGATTTTTGCTCCGAAAACGTGCCGATTTGCTGATTTTTTTCTAAAAAGTGACGAAAGCAAAAACAAAATCAACAATATTTTATAACTTTATTGTAGCTTTCTATAAAAATTCATATCGAATTTTTAAATTTCAAACACTTCATATTTTGTGGCATTGAAAATTTAAAAAGACAATATGAATTTCTGTAGAAAGCAACAACATATTTATATACATATTTGATATTCTTAGCTTATATGGACACTTTTATGCCATTTCCGATTTCAACTAACAGTTATTCTACTACGTATATTTCAGATGAAAAAGAAAAAGTTAAGTTAATAGTTATAAGAATAGGTAAATTATAGATTTATGGGTAAAAATTGGAGGCGTGTTTTTCACTCATATCTCAGCCATTTGTGAACCGAAATTTTTAAATTTCAATTATATCCTATTTGGACACATACGATACAAATTTAAAACAACGTCGTCACTATGAATCCTTGGTTTTTCGCAAAAATAAAACCCCTAAATATTTATTTTACTGTTATCTAAGCGGAATTAATTTAAACAATTTTAATTTCTTGGTATTTGTATATATCTATTTTAAATAAGTTTGTATGTTTATTTTATTAAGCTTGACTTCTTTTTGTTTTTATAAAAATATTTATTTTATTTTTTGGTGAAATTTATTTTTAATATGATATTTTGTCACGCCTTTGTGAGACTTCTTCAGGGGGAAAAACAATTTTAAATTGTTATCGGATCAAAGAAAATAAATAATTTTATAAAAAAATAGACCTCAAACTTAATAAAATATGTATACATTAAAAAATAATTAAGTTCGGACAAAAGACAATTTATATGTATAAAATACCCATGAACTTTGACTACGACTTTGTTTGATTTTGTTGTAATAAAAAAATCGAACAAAATTTGTTTATAATTAATTTTAAATTGTCCGATTTTTTAAAACAAAAAGACAATCTTTTTATTTTTCTCAAAAAATTGACGATTTTCACGCAAATTTATCTGGCAGCCCTGAATAAAACCAAAACAAGGAAAGGCTTAAAAAAATTTAATTAACAAAATATAACAATGGTGTTTTATTTATTTTCATCATTTAAATTACGCATTCATAATTAAAATGTTTTTTATTTATATTACAAAAATAGTATATAAACATATTTTAAATTTAAAATATCTATATTTTGTTTTTCTCGCACCAATTTCAAATGCGACTTATTTTGACAGTTCTTGTAAGAAACTTTTCGCAAATTATTGTTACAGAAACACTTTTTCTCACATCCTTCCAATAATTGCTGGAAAATTATTAAAATGACAGATAATTCTCGCAACGGAAAGATACAGAAACACTTGTGCGAGAAAAACCATTTTTTGTTTCATTTTGCACTGTTTCTGTCCCGATTCACTGGTTTCATGCGGAAAATTTTACGATGCGAAAAATACAGAAACAGGCTACAGAAGATTTATTTTTTAAGATCTCCTTAAACTATTGAAATAATTATTAAAATGATCTCACAGTTTATTTTTTAATAAATACATAATAAAATTATGTATAAATAACAAAATATGTTTTACATATTTATGAGCTTCTTTTTGTTTGTTCGTTTTAGTTCAAGAATTGTTTTGGTTATTTTTTTTTTACTAAAAAACTCCAAATATTAAATAATTTTTCCATTTTTATTTATTGAAATAACTTTATTTATAAAAAAAACTTTATTAATCGGTAAGCCAATCAGTAACAAGATTAACTGATTAT
Source organism: Pollenia labialis (assembly GCA_949318255.1). Classification (NCBI taxonomy): domain Eukaryota; kingdom Metazoa; phylum Arthropoda; class Insecta; order Diptera; family Polleniidae; genus Pollenia; species Pollenia labialis. The sequence goes on along the minus strand of OX439139.1, from coordinate 117,867,511 downwards.
TAGCCGATTATGCCAGAACCTCGGTTAATTAATCGAGCGATTAAGCGATTAATGCAAAAGCCCGATTAAATGAATACCCTATTGCATACTATGACGCGAAAGCTTTTCACAGAGATCTAGTTTTGAAATTTGAGAAATGTAGTTGTTGAGCTTATTTTTCCATTGGTATCCGCATCAGCGGCAAACGGAAATAACTAACCGGGAAAACCGATTATCCAGAATGCTCCCGGCACCATTACGAATAATCGAGGTTCAACTGTTAATGTTTATTGAAAGGCGTTTGCACCAAGGCCTTTCAGGATTTTGTTGATACGGTGCATCATAATCGACCAAAAAGTCTATTTTGAATTTTTTGACACTTAGAGCTTTTTGAAATCATATGACATTATGTATTGACTTTTACCTTCAGTGAAGGCTATAAAAAAGAGAAAGAAAATGTTTTTTTAGTAAAAATAAATAATTCATACAATTTATTTCCTGCAATATGCTTCAGCTATTTTTATTTGCCACCAACAATATCCACAAAATTGTTTCGCACTTTTTTTTAATTTAATCCAATCCAAATAAATCTAATCGTGTTTCGCTCTATTTCTTTTTACTTTTGAAACCAAAAACCATTAAAAGAGATATTTTAGTTTAAATGTCTGTTTGTCCTTTTATCCTTCTAGCTGGTCGTCTTAAATGTCACTTCCTATTTTGAAGAGATTAAAAAGCTGTTTGTGTCTAGGAAAAGAAATAGAAAAAAAAACTCACTGCTGGTGGTCTAAACAAATTGATTACATTTACTTTTTTTACATTGTATGTGTGATTGTAAATGTGTTTTTGTGTGTTTTGTGCGTTTAAATGACATTTCTATTGGGTAAGACCAACATGATTCTACACACAATACATACATATATTTTTAAGTGTCTTCTTGTTTGTAGTTTTGTGGCATTACCAAGATTTGTTGCGGGAATTTGTATGTTTGTTTTTCGTTGAAAAAATATTAAATGAAAAATGACGTGAAGCATTTGAAACATATAAATTTCAAATTAAAAATGATTCAAACATGAGTTTGCGTTTCCGGTTTTGTTGATTTACAAAGGATAACTTGTTTGAAAAATAAATAAAAGATTTTGAAAATGTAGTTATAAAAAAAAAAAAATTTATTTTAAGAAAACCTGTTGGGGTTGTTTTTTTGATTTTTCCCGTTTTAACTCCGGTGATGGGTACACAAATAAAATTTATTAAGGCAGCAAATTTCTAAATATGTATATAAAAATAAATTGTAAATAAATAAAATAATTAAAACATTGTTAATGGAATCTGTTTAAATAGTCTTACTTTTAATTAGTATTGTGGTTATTTTATTGAACGTTTCATGGGTTTTTATCAGGCTTAGGTTAATTAAATTTGTTTTTTAACACATTATTTTTATAAATAAAGTAAATTTACAACATGAAAGTAATTAAGACTTTTTTAAATATACATACATATTTTTTTAATTTTTATTTAATTTTTTTTTTATTTTTTTTTTAATTTTCCAGTTACAACCGTTTCAAAATTTCCAAGAAAACTGTTGTTTAAAAATTCAGCAAATTTGTTTTTAACTTTCCTGTCACGCTCATTTTTGATTACAATTCCAGAAATCACCATTTCCTTTGATACCTTTGACTTTGTCGTCCACAATATTGTATTCACTTGTGTTTTAATTTTCTTATACAACTTTTTTACTTTTCTGTGACAAAATCTGATTTAAAATCCGATTTATTGTGATAAATCGGCTTAAATCAATTGCGAAATAAAAAGGAGGAAATAAAAAACATTTCTGTGGCCAGATGAAAGTAAATGCTGTTCAAATCAGCTTCCACACTCCAACAAATCAATATTCGTTATTGTTATTGTTTAAAAAACAATCAGTCAAAAAAACCTAAAACAGATTTTTATTTTTTTTTTGTGTTAAACAGAGTTGAAAGCTTCACTGTAGAAGCAAATAAAAACATGCTCTTAACACATACATACATTTATATGTCTAGTTTTCCTTTCGTCAAATTCACAAAAATAAAAATAAATATAGAACAACAACTAGAACAAACAAAAAGCAAAGAAATTTAACCGGAAACGTAGTCTTTCAAACAGCTGTATATAAAACCAAGGTCCCAGTTAACAATTTAAGAAATTTATTTTCAGCTATGAGTCCTTTGGAACTCCTGTGTAATTAGAGTTGTAAGAAATAAGCTCATATTTTGATTATAAAAGAAACATTTTCTTCGTATTTAGAAAGATTTAGCCCTCCAAGCAATTGGAAGAGTTCATTTCGATTGTCTACAAAATATAAACTACTTTGTCTCATTTGGTAGTTAAACAGTAGATTTTGCGGAATATAACTACAACAAAATACGTTAGAATCGAATAATGAGTTCTATAATTATGCTTTTTCGAGTTCGAATTCGGGAGTAAATCAACTTTATATTTCACGAATCAACCGCATTTTTTGATTAATTCAATCTTAAGGGCAAACTTCAACATACTTGTAAATCATATGAACTTTACAAATTTTTCGCTAAGTTTTATTAATCTGTCATTTACTTTTCGTACGTAATGAATTTTATTTTATTTTTGTTATTTTAAATGCATTGGAGGAGGCTTTTTGTTGATTTTTCTAATTGCATATTATAGTTGGACCTTTACTTTTACTTAAATCAATCTCATTTTCGGATTATTTTTAGTACGAGTTCGGGAGTAAATCAACTTTATAATTGTAAAATCAAGCGCATTTTGAGATTGATTTAATCTTAGTTTAACTTATGTAAATCAATCTTATTTTTAGTTTATTTTAAGTACGAATTTTGGATTGAATATGTTTAAGCTAAGTAACTATTTCGCGATTGAAAATCCGTACTTGATTCAAGAAAATCCCTACTCACCGTACTATTGATACCGCTCCGGATTAATTCGAGTGCGCACGGATTGATTTTTCTTTTCAGTGTACCCTTTTTCTCAGAGGGTGGCAGCTGCCTGACCTTTTCATGATGTTATACCATTTTTTCCAGGGGTAAGAGAAGTTAAAGGCTTCTTAGATGGAATATTTGGAGGGGGTTGAAGTTACTTTATTTTTTAACTCGAAAATCATGATGAACATTTTTCGTCCTCTGCAAGGGATCCAACCTGGGTTGTTTGCTTTGGTAGGCATGCTTGCAAGCACTTTATCCCATCTACCTACTTCGATATTAAAGAGTTCTCAAAAACACAAGTTTTTTTGAAAATCAAAAAAAATTTAAAAACGCATTTATTAAAGTTCCAAGTATATGCAGATAAAAATTGGAAACGACTATTTGATGCGTTTATCCGAAACACAGCCTGATTTTCTTCGAAATTTGACAGAAGTCAATTTACAGATGCTTGTTAACATAAGCAGTGTTGCGCCTTTAGTTGTGGAACACATTCCAATTGCTGGCTGGGTTATCACACATTTTGTCTCTCACACACACAAACAAACACACACATGTACCGATATTTTTATATATAAATAATCTGTATTGTCCTTATAAACACGTCGCTCAGTTTATTTGTTAAATGTCTTTTACGAATAACCGTCAATGGAGTTTTATGAAAAATGTTAAATATATTCCAACAAAAAGCAAACAAACAGAAAAGTCCTTTTCTTATAACTGGTTTAAGTGTACGTATGTGTGCAAATAATAAGATTATTTAAATAAACACATTGTTATTGTTTCATCAACCTATTTTGGCTTCCTCCTTAAAGATATATGGAACTGTGTTCTCTCTAAACCTAGATGGGGTTTAACCTTATGTTATGGGCTTGCTCTACTTTAATTTTCTTCGTACACATGGAACTTGGCGCTGTGGGCTGTTGTCAATCAGGGTAACAAAAAACTATTACAGTCATTTCTAAGTGTGTTCCATGCTAACTGAACAACCTTATATTTTTTTTATCGTCAATTACAATTGTTAGGTTTCCACGTGAAAAAAGAGATTTTGGAATTGAGAAATATATTGTTCCTGAACGTAAAAAAGCTTATAGTTGTGTGTAAATTGACATGTTATTTTCATGTGTTAAAAAATATTAAGACTATTCTGTCAAAATTTCTTGATGTTTTTTACTGTCGGGGGAACACAAAACTAGCGTAATTTCCTTTTTGATTAGTATTTTTGCGTTTGAATTATGGCACAACTAAGGCTTGTTTTACAACAAGTGCAACAAGGCAGAAGCAGCCAGGGGTGTGCTGGAAATCGGAAACGTAAAACGCAAGAATATTAAAAGTCGTTTTTAATAAGATTTCTGTAATAAAAGATTTTAAATGAAATGTCAAAAAACATGAGTATTTCTAGCAACAATAGATATTCTTATTTGAAAACAAACAAAATTGTAAACCTTTTGTAACATAATGAAGGTTTGTTAACAATGCTCAAATGTGCTTCTGGGGTTATCTTGTTAATTGTAGCAGTGTTTGAATGTAGGAAATAGTAAAGCTTACTACACACAGCAAAACATTTTTTTTCTATATTTTTACTTTACAAGACTTTGTTACTCGTGCTTAATTCCCACTTTTTAATTATTAAGAATAAAAACACTGTAATTTATTGTTGAGGAGATAGGCTATTCCTTTCCGCATTTCACTGGTTGCTTAGGCCAGATCGTCAGGCAACTTCATTCAAAGATTTTAGAAAAACTAAAGATATTAATCAAATAAAACTGTTAAGCGAATAAGAATTATAAGCAATAGTTTTGCTTGAAGCACTATCAAAGCTTAAACAAGAACCAGTGAGTTTATCTTTTCTTACATTCCCCACTACAATTGGTTGGAATTCGTCCAACATTAATTGTAGTTGTAAGTAGGTAAAGAAAAAACGAAATTAAAACAAAAACAACTTGCTTTATTGTTTCCGCAAAAAATAAAGCATGATGCCATCTAGTTTTTTTTTACAGCCGTGCACTTGCCAGTTTATTATCAAAGTAATTTTTGGGAATACAAAATTTTTATTTTATAAGATTTTGTTAGTCATGCTTGAATGTGGCCATCTCCACCAAATCAAGTTTTAACGAACAGTTTTAAATCTACACATTATGTGGAATTTTACCATATTATTGCCACTATCAACCACATTATTGTTAAATAAGTCCTGTTTCAAGACGCCACAATATTATGGTAGCCCCTTAACAATTGATGGTGATGAAATATGACAATAATTGGTTTTCAGCTAGAGTATCCACTCGATTAATCGAGGAATTTTTCCGCCATTATTTGATCGAATAATTACAATAGCCAATTTCGAAAAACGAATAACTCGAACAATTTATGTCAATTAATCGATTGAAATTAATTTCTTAGAAAATTCTACTTTTTAATGTAAAAATATTTTGCTTGGAATTCTAACTGAATAAATACATTAAAACTAAATTAAATCTTAGATATTTTTCCCCCCTTTGGATAAATATAATTGAATTTTCGAGATATTCGGGTAATTCGAAAAGTTAAGAACCTTTATTCGATTAATCGAGCAATTTTAAAATTCAAAAATCGTTTAATTTCTTATTTGAACAAAAGTCAAAAAATTGAATTCTCTATTTTCAACTAATAATTGTTTGGTTTTAAATTAACAGCCTGCTCATCGATTTCGAACGTTAATGTTCGCATAGAAAATTATATGTAAAACCAAAACAATATTCGAAAATTTGTTTTTGTTTTAAATGTAGTTTTCTATGCGAACGTTGACTTTCGAAATCGTGAAATATTCGACCGGTTTTAACCGGTTATTTTAGTTTTGCCCAAGTCGAATATTTTAAAATGTCCATTTTTCGAATATCGAATAAACCGGTTATTTTCGTAAAATAAACCGGTTACTTTATTAATGTGTAATTTATATATGTTTTCCTTACTTTTGTTATAAATGAACCCGTAATTTAAGTATTTTTCTAACTGAATATTTGGCAAACTTAAACTTTTTATAAAAAATGTCAAAACAAAATTAAACAAAAGTCAAAAAACGTTATGAGCAATGTAAATACAAATCGCTTATATAAGTGTGTGTTCTTGTAACAAAAACCAAAAACAATTTAAAGTACTACAAAAAAGTTCAGCTTAAACTGACTTAAAAGAAAATTGTGCTTAAATGGCCCTAAAATGATAAGTTGCAAAGGTTCTTTAACATCACGACTTATTAACCACTTTAAATTAGTCTACAAGCTTGACATAAATATACGCCAAGTAAAACTTGACTCTGTTCCAAGTAGTTTTTAAGAGACTGCAAATAATACTTTACAAAATATACTTTAATAAAAATAATGACTGAAAAACTCTTAAGTAGTTCTAGCATATCTTCATGCTTAAAACAAAAACATACCGGCGGAATCAACGTTATGGGAAAATTCATCAGTTTTATTTATTAAAACACCAAGAACTTAAACCAAATTGAAGTAATCAAAAATGTCCTGGAAGGGTTTAAATTGTGTGATCGACGAATTGAAAGATATTTTATACAAAAAGCATGTTTTCTTTTCTTTAATGCTGAAACAAAAAAAAAAATTGAAATATATAATCCTGTATAAGAGGTTTTGTTTGTCACTTTTCAAAAATATGGCTGAAGTTTACTGCTTCATATAGACATGCTTAACCAGCAACAAATTAAAACTCATTGACTGGCCAGGTTTTTTTTTGATTTTATCGTCAATTATTTGTGGTCTGAACATACCTTAAGTCATATCTATGGAGTTTTTTGGTTCCATACCTTCGTGAATTGTTTTGTTTTTATTCTTATTTACTTTTTATTACAAAAACTAATTTGATTTTTCTATTTTTATGTATTCGAATTAAAACCGGTTAACCGGTTATTTTTAAAATGTCTAACCGAAAACCGGTTTTTTTAAAATAGCAACTATTCGGAATATTCGAAAACCGGTTATTGAAAAAAGTCGAATAATCGATCACCCTAGTGAACAGAAAGATAATTATGTCAATAAACCGAATATTGACTTAATAAAAAAGGTATATCTGAACACGGTACAAGGTGGGTCGAAAAAAATTTGTGACAGTCACCCCCTAGAATGAAAGATCATATATCAATGAAGTTTCTAAAACAGGAAAAACATTTTTTTGCCACGCCTCCAAATACAGCCATATTTATTTTTTATATATAGCGCTTCCGCTTAAAGTCCGATCTCATCATATCGCATATCGTTGTTTTTTTGCCTTTGGTGACTTTTTGATCCGTTATCAAATTCTGGGCGCCTCTTATACCATCTCGGATCCTTCCCCCAAATGTCCAATTTTTTTCACGTGCCATGAAATTCCTTCTATGAATAGCTTTTAATATGCTCACTTTTATGACACGCCTCAAAATAAACCCACTTTTTCTTTTTCATATACATATAACACTAAACCAGGTAGAACCCAATACGAAAAATAAATAATTTTCATCAGTCACGCCCTAGTCACGCATTAGGTGTAAATAACTTTTTTTGCCGTGCCCTAAAATACAGCGCTTTTTGTTCTATAAGTTTATATAGCCTCGCCATTTAAAGTCCAATTCGTATCGTATATCATTGTTAATGGCTAGAATATGGCTTCGTTTTTGTATTTAATGCTTTTTTTCTAACTTAGAATTGTAGATGGCTTTTATGATATCTCGGACAAAAAAGGCTGTATTTGGGGGCGTGGCAAAAAAAATATTTTTTGTTTTAGAAACTTCATTAATATAATTTTTATTCTACGGGGCGACTGGCACAATTTTTTTTTTTTGGATGGAGGTTTACCCGATCTCGTGAACAGCCAAAAGTTGTTGCCATGACAATGTTGCCATTCTAGAATAATAAAACAGTATAAAATTATATCTAAAACTAAGTTTCTCCTTCACAACGCAAATATTTTTATCTATTGATCGGTAATGCTTCGGAGAATTTGCTATTTAATATCGGCCAGTATAGCTAAGAAAAGACCAAACATGTATGACCAATTGGACCGCTTAAGAAATCAAAAGATTGGACATTTTTAGCGGAACATTTTTTCCTATAGGCAACATTTTGGCAATCGTGATGAGTTAAAAAAATCGTGTATTAGTTTTAATAATTTTATTCATTAAAATTATGTACGAAAAGCCTGTTGACTTTTTTTTTTGTAAATTGTTACATAACAAATGTTATATTTACTGTATTGAGATCCTGCTAGGCCATTATGACATGTCCTTCATCTTGCTTTTGCATCCCATTTTATCCAGTTTGTTGAAATTTTTCCCCACTCAGAGGGTGGAGCATTTGCCTTCTTTTACGTATATTTGGCTGGACGAAGATTAATTAGAAAAGATTTATTTTATTTACTTTTATCATGGGATTTTGTCAGTTTGCTTTACTTTTTTTACTAAAGGTAATTCCATTAGATCTTTTGTAAATCCCTGTTGAAGAGGATTTCTTATAACATGTTTTAAGGACAATAATTTTTGTAAAGCACGAATGTAAACTCAATTGTCCAAAACAGTAGTGTTTTTTTTAACTGTATTTTAATGTTGATTATTTTTAAAATTGCTGACAATAATTCTGGTGTTGGAAAAAAAGCAAATGGTTGTGCAACTATTTTTACCTTTCACACACAGTCTATAAATATGTATCACTTTCTTACATTCAAACAAGGGGGAAAAATCAATAAAATGTTTTCCCTAAAATTTTTCTAACGTTTGTAGTATTTAGCTGAATCTACTTTCCAAAAATAAATAAATGTCAAAGTTAATTCTTCCGCACTCCTGACTCAAAAATGCGATGTTGTTGCTGCTTTTTCCCACACAAAGATCAGAGCAATGTTTGTGTTGTCTATACAATATTTTGGCCATAAATAAAAAATGTTTTCTGAACAAAATAGTCTACTTCATTTTATAGGACACATAAACATTTACAAACACCAATATGCAAACTAAATGAAAATTGTAAACAAACTCACATTCGTTTTACAGCACAGTGGGCCACAATTTATTTTTTGGTCAGTAAAATTGTTTTAGGTTAACGGTCGTTTCGATTGTCATGTGGATATTAGATACTCTTTTTTATATAAATATCTTTGAATTTTTAATTTAAGTTTAAATAGAAGTCTTCTAAATAAAAAATTTGTTGGAACGATTTCAAGCATGGTTCGATTTCGATATAATGCTGAAAAGTTTGTTTAGGTCTATGAAGGCATTTTATTGCACGTTTTAATAGATCTAATATATATTCTGGGCAATATGTAAGGAGCATTAGAAGCCATTTAAATCTGATGTAAGGTACTGTCATGTTGTATACTTTGATTCTCATGTAAACTAACAGCCTGGTCCCCGATGTCACCAGCTATCGCATTACAGACTCTAGTAACGTTGTAAGTCCGAGTCTTTTTGCTAAGATGCCTAGCTTAGTGACATAGTAAATTACCCCTGACTGCAAACCAGACTAATATTCACGGGTAGGTAGGTAAAAGGGCTAGCGTGAAATTAAACTTCACACGTTCGCCCAGAGACTATGAACCATTGTGGCGGCTCACATTGGTTGAAGTTCATAGAACGAGCGGCAAAAAATAGAAGAAGCTGTCGAAGGACATTGAAACTTGGCACACAGGCATTTTTTGCTTGAATCAAGAAAAAAATGGAAAAATCAAAATGATTTGCAGTAAAATATTTTTGGGGCAATTTTAATTTCTAAATGCCAACATAATTAGATGGTTTACGGACACAAGGAGTATATTTTGTAAAGAAGTTTTAATGGAAAAAATGTGAAATTATAGACCGATCCTTAGTACATTTAAAATATATTTACCAAATTTGATCAAATTATTGCAACTTTTATTTTGCGCACAAGACTAACATTGACATGCAACCCGCCAGACGGACGGATGTTCATCGAAAGATCATTTTAAATCACGATCGGTATACTAAAAGATTGGCCCAGATTTCTATGCATTACACACATCGCCAAAAATGTGACTGATTTTTACTTAATTTTTGTTTTTATATCTGTGGCATTTTGACGTAAGATGTTACGTCAAATTTAAAGAGTGGAAACAATTTTGTTAATCGTATAAATTTTCATTCAAAAAACATTTTTGCTTACGGTTTTAAAATTTTGTATTATAAACGAAGTGTTTCTTTGATTTTAGTTTTCTTATTATTTGATAAAAATTAATTTTTTTAACCGAGTTTTTTTTTAACTTTTTTGCTATCATATCTCGACATAAGATGTTTTGTCAAAATGCCGCAGATTTTAAATTTCAAAGTTTCAAGTAAAATTTCAATGGCGAAGGTGAAGGTGAAGCAGTAATTTGGGTATACAGATAAATATTTAGAAAATAAAAGCCAAAATATCGTTAAAAAGTTTGCACAACAAGAATGAAGATTAAAATTATTGACTACTTTTTTCTTTGTATTTTTACATTGTTGCCAGATTTTAATAAAAACTCAATCCCTGAAGAAGTTGGAAGGAATAGCAACGAAACGTCGGATTTTATTGATAATGAAATAAATAATCTTTTATTTACATTAAATTAATGACCTTGAAAGCCTGCATACAGAAAACTACATATATAAGCTTTTTAAAGTATTAAAAAAGGTTGATCAAAATGTATCAGAATATGCCTCAAAAAGGCAAAATATGCGCTATAAACTTAAAAAATGCTGCAAAAAGGCTCTTTTAATTAAATTGTGAAAAAATGCTGCAAACGATTAAATATGCCAAAATATGCCGAGGAAAACATGCAATCGCATATCTATGGTTTCCCTGTATATAACATACAATTTAAAATAATATAGACAGGGCAAAAGAGGTAAATATGTAAGAAATACATTTTTAAAGATACTGATGACGACATAATCGATATTTAATTGTTTTGTTTTCAAAATCGTTTTCCATCACATACCTGAATACAAACATATGTGAATCCAGCTCGAGATAAAGGTGGGGTGAATGAATCCTTTAAATGAAACATCTTATTTTGCAAAATTTCTTTAATAAACTCCATAGAAATTGGGTATATTATTTGGTTTGGGGGCGATGGGGGAAATGAGTCGTACACGACATTATCATGCACAATGCCGTTAATTATCATATGGGTAACAATGTGGTTAAAGTTATCATTGGCGACTATATAAATGACTTTTTCTTCATAAAGTCGTAAATACGATTTAAAACTCGACAAAATACAAGTTTTGTTACAAAAGTTGTCGTCATCAATGTTATATCGGCGACAAATATCCTGAAGACATCGTTGAAGACATTTGCGTCTTTGACCATTTTGCAACTGGATTATTTTGAATTTTATGTTTGTATGCAATACATAAGTGCCTGTATAGAAAAAGTACCAAACAGTGTTAAATACTCGAATTTTAACAAATGACTTTATTGGCAACAAACACTTGCATTATCTCCTAAAATGTCGTGTTTACATAAGGTACCGTTACGATTTTATATCAAGAACAATTTATTATAAGAATTTAAATAAAAAACTCTCTCCTGCAAAATTCGATTTTTGGCGCTTACGTTATGTTTGCGGTTAGGGCTCGCAATCTATATATGTATATAAAATTGTAACGTAACTGACTGACTCACTGACTGATTCATCATCGCACAGCCTAAACGCCTGATGCTAATAACTTGAAATTTGGACCAGAGATTGGTCGCTCTCCAAATCGATCCACTAAGGCGGGATTTTTGGAAATTCAAATGTTTAGGGGGTAAAAAAGGGGGAAAACGGGAAAATACGGTTACCTTATATCTCCAAAACTAAAAGATATACTAAAAAAGAAATAAATATCGTTGTTCTTTAGAAAAATAAGCGGACAGGTGTCTGGTACTTTTTTGAAATTCAGCCCTTATAGGGAGTAAACGGGTAAAACCTGAATATTGGTACTTTTTTGACACCCCATCTATCTTTTGAACCAATAAACTTATCAAAAAAATACGAATATGAATATGCTACTTTTTCGAAATTCGAACATTTAAGGGGTGAAAATCGTAACTATTTTTGGTACTTTTTTTACAAAACATTTTCCTCCATTCTTTGACATATTCGTACTAAATTATGGGCTCCCGCTACAATACTGAAATTTTTGATACCTAAATGGGGGGAAAAAATAGTACCAAAACAGGAAATACGGGAAATTTGATATTTTTGTTTAGCTTTTTGGTTCTAAAACTGGTATTTTTTTAATTATCGTTAATATTGGACCTAGAAACGTAAAATTCAACATGTAATGCTCTGAGTGGATAAGAATCTATGCCGGAACCTTTTCGTACTTTTTTGTTCTTTAACTGGTACTTTTAGAATTTCCGTTAGTATTGGACCTAGATACATAAAATTCAAGATGCAGTGTCCTGAGTGGATAAGAATCTATAAGGGGAAGTTTTTGGTACTTTTTTGTTCATTTACTGGTTATTTTTTGAATATCCGTTAGTATTGGACCTAGAAACATAAAATTCAAGATGCAAGGTCCTGAGTAAATGAGAAAATAAACTTTGGCATACAGATATGTCCACAAAGAAAAAGAAGACGCTAACGAAGTTTCGGGTTAAATGCTAGTCTTATATAAATATGTAAATGAGGTAACTAAAAATGCTCTGGTTACTAGAATGGCACGTGGTGGCAGCTAAAATTTATAAGACTTACTTTTGATACTTAACAGTAGTAGATGTAATTAGCAAAAACTTTTTTGTTATGGCGTTTTAAATGAAAGCTTAATTTATTTTTAAAGTAACTGACAATCAATTTACTTATCCAAAAAGAAAATCAAAAAAATAACGCAAAAAATCACAATATTCACATGGAATGATAATTTACTTCCACCGCTTAAAAACCACGTGCTAAATTAAGAAAACTTTTAAGAACAAATCGGAGATTGCTTTTATTACAAGGTACAAAAATTGTCCACTTTTAGTTTTCCAAGAGCCAAATCAAAAAACGTGTTGTATGTTTTGCAGTGGTAGCTTAAATCTGTCATCAAAATTTTTTTGAAAAGGGAAAACAAAAATTGTTGTTTGCCGGAATTGCCTAGTGTTCAATGTAGCATTTCCAAAGTAACATCCACAAAGCTGCGATGCCAAAAAGAAAAGTTTTTTTACAACAGTGTAAATATTTCGGTTCTACCCCACTGTTTGCCGGGAAACATACAAAAATATTTAAATGTAGAAAACTTTAGAACAGATTTAGTTAGTAAAACAAACTGTAAAGTTGTAATAAAAAGAGAAACGAAAAAAAAAATGAACCAACCACAAAAAATAAAGCAATAATACTAAAATTCAAATATCTAATACATCATAAAACTGAAAAGACTAAAAGGAAGGAAGGAAGGAAGGACGAAGAAAGAGAAAATGTATGGGGAACAGAAATAAACGTTACGTTTTTAAATATAATACAACATCCTTATAACTTAAGTATACAGAGTGTTAATGTGTTTTTATCCTTTTGCTTAAAAAAGTGTAGTATAAATGGGTTATGGTTGTGGTTCTTACTTCTATTTAGATGTGAATCCTACATTATACTATAAAATTAGTTATTGAAACAACTGGGAGAGGTAGAACTTTTTAATTTTCTGATTACTTATAGTCTAGAAATATCCATTACAAAGTTTTAAAGTGTCTCGGTGGGAGCAGATAAAAGTAAACTGCATACAGAATGTAGAATAAGTAACCCAATAATGAATAAAAAAAACCCAGGGAGCTGATTCCCATTCGCAATTTTTACAATTGAATTTAAACAGTAAAAATTGCAGAGCAGAGAAAATTTTTCTGACCAGAAATGTCAACTCAGTTAGACATTTTCAGTTGTCAGTCGAAAGCGATTGACCTTAAGCAGGTAATAAAACCCCGATACAAGTGCATTTTAATGTTTGTGCAACAAAACTCGGGTCATCATCGCCACCCTCAATACTTGCAACGCGAAATTAGGATAGACTACCACTAGTACAAGTACTAGTGGAGCAATAAATACAGAAATAATTTACACTGTTTTGACTTAACTACCTCTGCTTTTGTGAAAAATAAAAATATATCGTTACCTGAAACGCAAAAGGCCCTTACTAACCAAAAATTAAAAATAGGCTTTTTCATTGATTCTGATGTATTGCATCTTCACAAATGCCTACAAAAAATTTTGGAATCTTTCGACCAAAATTTTCCATTTTGTTAGCAAAAAACAAAAGGCCCTATCTACAAAATATTATATAGTAAACGCTTAAAGGCATAACTAACAGCTTAAATATTATGCAACATTGTTCATTGTCAAAAAAACTGTTAGTTTTTACAAGGAAAATAGAAGAAAAATAAATAAAAAACAGTTTAAGGTTATTTTTTAAATATTATTATTTTCAGGGCTGTGGGTGGAGTCGTCCGAAAAAAGAACTTACTTCGACTCCGACTCCAAACGCTGAAATTTATTAAGTGCGACTCCGACTCACGACTCACGACTCACGACTCACGACTCACGACTCCGACTCCTACTATAATCTTGATACTTAATGTATGTATATGAAGCTCAGTGATGTTAACTTTTATTTTTTCATTACCGTACGGCCTTCTAAAAATTAGAGTTTTTGAGAAGAAATTACCGTACGCAAACATTAATGTGCTGTTTCCAAATGACAGGCGATTGATTATCTAGTAAAATTTATATGAAAAGCACTCAGTCCAGCGCCTGTCGTTTGGAAACCGCACATAAGAGCAGTATTCATAAACCATTTATTTAAATTTTAAATGTGTTTTAAGAAGATAATTTTTATTTTGGAAGTTTTTGTGGGCACTACGACTTCGACTCCGGCTCAAAAACCTCAACACCGACTCCGACTCCACAGCCCGGATTATTTTAAATAGTTTTTGCTTCTCCTGTAAAATTTTCAAAATGTTAGATAGGGTCTTTAGCGTTTTAGTTGACGATATGGTACTTTTCAATTTTCATTTTTGTATTTAGTATTTAACATATATTGAACGAACTTTTGGTCGTCAAAGACACCTAGTGAAATTTGATGCAGAGCATTTTAACCCTCTAAAGTACCGTTTTAGTATACTTTTGTGTGAAAAATGGAAAAAATTAAAAAAATTTATTCTTAAAATGAGCTCTAGAGGGCTAATATATTCTAAGAAAAGAATCGCCATACAATTCTACTGAAGACGTCGGAAATAGTTTATTTAGTATAATTTGTTTTAATTATTCAAAAAGCCTTTTCAAAAAATTCAAAACCTTCAAGGTCCGAAATTTCAGAAACCCGAGCTAACTTTTCAAAACCCTTTGACAGTTTTTTTTTATTGCAGCGTGTAATTTAACTAATTTTGTAATGAATCCAGAACAATCTTGAAAATGTAATATATATCATCCCTCATTCACAATATGTTGCGGAATAACTTCAGGGGCCTGATTCTCGATTCGAAACCAAATTATTATCTAATTATTTCAGTCAATACTGAACGAATCGGAATTATTTTTTCAGTGTTATAAAGCATTAATTTGAGTTTCACAATACTGAAAAAATAATTTCGATACGTTAAGTATCGACTGAAATAAAATTGCTTTCGAATCGAGAAAGTATTCGATCACGACTGCCAGAATTAGGCCCCAGGACTTTTTTTTGAAAACGACTAACAAGTTGCGGTCGATATTAGTGGCATTAGATACCGGGCAGTGATCGAAATTTTTTTAAAGACTTAAGCATAGAGCAATCCAGAATTGTGGTTCCAACAAGATAAAGCTACAGCTCACACTGTTTGCCCAGTTATGGGTCTTCTTTTAGCGATCAGAACGTTGCTTACACGCCACCCAACAAGCACTGATGCCGACAGTAGGGAATTTTCCCTTTTTTTCGGAAATTTTCAAGCGTAGGGGAAAAAGGACAGATATTGTATTTTAAGGAAAATGTAGGGTATTTTTAAATTCATAAAATTCATTCAGTTGTATGCTAGCTTTCAAACAAGCAGGTCGTCGTCGCTTTTGTTGTTAAAAAACAAAACACTAGTAAAAATCTCAACTGAGTAGTTATATTTCTCTCTCTTTTTCAGCATTTCAACTTTTGAATACACTTTGAATATTTTTCCATTATTGTGTGTATCATAATGCTAGGAACACAACTGGGACGAACGACGAATTTTTGGCCGCGAATATTCGTCGCCAAAAATAGAAAATATTTGTGTATATGAAAATGCACACAATCAGGGCGCCGACGAAAATTCGCCGGACGTTGCAAACTTTAAATAGATTTAATTCTAATTCTTACGCCGGCGAACGACGTACAAATCAGTACCGGGTAGCCATATTGTTTAAAAATGGTAAGTATTTTAGTAAATAAAGCTACTTTTTACTTTAGAAATTGTAAAATTTTAACTGAATATAATTTAAAATACAAATTGTAAATAAAATCGACAATAAAAAAGTATTTCAGTTAGTTGTTCTTAATGTTTTGTTTGTGAAGTATTTTTTGTTCATATGGTACCACTATTTCTTGTTTATACAACATATTTTATTTCCATTTTGTTTTTTCGTCGTTATTGTGTTTCATACGCCGAATTTATACAGCGAATTTCTACCGAATAATTCGTCGTGCTGGACGAAATTCGTCGTTCGTCCCAGTTGTGTTCCTAGCATAATGTGGAAAGTAGAGTGGGATAAACATTTCTTCCAGTGCACGCACAATACACACACTACTAAACACACATTTTAAACTGGCTCTCTTTGTGATTACCTCTGATATAAACCATCTTTAAGCGCATAAAATTAGGCGTTTAAGCTACCCAGATGAATTTGACATGATTTATCGTTGTGATGCCACATGTTATTTTTTTTCCACTACATATAATACATGGGATACTGATTTAAAGTTGTTGAGTTTAAGCTACATATAAATTTTAAAGTTTAGTTGAACTAAACAAGCGTTTAAACATTCACTAATTTATTAGCCATAAGAGAAATAAAGCAATACAATTTCGAATTTTTAAAATATTTGTAATGAAAACTTTTAAAAATTTAATGTTATAACTATAAAGGTTTCTGCCAAAAAGAACAAATTTAAATTGTTAATCGGTGTTATTTTTGGAATTAAATATTTATATGTTACACGCACATTGCATATTTATTTTGTGGTTTTTCTTAATGTTAATAAATGCTGGATATGTCACTAGTGAATCTGTACTGATACTAGTGACTTATTATACCCCAGACAATGTTATTTACTTTGAACATTTAATATGTGCGTGTCATTGGAAATCAACTTCTGACGTTGGTATTATTGACTATGTAGTTCCTTTGGAAACATATTTAGGCATTGGACCCAGAGAATCACTAGTACATTTTAGTAAATGTAGTCTACACTTGTGGTACGAATCCGAAATCATAACAATCTTATTAATTCTTCAACTATTATAGGAATTGTACTTCTCAGTTGTTATTGATACACTTTTTTGTTTGTTTTAAAGCCAAATATAGTGGCAAATGAAGTGTACCTCGTTGACAATGTCACCACAATAGTCGAAAAAACTAGTGACTTGGAGACACTTGCACCCAAGTTTCCTTCAGGGTATTTACCAATTGTTAACGAAATATGTACGTATTTGTTTGCCTGTTGCTAAAAACAATAAATTTTTAACGTAAGAAACGTGAAGGGAAATTTTTGGTTTTTGGGTTTTTTATGACACGTAGGGATTTTTTTAAATTACTTCTGGCATCACTGACACTGACGATGCTAGAGGGAAAATCAAACAATTTAGATATGATTGCGAATATAACGTCATGCACACGTACACTAGTGAATTCGCCTGCAAGATATGCATTTGACAAGTGTATTTGGCACTCAAGATATTTTGCTAACTCATTGACCATTTATATCTCAAATAAGACTCAAATTAAAGCAGCTTGAAAATTAAATATTATCACTCCTACGTATGCCACTAGCTGCATTCCTCCTGAAATTGCAACTAATAAAATGACAAATTGTTTTGTTAAAATATTTGACTGATTCATTGAGCGGTGTATTAAAGATTTGCTACTGCCGAATGAAGCAGTTTAACTTTTATTTTTTTTTTTAATAAATCTAATAAACTTTAATATTTTATTTATATACATATTATAATACCAAGAATAGTTTTGCCAATAGTTTGTCGATAACAGAAAACTGTAAACAAATTCAAGCAAAAGTTTTCATCTCTAAAAAAAAATGGTACATTAAAGTCGACCAAGTGGAACATGAAAAATTTGAACTTTGTTTAATATTTAAAATCGTAGATAAAGCAACAAACAACATCCAAAACGGCAACAAATTGCACTTAAATTTAAAGTATTTGCAAAAATCTCAAAGTAAAATCAAACTAAAAAAAGAAGCACTTAATTTAACATGAATACAATATCAGTGAATAGTAGTGAACTAAGACGATAAAAATAAACACTAAATATAAATAAATGTGGTTGGAAAAATTTCCCTAAATCTTCTCCATCTCCCAAGCTCCCGAAGACATAGAGAAACTACAAGTTTTAATGGGAATTGTGGTTAAATACAGCTTTTGCTCTTCTTGTACAGCATCCTTTTGCTTTTTATATGCATATTTGACAATTGTTAAGGATTTACGACTCTTTGTATCATCGTCCCTATTCCTCCCTCTTCTCAAGTTTTTTTTTCTGTATTTCTGTTGGTTTGAGTTTTTTTTTCTTTATCATTTTATTCTTACGATGTTAACACTACTCTGAATTGTACATATTGCTCGAATAGATCTTCCTGCAGGTTACCACGTTTCGCAAAAAAAAACACACTGTAATAAAAGGAATTCATTTGAAAAAATGCAATAAAGCAAGGGAGGATTTCGTTTTTAATATATTTCTAGCCATTGTACGAGTATTGGGTTTAAATAAAAATTTGAAAATTACATTCAGTAGTTTTTTTTTTTCAATTTACAGCTGCTGCTGGCTTAAACTGTCAATATAGAGAGTTCTATAAATGACTTTTGGTAAGAGGTTTTAAACATTTTTTTATTGAATATGTGTTATAAAATTGGGTTTAAAGTTGGTGGATTCTAGAGGGTTGTTCTAGCCAATAGTGTCAAGTTGCTATAAAAAACCAAAAAAAAACATAAAATTAAAGAGTTCTAAGAATTAAAAGTAGAGATTTTCTTCTTCCGGACTTTAACATTTCCCGGCAAAGCGGATTAATTTTGCAATTCCCGCTAAATACAAATCCAAAGAAAACATAATTTAATTTAATTTATTTGAACAAAAAACATTTCCTGAGATCAATTAAATAATGTTATAAATGCATTCAACGTTTTTTTGTGGCAAAAGGAAAAAGTGCTTTATCTTCATGTTCAAAAGTACACATGATCTTGCAAAAAGTAATATCAATCCAATGATTAACGCCATCGTACAATTTTGTAATTTTTTACGTGTCATCTATTTTATGACTATAGTGGCATCAATTCGATGCCACATTTTGTATATTATTATCATTATTTTCATGACTACAATGTATTATAAGAAGCAAAAGTTCCTATATTCTATTTTTTTTTAATTATTTAGTTAGATACATAAAATTTTCAAAGTAAAATGATTACGAAAACCATATGGGGCATGGTGATGGTGTCTTATTATTGAGAGTTCTGCTGTAAACAAAGGTCGTAATTCAACATACGTGAAACGAACATCTGTAACGGGTAAGTAAATAATAATATTCTATCGCTTTAACTTAAGTCAATTCCGATGACTTGGACTTAATGACAAACTGACATTACGTAGAGGCTAATGTATCTTTTTTTCCGATGTTACTGCGTCAACGCACTGAAGAAGTGATCGTAATTTGTGTGATGCCGATGTGTCATCCCATTGATGACATTATTTCATTTTGACCCTGACGGCACTTCGGCGGAAACACTATATGTTGGCAAAATCCCCGAATTCCGAAATAATGTACATTTAATTAAATCATAGAAAATCTATCTTTCCTAAATCTAGCTTACGATTGATATATAATTTTACAACAATGTGTCTTTGAAATTAAATTAAATAATTTAAAAAAACTAGCTTTACATGTGTTGCAATTGGTGACCGCGACGTGAAACAATTTATCGCTAATAAAATACCTGCAGCGCGCTCTTAAACACAACAAGGTTCAACATCAGCCGAAGTCGCAAATCCTGCAGAAGGCAATGCATTCCAGCTTAAACCCAGGCTTATGCAACTAATAAAATTGCTCGTTGTTTAACAAAAAAATTCAATTCTTTGGTTTGGTCAATTTTAAGCACAATTTGCCAAAAATAGAACCAAATATTTCGTCATCTGGGCAGAAGGCAAGTGAGTTAGTGATTTTGTTCATTAAATAATGCATACGGATAATTTAAACATCGTCCATTTCTGTTTCCGAAAAAAATCGTACAAAATTTGGAGATAAAAAACCCAGTGCTCTTCTTCGGGCAATGAAAGATCTTGCAAACACTCGCTCAATTGATTCTGACCAAAACAGAGAAAAATTTAAATGAGTAGTAAAATAAACTTATTATAACTAAGAACTCGACAACAAATATAATTGAAAATGACTTATTCTCGCTATAGTTTTGTAATGTTCCATTTTTGAATAGTTATATATGTGATTAATAAATCACAAAACTTTTCTAAGCTTGAGGCTTATGTTAGTAAGCTTTCTACAAGATAATTTTAAATAATATGGTCTGTTGGGTTATATATAAAAAATTTCAACGTACACGACAAGGCGAATTCATACAAGGTGGTCTTGTTTTGAAAACGTTTACAACACTGTAAAATATTTAAACGTTGTGTCAAAAATAAAACAACATTGTAGTAAACAATTTAAACAAATATTTTATTTTCTTTTTATTTTAAATTGTTTGTTTTGAAATTTAATAATTTATAAAAATTTTATATTTCATAATTTTTAGTGAAAATTATAAAATTTAGTAAATATTCCCCAGAACCACATGAACGGTATATCATTTTGACACAAGGATAGAAATCAGCTGTTGATTACGTAGCCTTGGTACACGACAAGAAATATAAATTTAAAAGTGAATGAGGCTTTAGCTCACCAGTGAAGAAACGAAGGTGAGTTTGTTTTGTGTTTGGTCTTTCGTTGGTGCTCGTAAAAAGTTAGAGTAAATACTTAAATTATTTGTTGAAAATACGTATAAACAAAGGATTTTTTTTGTTTATAAAATATACAAAATTGCTTTAGAAGGTTAATATTTTTCCTGTATTGCAAATTTATTGTGGCTCCATTTTTTCATTACACATTTTTAATTAAATTTTCAAAAGATTTTGTTATTCTTTAATTAATTGTGTTAAAATTTTATATTCACCTTTTTTGTTTTATAAAATTTAAATAAGTTTTTTTTTTATTTAAATTTTTATTAAATTATTAACTTTATCTAATTTTTTCACAAAATGTAAACAAAGCTTGACATTCAGCATACACACAAACAAATAAACAATAAACAGATAACTCGCAAATGCCACCTGTATGAATTTGCCTTGATCTCGCAGAGACTATCGCAGCCTATCGATGAAT
This sequence comes from Pollenia labialis, assembly GCA_949318255.1. Taxonomy (NCBI): domain Eukaryota; kingdom Metazoa; phylum Arthropoda; class Insecta; order Diptera; family Polleniidae; genus Pollenia; species Pollenia labialis. The sequence goes on along the minus strand of OX439139.1, from coordinate 117,846,025 downwards.
CACCTCAAAGAATAATTGCTGATACAATTTTCTGATTCCTCTTGGGCAACTGAATGAATCATACATATCATCACCTAAAATGCAAAATGTAGTAACACCAATTTTTATTTTTTTTACAGGAGAAGCAAAAAACTTTACAAAATCAATAACAACAAGATGTACGTGGCGTTTGAATTTCTTTAATAAAGCCGTCATTTTTGATTGCAGGGGATTTCGATCAGGCATGTGAACATGTATTTCAATAAAACGTACAAAAATCAATCAAAAATTCTTATATCGATTTTTTTGTTATGACCTTTTGTATTTTAGGGGACAAATGTGAATTCTTTTACAATTGCTTTAGTGATAAGTCAGTCTTAAATTCAAAACATTTAGAAATATTTGAATTCTTTTTTAATTTCTCAATTGTTTCGGATTAATTTCGGATTTGTCACCGTTTGCAATCATTAAAAATTACGAGTGAACGGCATATTGCATGCACAGAAAACATTTTCACCAACATTTTTTCAATTAATTCAATAATGCTGTTTCAAACTATTTTTTTAATTGTTCCAATTAATTTGCCTTGATTGAAAATAAAAATTATAATGTTTGTGTGTATATTTGCAAAGATGAGAACATACACACAAACTTCAAAATACTATTAAGTTGCAAACAATTTTTTAATTGTTTCAATAAACTGTGTTGATTAAAAAAAAATATTTTTATTTGTGTTCACGTTTAATATAACCTCTTCTGCTGGTGGTCACATTTCAATTAAATCTATTGATTTAAACTGAACATCAAGAAAAACTCAAACTTACAAATGTGTTAATTGATATGATCAATATGTTTGCTGGCGGAAAATCCGTACGGAATTTAATTAATAGTACACATTTCTAACAAATACGTTAATTGAAGTTGGTTTTTCATTTTTTCTGTGTGAGTAACTCTGATTCCTCGGAAAACTCGTGTTATTCGTACATTTCACTGTTATAGAAGGTCGATACAAAAATTTTCTTTGCTTAACCTGCATAAAGAAGAAAGCAAAATAGCTTTTATACAAAAACAATAAACGTAATATTTTGCTTTTTATTTCCTACTTATAACTATGTACTGGAGTATCCAATTATTGGACTTTTGGTTTTGTTCGAGTAAGGAATTAATCGATTTTTGAATTTTTAAATTACTCGATAAATCGATTAAAGGTTTTAAATTGTTCGAATTACTCGAATAATTGAAATAAAAAACCTCTATTTGAATCCATTCTTTCATTATGTTAATAAACAGAGTTGAGAGGTGCCAGCTAGTTATAAAAAACATTTTAAACCAATTTATTTTTCATGGAAATCTAGTGAAATTTAATTGAAGTCGGCGTTGATTCTCAGCTGAAGTTTTTGTTCACCGTAGATTGTCCTGATTTTAAAAGAATTTCTGGTAAAGATATGAATTCAACGTATGTAAGGGATTTTTTATAAACTTTAAAACAAGATGGTTTTTTTAAATAAATTTGATTTTAATTTCACTCATGTGTATTCGGTTTCCATAACTTGGCTGATAGCTTATATACACATATTTTTTGTAATCACTTTTAATTTCCTTTATTTTGAGAAGAGAAGAGCTCTATAGGTTTGTTAACGTAGTTTGTTTTAACGTATTACTATTTCGCGCCAACACTTCGTTATCAAACAAAGACACTAACGTTTTTAAGACGGATCTTAGGATATTTCAAATATCAACATCAAGTCAATTCGAAGAAAGTGTAATAAAGAAATTAACAGTCGGATAAAAACCTTAAACCCATAATCTGACAGCGCATGAGTTACACATTTATAACTGCTGATGACCTTTTTTTTTTTTTTTAATAAACGCCAAAATGAATATGAAAATTTTTCTATTTTAGTGCAAAATTTCTTACGTATGGAATTTCACGTTTATAGTGAGTTAAAGATAACAACATGTAATTCAGTTTTATGGTAATAATCAGATAAAAATATGAAAAAAATTGTTAAAAAGTAGAATTTTCTAAGAAATTTATTTAATTCGATTAATTGACACAAGTTGTTCGAGTTATTTCTTATTCGAAATTGGCCATTTTAATTATTCGATCAAATAATGGCGGGAATCTACTATGTACATACATACACAAGGTAGACTCATTAGGTACATAAGCCCGAATTGTCAAATTTGGTATTTATGAGCCAAAATATGTGCATGTGTGCGTTATATTGTTTTTTGTTTTATATAGGACAATTTCAACAAGTCGGGTATTTTTGTTTTGCTCTCCCAAATGAGCATTGTTGCCAACTTTTTATGAAGACTTCCGTCAAATCGCACTTCAATAACCGCTAGAAACCGCTAAATTTTTTATTTAGCTTAAATTGTTTTAAAAATATCGCTAAAATCTAAATATAATGTGAAATGTTTAAACAAATCTAGATATAGGGTGCTTTTTTAAATGTGTATGTCTTTCGATTAAAATTATATTGTAGAGTTAAGTGCACTTAATATAGCTTTGGTAATGATGCTAAAAATTTTAGACCGTAGACCAAGATTTAAAAAAATCGTAAAAGAAAAGAAGGAAGAAATTGCAAGACAATCGATTTGAAATTTAACATTATTTTATATTTAATATATGTATGTATATCTACTTACATTTACTTTCTGAGGGACATTAATTTAAAAAGGTTGAATAAACATATGTATATATGAATAACATGGCCACTACTGCTTTATAACGTTTATACAGGCCTGTCATAGAATTCCATTCCGATCGAAAGTGGTTTGAATTCCGTATTTTGCTTCTTCAGAAAACGAAAAGCGAAAAATTTTTTCGGAATGAAACCACTTTTGGTTTTCTAAGTGGAATTGATTGTTTCAGTATTTTATAACCGAAAAAACTACTTAAAACTATTTTTTATGGATAAATAAATGTTTTTTATGATACAGATTTAAGAAATAACACACTTTTGATTTATTTAGTTTACTTTATATTGATTTTATTAAAAACATAATTCCTTACCGTTTCGTTGCCACCTTGTTTTCCTCACAAACCACTTTCTTCTGAACTTAACACAAAAATCATATGGTTTTTATGTAAAGTTGCCATATCCAATTGTACACTCACAATATTCTGTACGTAAAATTAACTGAAATTGTAATATATAATAAATGAAAGTTCAATTAAAAACCGGTCTACCCATTTTTGATTTATTTTAAACAAAAAGTTCATTTAATTTTTACTGTCAAAAATTCAACACCATATTCAGTAAAAACGATTAAATATTCAGTTATTTATTAAAATTTTACTGTCAATTTTTTACTGTCAAATTGACCCCATATTCTGTAAAAACGATTAAATATTCAGTTATTTTATTAAATTTTCGTTTACTCCACAAAAGAGCCGAATTTCTAAAAATACCAGACAGACACCTGTCCGCTTGTTTTTCTTATAAGCGAGAGAGGGAGAATATTTTTACTGACCACGTTGTTTACAGAAGAACTCTCAATTATAAGACACCAGCAGCATGACCGATATGGCTTCGCAATTATTTAACTTTTAAAATTTGATGTACCTATTTAACAAAATTATTTTAACAAATAGAAAATGGGTATTGCTTACACAAAACAAGCAATTCCTTTTTTTATAGATAAGTAAAAATTAATTTTTGGTAGTAAAATTATATAAAATAACTGAATATTTAATTGTTTTTACTGAATATGGTGTTGAATTTTTGAGAGTAAAATTTTATAAAATAACTGCATATTTATTTGTTTTTACGGAATATGTAGTTAAATTTTTGACACTTAATTTATAAAAGATAACTGAATATTGATTTGTTTTTACGGAATTTGCGGTTGAATTTTTGACAGTAAAAATTAAATGAACTTTTTGTTGCTTTAAATTACATTTTCATTTAATTTTACATAAAGAAGAATTTAACTTAATCAACGGACAAAATTAACTGCAACTGAAAATCCGTATTAATATGCACTTAGTTTTTTGAATAACTATTAGAATCAGTGAAAAATAAATTTGCTTAGAATTTTAAATGTTTATTTATTTAAAAATGACTGAACGGAATATTTCTTAAATAAACTACAGTCCGTTACTGTAATAATATTGTGAGTGTAAAACCATTTAGCAAAATCGATCGGAATCTGAAGAAGCTAAAACTAAATCGATCGGAATTGAACATACGGAATTAAAACCATTCCGATCGGAATTTGTGACATGCCTGATAATAATTTTTAAAAGTTTTTGCTGGCCATTATTTTAAACATTCATGCTTGAAAACTGTTTACAATCCTAACAAACGAATAGATAATTTTTGTTTCGCTCCGAAGACTTCGCTTAGATTTATACAAATTATTTTTAATTTTTTTAGGAAAACTAGAAATAAGGTGTGTATCCGTGAACTTAAATAAAAAATATAGAAGAATTTTGGCATATTTAGTTACAAGCTTGCTTATACTAAACAGCATACTTAATCTTAGGCAAAGGCGTAAAATGGCTCTTTCTTGTTTTTTTTTTTGAAAGCATCACAAACAGTATTTCTTGAATTCTCGAATTACAGTACATTGCTTGGAATTAGGTTTGACAGCCGTATAGAAGTTTTATCCGAGGGATAATAAAAAATACTTTTAATTTTTGGTTGCTTAAGTGCTTTAATATAAACATTGATTTGCTGAAGACAACACCCTTTTAACTTTGGCTTTGACTATAGATTATATTTTGATCGATAAAAGTTGATAACACTGGTCTGCCGTAAAAATTGTTTTAAATAAGTTCAAGTCCGTTCACAGTTTTTTTCTATCACGTCTATTTTTTTTTTTTTTTTTGGCAGGACAAATATTTCGCTCGAAATAAGGCGGTTCTGTTAATACATTTCAATTTAACTTCCTAATAAGAAAATTTATAAAATCTGCTTAAAACGTTGTAAAATTTTTTATTGCGGAAACAAATTAAATTTCCACAAAAAACCAATTTTTTCTTATCACTTAATTACTTTAATTGAAAACAAATCTCTTATTTTAAATATAAAAATTGTAATTTTCAAATGCCTAGAACAAAAATTGTATTTTCTAATGATATTAAAAAACCGCTAGATATCCCGCTAACCGCCAAAACGGAAATTTTACCCCGGTGGACACGTAAAAACCGCTAGAATCGCGGTAAACCCGTCAAATTGGCAACAGTGCAAATGAGCCAACCTTTGCAAACTTTCATTGTATTTTTTGTTATTGCCCAAAACTCAGTTTCACTCATAACCTGTTGGTTTTGTTTTTTGTTGGCTGTTGTTGTCGTTTGCATAATCTCATTCGTTTTGACAATAAGACTATGCGACTGAATTAACCATTTTTTAATGTTTTCAGTGCGAACATTATAGTCTTGTGCAGATATTTTTTAGATAACTTTGTTTAAATGGCTATTAAAGGGATATAAAAGCTCCACGAACCTGTTTCAAATATAAAATTAATCGAACAAAGTAGAAACATTTTTAAATCAGTAAATCGTATTAAGTTAAATTTTACAAATCTAAATCGAGTTTAGTGAACTATTTTTGAATTAATATTAGCAGCATTTTTATTTTTGATTCCAATCATCCTTTAAACCAATAAATGACTTGCTGCTCCTTTTTTACAGAATCTTTTTAAAAACTTTAAAATTAAAAAAACATTTGATAAATTATTGAGTAGAGAAACAACTTGCTTGAATAACTTATCCATAAATTTAACACAATAAAAATAAAATTATTTGCTTTCAATTTAAAACCAAAATCATAATATCTAAATTTATTCGTACTTTTCTTCTAATTAAATCAAATCTCTTTTAAAACACATCTGCTCTAAATTAATTAAGATTTTTCTTACAGCCACACCCTCCCCCTGCTTAACCGAGAAGACTTATGGTTCAATTTTTCAAACTTATTATAGAACATTTTTAAAAGTGCAATTAAAGCTAATTACAAGTAGTATCTTCATGAATATTTTTACTTTCATTAATTTTTGTTTTTATATTTAAACTTTTTCCGCCGCCAGCTCAATGTTGAACTAGGAACCGAGCAGCTAAAATAAAAGAAGAAGAAAAACAGTGTTTCAATGAAATCCATTGAGGTTTTCACAAGTTGAACAAAAGTTTAGCGCATAATTATTGCGCCCATTAATTTTGTGTAGCAAACTTAAAGGCAAAACAAAGTGAAGACGGGATAAATATAAAGAACACAAAAATTATCTACACAAACGGTTATTAAAATGTTAAAATCTCTTGCTAAAAAAGTACACAAAAAATTTATAAGAATAAAAAGTTTTCCACTTAGGATGACAATTAATTTATTGGGTTGACTGTAAAAGATTGTTGCAATATAAATTTTCGCATCCTTTTGATAACTTTGGGGTCTCACGTAAAACAACTGTTAAAGAACAAATGAAACAAGTTTCGAGCACTCTGTTGTGTAGTAAGTGTTCAAACAGAGTGGAAGCCTCTCAAACTTTAGCCAAAAATTCACAAAGCCCATAATTAAATCGTCGGCTTGTATTTTTTATTTTGATTTGTTCCTCACTTTCTATATGAAATTTAATACAAGGCGAATTAGACTACTGGTGGTGCCTACTGCAACAATCCAAAAACACTAACAAATTAAAACAAATTGTTTCGAACTGCAGTGTTACCACCAGCAAAATTCAAAATTACACTTGAGCTGAAGCAAAATTACCAAATTTAAATGAAATTACACCTGATATCAAATTAAGGTTTTATTTAATAAAAAGACATTTACAAAGAAGCAAAAACACAACAAACTCATTGAAACGAGATCAATATTAGTCAAACTGTTAAGATTCTTCTTTTAGTTTTAAATAAATTAACAAAAAAGACTTATGTGCTGTTTTCACAACACAAGTAACTGAACGTTTAGTTAAATTTATATGAAAAGTACTCAGTTTTTTGAGTGTTTTCCATATAAATTTTACTTGTGTTGTGAAAACAGCACATTATGCCCAATTTTCAGGATAGTATTTAAATCTATATTAAGTTTATTTTCATAACAAACTTAAATCTTATTTAAAACAAATTGGTTTTTTGAGTTTTATTTGAAAAGTCTTATTTAATTAAGATAAAAGTATGGTAGCACTACTAAAAACAAAAAAAAAAAAAAATAAAAAAGTGTATTTATCTACAAGGGGGTCTGAAAAAACAGCTGACTGTTAATGCTTTGCCTGTTGTTGTTGTATTGTTGTGATATTGAGGCCACCTTGCTAAACAATTACAATGGAAACTTAAGTTGAAATTAAGTGTACCACATCGGTGACTTAACTTACACTTAAGTTTTTAGTGAAGAAGAGAATTTTGTATTTAAAACGATTTTAAAAATAAATGTGTTTTAATATCAATCCTGAATATTGACCATTAAAAACAAATAATAAAACATAAAATAAAACTCCTAAAATAATGAGTTTAGCTTCCACAGTTGGTTGCATATATTTAGGGAAGGTTTAAAATGCTCATTGCAATTCCTTTATAATGGGTGTTTTTAGCCCCAAAGAGCTTAATAAAGGTTAGCTGTCAAACGAACTGTCATACTGCTTCCAATTTTTTTCTCAGGCACATCATCATGAATAGATTCATGCTTGAACAACGCCACCAAATTATCCAAATTTACTTTGAAAATCAGCTATCGATTTTCCCAACTTATAGGCAACTTCATGATTTAACTGACGAAACTTACTTTTAACAAATGAAGGCGATGTTTTGATTTAGAGAAAATAAACTGTCAATTTGACTTCAAGGCCGTGCGATGTGCAGTGTTGTCTAAAATTTTAAGTTTCATGCTCTTAAAAAATACCCTTTATACCTTATTTAGTAAACAAAATGCCTGCTGGGTTTTATACAGCTGTCCCTTTCGTAATTCCGTTTTACAACTGATAATGACGTAAATATTCTTCAAACTAAGGCATTACAGAGTTGCCAGATAAAAATAAAATTAATTACATGTTGAAATATTGGAAATTTATATTTATTTTGGTTTCAGTTTGAACAATTTTTTTTTAATAAACTTTAGGTTCTAAATCACTATAGGAGGCATCTTTATCCAAATCTAAGGGACCATCTTGCGACATTCATTACAATGCTTTTGAAAACATACATTTATTGGTTGAAATCTTTTCTTAAAAAGAAACCGAAACTTTGGCCCAAAACACTGTGCATTTTTTAGCAACAATATTTAAAAGAAATAAATGTCATCACTGAAATCAAATCTTGATTTTATTTGGGTATCTAAAGTAAGAATTTGAAATAACACCGGAATAACCGAAATAAGAGAAATTACCAACGCTCTACCTACGACGGTAAAAATTATACCAAATTCGGGTAATTACCCACAAAGTGGCAACACTGTTGAATTGTCAAAATCAGATGGCGTTTCGACACTACTTGTATTTGACTTTGCCTTGATTTAATAAAAGTATAGTATCACTGTTGAAAGAATAAGTATTATATTTGAGAGCATACGAAAAACCGCTCCAAAATAAAAAGTGATTGTATTTCACGAACGCTTTCTGCGCAAATTTTTATGTCAAATTGTACGGAAAATGATGTGTCCAGTGACCCAGTGCTGTTGAACACTTAAGTGTATTCCGGGGTGAGCGTCTTAAATCGATTACAAATAAATGGTAGTCGGAAGGGACACATTCTTGACTTTTAAGCGGGTAAGATAAAATTTTCCTGCAACAGTTTTTAAAATTGTTTTTAACAAGTTTAGCAACATGTGGCCCCACGTTGTTGTAAATGCTGGTTGCAAACTTTGGTCGTTTTTTTTTGGCGAATTCTCGCTTCAAACGTAACTTGTCCCTCCAAATAGAGAGCAGCACTTTAAGGTCATTGCAACTTAGTTTTCGCTTTGATTCAGCTGGCTACATGGGCTTCACATACAATGTATTTCGCCTAGGTTGCCGTAATGGATCGTGAAAAATCGTCTTTCAACTTCAGAAACCCGTGTGTTTTCAAACTTTCTTGCTCTTGTATAACCTTAGTTGCCCCACAACATACGCTATCAGTTGTAAACGTCGCATTTAAAAGTTACACACCCAATAGTTTTGTGTCATCCGGTTTGTAAATTTTTCTTTTACATACAATTTAAAAAACATTTTTTAAACCTTTTTGTTTTTAATTTTCATGTTACAGAACCTTAGGCGTTTAAAGAGGCAATGAACTTTATGTATGAATATTTGACAAATTGTCTGTCAGACCCTTGTCAAAGCAAAACATAGAAAAAAAACAGCGGCTATAACTTATGTAAATATGTAAAATTTTAAATTTTTTGTATCGTTAATTTTATGTAGGGGTTTTGGATACGTTAATGTAGAATATTTTCGTACATCCCCTTTTCACAATTATAAACAAGTTAGAAAGTAAATTAAGATCATCCCAACTTATTTTACTTGAATTACTTAATTGAATTGAATTACGTTAGAATTAATGATTACTTATTATTATTTACTTTAATAATTACATTTAATAACAAGTTGTTCAAAGGCATTGAAGTTTTTTTGTCTTATTGATTATGATTTAGGTGAAACGGATTTTTATTAGTGGGGAAATGCTCTAAAATTTGGTGTTGACTTTCATTTTGGAAAGCAAGTGCAATTATCGATTAATGTGCTTATATGGGAGCTACAGTCTATTATGAAGCTTACGTTGCATAATTTTGTCATGAATTTCGACTCGCATGAGAGTAATTTTCTTCTAATTTTGTATTGATAGAAACATTTGTAAGAAAATCATAAAACTAAGCATTATGATTAACGCTGTCCACTGTGGGCCTCAACCCAAAAATTGTGTTTTTTGCTGTTTTAATTTCTAAAAAGCCAATTTGTAATAAAGTTAATGGCAGTACCAACTTTTAATACATTCTTGTGAACAGTCGAGCATTTTCTGTAACGAGAATTCTTATAATAAAACTTAGCTTAATTTTCAATTTTAATATAAAATAAATTTGTCTTTAATTTCCACCCAAAAATAAATGAAAATTTACCCCAAATTTGGGGCTATTTTTAATAATGCAATATGATCCCATTTTTTAAAAGAAAAATTACCCCAAAAAAAGGAAAAATAACCCTAAAAATAATATTAAATATGATTGGGGTAATTCTTCATTATGAAAAATCACCTCAGAATTTATAATGCAATTTAACCCCAAAAAAGAACACAAAGAAAGTTATATTAAAAATTTAGGGTTGAGTTCGTATGCCCGAAACTATTAATCCCAAAATTAGAATCCCGATTTCAAAATCCGAACAATTATACAGTTTTGGTTTTAAAAATCGTATAATTGATAGCATGGTTGGGCTTTCGGCCATGCGCAATAATTTTTTTCTCTATGATATAACGAACACTGGCTTCGCTAACTAAAGCTTCTCTATTTAGCCGGCCTTCGGACGGGTGCAAAGATTTTCTTCTCAATGGTAAAACAAACACCGGCTTCGCTAACTAAAGCATCTATGCATAACCGGCAAGGATTTTCTCTACTTTGTCATTCCTTGATATTGGGGTTATATTTCATTGCACCTAAAATGCAAAAAATCCCTACCCAAAAATTTAAAAATAACCCCAAGAAAATATCCCCAAAATTGCGTGTTGTTGTGTCACATGTAAAATTTTGGGACCGTTCTTTACTTTCCTTTTGGGGCCATATTTCCTGGGGTGGTTTTGCGCACCGCCAAGTATTTCGCGATTGAAAATCAGTACTTGAATCAATATTTCTGTACTTGATTCAAAAAAATCCGTACCCACCGTACTATTAATAGCGCTTCGGATTGATTTGAGTACGGATAGATTGATTTTTTTTCGAGTGTTAGATCAGTAACAAAATGCTTTTGCAGCTACCTCGCATAATAAAGAATAATTGTTATTTTTATCTTTAAGGCTATTTTATGCCTTGAGTACCACTCACAAAATTCGCTCACAAATTCGCTACCAAATCCAAATTTACTTTTAGGGCTATTTTTAATTTATTGTTGTTATTTCGTATTACATTCCGAAAAAAGCCCCAAATTTGGGATACATTTTCATCTGTTTTTGGGGCCATATTTCGCAACGCCTTAAAATTTAATTTAAATGTTTGGGTATATTTTTTTCGGCCGGTTGCTTTGATTTTCTCCTTTATGGGATACAGGACATTGGCTAGCTAACGAAAGCTTCTCTACATAGCCTCAAGGTTTTTCATCTCTTTGGTATAATAATTCGGGATTGTTTTACTATCCCTAGAAATTTTTATATACGATTTTTGGGTATCAGTATGCATTTCTGAAAATTTGCATTATATATTAATATTAATTGAAAAATTTCCCCAAAGAAAAACTTGTGGTTTTATTTGGGGTCTGGTGGGGCTGGTGTTCGTTATACCATAGAAACGATTATCCTTGCTCACGGCCAAGGCCGGCTATGCAGTGAAGCTTTTAGTTAGCGAAGCCAGTGTTCGTCATATCATGGAGATGAAAATCCTTACGCCCGGCCAAAGGCCAGTTATAATGTAAAGCTTTAGTAAGCAAAGCCAGTGTTTGTTATAACATGCTATCAATCGTACGATTTTTAAAAACAAAACTGTATAAATATTCGCATTTTGAAATCGGGATTCTAAATTTGGGATTTTAAGTTTCGGGCATATGAACTCCACACAAAATTTTTAATATAACTTTCTTTGTGTACTTTTTTGGATTTAAAATTCATTATAAATTTTGAATGATTTTTCATAATGAAGAATTACCCGAAATTGAGGGTCATATTTCATTTTATTTTTAGGATTATTTTTAATTTTTGTTTTGCATTATGAAAAATAGCCCCAAATTTGGGGTAAATTTTCATTTATTTTTTGGAGCCACATTTCGCAGCGCCGATATTTTAACTAAAAAAAAAAACACCCTAAAGTTGCGTATTGGTGTGTCCCATGTACAATTTTTTTGGCCATTCATTTTCTCTTTGGGGCATATTTTCTGGGGTAATTTTGCGCAGCGCCATATTATTTAGTTGTTCGGCCAAATAAGTCCGTTTGATTGTTTGTTTAACTATGGCTTCATTTAAAGATTCCGAAAGTGTGAAAGGAATAGAAGATCTAAGCGTTTTTTATAAATATGTAAAATGTTTTTTTATCACTTTCCCATCTCTGCACTATTCTCTTTCAAGTCTCTTGAAGCAGGAGTTTTAAAAGTTTGTTAAAATTGTTCTCGTTTTTCCCTTTTCCTCTTTAAACTTCTTTTATTGTTTTTCATTTTTATATCTCTTCTGTTTATTTTATTCTTAACAGGAATAATAACAACATCATTAAAAAAAAAAACAATAGAAAGTCCAAAACAAGAATAAAATTGAAAGGAGTTGATGACGAAGAGATTTATGTAAATTAATTATGTATTTCTAAAGATTTATGAATGAAAACTAAAAACTTTTTTCTCTTCCTTATTTAGAGAAAGTTACAAAAACATGTCGAGTCACTTAATTAAAATAAATTAATTGAAAAGTTTGAAATTTTAAAAGAAAGCCAAGAAATCCGATTAACGTAGTTTGCATGAATTTCTAATTAAATAAGGATTAAATTAAGTGATTTTTAAATTCATTTATGTATGTACATAGAAATTTCAAAAAGGTTGTTAAATTATTACTGAAACTAGAAATGGTTTTCGTTACATGAATTTGGATTAAGTTTTTATTAAAATATTAATTTAGTTTAAAATTTTTATTAAACTCTTAAAAATTTGTAATTTAAAGCAACTTAACCAAAATTTAAGTATAAAACAATTCGCAGTTAAACGTGTTTTTTTATATGTAATTTCCAAAATATTTTGTTATTCGTGCTTAATTCCCAGTTTTTATTATTGATAAAAACACTTGGAATTTATTGTTGAAGGGATAAGCTATTCCTATGCGCACTTATATAACTTATAGTAATTTTAAACAAACCAATTGAATAAATCGTCCGCTAATTACTGGTTTGACCTACCAAGCATTAACCATTAATTTTGCACTATGTCAACTGTTTAAATTAATATTGTTTTGCTCGGCAAAATTGCACTTTACGGGGCGTACGAAAACAAAAAGTAAGAGTGCTATATTCGGCTGTGCCGAATCTTATATACCCTTCACCATGATGCAATAAGAACAAAAAATTATGTGAACACCATTCTTAAGATATAAATAATTATATTTTGTGCCACGCCCACTTATCCAAACCGTCCACATTATGTCGGATGTTGTGTTTTAACAATCAATTTTTTGGGAAATATGTTCTACTAAAAATTGCCGATGTTTTGATACATAAGTCGTTTTCATAGGTCATATGGCAGCCCTAAAATGTAGGATTGTATAAAAATGTTGATGTTTTTTAGCCTATTTTTGGAGTATTTTGCTAATAAATTGCCCATTATCTAACCGATTTGATTGTTTTATATACCGGCGTGTTAAGGAATAATTTATATACATTTATATACACTTGTATATATTTTAACAAAGTTAATTATAAAAAAATAAAAATGAGTAATTTTTGGGAATTCAGTATTTTGGTTATAACTCAGCCTTTTTTAACCGATTTGACAGAATTATATACCGACGTGTTTAAAAAGAAATTTACCATTAAGCTGAGTTATAAAGCTTGGACTCGGGGAGATCTATGGGAGGTACCAAGCCCACTTCTCCAATCCCGCCCACATTTTGTAGGATGGTGTGTATTGTTTACCTAAATGTGTGTACCTAATTTGGAAACTTTGGCTTTTGCCGTTCCCCAGATATATAGCAAAAAGTAATAAAATTACAACAACCACAAGGGATTTTTGGAAAATATTAGAGGTAGTCGTGGTTTTTTGCTCATATCTCAGCCATTTGTGGATCGATCTTGCTGAATTTCAATAGCAACCGATGGTAGACTATATGTGACATAAATGTAAAACAACCTAGCCGCTATCATGTCTGGAGTCTCCGGAAAACACATATCAAACGTAAGACGGACAGACGGACGGATATCATTAAATCAACTTCTCTCCCCATAAGGACCCAGAATATATATACTTTATAGGGTCTAAGATCAATATTGTAGAAATTACAAACGGAATGACAAACTTATATATACCCTTTTCCACCTGAGGTGAAGGGTATAAATAAAAAAATATGCTACCAATCGATGATTTGAAAGCATAGTAGGCATTGGGCAGTGGTAAAAATACAAAAATTCTATCGGATTTATTTTAAGAAAACTTCATGTAGGCCTTAATTGCCATTTTTCTTCTCTAAGACTTTTAAGCATATGCGCCAAACCACTAATGAGCTGAAATGTGCTTTATTTTATATATATGTATGTATATATGATGTATCCTTATGAGAAGATCAGTTTCTGAAGACCCAAACTATAATGAAGACGAGGTTGTTTTATATTTTTATCAAATATATGTAGTTCGGAATAATTTGTAATTAAAATTTATCAATCAGTTTGTGCTTTGTTGTGATAAAGACGTGTATTTTTAACCCCGCATACAATTTGAATTATTAATTAATTACATTTGATTTTGTAATATAAATGTTTAGCGAATGGACGCAAAAAATAAATTATTTAAATAGCAACTGGGAATTATTTCCTTTCATAGGTTACTTTATTATATTCAACATTTTTTATTTTTTCGAATTTATTCTATGAGCTAAATTTCAGTTATGTATTTTATAAAGCTTTTTTGTAAAAGTACTATTCCTTTAATTGTTTTTGAAAATTACATTATACACTACCAGACTATTATATTGTAACTTCATTCCTTAACAAATTAAAGGAATAGTACTTTTACTGAAAAGCTTTATAAAATACATAACTGAAAAAAAATGTTGAATAAATTATTTAACTTAAAAGTGAACAATTATCAAAACGAAAAATTAAATAGAGAATTATAAAAAAAATATATGTATGTATGAATGTACATATGTATGTATAAATATAGTGAACAAAAACATTCTATTTTAAAACCATGGTATAAGGATTACAAGGTAGTGCCACTCTCTCTTTTTTTCTGATATATTGCCTTCTGACAAGTAACGTGTTTTGTGAAAACTGTGCTACCATATTTGTTCTTGATAATCCCATTTTCTCCTTTTTTTTGTCAAAATAAAATTTTATTTTGAATAAATCAACAACACAAAAATTGCATAAATTAAAATTTTTAGAAAGAGAAAATGAGCTGCATATTCCAAGACTGCAAGAACACAAGGTGCAATTGTAAGCGTTTTGATATCACATTTTTCAAAATACCGCTTTTGCCGTTCACACGTAAAAAGTGGTTGAACGCTTGCAGGAAGAAAAAAAGTGATTTGAAAAAAGAATCATTTGTTTGCTCAATTCATTTCGCTCAAGAAGACCTTCGAGTGAATAAGAACAATGTAAGGCTTAATAAAAATGCCATTCCCTTCCAAAACAGGTAATTTAAAACATTATAGTTATAAATGATGGTCCATTGCGAACGGATCAGGCATCCAATGCCAAAGAACGTCTTTGTTTTTATAGTTAATTATCTTTCAGTCGGCTTAATGAATGTTTTGAGTCCCATGTTGAAGAATATCTTGAGGAATATATCCAAGAGCGTGATGAAAATTTTTTTAGTGCGATTCGAGCAAAAGGAGGTTTACATGATCATCCATCGCCATTGGAGTTCAAATACCGATTTCGATCGTATATTTTAGGTAATTGGGACAGTTTAGATTTTTCTTTCACCATAAAATTTCATTTCTTATATAGGGAGAAATGAAAATATTTTATGTGCAGAGAGTAATGCAGAGGCCACTCAATAGGAAATTGTTGAATTTGATTCTTTTATTGAAGACATAACATTAAGTAACCAAATTTTTGGCTCCATAAATGAAATTCCCGTTAGCGAAGAAGAACATTCTGAGGCAAATGTCTTAATATTTTAAACTAACAACGATTTTAATTTTATATTTAGGCTCTAGAACAGCAAGATACTCAAAATCTTAGGGGGACCCAAATCAACTAAACGATATTGAATACGATGGGTTAGAAAACTTTGCAGGATATTTAATATCAAGAATGGGTCTTAAAGAGTTCGGAAGCAAAACGGCATACAACCAAGATAAAAATTATTCTTACGTTAATCTTTTATCAGAGGAAGGGTTAACTAAACCAAAGGAACATTTTATGAAAAAAAATGTAGGCGCTTAACACTATGTTTTTGAACTTTAATCATGAGCAATTATCGACAAAACCAAATTATATGAAGACTTTAATTAGTATGTGCGCCTTAAATTTAGACCATAACATTGTAAAAAGATTTTTGTTAGGGAAAACATTTTTCAGAATTCGCAAGTTGAATAATAAATATAAAAATCATTTGCATGTTAATAAAAAAATTAAAAAAAACAATAAGTTAATAAAATTTATCATATAAATTTTAATTGATTTTCATCACTGTTTTTAATTAAAATGTTTCTATCACAAGTCTCACAGAACTAAACTAAACAGAACTACCAGGGTAAATAACGGTTTCTTACAAATTCGCTATTACATATTTTTAATTCATTAAATATAACATTAACAGCCAATTTCACCTACTTAACTTCAAACGAGCTAGTACATAATTAAAGTTCTAGTTACCAGTATGTTTTGACAGCTATAACTGATTGTTTATTATAGCCGAACATGGTGAAATTGGCCGTAAGACTAAAATTTTTACGTAATTTTCATTTATTTCAAACGACACATTTTACTTTGTAATTTCTGGGAATCTCTATCCATTTTCCTCATGTGGAAATATTTTTTTAAACCTGAATAAAAAAATACAACACAGCAAAACACAATACTTGTCAAAAAATTTTAAGTGGCACTACCTTGTTTTCCTTATACCATGTTTAAAACTCTTATTTTTGGTGTTGTAAATATAATAAATAATAAAAATATTAAAACCACAGCAAAAAAAGTGAAAAAAAACAACTTGTTTTATGAATGACGGCTAAGCCAATTATTCTCACACGTTCCCTTTCACCCTCGGTGTTTACAAAAATGGTTGATTCTGATACATTAAAAAATATTAAACGATCATATGTAGCAAGTGCCGAGCCTGCAAGTATTGCCGCGACTGCAAGTGTTGCCGCGACGGCAAAATAAATCTTAGTAAGAAATGTTACAATGAACTCAAACTCAGACGTAATGGAAAACCCACAAGTAAAAAGTTGTCAAAAGCTCAAGCAGTCGTCTGGACCGAAAACTAGTCCGTCTTAAATGCAGGTAACAAATCAAGTAAGCACTAATGACATTCAGGCTAGTAATAACAGAACCTCTTATGCTAACGTCTTAAAATCAAACCATGTGCCAAAGCAAGGTGCTTCGTCAAGTAATGATGAAACTCCAGTTTCAAATTTAAGTCGTTTAGAAAAAACCATTGAACCATTAGTGCAAACAGTAAATTATTTAACGAACACAATGGGTAATATGATGCAGGATATTCTTAGAATGCAATCGATGTTATTGCAAGCTGTTCTTAACAAGACATGACCTGTTTAAAAATTTGTTTTTGGAACGCAAACCGAATCCGCCAACATAAAAATGAATTAGAATATTTTCTTAAAAGTTAACAAATTGATGTCATGATAATTTCTGAATCTCATTTGACCTCAAGAAATACTTTTAAAATTAATCGTTATATACTGTATGACACCAAGGACCGTGAGCTTGTGGAGGTTCTGCCATTTTGAAAAAACACTACTTAATGTGTGATCATCGTGAGGATTATCTGCAAGCAACAATCATTTGTGTTGAAGAGCTAAATCGAAACATAATAATTTCATCTTTATACTCTCCACCTAGATTTTCAATATCAGAAAGCCAATATTGTGAATATTATAAATCACTAGGCCCCTGTTTTCTGGCCGCTGGCGATTCTAACGCTAAACATACCTTCTGGGGGTCACGACTTATAACACCAAAGGGTCGTGTTTTGTTTAAAACAATCTCTAAAATGGATTTAAATGTGGTCGCGAGCGTACAACCAACATATTGGCCTGCTGATCCGCAAAAATTCCAGATGTTATAGATTTCGGCGTGGTTAAAAACATCCCCATATAATCGATTCATGTTAAAGCTTCCTTATAATTATCTTCCGACCACACACCTACAATTGTTACTATAACAAACACCAATAGAATTGTATCTCCCTCTGGTTACATAGCGACGTCAGCTACACAAATAAATTGGTTAAAATATAAAAAATATCTCAGTAGAATTGCATCTCCGACTGGTTACCCAATAAAAACATCGCCTACAAAATAATATGTCAAGTAATCAGAAAAACTTAAAAGCACTACTTACAATTCTACTGAAAGAATTTTACAAGGGTTGTCCCAAAATGAACGCATTTAAAAGTAACCCATTATTTTTTTACCTACACACATCCAGAAGAAAGTAGTTATAGAAGTTGTTATAGAAGCAGTTATAGAAGAAAGCTAGTAAATAATGAGTGAAAGAAGCTATTCATTTTAAAATAGAAGGCGAAGTTTTTACTGGGTAAGTACTTTTTCAAAATGAATAGCTTCATTAACTCATTATTTAGTAGCTTTCTTCTATTACTGCTTCTATAACAACTTCGATAACTACTTTCTTCGGGATGTATTAATGTAAACAAATAATGACTTACTTTTGAATGCGTTAATTTTGGGACATCCCATATAAAATTCATTGGTTCTTGCAGTAGAATTGTAAGTAGTGCTCTTATGTTTTTCTGATTAGAAGTTTTTACTGGGTAGCGACGTCTTCCACACAAGTAAATTGGTTAAAATATAAGAAATTTCTCAGTACCCATTGCACAGAAAATATTTCGCTTAGTAAACCGGAGAATGTGGATCGCTCTATTGTTAATTTTGACAGTTATCCAAAACTAGCTGTTCAACATTCCAGTATTGGCCCCAAAAAAACAAAAAATATTAAAATATATTCCACAGATGTCGAGCGGCTCTTGACTGGAAAAAGGAGAGCTCAAAGGGAGTGGCTACTTTACAGATCCCCGCAACTTAAGAATTAATTAAAAGAGTGCACAAAAAGGCTTAGAAAGTTACTGCAGACTCAGATAACTGCTTCTGTAGGAAAATATCTTAAGGAACTTGATGCAACTCCACAATCTGACTACTCATTATGGCATGCAGCTAGAAATCTAAGCCACTATTAAGAAACTTAAATGGTAGTTGGGCAAGAAACGATATTGAAAAAAGAAATCTGTTTGTTAGTCACTTGAAAAGCGTATTTACACCAAATTTACCTAACGATATTGCGGTCGAGTTACCACCTGTTGCTGCTAGAGCAGCTATTCCCATAAGATTTGAAATAAGAGATATCGAAAAGGCTATTTGTGACTTAAGCACTAAGAAGGCACCTGGTATTGATAAGATCAGTAATAAAATGCTTTTAAATCTACCTCGCATAGCAAAGAAAATTATTCTTTTTATATTAAATACAGTTTTACGCCTTGAATACTATCCTCAAAAACTGAAGGTTTCCTTAGCAACCATGATACCTTATGGGCCTATTAGTTTATTATCAAATATGTCAAAGCTGTTTGAGAAATTATTAGTTTCAAAATTAACACCAATTTTAAATGACAATAGATGTATTTCAAACCATCAGTTTGGATTTAGAAGAAAACACAGCACAATTGAACAAACTCATCGAATAGTAAATGTCATAAGAAAAGCATTTGATTAAAAAAAATATTGCGCAGCACTCTTCAGCTTTTGATAAAGTCTGGCATGAAGGCTTATTACATAAATTGAAGCAAAATTTACCAGCAAACATACGCAAGCTGTTAGAAAGCTACTTAGTCGGCCGTCAATTTATTATTAAAGAAGGAAATTTCTTAAGTTCACCTCAGCCAATTGGCGCTGGAGTTCCAAAAGGCAGCATCCTGGGCCCTCTTTTATATGTGATTTATACTGCGGACATGCCAAGAAACAACTACACCCAAACTTCAACATTTGCAGACGATACAGCTTTTCTAAGCGTCCACGAAAACCGTTATGAAGCATCTCGTTATTTACAGGATCATATATTTCAAGTCAATAATGCGTACATATAACATTCCCCTTCCGCCGGGAATCTTGTCCCGCTATTACAATCAATAATCAAACAATTCCTCAACATTCGCATGTAAAATATCTCGGTTTACATCGGGATAGGCGATTAACGTGGAAATGCCATATAGAGGCAAAATTAACTCAAATGAAACTTAAAGCCATTCAAATTCATTGGCTTATTGGAAGAAACTCTGTGCTTAGTCTCGATTGCAAGCTTCTACTCTACAACTCTATCTTAAAGCCTATCTGGTGCTACGGTATTCAACTCTGGGGCACTTTATCGGCCTCTGGTATCGAAAAACTTCAAAGGCGTCAAAATAAACTTCGAATAATCACAGCCGCTCCCCAGTACGTTAAAAGCTCAAACATTCATAAGGATCTTAATGTGCAATTAGTAAAAACTATGATAACAAAATATGCAATAAAATATTGAAAAAGGCTTGAACAACATCCAAACCCACTAGCTTAAGAAGAAGAGACACTGCAGCACTTACCCAACTAGATGAGCGATAAGCACCTACTTATATATCGTCACCTAAAATGCAAAAGGCCGTAACTACTCAAAAATTCAAATTTGACTTTTTGATTGATTATGACGTACTTAACCGAAACACATCTACACAGCAAATCTTATATCTATACGTCCAAAAATAACGACTTTATTTCCGAAAAACAAAAGGCCGTAACTGCAACGTTAACAATTTCATAAACCAAAACGCCGTTACTACAGTTTTCCAAAAAAAAACAAGAAAAAAATCAAAACAAAGTTGCCTTTGATTCTCTTTCAATGTGTGTTATTGCGTTATTATTTTTCTTAACCACTTTAATTTAATTTTATTTTCTCGAATTAAATTTATAAATTAAATAAATTTTTTTATTAGTTATGAGGAATTTTGTGTTTTGTTTTAAAATACTTACAATAAATAGATACAAAAAGACATCACTTGACTAAAAACTTTTTTAGTTACGTCCTTAGAGCACTATTTTCTTATCTTAACCATTTGCTTTATTTTATGCACAATTTTATTCTTGTAGTTACGGCTTTTTGGCTTCAGAAAAATAGAGTATAAAAGGCCGTAACTAACATTTCTTAAAAAGTACTTTTTTCCATTAATTTCTTTTTTAGAAACAAATCCGTCTTTGTTTTCTAAGCTTGAGTCTAAAATTTGGATATTAAGTTTTAAGTAGTCTTTAATTTATAACGTTTATTCCTTCTCCTGTAAAAAACCATTAAGTGTAGTTACGGCCTTTTGCATTTTAGGTGACGATATTTGAACAGAACCTGTGAAGAAACAATTTTGTCTGGCACTGGCAGGACGGACATAAATTAAGAATTAGGATAAGATTTGATTAATTATTGTTAGTTCATATTTAATACATGAAGATTCAATAAATAAACAATGGGTAAACAAAATTCACCAAAAAAAGATGAGATATGAGCAAAAACAGCTAAGCGAGCGCCTCTTATTTTCAGCCATAAATCTGTTTTAAGTCTTATTAAAATCTATAAACTTAATTTTTCACTTTCACCTAATAAAACCTAAGAAGAATAATTCAAAGTAGCAAAGGTTAACAAAATCGTTTTATAATAGTTAAAAAAAAAAAATAACAGTCTGTATCCTACCGAAAAAATTGTTTTAGCCAGAGTTCGAAAAAAATATTGTAGTGTATTTTTTTTAAATACAGACTCTAAAACTGCCCTTGCGATAAAATGTTCACAATCATTTCGGTTTATTATATATAATATATCTCTATGTCATGATAATTCCCAATTTTTATTTTAGAGGGAAAGCTAGTTTCTATGCGCATTTCACTGGTTGCTTAGGCCAGATCATCCTGATGATCTTTTTCCAAAGATAGAAAAGCTAAAGATATTTTACAAATAAAACTGTTAAGCGAATAAGAATTATAAACACTCGAAGTTTTCTATGAGAACAGATGTCTGCAAAACATCTAGTGCAAGTGATGAAAAAGTTCTGGTTATGTTTTTGTATCTTCGCGCAAAAGAAAATCTATGTGAAGACATTCCTACATTGAAAGGAATATCAAATAAAAGGCAAACGCACGACATTTCTGCATGCCGGTTTCGATGAAACAATGCGTTTTAAATTTGTTTCAAAAAGGGCGCATCATACATATGTATGTGTATGGCATAAACTCAAAAGGCAAGGTTATATAAACTGATTTAAATCAATTTAAACTCAAGACAAACAAAACTTAAAAAAAAAATTGCATTAAATTAAAATTACAGCTTCTTTAAAATTTGTAATACGAGCGCTTACTTTGAATTCAGCGTACTCGAATTAGTTTTACCAGTAGGGTATCCAGCTTCTTACAATTTAGGACCAACTATAATATGATTCCCAATAATTAAGCAATATCCCAAAATATCCATCTAGAACAAATTAATTAAAGTAATTTCTCATATTCTTTCATTTATAGTTTTTAAAAAAATTAAAAGACATAGTCAGGAAAAAATTTATATTCAGCCCAATTATGAATAAAAAAATCCCCCGGGGATTTCTCCCTTCTCCCATTTTTCCTATGTAGGTAAATTTAATTGTAAAAATTAGAAAAGGGAAATAACTCTCGGGGAATTTGTATTCATAACTGGGCTGATTATTTATAATTTTACATCCATTTACAGTTTTTGTATATCAAAAAATATTGTATGTACATATCGCGGCATAAGACAAAAAAAATCCATTTCGAGATAAACGTGTAAACTTTTTGATTTGCTCTAATCACTTAGAAAAAATAACAATACATTCTCTTCAAATTTGGAAAGTATAAAAGATATAAGGATGAATTTTATACACAATATAAAGAAAAACATAGCGAACAATTCTGCATCACTAACTCCAAAATTGTATTTTTTGATTTATGCCGGTCTTGCAGCAAATGAGCGATATGTATAAAAAAGGCGCAATCTCCACAAAACAAATATTACCGATATTGGAAAACTAAGCACGAGAAAAAAGCTGCTAAATTTATGGTCGAAAAACGGAAAACGAAAAAACACAACTCAAATGTCGTACATGGGGTAAATAAACAATGTTCTCTATTCTTTCTCAATTTTTGTTATAATACTTTGTGTTATTTATTGTATTATTTTTAACTATATATAATATTATAAACAATTTAATTTAAAATAAAAATGTGTGTAAATTAATATTTTTTGAAATGCAAAATCTTCTTTTTATCATCCTAATAATATTTCGGCGATGTCTTTCTATATTCTTACAAGTCGTTATCCGGCAGTACTGCTAGTTCATCATCTAGAAGTATCGCCTTCGTATTGCTTAGGAGTATTGCTATCGAGACACGTTTCTTCCCGAAGGAAGTGGCTTCCGCAATACGAAATCGATTACTGCCGCAATAATATTTGAGGGGCTTAAAGCACAAGGGGTTCAAGTGATTTATTTTAAATAATGAGACTGAAGCGGTTGTTTCGCTTGTGCTCCAAAGGAAGCAGGTATTTTAATGTCAAATGCTTGAATTGTTCACTATATCTAGCGTCCGGATGAGAATCCTACATTCACTTCTTGTGCTCTGAACAACTTCTCCGAAATATACCTATAATTCCATATGTAAACTCAATTTTAGAAAAAGGCACTTAGCCCCCTTGTGCTCTAAGCCCCTCATTTGTCATCCAGACAATACGTTTGGCAAAACATATTATTATTTCTGTGTTTGCTGGGTTTAGATGGCTTAAGCAATTGTGCGAATTAGGCCTTGCAAATTTACCGACTTTTTCAATTACCGGTAATTCGGTAATTTATGTGGAAAAATCCGGTAAACCGGGAATTTACCGGTAATTTTGGGAGTATTTTAGTTAGTGGATATTTCATTCAAACTAATTAATTATACAATTTTGTTTTATAAAATTCATTCAGTTATTTGATTAAATCATTCTTTTATTTTATTAATTCATAACATTATAATATATAAAAAAAGTATAAACGTAAATTGGAAAAAAAATTAAAACTTCATTTCAACTCTTGTTTTTGATTAAAATGCTGCCTTAAAAAACATATTGTGTCTTACGTGTTATCATTTAAGCTCAACCTCAACTTGGTGCAGCTCAGGGCCTAATTCTGGCACTCGTGATCGAGTACTTTCTCGATTCGAAAGCAATTTTATTTCAGTAGATACTGAACGAATCGAAAATATTTTTTCAGTATTGTGAAACTCAAATTAATGCTTTACAACACCGAAAAAATAATTCCGATTCGTTCAGTATTGACTGAAATAATTAGATATTAAATTGCTTTCGAATCGAGAATTTACTCGATCACGAATGCCAGAATCAGGCCCCAGACCGGCTACTGAAAATGTGCGCTCCTATTCGAATTAATTACCATTTTACAAAGTGTTTAGCTTTGCATGTAAACTTATGAAATGTGATGTTACATTATTCCGCATTTAAGATGACGATATGTTCAGTTCTTTTAATTTTGCAAAAAAATGCAACAGACACTTTGGCTGGTTGCCTTTACTAAATTATTTTAGAAAAACAAAATACAAACACACACATTTCGTGCTGTAGTCATGGAAACTGTTGCTTTTTAGGTGGTTGTCCATTTTTGTCGCAGGCTGATAAAAAAGCAATTGTCAAAAAATAAAAATATACAAAATAGGACATTTGCTTTTTTGCACAAACGAAAAATAAAACATTGGCTATTGGAAAAAAAATTAAAAATTTCAATAGCAGTGGCAAAAGCAAAAATAAAAAGCATCCAGCTGATGGGTGCTTTTAAACCCTGTACACAACACAAAACAAAAAACCAAAATTTGTTTAATTTTTACGTAGGTGCGAGTAAAAGAAAGAAATATTTTATATTTTACAATATTTTTCGCTTTGTTCCGTACATACTACTTTATAAATAAAGTTGAATTTCTTTATTATAGTATAATTATATATTTTAAACTATTTTAACTATTTACTTATAAAATAGTAGATATGTATGGAACAGAATAAAACGACAAATATTGTAAAATATAAAGCATAAATTTTTACCGAAAAAACCGGTAAAAAATAATGAATTTACCGGTTTTTCGGTAGTGATTTTTTTTAGCAATTTACCGATTAACCGGTCAATCGGTAATGCAAGCACTAGTGCGAATACATGTAATTCATATGCATCGAACGAAAATAAATCTATTAAAACTTTTAGGTAAATTTTATGAAACTTTCAAGAGAGTTAAGAATAAAAATTAGCTTGAAAAATCGGATGGATTTTTTTTCCTCAAAAAAAATTTCAAAAACTTATATTTTACACAGTTCGATGATTTTAAATTGAAATGTGGTACGAAAAGAAAAAAAATATCGTTTTATTGTACATTATTATTAAAATCTTTAACCGCGAATATCGCGGGTACTAGCGGTAACTTCGAAAATTGACTTTCACCATTTATTTCAGCATGCTTAAATTAGCTTCACGGGTATGGTGCCCAGCTTGCTAAAAAATGTATAAAATTCAGTTTTATTTATTGTTCGCTGTATGATTTTATCCTACGATACAACGTACTTCCCACAATAATCTCTCAATTTCACAAGAAACAGGAAATTGAAATTTATACTCTTAAACTTAATAAACAGTTAACCAAAACGTTATTGTTCATTAAAATTAACTTCAACTTATTTTAACTTCATACAGAATAATAAAAAAAAGACTAAATTTGTTAAACTTGCGAAATACTTATTTCCTTTAAAGTTCATAATCCTGCTCCTTTTCCTCGGTTATTGTTAAATATGCAATAACCACGTCTACAATAAACTTTGTTTTCTTGGAGGCAAAACGGTTTTGTAATATGAATGAAATAAAATGAACCTCTTTCGCCACAAGTGTGCTTAATTTGCAATTATATAAATTAAAAATTTTAAGAGTATAATTAATTTATGGAAAAAATATACTTAATTAAAAAAAGAATACTTGTTTGGCTTTAAATCCCAGAAGTAATTAAAAAGCGTATGAGATTGTAACTAAATATCCTAAAGCACTCTTTATGGTAACAGCTGGTTTTATACAATAAACCAAAAAGAGTTAATAATAGAAAAAATACCTAATTAAAGAAAAGTGAAGAGGCCTTATTCAGCCATGCGGAATCTATGATACGCATCACTTTTAGCTTTAAAAAGCAATGGAAAACGAGTTAGAGTGCTATATTCGGCTGTGCTGAATCTTTAATACCCTCCACCGACTGTTCGAATATTTCAGGAGGGATATCTATATGATGTCTATTTATTATTAATTTATCTTTATAAAAACAGACATCAGCATTAAAATTGGTTGGTTTGAGGTTTAGATCTTTATTAAATTATTTAGCAATTTTAACTAGCTTGAGTAACAGTTTCAATTAAAATTTTGTTATGATAGCATTATTTTTATCGGTTTAAGGCGTACTAAACTGTTTTCCGGGAGTAGTGTTTATATGGGGCTTAGGGTAAATTATGGACGGATCTTCACGAAATTTTACAGCGTGATTTCCAGTCGAATAAAACAAATTTTTGCAAAATCTTATCTCATTCCGTGCCTTGTTCCACCATTTATGTTATTTTTTGTAACAAAATTATAATTTTTTTTAGGTGGTGGTTCCACATTTTAATTCATAGCTCTGGTCCTACTGCACCGATTTTGCTGAATTTCAATCCCAAACTGCTTAGGATAACTACAAGCCATTTGGCACCAAGTTTGTTCATTTCTTTTGAGTTGTTCGAAAGTGAGCGTGTTTTCAACAGACGGACAGACAGACGGACATGGCTAAATCGACTTAGAATCACTCAAGGACCCAGAATATATATACTTTATGGGGTCTGAGAAGAATAATAAAAAAGTTTCACACGGAATGAAAAACTTAATATACCCTCTTCACAACTAATTGTGGTGGAGGGTATAACCACAAAAGACAATTGAAATTTTAGTTAAACAAATTTTTTAAATAATTTGTTAACTATTACAAACTTGAAATGTTTGTATCTTTCGCCTAATCCAGTTACCTGGATGTACTCGTATTTGTAATAGAGGTACGATAATCCTCAAGGAAACAGGAATTTATATATGTATGTATATTAGGCCTGCCACATAATTTGATCGAAATAGTTTAAATTCACAGTTGCGACTCCAAACAAATTTGTCGGACTTTTGTGCCTGGTCTGTATATACAGAAATGCTTACATGACCCTACGTATTTAGGGTACTGTTCATTTGTACTTATGTGTATAATTGTACTACGCAAACTATGCAACCAACAACGAAAAATGTCTGGTTGCAAAAACATGTCACAAAATCTACCATCGCATATAAAAATATTTCTGTGTACTGATCGACTTAGAATTACTTTCTGAATCGATCAAACGTTGTCTGTGCGGCTGGCTGGCTGTCCATGTTAAATTTGTGCTCCAAGTACAGTCCGCAATTTCAAAGATGATTTGTTGAAATATGATACATAAAGAGCCCAATTATGAATTAAAATTTGCCGGGAGTTTTTTCCCTTTTCCCATTTTTACAATTGAATTTACATAGGAAAAAGGGGAGAAGGTAGAAAACTCACGGGGAATTTTTATTCATAATTGGACTGATATTCTTTTACCAACAAGGACAAAGCCTACATAAAATAATGAAAATCGGCCCAATAGCTTTATTGAAGATTCTTTCCAATAGAGTGTTTGTGCCCATACACCATCTTATTATATTGGTACTTAGGAGAAAGCTGCGCAAAATGCTTTACAATTTATGTTTTCAATGTGCGTACCCAATAAAAAAATTTTGGGTTTTTTGAAGCACTTACGAGAAAAAGCTCATAATCGCTTCAATAAGAGAGCTCCTTTACAGCAGTAAATGATAAAGAATAAAATGTGTTACGACTCTCTTTCCTAATAGTCAAAATGTTGGATTGCCTGCGGCACGTACTGGATAAAGGACTAGCTCCATCTTGGGCCGTAACCAAAATTTTACATGCCTTTACAAAATTTAAATCTACTACCTTTAAGCATTAAATTAACGGTTAGAATTATACCCTAAACTGAAACTACTTAGACAAATACATAACTAATATGCAGGGCCAGCTGTTGTTCTCCCTGTTAAATTTGTTGCCCTCCCTACCTTTCGATTCTCCTTATCCTATAGTCGTAGCGAAGAGAATCCCCTACTACAACACCGATAAAGGGCCTAAGCCGACGAAGAAAACAATTTATTCACTCATATTTTACACCAACAACAATAACTTTATTTTTGTATATTAAAGTTGTGCTTTTTAATAAAGCAACGAAATATTCTCTGACGATGACGTCACAACAGTACTACAATACAAATATAGAAAATTAAAAAAAAAAAACAAAAAAACCGACAAAAAACACTTTATGATCCAGGAATTTATGATTGAGGAATTTTTTAACAATTAATGAGTAAGAGCAACAAGAGTTAAGTATAACGTAGACAATTGAAAATAGGTATGCAGGTATGAATTTGGTATTAGAATTTTTGTTTTTTAGTTTTGTTTTTTTTTTTTATATGTACATATGTATGTACATATAGATTACAGCAAGAAATTAATAATGTTATGCATGTAAAATTATTGATTCAAACTTACTTTCTCTGTTTGGTAACTTCTCACGTACTTTCCTTCGGCTGGCCAGTTCTCCGGAAGATGATGAAGTATTGTGCTTTTAAGGATAGATGCAAATTAATGTTATTTAAGTCTTATTGCCGCTTTTTGCATCTACTTTTCAGTAGTAAATAAAGCTTCAACCCTGTAAAATGGGTTTAAAGGTTGGAAGATCCACTAAATAAAAGTAAAAGTGGCAGAAATGATCGTTTCCAAAAAATGCCAGTAGAACCATCTACGTTGAAAACGTATAACTTCCCAGCTGGTGGTCGGAAGTACCCAGCTAAGGGTGGGGATATGCTTTTGGCTTAATGGTGCAAGAAAAGTATACACCTGGTATCCTCCAACTAAAAATTTTAACAATATTCCCCCACGAGGTTTTGTTAAAATACTTATTAATTTTTTTTTCTTCAGATACAAAGTGATAACAAAAATTCAAATTGAAAAACCACGTTGACATTATGTAATATTTCCTTGTGTTTTTCTTTTGTTTAGACTTTTAAATTAACAAATTATTTGTATTTATAGGATAACGTAATTGTTCTACACTAAATCACTGATCACGATGAATTCAAACTCATGCAACATTTTCTATATCGCAGTAGTCAGGTAAAAAGATAAAAATACTTAAAGAAGTAAAAAGGAGGGGATACATAAAAATTGAGTGTAATTCAGTTACAGTGTGTATATACACATAGGCATATCCCAGTTAAAAATGTGCTCCAAAAGGAGCAGGTTTTATGTATGAATTCATACCTCAAATCGCTTCAAACATGCTGATGGGATGCCTGATTTTTGTATGGGGTGTTCTCGGTTTGGAGGACTATTTTCTGCTGACAATAAGCGCTTTTTTTAACATGTAAACAAAGCATTCCTTTACACCTCAATCTTCTCTATTGTACAGTGGTCGGTATAGACAAAATTTAAAAATAAACTTGATTTATAATTGATTCATAACAAATATACAAAAAAACTGTTGTTTTATTGCTGACAACGAAGGTTTTAAAGCGAAAAAAATAAAAATAAATTATGGTTTACGAAAATAATTTAAGCAAGTAAGAAAGTAGTCGGTCAAGCCCGACCTTATGATACCCTATATCACGGTATTTAAAAACACATCATGCTTATGGTTCCATATTAATTTGGATGTTTATAAACTTCATTACAATCGGTTTGAAAGTTTGTTAGAGGAAGAAGTTGTCCCCTATCTCCCCTTATGGTCCTATTTTTAAAAAACTGCATAGCTTATGTGTATAAATATATTTCTATCTATGATTTAAATTTCTTTAAAATCGGTTTGATAGTTTGTGAGAGGCAGAAATTTTCCCTATCTTCCCTCGTGGTCGTTCGTTTCGGTCCAATAGGCTTGGGCCTTGTGCCACTAAGAACCTATGTCCCAAATTTGATCAAATTATCTCTAAAATTGTCCGGCCAGCCAGCCGGACGGACATTGTTAATTTGACTCAAAAAGTGATTCTAAGTCGATCAGTATTCTTTAAGGTGGGTCTAGGACCAATATTTTAAGGTGTTACACAAATGCACAATACCCTCTCTTCTATTGCGGTGTAATGAATATGGGTAGCCCTTAAAAATCACTTTAGGAGTGCTTTGTTAGCATGTTATCAAAAGAAAACGGTCCTCGAGTACACATAGAGCACATACGAAAAACGCAAAAATATAAAAGATCAGTGTAATAAAATAAGTAATTGCATTTCGGGCAGTTTAAAGAGAAACCCCTTTTCAATAAGCGTCATGCATTAAGCACATTCACGACAGCAGGCTAGCGAATCCAATGTGTCCAAAATAAAGTACACATGCTCATTTGGGAATTATTATTTTGACGGCTACAAGGAAACACGACTGCAGGTTGGTATCGTTTTAGTTAAATTAAACTAACTTATAGTTTTGTGAGCTACACAGAAAAAATTCTCCAAATTTGTTCACCAACTAAAGCATTAATCCAAAATAAAATCAGTTTTAATTAAAAAAATTTAATCAAGTTAATTTAACCCTTAAATGCGAACGATCTTGTATCTTTATGAAAAAAATATATTGTACGTAAATAAAAACGTCGATTACGATCTTTGGTGGTCCGGACGAAACGCAGATACGTTTCGTGGAGTGTGGACTGTATTTAATGGCGTTTTCTTTTCTGAGTTAAATTCTGCATTTATTCTGCCTTTTACATTTGTTTTTATGTTCTTTTCTGAAAAACATGTGCTATTTTAAAAGTGTCAAGCGTTCTTCTCTGATAATGTTCTCTTTAAAATGCTACATGTTCAACACTCATTTTAATTAAAGGGGCATTAGTGCAGCACTAGATCAAGGCGAATTGTTTTATGCCAAAATTTGTGTTCTTTTGTAAACGTAAAATATGAAACACTTCTTAAAAATTAGGGGAGCATTTAAAAATGTTGCCAAGTCACATGTAACACTTAAGCAACACTGAAGGTGGATATGAGGGCTACAGCTCCGGAATAGCTGCCAAGGACCTAAACACCTTGTTGGTTTTCCCCGAGAGAACGCTGATTGCGTTTCTGGGCTTTTGGAGTGTATATGGTGGCTTTGGGATTAACCACCAAAATATCAGCCAAGTATCCAAACAATTTGGTGACATTATAAAAGCTTGAAGAAAAGAAAAAAGGCACTAATATAAAAACACTTTCCTTGTTTTGTGCAAAAATTAAAAATTTATTATAAAATATTAAATTTTCAAAAAATTTAAAGTTAAAAAGCGAGTACAAAAAAAAAAATCAGCCGTCCAATATGGCTTTTAAAAAGAACGATTCGACTAAAAATATTGGAAGTTAGAATAATAAGAAAATACCTTTGTATAAATTAAAGAAAGATTTAAAATATTATACATGATGATGGTGGCGCCTCACGTTGTCAATTCGTCTTAGAACATATCACCATTCAAAATAGAAACCAGGGATAGGAAATCCGCTACCTTCGGTTCAGACATGAACACAAATAAGAAGAAAATAAAAAACTGCTTTTTTATTTTTTGTAAAATACCAATTAATTTTCGCAATTCTAAAACATTAAAGGGAAATCTTTCATAAATTCCAGAATATCGCAAAGTTTCATCAACTATATAATTTTCCAATCGCTCAGGTAATTAGTAACGCCCAGCCTAATACGAAGTAGCCAATGATTTGATATCATCAGGCAGAGAGCTATCGCCCGTAAACTCTACTTCCAGACTGACGAATTGCATATTAGCCAGTTTCTAGATATTTTTTTCATATGCTGAAGCTTTTGGCTCGAAAGATACATGTTGAAATTTTGAGGAAAGTAAATCAAATGACTTAGCAAGGTGTCGTTTAAATATGCTAAATTCCCATTTCATACAATTGATAAACTGAAATTTATTATTGATGGGATAAGCTATTTCTATGCGCAATTCACCGGTTGCTTAGGCCAGATCGTCAGGAAGCTTCATCCAAAGATTGTAGAAAAACCAAAGATACCATCAAAAAAAAACTGTTGATCGAATAAGAATTATAAACCCCAGTTTTACTTGTAACCAGTATTTGAAAATAAACACTAAATATCGCTCATTAGTGTTCGGTTCGGTAAGTTTGTGGAAAACACAAACGCTAATAGTGTTTGTGTAGAAAATCATAAAAAATAACGTTTCCCTGTTAGTCATCTTTCGAACACAAAAATAATACTGTTTTTATCAAACTCAACAATAGATGAGAACATTTAATTCCGTTCGGTTTTTTTTTTAACATCCACAAACTTCATTGTGTTCGGTTCGGCTCGTTAATGTTCGTCCCTCTTGGCTGGTAAAAAAACCAAAAATTTTTTACATAAACAAAATACACACACGAAAAAAAAACAAAAACCCAGCAAAATAATTTTACACAAATAATTCTTATACACAATACACACACAAGCGGTCGTTGCCAAAATTTTTTGTTTGTTCATTTTCTTATCAATATAAAAAAAGAAAAATTATAGAACATTAAAATGTAATGTTTGTCTACAGTATCACTTTAATTGTTCTGTTTTGACGACGAACAGAACATAATATAATGTTCGGCTCTTTCTTGAAAATAGTTACGAACGGTATTGAGGGTTGTGTTCGTCTACACAATCACTAAAAAAATTGATTTCGTTCTTGGGTGTGTGAGCCAAACGCTAAATAATGTACTGTTGATTTTCGAACAATACTTGTAATAATATCTAAGCTTAAACAAAAACAACAAAAATAAATGGTGAGTTTATCTTTTATTACAGTCCCGACGTTGGGCTTGATGGTAAGTCCTGTGAGTGAGTTGGGCTGCCGACTCTTGTCAGCTCGCAGTTGGGGCACTGAACGCAGTAAGATTTGATAATAAACTATTTCTTAAATTTGCTGGTAGGATTGAAAGTACAAAATTGTACATGGCAGGGTGACAGAAGGGTACTAGACTTACAGATACTAAGCGTGCAGCTACAGGAAAATGTATTGGGCTTGCGACAAGATTATCGTCGTTCACAAATGCAATAAACGAATCATGAACTGACTCTAACGCTAATTTCAGATTCTTCCTCCGGATCAGAGGCATAAATCAAAGCATTATTAAAAAAAAAACTTTAAGCTAAAATATTTAATTCAGCTATTCGATTCGAACCTTTTGTCATCAATTCACTCCTAAACAAATATTAACTACTAGAACTCATAAATATTGATTTGAAAACCTTGAACTTTAATTTCTTTAAGATGATTTCTTTTGTACCTTTTACTCCTGCCGAGAATGAAAAATTATTTGTTAGATAATAAATCAATGTATTTGTTCTCAAATTAAAATCAGTACACCGAAAAAATTAGTGGCTTAAATACGAGTATACGAAATCTTTCGTTTATTAAACAAAATTTCGAGGTTTCCCACCACTTCGCACAATGTACGAACATGTATCGCTCCTTTATTGCAACATAGTCATATCAATATACTTAATTATTAAGGAAAAAAATCAGTATTTGATCTCAAACTGAACAGAAGTTGTAGCAAAATATACTTTTCTTAATGTTTTTAAAAAGGTACATTTTGAAAACTTTAATCACATTTTGCCGAGATGATTTTTTTTTGACATATGACTATGTTGCAATAAAGGAGCGGTATGAACGATATATTAAAGAAAGATATAAAGCAACCTTTAAAAATTGATTCTACTTCTGTTGCACTTAATTCCATGGCTTATTGACGAACACATTTTCTCTTAAGTATCCCCATGTTTTAATAAGTCCAACGGCGTCCAAGTATTATCGCCATAATGTAAGATAACACGGGCATTGAATTTCTCGACACAAAAGAGCTAATGTTTCGTTGGCTTTGTGGTCAGTGGAACAATTCTGGTGGAACCACATATCGTTCAATCCATGTCCTTAATTTCTGGCCACAAGAAGTCCTTTATCATCTCAGGATAGCGAACACCGTTCACGGTAACTGCTTGGCCGACTACATTTTTGACGAAGTACAACCCGATGACGCCGCCAGCCCATGAGCCACGCCAAGCAGTCACTCTTTGTGTTTTCTCATTTCCTACAGACCCGGTTTGCTGAATTTTGCGCACCATTCTGCCGATTGTGAAGACATTTGGTCGATTATGCTGACCAAAAAAATCTCGAAGTGCACGAAATGCATTTGGATTAGAACGACCACTTTCGTAAAAGGCTTCAAGAGCGCGTTAGCTCTCCATGGTTGAATTTGTCAAACAGAGAAACAAAGAACTGTCAAATTAAGTTGGATTAAAAATTTGACGTTAAGGTGCGACTCACAATTAACGTCAAGCAT
Source organism: Pollenia labialis (assembly GCA_949318255.1). Taxonomy (NCBI): domain Eukaryota; kingdom Metazoa; phylum Arthropoda; class Insecta; order Diptera; family Polleniidae; genus Pollenia; species Pollenia labialis. The sequence continues at coordinate 117,811,561 of OX439139.1, read as the reverse complement.
TGTGCTTGAACCAACCTTTATTTGTAAGGAGAAAAATTCAATTTAAATTTCGTTGAAAATTTCATTAAACGTAATTAATATAATTTTTATAATCGTGGAAGGGTTGTCGGATATGACGATTTCTCGCCAACGTGGCGATTTTAGAAATAGTTTGCCGTTCTAATTGTCGATTTGGCAACATGAGCGCATTTTTTTTTGGCGATTTCGTTGGCTATTTTTGATGATCCTTAAATTTGTTTTGAAAATCGTCAAAATCAATACGAAAAAATAAAAATAATTTTATTTTATGCATACAGACACTCGTATGTATGCAAACAAATTGATGGCTCCAGAAGATGGTGTGGTGTGATGTAGTATAGCGTATTTTCTTATGTAAATATTATAAAACAAATCGTCCCCTTAATATAACAATAGCGTATGTGCTCATACGCTATTATTTTTTTATTGCATATTTAGAATCTCCATCATTGATTTTATGTCTGGTCAAAATTTCGTCATATTCTTCTTCCAAAAAGTGGGTCAAAATGTCGTTGGAAAAAATAGTGTATAATTTCTTGTTCAAAATTTTCCTTCAATAAGTGTGTAAGCTCATATGCGCTATTTTACTTGAAATTGCCACTCCAAAATTGTTTAAAAAAATAATAGTGTATACGCATTATACTCCATTTTAGTCTGTAGAAAAAAATTCAATTTATGAAAACTTTAACTCATAAAATAGCTTATAATAATATACACTATTGTTTGAGAAATAGTATCATTCCGACCATCGAAAGCTGCATGATCTTCAAAATTTGTGCAAGAAGAATGTAATTCGTCGTGGCTCGCAGTCATTTTTTTATAACTAGTAAGAGAAAGAAGACGAATGAACTTCTAGTTATTTTTGATTTACGCAATGTATACCTTAATTTGTCATAATTTTTTGTTTTTAATAACCCAAATTGAAAAGTAATGAATATATGCCACTGAATTAACAAAACTATGAATTAATCACTGTTTTATAATGTAACAAATTGATATTTTTGAGATCAAATATTATAATAAAAATATCGTAAAGTTATTGAATAAAGCAGCGTATACCATACAAAATAAAAAAAATAGTGTATCAGATTCATCATACGAACTCCTTAAAAAATAAAATAGCCTATATGGAGGACTTGCACTTTGAATGACATATGGATGGTCTTAAAGGATGCGTAGAATAAAAAAATTGGTCAATTTAAAAAATCCAATATGAAGAATTTTTATTTACCGCGATATTGAGGTTTTAATAGACATCCGATTTGACAAAAACTTTAAATACGATTTTCTCAAAACCCCAAAAAAATTATACGCTATTGTTATATTGAGGGGATATAATAATAGGGGTAATAATAGTACAAAATTGGAAAATAGCGTTAGTGTAGCCATTGCCATTGAATTTGGGTCAGCATTAAAAACTGAATTTAGTTAAGTTGAAATGGCTGTTAAAGATATTGAAAATCTTCGAGAAATTTGTTATTCATATTAAAATATATGCTCTTGAAAGAATTAATAAATATAAAATTCCTGAAAACCTGAATATATTTCTATGGCTTAGAGCTTAAAGGGCCAATGTCAATATTTTGCTGTTTTCAGTTTCTTTAATTTAACAGAAACAGCCAATGTCCTAATATAGCCCCGAACAACTTCATAATTCGGTAAACTCAAATTTCCAAAACTAAAAGAGAAACAAAAAAAATTTAATACTTATCGTTTTTCATTAGATAAATAAGCGTGTCGGGTACTTTTGAAATTCGGCCCTTTTAGGAAGTAAACGTAAATCGAGCCCTAATAGCAAAAATGGTTATATCATTTTAGACAACATTTTATATATTTGTCTTTTGATGAAAATCGATAATTTTTGATCAGTTGCATCATCTCTAAAAATCTCATATCTCTGGGAAGTACCACTACAAAATAAGAGCAAAAGCAATTTCAAACGAATACGTAAAATTTTATTTTTGTTGGTTACAACATTTTTGCTATAAGGGATCGATACACTCAAAAAAAAAAATCAATCCATCCATACTCAAATCAATCCGGAGCGGTATTAATAGTACGGTGTCAAGCACAGAAAGATTGATTCAAGTACGGATTTTTAATCCCAAAATACCTAAATTATCCATATTCAATCCCGTTTTCGTACTTGAAATAATCCGAAAATGAGATTGATTTAAGTAAAACTAAGATTGAATCAATCTCAAAATGCACTTCATTCAAAAATTATAAAATTGTTTTAGTCCGAACTCGTACCTCAAATAATCCGAAAATGAGATTGATTTAAGTAAAACTAAGATCAATCAATTTCAAAATGAGCTTGATTCAAGTAATATAAAGTTGATTTTATCCCGAATTCGTGATTGAAAAAAACAAAAAAAAAAAAAGAAATTACAACTAAAAAATGATTATGATTGATTTACTTACCCGTATTACACATTACAGAATGATATAACACCAACATCATGCCCGATATGGTTTTTATTTTAGAAATCTTATGTACATATTTAACCAAAAATATAAACTAAATGAGTAGCATGAGTTCAAATTTAAAAAAAAAACTTTGAAAAGAAATTAATTTTCAAAAGTAATCCCATTTAGGATTGTTTTGAGTACGTTTAAGTGTTATTCGTACTTGAATTTTTGAGTACGACTCGTACTTAAAGTAATCCCAAAAAACTTGATTTATCCCGAGTGTTTTTCTTTCTGTGTATAACCTCTGTATTTTGGAACTTCTTTGTCACTCCATCTATCTTTTAAACCAATAAACATAGGAATAAATATTGTACCAATATCGTAACATATCTAAAAAATACAAATATGAATTTGGTACTTTTCCGAAATTCGAACGTTTAATGGGTGAAAATTGTATTTATTTAAGGTCCTTTTTTAACAAAAAGATTTTATCTGGGCTCCCAGAACAATATTTAAATTTTCGATAATTCAATGGGGAGGAAAAAGTATCAAAAAGGGGAAACTAAATTTGTCCGTGCTGTATGTGGTGATTTTTGAATTTTCTACAATATTTAACTTAGAAACATAAAATTATAGGTGCAGGGTCCTGAGTGGAGGATAACCGTTAAGATGAAATATGTTGGTACCATTTTGTCTCTTCAAGTGGTACTTTTTGAATTTTCGTTATGTTGGACCTAGAAACAAAAAATTAAACACAAATGCTCCTGAGAGTATGGGAATCTGTAAGGGGTAGCCTTTTTTGCACTTTTTCGTTCTACAACTGGTACTTTTTAATTTTTATTAATATCGAACCTTGAAACATGAAATAATATATGCATTATCCTAAGTGGACCAGAATCTTTAAGAGGAAACCTTTTGGTACTTTTTTTTTAATTTCCGTTAGAATTGGACCTAGAAACATAAAATTAAGCATGCAAGGTCCTGAGTGAATGAGAATCTGTAAGAGGGATTTTTTTTAGTACTTTTTCGTTCATTAACTGGTGCTTTTTTATTTTTTCATTAATACTGAACCTTGAAACATAAAATTCAACATGCAGAGAAATTGTAAGAGGAAACTTTTTGGTATTTTTTTCCTTTTTCAATTGGTACTTTCTGAGTTTTTATATAACAATGAACGTACAAAATTAAATGAAACATTCACGGACTTGAGTGGAAGATAACATATGGACCGAAGGTTGTTCCAAATCGATTTACCAAGACGGAAAAAAATAAGTGAATATTTTTTTCATTTTGCAAAAATAATTATGGTCGAATTTCTACCAACGCGCAAACGCTAGTTTATATTACTTTCAACGAAATTTATCGGTAAAATTTAAAAAGTTTCCTAATTTTTACGATAAATTATACTCTGAACGAATTCGTTAGATTGTTAAAATTTCCAAATGGTGGAGTTTACCTCATATTTTATTTAATATAACAAGTCTTTGTCACTAATACAAAGAAGAAAAGGATCTTCAAAATTTTTCTTTTATAAATTGTCGTGTGGATTATTTTCAGTGTAGTGTAGTAGAGAATTGAAATTCACACACATGTGTAAGAGAAATTTTTAATAGGTATGTGTGTTTGTATGCGTGTATGACTTGTTTGCTTGTATTTTGTATATGTCTGTTGAATTGTAGCAGGTGTTTTATCTTAGATTTATTTATGGAAATTTTTCTGTAAATATTTATTGTATTTAAACATTTTTATTAATGTACCGAACATGATGTTGTTTGCATTTTGCATAAAAGCAATATTTAATGAGACTTTTGTTAAGACTCACACATATTTTATTGTAATTTTTTATTTCTTTTTTCTTGTTTATTGCTACAAAATAACAAATTCTATGAAAGAATTTTAATATAAGAAGTAAATATTAATTTTAATAATAAATAGAAAAAGCTGCCAAGTGTTTTCTGGCGGCATATTTTTTAAGATTAAGTGTGAAAAATGTTAAGAAATCGAAAAAGGAATTAAATACTGTCGTAGTTAGATTAAAAAGTCCTTAACAAGTCTTAATAATAAAGTTGACATGTTTTTGTAATATTTCACTTTTTCTCATCATAATCTTATAAAGGATTTATTTATTACTTTTCACAGCTTCCACTGTTTAAACTAGTGAAAAATGAGGGTATACTAAGGCTGTCATGCCGTGTTAAACTTCTTAAATATTTATGACATTCCCAATAAAGTATATATATTCTAGATTCTTGAGTAATTCTAAGGCGATGTCCGTCTGTCTGTCAGTCTATTACTTACTGCCGAACGACTAAGAGCAATTCTATTGTCAAATCGTTTCTAGTTCTCCAAAGCAGTTTAGAATTGAAATCCTTTGCAATTGGATTGGCAGGAGAAGAAAAAAAAAATTATTTCTATTTTGTTTACAAAGTGATTAGCCAAGCCAAAAGGGGGAAAGTATGTTAATGTATTTAAATGATATTGTTACTCCTATATAAGCAGTTTTGATGCGTCCAACAAGGTGCCGCGCTACATCACAAAAGCGTTAATTTAATGTGTTCACGCGACAAAATATCAAAAAAAAACATAATACGGGCTTCTGCAAAATGCGGAGATTGTCTTGGAATTTGACACGAATTAGTTTTATACGACTTGAAATAATACTAAAGAGTGTCCAAAAATTGCGGTATAATTTTAATGAAAAAAAAATATATAATTTTTTTTAAATATTAAAAATAATTTTATTTAATATACATTTTCATAATAATTCGAATCTGTATTATATTTATACTTAAATAGTCTTAAGGCCTTTTTCTCATTACGCGATTATCTTTTTTTCCAACGAAAAACTGCACCTTAAAGAAATTTGGGTTTCTCAATGTCTCATTTGCTTCTATTCTGTCGCAAAGCTTACCAGCACTCATCCGCCAATTACACAGTACAACAGCCAATCTGGGGGGTGAGAAATTCCAAGTCAGGGTGATGGTACTAGGTCAGTATAGTAAAACACTCAAAGGGTTTGGCGTTCGCATGTGTCAGTTTTTTTTATGACATTTTAAATTTTTTTCTTATCTTGATGATTTTTTGTTTAACATAACTCGAGAACCACTTGTCCGATTTTGCTAAAACAAACTCAAACAAATTTATAATTACAATTTCTTTAATCCGTTCATATAACGTTTTTCTTTATAATCAACAGTTTTGCCGGTAAAAATAAATTTGTGGAGAAAAAAAAAATATTATAATTATTTCGCCCTCGAAAGTATGCTAAAAATTAGTTTAATTTATTTTCTTAAAAGTACATGAGAGCGTATACATATGTGTTTGTTTTTCTAATATTAATCATACGTTCAAAATTACGATAATTTAGGATTTTTTTTAGTTTTTTTTAAAAAAATAAAATTTTAATTTTAGAATTAAATATTAATTAAATGGAACATATACATCAAGGCCCATCTATCAGTTTTGCTCTCTTGTACAAAAACAAAAAACGATTCTTTTTAGTTGTCAAAAATTTACTACCACATACATATACAAAGCAAAAGGAAAAAACGTGTATGTGTGGCATACCATAAACGCCCAGCGGTAAAACTTAGAAGACCTTCTTACTTCAGGCCTTTTTGAAGGCCTGATTAAAAAATTTTTTGATTTAATTACTATTCTTATGTAACTGCTAAAGAATGCCTCATAGAAGGCCTCGGCTCTTTGGTATAAAAGATAAGATACACCTTCCACACTCGCTTCTATGAGAAGCGATAAAAGAAGGAGTAACATTTTTTGTTTTGTTTTTTTTGCACACGCAAAAGCAAAAGAGTTCAGATTCCTTTACAAAAACAAAGTAACATACATAATAAAATAACTTCCAAATGAAAACAATAACGTAAATCTGTTTAGTTGATGTTAAAAAGAGAAAGAGTAAAATTTTTTGTTCTGTTTTTTCGCCAAGGCAAAAGCGAAAGAATTCAGATCCCGTTATAAAAATAAAGTTACATACATATTAAAATACCAAGTGAAAACAATAATGTAAATCTTTTTAGTTGTGTTTTGTTCATTGAAGAAGAAGGTTCTGTGTAGGGATGGACACTGTAAAAAAACATCGATGTTTTTTTCGATGCGATGCAAATGAAAATGGTCAGCCAATTTCCATTAGAACCGATGCACTTTTTACAAGGATGGTTCGAAAGGCCTTTTAAGAGCCATTAATTAAAAGGCCTTTTAACATACCTTTCTTAAAAACCCTTTAAGATAACCTTTATTCTAAAGCCTTTTAACAGTCCTTCTCGGGAAAGCCTTCTAAGAGCCATATATTTGAATGCCTTTAAGAAGCTCTGGCGAAAGAAAGGAAAGCGGAAGGCCTTCTCCGCAATGACAACGCGTGTAAAAAAGATATGAGTATGGAATGGAGCAAGAAGGCCTTGTACATCCAAAAGAAGGGGTACAGAGGCCTTCTAGAAGGCCTTCGTACTCCTTCTTTTTCCCGCTGGGCGTTAACAAACGTATACATGCACATGCAAGCAACATGTAAACAACTTTTGACAACTAAAAATAACATAAACAATGATCATCAGGCTTCTTGCGCAGACCTTTTCAATGGGCCTTGATATACATCATTTCGAAAATATTATAGGGGAAGCAAAAATTTAATGCAAATAATTAATATATAAATTTTTCATTAATAAACAATTAGTTAACGGTTAATAAGATCTTTAAGCGTTTATCATATTATCGCTTTTGTTGATAGTTTCGTTTGTTTTTGTGCTTAAAAATCGCCTATTTTGGTCGAAAAGTTTTTGTGAACATTTGCGTTTATGCGATTTTATATTTTTGTTTATTGAGGGCCGTTTGCATTTTAGCTACCGATATATATCGAGCGCTTACTGCGAAAATAGTGTTAGCGACATAATTTTCAAATTTCGTTTTTTTGCATAAATGCCTTTATTGGCAACACTTGTATCGTCTCCTCAAATGTCATGCTCACATAAGGTAATATATATATGTATAAAAATATATAATATATAAAAATGATTTTTGCAAGTTGGCGTCAGCTTTTACACCCCAGCAACAACTGATGCTTCCTCGGAAGCAATAATGTAAGGAAGAATTCGGAGTGAAGCGCTTACACATCTATGAAATATAACATGATTTTTGCTTGGAGTTCCTCGCGCAGAAGCTCTGCTGTATAGATCTGAAGAACGCTTATTTCATGCTTTGAAAACTGATATGATTTACGTTGAAAAACTTGTTATTTCAGTGCACACATTTTTTTTATAAATATTAAGTTTTTTTTTAAATTCAAGGATTATAGTTCTATAATAATTATGTATGATTTTTGTAAAATTAAGTTAACATTTTTTATTTTTTATCAAAAGAATAAATGATATCACTGCTTCAAAAAAGCAGTAGAAAATGTAATCTTTTCGATTATGTTGAGAAGATATAGGACGGGGGAGCTCTTAACCATTTTGTCCTATTTCCTTTGAGATTTTACAGTGTCTGCATGCCAAATTTTAAGAAACCTGGTTGATAAGTTAAACAGATGTAGGAAGGGAGAGCTTTTACCCGTATGCCCTATTTTACGCCGTCCAGCGATATAAAATATACCTTTCATCCTATCTTCATACCTAACAAAACACGTTCAAAATTAAAACTGGTCAAGCCGTGTCAGAGGAGTTCAATTACAAACATAGTGACTCGAGAATTTTATATATGTATATAGATGAAAAACAAAGTGCATCTAAGTATATATCTGTGGTATTTTGACAAAACAACTTAAGATAGCAGAAAAATTTTCAAAAAACTCGGTGAAATAAATCATTTGTATCAAATAATAAAATAAATCAAATTAAAGAAAAATTTCATTTATAATAAAAAATTTTAAAAACGTAAACAAAAATGTTTTTTAAATGAAAATTTGTATGAAATTTGACTTAAGATGTTTTGTGCAAATGCCACAGATATGAATTTACATGTTTCGAGCATTTATTTTTTCCATCTAAATGAATCAATTTAGCTAGGAACCAACCTCCGGTCCATATGTTATCTTTCACCAAAGTCAATTTAATTTTGTAAGTTCAATATAAAAGATATTAGAAAATATCAATTAAAAAACAAAAAAGTATCAAAAGGTATCAAAATACTTAACATTTTCATCTTATAGGTTCTCATTTACTGCCCGTCTATACCAGAGATAATTATTGCGACATATATTGCAGTAAATGTCAAAATTATGTTATCTTTAATGTAGACAGCAATTTTTTGTACATTTTTATTGCCGGCAATTTATGTTGCAATAATTGTTAGTCAATTTTCATTGACAATTATTGCTTACAAAAAACGTCAAATTTGGTTGTCAAATTTTTATAATTAAATCATTTGGTTTGAACTATTTTATATAAAATCGAATTCCAATAGTTTTTCTTTTTCTTTGAAACATGAAACAAACAGAACTAGATAAGGAATTTTCATTGAACTTAATGTATAAAATTATTATTAAAGTATTTCCAACACAAATGAACAAAAAGAAGCAAAAAAAAAAAAAAAATAGAAGCAAATTGTGTGGGAAAGAAATTAAATTTGTGAAATGGAAGCAAATGGAAGCAAATTAAAATTGTAGTAAAAGAATTAAATTAAAGAATTTAAAACACACTAAAATAAAATTACAAAAAATAAGTTTATCAATATAATTGTTTTCTTATTCGATCTTTATTATTTAAATTTATATTAATTTGTTTAATTTTGAGTTTTTTTTATAAAAAAATAATAATTTACTTTAACAAAAAATACTAAAAAAAATTAATATTTTTATGTAGTAAAAAGACCAAGCTTAAACAAGTTATTATATGTATGAAAATTTAAATAATAATTTCGAATAAGAAAGAATTTATATTAATAAAAATAATTTTTCCAAGATAGCGCTAGAATTTACACTGCCCCTTCTTCCATGATTTTTTTCAAATTGTGAGTTAACATAAATACGTTTTCCCATGCCTTTAACATAAGCTGAGGAATAAGAAATATTGCTCTGTTATTCTGCAGACGTTATTGCCAACTGGCTGAGATATTTATCTTTAGTGTAGACCTGGGGTTACTCAGGACCCAGCACCTATAATATCATGTTTCTAAGTACAATGTTAAAGAAAATTAAAAAATTACCACATGCATCACGGAGAAGTTAAAGAAAGAAATTCATTTTTCCGTAGCTATTCCCCTTTTTGATACTTTTTTCTCCCATTGAGGTTCGGTTCGAAGGTGGAAAGTGTTCTCGAAATATTCGGCAAACGGTTTCTAAAAAATGTCGAATAATCGAACACATTATTTATTTTTTTTAGTTATTTGATAGAAAAAAACTTTGTATATTTGGAAAACAACAATTTTATTTATGTGTTTTGCAGATGTGTTATTACCAAATTTTAACGCTTATAACTCCGGAAATATTGAATAGATTCTAATAATATATATTGTGCTCTTCTCTAAGTAAATTCCTTTCAAATTGCGTATTTTTGTTAGTATAGTTTATCATAGCTACTAAATATAAAAAGCCCACTCCTGAACAATTTTATTGTCTGCGAAGGTTATCAAAGATTCGGCACAGCTGAATAAAGAGTTTTTATTTGTTTCCATGAAAATAAAATCCATTTGTTTTACATTATTTTATAAAGAATTGCTTGAATTTTTATTTTTTTTTGTTAACAAGCATAAATTATCAATTTTCTATTGTTACCTCTCATAATATGCTATGATTTGTTGTGTGTTGCCTATATCTAGGCTGATAATAAGCTTGTAAGTATGTATGTCTAAACAAAATGTTTGCGCTAAGGTCTCATTACTTTTGAATTTATTCCATTTATTATTCAACTTTAGATCCTAAATTACCAAAATTTACATATGGCAAATCTTATTTATGATGTCTAAATTAACAATAAAAGAAAATACTGTTTTTTAGTACACACAGAAAAAAATAACAAAAGCTATTAAGTATTAAAGGAAATTTGTTAAATTTTTGTAATATTTTTAACAATTTTCTTAATTAACATGTTTGTAAATTTTCATATTAATTATTTATTTCATTTGTAGAATATTAATAAGTATATCATAGAAAAATATAATTTTGTATCAAAAAATTCAGAAAATATAAAATAAAAGAAATCTGGATTTTCGATCTAAAATCTTTAAAAGAATAAACGGTATGATGATTATTGCTAAAATTAATCAAAATTTTCAATACTTTAAATCAGACTTAAGTTCATCAAATTTAATTTTCATTAAATTATTTTTATGAAGAAAGGAATTTTACAACATGAAAATTAATTAAAATTGTTATCGATAATCATTCATTCTTGACTGACCTGAGATTCGAACCCAGGCGGCTGGTCAGTCCAAGGATTAAAACGTTAGCATTCTACGGCTGCATATCCTAGAATTTTTGCTGCTTCCTAACTTTTTTAAAACAAAGTTAATATTTGCCAGTAATTCTTTTTTAAAAATTGTTTAATATTAATTAATTAATATTAATTTTATAATTAATTTTTTTTATTAACTGCGTAATTCCATTACAAAACGACCTAGAGTGGGACCCGACCCCTTTCGTTTTTAATGAAATTTGGTGATTTATTCGGCTCCACGAAAAGCCCCCCAATGAAATAACGCCCAAACGAGAAATAAAATATTCCACAAATTTTTTTCATACATTTTTGGGTGTTATTTCATATGAAATCACTCCGAATTTTTTGGGCCCTTTTACATTTTTTTTTGGGAATTATTTCATTCCTCATTTGGGGTTTTCAAATTATGAAATAATCTCCAATGAAATAACACCCAACAAATTTTTAAAATTTGGGGCTTGTTTCATTGCGTGTATATTTTGGGTGTAATTTCATTTTTTATTCGGGGGTTATTTCATTTTTAAAGCTGTTGGTTTTTGGGGGTTATCCTTGGTGAAGCTGACTCTTTTATAAATTTTGGGCATAATTTCATTTATGTTGCTGATGGGGTTTATTTCATGGGGGGTTATTTTATATTCATCATTGGGTGTTATTTCATATGAAATAACTCCCAAATATTGGGGGTTGTTTCGTTTTCGCTTTGGGGTTTATTTTATTTATTTTTCGATGTTATTTCATTTAATGTTTTTGGGTGTTATTTCCTATTTTTTGGGATTTATTTCATTGGGGGTTATTTCCTGGGCGTTATTTCATTGGGGGGCTTTTCGTGAAGCCATTTATTCCATAAGAATATGGACAAAAAAATATTAAATTTTTTTTTTTTCAAAAGTTGTGTCATATTCAATATACTTATTATAATTTCGCCGAATTAGCGGAATGTGTCGAGCTTATTTCATCAATATTTTGAAAACTACTTTACGTACATTTTATGTTTTTTAACTGAATATATTTGCTCTAATCACTTAGAAAAAATAACGATACATTCTCTTCAAATGGGGAAAGTATAAAAGATATAAAGATGTATTTAAATGATTTTGTTATTCGTACATAATTCCCAATTTTTATTATTTGATAAAAACACTGAAATTTATTGTTGGGATAAGCTATTCCTATGCGCATTTCACTGGTTGCTTAGGCCAGATCATCAGGAAACTTCATCCATAAAGATTTTAGAAAAACTAAAGATATTAAACCAAATAAAACTGTTAAGCGTATAAGAATTACCGCAACAGTTCTATTTGTAACAGTATCAAAGTTTAAACAAAATCATCAACAATTAACAATCTTTAAATATGTTCGTCGAGGCTGATCTAACAAGACATCAAGTCGAGATCATCCGAAACATAAATATGCTACAAGCGATACAAAAATGTTATCCATCAAAGGAATGCTTACGGGTTACAGGTACCTGTGTGGAAAGTAGCTTACAGAGCTTTATTGACAACACCCTTACAAGGCTATCAATTTTCTTGGAAGAAGTGCTTTCGACACTTAACGAAGAAGAAATCAATTCTTTGTGAATGGGGTTGTGATCGTTCCCACTAATCTCAATACAAAGAAAAATGCGATAGTGAAGGTTAATCAGATGCAGATTTATTTTTGAGCTCGTTTGTGCCCCTTCGAATAGTATGTTGAAAGGATAACAAAAATGCTGTCTCTCAGAATCTTTTTGCCCACAATTTTGCCGGCCAATAAGATTTCAGTTTGTAAAAGAGCCAGCTGACGAGACAAAAGAAGAAATAAGCTGCGTCGACAAATCTGTGAAAGCCCTAAAACCCACAGAAATAAATTTGAACCAAATAAAATTCTCTTTTGAACATTCTTTTGTGTTGACTATGATAGGCGGAAAAGTATTTAATGCTGCTACCGGAACGAAGGCTACTAGTCAGTGCTGTGTTTGTGGTGCAACACAGTAAGACTTCAACAACGTTATAGATAAAGAGGAAACGATAAATTTAACTGGTGTTATTCTTGGGCTTTCTGTATTGCATGTCAGGATTAGATTATTTGAAAGTGTTTTACATTTGGCATATAAATTACAATTAAGAAAATATAGAAAGGCGAAGACTGATGAGGAAAAACAACTAGATGAAAAAGCAAAGAAGCAAATTTAAGAATGATTTCGAATTGAAACTGGATTTTGGAAATATCAATGATGGTAACACTAGTAGAAGGTTTTCGAAAATCCCCGTTTGACGGCAGATATAACCGGGATAAACTTTTAACTTATTTATAGATTAAAAGTCATACTGTGGCCGTATTCTGTAATTCGCTAAAGCTAAATCTCTATCGTTAAAAATCTAAAAAGTTGACTTAGCGATTTTTAGCTACAAATGCAATACTGTAACGTGCATTTCTAAATTTGGCATTGCCATAAAAATTTAATTCGCCGCAATTTTAGGTTTTTATTTCATCGCTAAAATTTTTCAATTTTGTATTCTCTAAGGCATTTTAGCGATCGAGATTTAGCTTAAGCTAAGCGAATTACAGAATACGGCTGCCTGAGACAATTTCGAGTGGACCTAAAATAGATTCACAGAAATACCACTGTTATGCCAAGGACACACCAAAATTACACTCACAATATTCTGTACGTTAAATTAATTGAATTTGTAATAAAAAATAAATGAGAACTCAGTTAGAAACCGGTCTACTTATTTTTCATTTATTTTTAACGAAAAGTTCTTTTAATTTTTACTGGAAAAAATTCAACCACATGTTTCGTAAAAACAAATGAATTTTCAGTTATTTTATATAAATTAACTATCAAAAAATTAACTACATATTCCGTAAAAAACAAAGGAATATTCAGTTATAATTTTAAATTCAGTAATTTTTGTTTACTCCACAAAAGAGCCGAATTTCTAAAAAACAAGAGACAGACACCTTGCTTGTTTTTTAAATGAGAGAGAGAACATTATTATTTACTCGCCCCGTTACACACGTTTGTTGTACTGACCCCGTTGTTTACAAAAGAACTCTCAATTGAAAGACACCAGCAGCATGACCGATATGGTTTCGCAATTATTTTACTTTAAAAATTTGATATACTTAACTAAATTATATTAAGAAATAGAAAGTGGGAATTTGTTACACAAAACAAGCACATCGTTTTTTATGGATAACTAAAAATTTATTTTTGGTAGTTAAATTATATAAAATAACTGAATATTCATTTGTTTTCACGGAATTTGTAGTTAATTTGTTGACATTTAATTTAAATAAAATAACTGAATATTCCGTTGTTTTTTACTGATTATTTAGTTAAATTTTTGATAATTAATTTATATGTTTTTACGGAATTTGCGGTTAAATTTTTGACAGTAAAAAGTAAATTCTTCTTTATGTTAAATTAAATGAAAATGTAATTTAAAATAAGGAAAAGTTCATTTAATTTTTACTGTCAAAAATTCAACCGTGAATCAACGGACACCATTAATTGCAACTGAAAATCCGTATTATAATGCACTTAGTTTTTTTTAATAACTGTTAGAATTAGTTAAAAATAAATTTGCTTGGAATTTTAGATGTTTATTTATTTAAAAATGACTGAATGGAATACTTAAATAAACAACAGTCCGTTACTGCAATAATATTGTGAGTGCACTTTTGTGCTTGTGTGTCCTTTTTGTAGTATGTAGAGAAATTTTATGTAGTTTTCTGCAATCAACGGCTATAGAGTACAAAGAGTGCCAGGTCATTTAAGGGCCTCGGAAAGTACATTGTATGTTATTTACTGTAGGCTTTTATCTGCATGTATATCAAATTTATCGAAAAGAGAAAAAGTACGAATTTTCTCCGATTTTTAGCCTTTGAAACGTACCAGTTTTACTTTTATGAAGTACCGTATAATTTAGACCTAAGATTCGCAATTTAGTGCGAATGCTGATTTTATTATTTTGCCATTTTAGCCCTTGCCATATACCTCTTGCCTTATTGATCCTTTTATAAACATCTAAATCCGAACGTCCATCAACATTCTGTTATCAGTTGTTAGGAAAATTATCAAAGTGCAGCGCTCCGATTCTTAAGATACATTGACATACACAGTACAACATTTTTCAGTTAATTGATTGCCAACTCAATTCTGTGAACTGTATGTGAAATTAGACCCAAAAAGAAGAATTTCTGCATCATTCGTTTTGTCTTCTTACCTGCGATTTGAAGTTAGTATCGATTTGAAGTTAGTACTATCGTATAGGGGAATTTATCACGTTTTAGGCCTTGTTGTTTGACATAGCTCGACAAATTCATACCTTTACTCAATTGCGAATAAAAGCGAAACGCGTGCATCGATTTTTATGATCTTTGTCTCATTTTGCTCATAGGTTATGTGACTTTGCGAAAAAATAACTAGACTTGAAACGTTTTTCCATTTTGGATTTTTTATGTATTTTTTAAAAAAAAAATTTTAATTTTTAGGCAAAAAATAATTTTTTCCCTTCATACATTCATTTTTAACTTCGAAAGTGTTACTTGTATAGGAAAACAATATATGAACAGATTAAGGGAATTGTAATTCTTAATTTTTTAAAATTTATTTCAACTAAATTGGGCTAGTGGTTGTCGAGCTATGTCAAACAACAGGGCCTAAAACGTGATAAATTCCCCTATACGATAGTACTAACTTCAAATCGATACTAACTTCAAATCGCAGGTAAGAAGACAAAACGAATGATGCAGAAATTCTTCTTTTTGGGTCTAATTTCACATACAGTTCACAGAATTGAGTTGGCAAATCATGTGTTGTACTGTGATATTATCGTCGCTCGCAAGTTATTGTGTTCTATACTGCAAAATATAAAAAATTGAGATAAGATTGATTTTTAGGTAAACTTTTAGAGATCTGTCGATCTGTGCCATCAGTTTGCCCGTATAATTTATAGCTTTCGAAAGATGAGACATTGACTTTGTTCTATACAACTCTTCAGTGACAAGCTTCGTGTTCTATATGCAAAAACTCGTGCATTAGAACAAAAACGGAGCCAAAATACTAAATAAAAAAATATTTTTTTATTTTGTTCTATATGAAAGTGGAACTAAAGTTTATAGTACTTTGGAACACTTTGCATTGTCTGTTTTTGTTTTATTTTCTTTTTGTTACTTCACATTGCAGTTGGCAAATGAAATGAATCAAAAAAAAACAGTATGCAAAAGCCGTTAATTTTTAATTAGGTCCGCGCATTGTCTAATCGATGATATCAATAAAATGTTATTGTTACTTGTTTTGTTGCAAAATAGGATAGTTGTAAATAAACATTCGCTTAAGGCTAGTTTACACTTTGTATTAAGACATGTCAGAAACTCAAGTAATATGTAAAAGTCTGATAGTGTGAATGCATGTGTGATAAAAGTGACAAGTATTATGAAAAAATATTTGACTTTGTGTGATGTTGTGAACACAAACTGTTATGTTAAATTAGATTTTTTGACAGTCGAAACAAAATTCATAAGATTTCTATCTCACAAAGTATTATGGAACACGTACGACATTGGAGATATTGTAAACTAGCCTTTGGATGGTCAGTTGGCTTCAACCCCTGAACCAATTGGACTTTCTATGGCGTCATAGCAAGGTCTTTATGAAAATTCGTTTCAATGATGTCTCCGAAATATTCAATTGTTGAGAACGACGGTGAATTGATGTTGATGGCACTTCACGCACACTTTCTGCCACAGCAGCAATATTCTCTGGTGTAGGCACTGTTTTTGGCTTTTCACGCTTTGGTTTATCGATGAGGATGCCAGTTTCTTTCACTTTTTTCACAAGATAACGAACATACGGAGCTTCTCTTCTTCCAAAATCCGTACGCAATTTTCGCACACATTCTGCAACATTACCATGATTTTCAAAGTAATGTCGCAATATTTCCCAGCGTTGGTATACACAACCATATTCGTTCAGCGGAAGGATAAAACTAATTATCTCAAATCAGACATGAGCTAAGTGTTACCTTTTACGAAACAAGCACTAGTTGAAAAAAAAACATTAGATGGCGGACGAGTTATTAAATAGATATCATCGAAAAAAATTAATGATGTGAGAAGTTTTTATAACTTTTTATCGCTAGATGCTGTGGCATACTACAAAAATTTGTTTAATACAATTTTTTTCTTATTTTATAGACGAATCATCCCTTGTTTTAAGAAATTAGCAAGTAGTGCCTAAGTGGATTTATAAAAACATAACTATAAGATTTAGTTTAAAATGAAGTCAATATTAGGATAAATAAAGTTTTTGTTTTACACAATAATTTTTTACATTTACATGCTTTAAAAAATAAGAGTTTCGTAAATAAGTGCATATAGAACAAAGCTGTTTTTTTAAACGCTAAATACTCTTAGAAGCTTCCCCAAGAACTGAAAATTTTTTTACCAAAAAAAAACCAGAAACTCTAGAAGTTTCCTTGGTAAGGAGGTTGGGACAACTTTTTCGGTTCAGTTTTTTGTAACTAACAACTAAACTTTAACAGCGGTTTACCAAAAAAACATTTTTGGTATATTGAACACAATAACTTGCGAACGACGATATGTGCAGGGTTTTTTCCCGGTCCTAATTTTAAGTCTCTTACATTTCACAGAGTCTATGAGCTACCAATCAGATATCATCAGGGTATGCCAAATAATTTAGGTATTAACAGTTTTTACAGAATTTCCTGGCTTCTGTTTTCTATAGAGCTCAGAACATTTTCCGTGGTAATGGAACAAGAGAGGTGCTCTCTACAAGGGAATGGTAAATCTATTTAGATTCCAATCATAAATCGATTATGTGTTAACAAAAATCGACTTTTCGCAATCAAATTTACGTATGTGATTTTATACTGAAATCGAACTTTAACCAGAACTACTGGTTAAAGATTGATGTTTGACTGTTGGCTAACGGGAACCGCAGTGGTGCAGTGGGTAGAACACAAAGATCTTCTGACGATAGAAATTGGTGTTTCTTGAAACATGTAAAGATCAACCCGGGTTCAAATCCCAGCTCAGCCAAGAAAAATTATCAATAAAATTTTAATAAAAAATTCCAAGTTGTAAAATTCCTTCCCTCAGTGAAAATAATTTAATGAAAATTAAATTTGATGAACTCAAGTCTAATTAAAGAATATCAAAAATTAAAAATAAACAGTTCAGCTAAAAATCAAAATCGATTTTTTTTTTATTTTCACCAAATTTTTGCAATTCTTAATTTTAATCTCTATTAAAATGAATAAATATGTGCCTGCACAATACAACTTACAATTTTGTTTGTGTAGGTATATTTTTTGCCAACTTTGAAGTAAAAAAATCAGTTGTAATTTTACGTATTAACCTATCAGTACCCTTGGTATACTTTTAAATTTAATATATGTAGGTCATCTGGTCCTCCTGTCTTTAGAAATCGAAGTCATCCATGGACAGTGAACAAAACAGTCCCAAACGTATTGTACCGAACCAAACACTGAAAGTGAGCTTTGTAAAATTCAACATAATATTAAAGAAACACAACAGGTGAATTAAGCCATGGGTCCAGTGTGTGCGCTATATCTAAATGTAGTTATTAGCAGAGTAGAAACACACAAAGTAATTCATCCCCACAAATAAATACAAAATTGGTAGGTCATACGTTTGTTTTTTAAAGCAAAAATAATAGAAATTTTGCAGAGAAACAGTCGTCACCTAAAAAGAATAATTGTAATAATTCTTTAAAACCCTACCCATAGATTGACTAATTTGCAAAATTTTGGAATGGTTTTAATTTATTATAAAAAATGTGTGGCTAAAATTCAGAATTTTTTTTTGTAATTTTTATCAAAAACACAATTTTAATTATGTAATTTAGCGTACGGCTTACACACCCAGGAACGATATGTATTTTTTAGTGTTTGTTTAGACGACAAACACAACCCTTAATACCGTTCGTTACATCTTTCAAGAATGATACGAACCTTAATAGTCTTATGTTCTTCGTTAAAAACCGAACAATTGTAGTACTGTAGATAAACATTAGATTTTAACGTTCTATAACGTTTTTTTTTTCACTGATAAATTAATTAACAAACTAACAATTTAAGCAACGACCGCATCACGAACAGCTTGTATGTGTATTGTGTATATGTTCTGTTTGTGTAAATTTTTTTTATGGCTCTTCTGTTTTGTTGTTTTTGTTTGTGTATTTTGTTTTTGTAAAAAATATTTGGTATTTTTCCAGCCAGAACAGAAACTAACCAACATTAATGAGCTCTTCCGAACACATTAAAGTTTGTGGTTAAAAAAAAAACCGAACGAAATTAAATGTTGTCATCTTTTTGTTGAGTTGAATAAGAACAGTATTATTTTATGTGTTCAAAAGATGACATACAGGGAAACGTTTTTATTTTAAATGATTTACTACACAAACACTATAAGCATTTGTGTTTTCCACAATTCTATCGAACTGAACGCTAAGGAGCGATATTTATTGTTTATTTTCGAACACTGATGTGAAATGTCATAAATATCGCACTGGCTCCTTTTAAGGAAGTCAATTTACACATTTTCACTTTTTGCAGGAAAACGATAAACAGTGGTCATATTTACCCACTGAAAATCTTACTGCTTGTTTGTAGAGCGCGAGTGCAAAAGTGACTCGTTTAACTAACATTTAAAACAAAAACAAAAATTGAAAATTTGTTGTTGTTTTGAATGTTATTTAAACGAGTCACTTTTGCGCTCGTGTTCTACAAACAGGCAGTTAGTTAAATTTCTCTAGTATTATGCCGAAAAAAAAATCCAGTGGTATCCCGCTTTTTCATATAAGGATAAGTTCGCAAATTTATGTTAAACGATTTTAAAATCGATTTGTAAGTGCGATTAATCGATTTCAAAAATCGATAAAAAAAAGTCCACCGAAAAATCGAAAATCGATTTTGGAATCAATCAACCATTCCCTACTCTCTAATTATAACCACAGTTTTTCTAACGTTTAGTCTCAGTCCTCTTTTGGAAATTTTCACCACAATAAATGTCAAGGTTGTGTTGTAGATTTTTAGCCGAGTCTGCCAGAAGGACAATGTCATCTGCATATCCCAGTATTAACAGTATTGTGGCTTTAATTTTTCAGTCTTTGGGTATTCTGGCTTAGTTTCAGGGCCTAGTTATGACTTAAAAAAATATATTTTGACCTGCATTGCCCATGTGTTTTAAAAATTCTAGACTGATTACGTTATGACCCGCAGCATTTTAAAGTTTCAGTTTTTAGAGTGCATATTGTAGTTCATTCATAGTTATCCGGTTGCTAGATAAAACAAGGTTATGCTTTCATTGGGTTGTTAGAGCTTTCGTTATCTTCTGGAAGATGAAATGGAATTATTATTATTCTAAGAACTTTTCTTTCCATCTTGCCATGATTTGATTCTCACCTCTACAAATATTTCCGTTTTTATCTTCTGTATACTTTACTTGGAAATTTTTCTCAAGTCTCAGGTTGTTAAGGGTCATGTAAAATATTTTTTGGGTTCTTAGTTTGGCTGTTCTCGAGAATGTGTCTAGTATCTTCCCAAGTCTTTTTCATTGCTTGCCGCACATGTTCTTTTCACTTAATGTGCTTGACAATTAACCAACTCTTCAATGCTTATAAAAACAATACCTTAAACTATGCTTTACTTATTGTTTATATCTATAAACCTTGGCATTATGTAATTCGTTCTTTTACTCTGATATTTATTTAAGCATTTATTTTATTTAATTGTTTTTTTTTGTTTTTCTTAGAATTTTGTTAATCTTTTTGTTTATTGATTCCTTTTATTGCCGATTTTTGATTTTGAATTTAAACTTTTGTTTTCGTTTTGCCACTGAGATTTTAAAGGATTTTCTTTTCAACGCTTTTGCTTTTAGATTCTATTAAAGTTCTTAACAGAAATATTTTAGTGCTGTTAGCATTTCGTTTGCAATTTAAGTCATTAATAACTATAATGTCGATTGGGGAATGAAATGACTTTTAGGTAATTGATTTACACGAAATTAGTACTGCAGCAATATTTCCATTTTATTTGTTTGTTTTGTTTTAAAGGTTTTGACTTAACTTTAAACCTTAGATTTGTAAATTTGAAAAATTTAATTCTACATTGTTTAAATTAAATAAGGAAGAGCCACTTACAGAAATGCGACAGCGTGATTTTAGAACTTATTTTTTTAATTTTAAACTATTATTTTTTTCTTCTAGTTTTAAATAATTTTACTATAAATTTAAATTTTTTTTTAGCTTAATTCCTAAATAATTAAAAAATATCCCTAAATTATGCTTTAATTTCAGTAAAAAAATTCAGTCCTAAAGCAGACTACATTTTTGTTATATAAAATTATAAATTTCAAGTGTTTTGCAGTTCAACCATTGAAAAAATACATATGTACATAATTTTCCCTTTTTGAATACATTGGGCGCTGCGCTGCTAAATAATTTTGTTAAATTCTCCCTAGAGCATGCCACTTTTTACATGAATTTATTTAATTTTGATTCAGATTTTTTTGTCTCCGCTATTTAAAAAATTATTATGTACTTGTATTGCTCCTTTTTTTTTTAATAATATTCGCCAGATGATGATAAATTGAATTATTACTGTGATCTGTGAAAAATATTACAGGCTGGTTAAGGGCGTTATTGGGCAATGGCAGTGTGTGTGTTCACATACACATGCTTACAATTGCAAGCAAATATTTATATAGCATAGTTAAAGGCAAAATGTGTATGAGTGTGTAAGTGCATATAATTCATATTAAACGACAATGAAAAATGTTATTTCAACAAGTATGTTGTATTTATTTATGTGACTGTGAGTTATGATGTGCTTTTTGGTGTTTTACATTCAAAAATTTTTTGTTTTACTTCAGGGCATTTACTTTATGACGACATTGGTGGCCTAGTTAAGATTATTTACCTATTTATATGTTTATATTTTATTTATAAATTTAATAAATTCTGTGTATTTAATTTGTAAATAACAAGATTTAAAATATTTTTGTAAAAACTCTATTTAAAGGAATATGTGATATATAAAATTTAAAGCATATTTCAAGGAGTCTAAGTTATTAGTTAGTTAGTTAACTTTATTGAGACTTCTTTTTTTGCATATTACAAGATTTAGGAACATTAAAAATTATAAGAAAAACTTTAATTTCGTAAGCATTAATTTGGTTATGCGACTAACTTATCAAAATTCAAGAAAACTTAATTATATATAAAATTTATTATTAATTATTAATTTTGAATAAAACAATGCTTGCTCCCGACATTTAGCAATACTAGTAGAGTTGTATCTACATTTTATAAACTTAATACTAAAAAATCTTAAAAGCTAAATCTTAAAATTATTAAGACAAACATAAAAAAAATAATAAAATGAAAAACAAAAAGAAAGTTAATTTAAAATAATAATTTTTACCCCCTATGTATTCCGGGAGTAGTATGTGAGTAGAAGTTTACACCAGGAAAATGACGCAGTGTTTCATGTAAAATTCCAACCGTGGAAAGGTAGTTAGTGTTTGACCAACTTAATCATTGCTCGTTTGACAGAATATCTTGCATTACATTGCCGTCAAAATATGAAAGTCTGTCAACTCAAGAGCATAAAAAGAAAGCGGACATATTTTGGCCTCCTCATAAATAAATTTATTTGAAAACCTTTTATTATAAGTCTTAAAATTCTTCTCTATGCACTTTCGTACAGTATGTCGTTCAAAAATGTCCATCTTTCTCATTAACGTTTTTGAAATGCTGAACCATACTGGAACCGCATAAAGAAGAATTGGTCTTATACTCACTTTATATAACAGTAATTTAGTGTTAACCGGCAAGGATTTACTATTAAATAGTTTTGAAAAGGCACCTTTAACACGATTCGCCTTCTCCAAATTTTTAACAACATGTTTATTGAACTTTAATAGTTTGTTAAAGTTAACTCCAAGATATTTTACGTTATCCTTAAAAGTGATTTCCGAACCATTTAATATTAATTTCAAATTCTTGCTCTCCGGAACAACAGTATATTTACATTTGCCAGAAGCATTTCTTAAACATATTGCACTGCTTTTAGAGGCAATAATTTTTATTCCCCAATGAGAATAAAATTTATCAACATATTTTAGGTGCGATGAAACTCGCTGGAGCGCAATTTGAGGTGACTCGATATGAGCATAAAGTAGAGAATCGTCGGCATAAAGTATTCCTTTGGAATCATTATATTCATGGAGAAAGTCATGTATAAAAATATTACATAAATGAGGCGCCAATACAGATCCCTGCGGAACGCCACAAGAAACACCACCCTGAGATGATAACACACCATCAATCTGAACGCAAAATCTCCTGTCCTCGAAAAAACTTTGAAAAAGTTTTATAACAGATGGTTCAAAACCTATCTCTATCATTTTGAATAATATGCCATCGTGGTAGGCCTTATCAAAAGCCTTCTCGATGTCAAGAGAAACTGCGACAGTGCATTGACCTTTTCTTAAATTCTGTACTACTTCCGAGTGGAAATTTCAAAAGAGCATGAATAGTGGAATTACCCTTCTTAAAACCGAATTGATTTTGAGGAATGTACGCTTCATTTAAAGATATATCCATTTTCTCTCTGATTATTCTCTCAAATAACTTCCCTAGATTAGAAAGTAACGAAATTGGTCTCAAGCTGTTAATATCGCTATTACCCTTCTCTTCCGGAATAGGAACAATTTTTGAAATTTTCCATACACGACGAAAATAGCAATTATTTAAACAATTATTAAACAATATTGTGAGATACTCAAAAGCCTTAACTGGAAATTTTTTAATTATATAATTTGATATATCATCCAAACCACACGATTTCTTATTATTTATTAATTTAGAAATCTTCAAAAGAGATTTTAAATTCGTAAATTTTGGGTTACCTAGATTATTCAATGATGTTATTTCATCATTGAATGTTATACAACTAGAAACTTGAGAAATAGTGTCCGTGATTGCTTCAGTTATTTCCGAAACATTTCTGTTTGGAGGTGAACCTTCATAAACCGATGTAAAATGTTTCTTTAAAGCTTCTAATTTTTGATCAAACTGAGTAATTTTGACACCATTGACTGAGACATCCTTAATGTGAGAACGATTTTTATTTCCTATCATTTTAAAAATTTGTTTATAAGCCCATGGACCAGGCCTTATTTCCCTTAATCTTTCATTAAAAATTTGTTTCGAAACAAGCAAATATTCAGGGTGTCTCCTGTTAAATGTTCCTGTAAATATTCTCTTTAAGTCCCTTTGCCAGTTATACTTAATCCTTAGGAACTTTTTTACTTTCTCCGAAATAATATATTTCCGATTTTTGTTTTCAATTTTTCTTGAATGAATATCTGTTATAAAACTAACAGATGTATTAAATTCTTCCATAAAGTCCATCGTTAGTTAAATTTTTATTGTTGGGGGGAAAGTGATTCAACAGGCTATTACCAGTATCTATTTTAAACGCATTCCAATTTGTTTCTTTAAATGACACAAAACGATTTGGAGTTTCAAAAATAAGGTGGAAATCTGAAAGGTATATTTGAAGTCCCAAAACTATATGATCCAAAAAAGTTGGAAGTGTAGATGTTTTAAAATTTTGGTGGAAGCTATCAATAATGTTTGTGCTTACTATGAAGTGGTCCAAATGAGAGGATCCACCAGGGTAGGTGGGGTATGAATCACAAATTCTCGTCACCGAAATAGATTCGTCTTGCAGCCAAGTCAATAGCACTTTACCGTTGAAATTGTTGTTGGCATCACCCCAGGAAATGTGCTTTGCGTTCAAATCACCACCTAGTATCAAACCATCATAAGTGTTTGAAATATTTAAAATTGAAGAAAGATCTCCATAAACAGTTTGACGATTACAGTTGCATTGAAAATAAATGGACCCACAGAGAATTTTCTTAATACTACCATTTATAGCTACGTTTACTACGACAAACAAATTTGGAAACCGAAGATTAGGAATACAGATCCTTGTAAAAGATATCGAATTTTTTAAAGCTATACCAACACCTAATGAACCATCGTCCCTCAAAACAATATAATTATCTAAATAAACATTTGTGTGCGCCGTCAAATGCATTTCTTGCAAAAAAGCTATTTCAATATTAAATTGATTCAGTAGCCTGTTTAGCTCAGTTTTCCTTCCCATATGAATAAGTGATCCAACATTAAATGTAACTAAATTTAGAGAATTACGGTCCATATACATTGTGAATATCTTTAATTAAACTCAAGCACTCTTTCCTTGCCTGATCTCTTGACATTGCCTTAAAATTTTGCATAAAATTATTTACTTTCTCCTCTAAAGTTAGAGGCTCTGGAGCACATAACATTTTCGCTAGCTTAATAAATTCCTGAAATTCTGGTTTGCTTTGTGTTGGAACCTTATTCAAAACCTTGAACAAATTCGCAAATGGTCTGTCCGTATTTAATGCCCTAGCAACATTGTCAGCAGCGGACATTTTCCTATTTGTTGCCTCCTGATATGACTTATTTTTAAATAAAATGTATTTCTTGTAAGCGGGACAGCCCCTGTAATTTGACGTATGACCATTCTCGTTACAGTTTACACAAAATGGTGCTAGATTACTTTCGGGAGTGAAAGTACATTCACCAGGGTCGTGCTTTTCGCAGCATTTTACACAAGAAAATGGTCGACTACAATTCTTTGAGTAATGCCCCCAACGTTGGCACCTCCAACATTGGGGTATTTTTGTACTAGCTTTAGGTCTTTCCCATGTAACCACCTGATTCAAAATATGCTTCAAACCGAGCAACTCATTAACTTTATGATTAGGTTTAAGGACCATCAAAAACAATCCTGTGTCGGTATAGTTCTTTCTAGAATATTCAGTTGAAAATTTTGAAACAGAATCAATCGTATTCGGAATAATTCTATCAATTGCCGACTTAATATCGTTAATATCCGATTTATAATATAGGCCTCTACAAACTACGCTCTGACGTTAATATTCTGTCTAAGTTATTAATGTATTTGTAATTCAAAATAATAAAAGCAATTTTTATAATCACAAGCATATCTTTTAACAAAATTTAAAAAAAAACAATTTTTTATGACGTATAACGTTTGTCGGTTATATAAGTTTCAAATTCAATTGAGCATTAAATTGCTGGTGCTTATTCAACAACTATTGAAATGCAAAGAATTTAAGCTCGTTAGAAAAGGATTAATATTAGTTGTATAAAGGAAAGTAAATAGTACTTGCAAACTGCAAGTAAAAGTAGTTGTATAAAGGAAAGTAAATAGTACTCGCAAACTGCAAGTAAAATTATAAAAAATGAAGGGAAAAATATAAAAGATAGCAGTTTGCCTTAAAAAAATTATAAAAAAACGAAGGTCTGTTCTTTTACTTTACTAGCAGAAACTTGCAACGAGAAAGTTAAACTAAAATTTATAACAAATTGTATAAAATAACTCAAAAAAATTAGTTGAATATATTTTGAATATAATAGATTTTTAATTTTTGCATTTATGTAAGTCAGTATTATTTTATAATAATATAATATAAAAAGCCTAAATTCTTAACTTAACTTTAGATAACTCCATTATTTTGTCTACGTGCTTAAATAAATATAAACACATTCAATAATTAAACAAATAATTTAATATTTTTTGTAAACTTTCTCTTCATAACGGGAAATTGCAATATTTTGTTACTTATGAATGAATCTCACAGCCAGGGCTGTCAGATATGGCGATTTCTCGCCGAACGTGGCGATTTTGAAACGTGTTTGGCGGTGGGATTTTCCATTTGGCGACTGGCAATTTTTTTTGCGATTTCTTGGCTATTTTTACCATTTCGAGCCTTAACCGTGAAAAAAACGTTAGCGACATAATTTAAAATTTTCGTTTTTTTTTTAATAAATTACTTTATTGGCAACACGTGCATCATCTCTAAAAATGTCGTGGTTACATAAGGTACCGTTACGATTTTATAGCAAGAACAATTTTATCGTCAGCGATAAATTTCATACAAAATTTATAAAAAATAAGGGGAAAAAACTCTCTCCTGTAAAATTTGATTTTTGGCGCTTACGTTATTTTGCGGTTAGGACTCGATGTATATTATTTCAGCGATTTTTTCACAGTTTTCCATTTTTTTTTTATCATTAAAAAAAAATCTGACAACTTTATTTCACATGATTTTTGTTTTGTTATCATTTCAAGTGCATTTTCTATTCAGTTACTATTTAATTCTAATAGTATGTATGCAGGTCAAACCACCAGTTATGAAATCGACGAGGCTGAAGTGTACAATCTTATAGACTTGTGTACTTAATTCTAGTTTTTTTTTAACTGAGTATATGATTTCCATTTTATGTTATTTAAAAAAAAATATCAACAAAATTTACTTTCGGCAACTTTTTTATTTTTTTTTTTAGTTTTTGCCGATTTTTGACTGAAATATTATACTAGCTTTTTTTACAACGCTGTTCACAGCAGGCATTGTGTTGAAATCTTCAAGTTCTATATTCATGTCTTTCACTCCTATTTTTGTATATTGTTTACTCTCTCCTTAAATCTTTGAATGCTTAATTTTTGAATAAATATTGTGCGTTATGAGTAAAAGCAGTGAGTTGGTCAAATCAGATCTCTAGTAAACACTTCAGTGGGGAACAGAAAAGTCGCTGTAGTATAACGTTACGAATAGCGCTAAGAGCTGTCAAAATTAAAAAACGACAATTTCAAAGTATTGTCAACAGAATACGTAGTTAAAGCACAAAATTCAAAATTTCAAACATTGTTGCGCTACAGATCATTTTCCAGCTTCTGCTACTCTGCCACTACATTATTCTGTTCCAGGCCGTACTACAAACAGGAAGTCCTCGTCAACATGTTTAAACATTTACAGCTTTGATAATAAACTGGAATAAAATTTGGGAATTAAGCACGCTAAACAAAATCTCTTAAAGCTGCAAACACTCTTTTGAATTCTCTTTTTAAACTGCAGTCATGTCCATTGAATAAAACATTTGTTTTGCAGCACTTGCATAAGTATTTTGTATACCGTCTCTCTCCCTTCTTCCTCCTCTTATGAATATTTAAACACTTTAATTTTAATAAAATGATTTCTCTATTACACTCAATTCACAAGAGGGCTTTTACGACGTCGTTTTATCTTAATTCCCTTTTAAAGCAATTTCTAAAATCTCTCTGCGTTCATTCGATGATTTTTGGTTACATGTCTTTTTTTATTTACAGTATGACCTTGATTATGCGTCATTTGATTAACCGGCAGCATCAATTAACTGGAATATACAAATTTTTTTGCATTGATTTAAATTACCTCTATTATCTGGCATTAACTCTGTTATCCGAAATTATAAACATATCGCACTCGTTCAACAATACTTTATTAACTCAAAATTTTTATTTTTTCACTTTTTGGAAAAAATGGATACGTAATATTCATATCTACCCACTGTAAAAATATTGTGCAATTTTGTCCACTTTTTTGTAATGAAACGACTGCTTTAAAAATTCTTTTTCATATGCCTGTAATGTTAAATTGAAAATTGTTTTGCTTCTACTGAAAATTTTTAAATTTTGAGTTAATACAGTATTGTTGAACGGTTGCGATATGTATATCGTTTACTAAGCTACCTAAACAAGAGCGGCAAGCGTCTGTTTTATGTCAAAAATTTTCATTTTCACACAGTTTATGCGAAACAAACCTTTAAAACGCGAATTTAACACCACCCGGCGGGAAAATCGTATTTGATAGATCGCTCGGTCGTTTTATTTTATTGAAAATGTATTCGCAATAGAATTTTCATGTTTAAAAAAACGCTTGCCGCTCTTGTTTAGGTAGCTCAGTTACTTTTGAACAATCACAACAAACTTAACTAAACGAAGAAAGAGAATTTCCCAACGTACTGGAAGCATGTTCTGCCAGAATTACTTTTTTCCTCATATTTACATAATAATACATAATCCAAAATACAAATTGGCTGTTACACAAAAAAAATTAGAATTGACAAAAATAAAAAAAAATAAATTATTTAATCCAAGGCCCATCTATCAGGTCTGCTTACTTGTACAAAAACAAAAAACAATTCTTTTTAGTTGTCGAAAATTAACTACCACATATACAAAGCAAAAGGAAAAAACGTGTATGTGTGGCATACCATAAACGTATACATGCACATGTAAACAACTTTTGAAAACTAAAAAGAACATAAACAATGATCATAAGGCTTCTTGCGCAGACCTTTTCAATGGGCCTTGATTTAATCAATGAAAGTTTGATTAAAAATAAAAATTCCAAACAAGGAAAATTAAAACAAGTTCTTCTCCACACTATCAAAAACAAACTTACAAAAATTGCTTGTACACGAAACAAAGTACACTTTTCCATTCGTCTTTCCCCTTTTCTCGTTAAACTCAAAAGTTTCGCAGCACATGTTTCATAATACGGACGAGGACTAAGTGAAAATAACCAAAGGGCTAAAAAATCAGAGGAAGATAAACTCTTTTCTGGTTTAAAATGAAAACCAACAAATCTAGAAATCACTAATCATATAAACCATCTTTAAACGCATAAAATTGGGCATTTAAACTACCAATGCAGACATATGAATTTGATAAGATTTATCGTAGTGCAGCACGATGTTATTTTTTTAACAACATATAATACATGGGACTCTGATTTATAGTTGTTGAGTTAAAACAACATATAAATTCAAGTTTAGTTCAACTAAACCAGCGTTTAAACCATCAGCGATTTATTAGTCATAAGTCACTGATATTGGTTATACAAGTTCCCAGTTTTGTCTGGCTGCCTAATTCATTTCGTTAATCGTTACTTTATTCTAAGATAATTGCTAACTTAACAGATTTCATTAGAAAACCCCAAAACGCTTGTTTGTTCTATGTGTTGCTTATTTTCCTTTCAGTTAACCCTCACTTTATATTCATCTTACAAATCTGTCTATTATAATAGAATATTATTACTCAAAAGGCTTACCACTATTTTGATTTTATATCCGTGCCATTCAAACTGCAATTGCAAATTTTTCTCTACACAACTTTAATCTTAAAGTGCCATTTTACTCTAAAATTCACTCATTCACCACAAACTAAACGCCAACATGCATTCACAACCAGGGGGAAAAGCAAGACCTTGATGAAGTTATTCCTTCTAAGAAATAATTTAAAATATTTTTTTTTTTGCCTTTTTAAAGGCCTGTTTTACCTTTCCTTTCTAAAAAATCTGATTAACATTCAAAATTATTATAATGTTTACTGTTTTAGTAGAGGTCACTCACTGTGGTGTGTAAAAGACAAAAATCATACCGCCTCTGTAAAAATTTGTTAATTTATCCATATTTAAATCTTACAGATAGAAAATATTTATGTCTTACTTACGGTTTTATGCACTGGGTGACAAACAGTGCCTGTACAAATTTCCCTGTGTGTAAGTGCAACCAGCGCACACAGACAGCAATTTGAGTGCATAGCTTGGCAGAACTTTGGCAATAGCGGCAGCATCTGGTGAGTTGAGACAGCACCTAGCGAGCTCTGGCAGCAGGGCGAACTTTCCCAGTAGCAGTAAATTATCAGTTTTTGAAGATGCCATTTTCAGATCGTCCTTTCAAGTTTCACTTTTCCATTAAAAAACAATTTCGGGGATCTCGTTGTGATTGTGGTTTACTACCCAAAGTCGGGGCAATCGTAAAAATCTTATTAAATGGCTGATTTTTCACCACTTGTGGGCGAGAGTGCTAAAAGCCATTTTTCAAAAGAAACGGAGGTTAACTCCAGTTCCTTAACGAGGGTCAGTCTATAATCTTGCTGGACTATGCACTCAAAATGTTCCCTTTGTGTGCAGTTTGCACTCACACTCGGGGGCGGCTGGTAAACGAATATTCTGTCACCCAGGGCTTAAAATCCACCATTGATTTGGTCTTACGGGAAATATCCATGCAAATCTTCATCACTCCCGTGGTACCAGATAGGATCTCTGGTCAGCGGCGATCTGAATAAGTCTGCCAACTTTGAAGTCTGCCGAACTCCAGATACTGGCGGCATAAGTTTTTCCTGGTGATGTGAAATACGTTATTCCGGCGGGGCTGAAATACGGGCAATTAAAATTTTATATATTGAATGCAAAAGAATATGGTGAGGCCTTCTAACTGCCAAAAAAAAAAGCCTATTTACTCTTTCCTTTTACCGCTGGACACTAATACACTCCCACACATCTAAAAATTCAAATCGAATTAAATTTCTTACACCAAGCATTCAAACATACAGGCATGCAACATTTATGGAAGCTTAAACTGTGTTGCAGCCATTGCACAGCGCGGTGTTGCCTTGCATCTCATTGTTATTTCGGTTAGTGTTGGTGGCAATTCGATACGCCTGTTACACTTTTGTAAGTCACATGCTGATCTTAACAACTTGATGGTTGTGTTCAATGCGTTTGAATTTCAGTCTGTGACACTTTCCCGCTACCACATACACTTCTTTCATTGCTTTGTATTTATTATGTACGGAATTAATTTTGCTTCTTAGGAACAGTGGGCAAGAATGTAATACAAGTTGGAAAGCAAAATTTGTATGTTACGTTTTGGAAAATAACACAAAGCATTTCAAAACGCGTATGCTTCAAACGTGGACGATTTGTAAGTTCTCATGTATTACGAAGCATTTGCTGTTTATGGCGAAAGAGGAAATCGACAAGCTGTTTTGTGAGTTGGTTTTTGAAGTAAACAGAAAGAGAAAAGGCATTCGAAGTAGTTAAGATGCTGCAAAACAAAAGCGTAATTCTATGTTAGTTAATGCTGTTGTTACTTTGCAGTGCAACAATTTCACGTATTCCCAAACGCAACGGTGCAAACTAAAACAAGGTATGGCATTCCTAAAGTCATCTCTTTTGCAGGTGTTATGCGAACAAACGCAACCAGCGCATTATTTAAATTGACGATGCAAAGTTTTAGATAAGATTTGTGAAAACCATTTCAATGAGCACCGCCCAACCGCCCTCCAAGTGTGAGACCAAGCAGCACACCGAAGTTGTAGCTTGAGTACATAATATACCAAGATTTAAACTTGCTGCTTTTAAAAATATGTTGAGTAGCAACAGCACCTGGTAATGATTCTCCCACAGGCCAAACTTTTCAACTTGTGGGAAAAAATAATCCCTTTAGTGTGTCAAAGCCCCTTCCTGGGACTTTGGGTGGTATACCACAACCACCACGTGATCCCCTAAAGTATATTTTCAACGGAAGAGTACAACTTCCGCACGTCCATGTAAACCTTGTGCGTAAAGTACAGATCGCAAATTTGCAGATCATTTAATAAAATTTGGTACACAGGTTCTAATGTAGGGTATCATAAAGTCGGGGTTGACCGACTATATTTTCTTACTTGTTTTTTATTGTAGATCAGGAATCAAAAGGTTGGCTAAATTTTGTCGTGATTATGATTTACCTTCAAATTATTTTAAACTAATACGCACGAGTGATTCCTATGAGATGGACAATAACGACATAAAATTTACCGATGATATAATTTTTTAAATATCTTTCCAAATATTAAATAACGTTTATTCTTTTTTAAGAAATTGTTAACAATTTAAAATGAATTATTTATGTTTTGTTATTGAATTTTTATTTAAAAAAGCTTTTAGCCATTTTTTAGCCCATTTTTAGCCATTTTTTCCCGTAAATTTAGCCATTTTTGGTCTCCAAGTTTTGGCAACACTGATGGGGCGTTACATCAATATTGTAGAAATAGAAAACGGAACGATTTATAAAATTTCCCCCTGAGGTGGAAAGTCATTAAAATCTCCCTTAATGCAATTAACGTCGTCGTCATCGTCATCAATATAATACCAACATCAATTTTTATCGACGTCGTTATCAATTCGATAGAAAATTTGTATTTAATACAGCAATGTAACGATGCCGATTGTTTATCGTTTTCTAAAGCACATCTCTAATAAGTTTTTATTAAAAATTTGTAATTTGATGTTCGTTTCTTAAAATTGTTGTGCTCTCAAGAAGGGAAGCTTAATTTATTAAAAAAAAAATTCAAGCTTACTAAAGCCATAAGGCATTAATTACACTTTTCGCCCCGTATAAATCGAAAGTGTTGATAGTTCCTTGTAAAATACAGATTTCGGTTTACATATGGGGCTACCTTTATAACGGCGATGATTAGCGAAAAGAGCAACAAAAAGTTACGCGAAAATAGCAAACATTCGAAAATTTCCAAAAATAGCGAAAATTCGCGAAATTTTTTAATATTTCAAATAAGCCATAAAATTGATTGGAAGTCTCCAAAAACATAAGAATGGCGAAAATTCCATTAAAATGGATAAATTATCGGAAATTCGCAAAAACTTGCTAATTGTGTTATGATAGCAAAGTTTAATATTTGAGTAGGCGAGTTGCAAAACTCGTTCGTTACACAATTAAAAATATGAGATGGCAAATGATTCTCACGGTTCTTTTGGCGTTTTATGAAAAGAAATATTCTGATTGCATCAATGCATGTTCATTGAAAAAATATGGAAGAGGGCATGCATTGAAACAATTTGTATAATTCTTCCCATAAAGCGCCTAAAGAACTGTTAGAATCAATTGTTATCTCGCATTTTTAATTTTGTAACGAACGAGTTTTGCAGCTCACCTACTCATTCATTAAAAATCGTTTAAGGTGTAAAGAATCACACGAACAAATTGCTTCTATCGCGAACATGGCTTAAATTCGCGAATTTCCGGTAATTTAGCTATTTTTATTTAAATTTTTTTTTTTTTTTGCTGACTTGGAACATTAAAAATTTCCCCGAATTTTCGGTATTTCTGCAAATTTTCCGAATGTTTTAAATTTTTGCATAACTTTTTTTTCTGTTTTTTTAATTCAACATAATTATTATTCACAGAGAAAACAGATTCGTGATCACAACCGAATTTGGCGCCAATCGAATTTTGTCGGTTGCATGTACTATCACACAATTCGGTTACAATTACTGAAAATTTCGTTACTAAGCATAATATTTTTGATAGCAACATTTGAATTTTAGTACACTATCAGTTATAACAACAGATATTGTTAGTTGTAAGTATGATTATTAGAAATCAAAAATATGCTTACAGCCGAATATATGATAGATGCAACTGAATAAACACAAATTTGGTGTTCACAACAAAAGATTTGATTGTCTTTATCAATATTTTTTTTTAACCGGTTACATAAACCATTTTCACGATTTATTAGAAAGGAAATCAAAATAATTCCAATAAACTCAATTTTTTGTTAGTATATTTATTTATTAATATTTTTATGTACAGTTTACAACTTATTTAATTTTATACAAACACATACATGCAGCTTTCCACATCATCCAACGGATTTCCAAAGGTGTACAGCTTATCCCCTTCAATTTAACGCAATCTAGTGTCTGAAGTAAAACAGAATAATTAACATGTGGATTTTACAAATCGAACAGTGATTGAGCTGTAAATTAATATGAAAATCACTAAACAACTGAGCGATTTTCATTTAATGTATTTATAACATATTTGTTTGACCAATGTACACGCGGAGGAAAATATTAACAATATGTACATGTATATGTATTGTACATATGCATATATGTCTAAGATATTGCCCAGATAGCATCGGATGTTTGTTAATCGATTGTCTAACTCCTCAAAGAATCTTCTGATGAGTAGCAATAATAACACATCTAAATTTTTTATTTATTAGTTTTGTATACATTTTCTGATACGCTTGCCTTTTAATCTTGGAATGAACCTTTTGCGGCTCTCCTTACGAGTCATATAACAATTACTGAGCTACCTAAATAAGAGCGTTTTTAAAACATGAAAATTCACTAGTTCATACAATTTTATTTAAACCAGCCGCCGTAAGGATCTGTCAAATAAGATTTTCCAACAGGATTGTTGTTGAATTCCTGATCTAAAGGTTTGTTTCGTATAAATTGTATGAAAAAGAAGTTTGATGCTCTTGTTTCGGTGGCTCAGTTATATGTGTAAGCATTCCACAGTTGTAAGTGAATTCCTACAAGAGTCTCATAAGATTCTTGATGTGCTTTCTGAAAGCCTCATTAGAAAATTTTTACAGAAATCTCAAACGAATTCGTCTACGATCAATACACTGTGCAACAAAAAAAAAAACACCCTCAATACTTGCAACGCGAAATGAAACGAGAATATTGGTAGAGCAAATCTGCCATAGGGTTTTGAAAAGTCAGCTTGGGTTCCCGAAATGTGGGCCCCTAAAGTTTTTGGAAAAAAAATACACTAAATGTACTTCTGAGGTGATTCTCTGCTTAGAATATATTAACTTTCTAACACTAATTTAAAGGGGTAATTTTTGTCCTTTTTTTAACTTCCCAACAAAAGTATACTAAAACGGCACTTTAGAATGTTAAAAAGCTCCACGAATATTCCACGAACCCAAGCTGACTTTTCAAAACCCTTTGGCAGATTTGCTCTACAGGTATTCTAGTTTTATTTCGCGTTGCAAGTGTTAAGGCTGGCGGCAATGACCCGAATTTTTTTGCACTGTGATATAAGCGTATTTCGATGTGTTGTAGAAGTATCTCGCAGAGGAATCAGCTTGCGTAACAGTTTCTCCCGTGAGAGGAATCTTTTACGATTAAAAATTGCGCTCGTGGACGATTAATGCTCTTCATGAGATTCACAGTAGATTCTTTCGATTGAAAATGCTAGCTGGATACATATACATGTGTATGTATTTATAAGAAATATAATACATACATACATACATACATATGTACGTGTATACCATAATTATAAAAATACGTAAATAACTTACCCCTATTTATTAAGTTTTTGCACTTTTTTGAGTTTTTGAACGCAAAATTATTTATTTTAATATAAATTTAAAATTATTTTTTTATATATAATGTTTTGACAGAAAATTTAGTAAACAATTGGGACATATAGCTTTTTTTTGGTTGTGAATACCAAATAATTATATTTTCATTTGTTGTACTCGAATTGAAACTATACTAGCAATCGATAATTGGCTGCAATAAATGAATTAATATTTATATTACAAAATTTATTGACGAAAGCAAATTATCAATTGCAAAGACCAATATTCAGTATTGCCCCCTATTAAATTCGGTTGTGATTCTAACCATTTGTACTAATTTTTAGAACTAAATTAAATAAGTTATCATAACTAATAAAAGAATTGAAGGAATCATATTTCAGTTATAATAACGTTTTAATAATCAAGAGAATTAAAAATCAGTTAGAACTATACATTTTTAACAGTTGCAATAATAAATTGTGTTACTTGATCAATATTTTATTACTGCAACCGTTTCCCAACCAATTTGTTTTCTGTGTGTTGATAAAGAAAAACGCAAAAACAATTTGTTTCGATAGCAATCACCAATGTTTCGACAAAATCAGAGTCAATTTTTATCGATGCCAACTTTACATCGACGCTTATCAATTAAACTTGATATTGACAATATGGGCATACCGATTTACAACAAACGACAAAAAACGATGTCGGTTCGTATTGATGACGCTAAATGGAATAAGGGTGAATATGTTTATGACTTTTTCGTTTTAAGCATTTTTGCAATAAAATATTCTTTACCAACATTTTGCCTTTCTTGGTCATAAAGAGTTGGCAGCACTGGTACTAACGCTCACATCCTTTTCTCACGAAAACAACAAAATAAAGCAATTTGTCTTTTAATTTTGTTTTTTCTTTTTACCCACTTTCAACTATAATTCAAGTCGGAAAGAAGTGAACCAATTGTAGGGGAATGTAAGGAAGGATAAACTCACTGTTTATTTTGGTGTTTTGTTTAAGCTTTGATATTGTTACAAGTAGGAGTTTGAGTGTTTATAATTCTTATTCGCTTTAAGGTTTTATTTGTATATTATTTTTAGCTTTTCTTAAATCTTTGGAAAAGGTTTCCTGATGACACAGAATACACAGAACTGTAAAAAGTGACGTGTGAAAAAGGCCCAAATCAGCTGCGAGGGCAGCTTTCGAAGAAAGAGAAAGTAAATGTTTTTTGGTAGTAACAGGCCGCTATCAACACGACTTGCGTAATCAAAACAAAAAATGCAAAAAGGGCAGCTTTCGCAGAAAAAGACAGAAAAAAACACAATATTTTCTGTCTCGTGACACCTCTGTATGCTCTGTGCTGATGATCTGGCCTAAGCAACCAGTGAAATGCGCATAGAAGCTGGCTTTCCCTCAACAATAAATTTCAGTGTATTTATTAAATATGGAAAATTGGGAATAAAGATCGTCATACGAAAATCTTTTGGTGATAAATTTTGTGTTCCCGAAAATAACTTTGAGGAAATTTCAAGTTGGATACATGTTCGATATTATCTCTAGGTCTTGTATAAGCCACTTATTCAAATACCACTTTAACTACAAAAATATCTCATGTCGTCAAGTGTCCCAAATTAAATAAAGAAATAACATTAAGAAGACACTCTGTCTGGATGGGCTAAAAAAAAGTTTACTTGTAATGTAAATAGATAAAAAAAAATATATTTATCGGAATCGGGTGCAAAGTTCTAATGCCAGAAATTTTAGGGAGCTCCAAGGCCTACAAATATTGATACAAAATTACAACCGAAAGTACTACCCCAGAGAATTTTTTTTTTCTTAGAAATTAAATTGTAAACTTAGATATGTACACTCTGGAGTCTGTAATGTCACTAAAACAATTTTGATTTATTACTAAAATTATTTGATTTTAGCCCAGTATGCCACAGCCCTACCAACATCAAAAGCAACAACTTGCAAAGCAGCAGGAGTGTTAAAACAAATCATTTTATCCTTTTTGTGGTTATCGTTGCTGTTGTAAGTAGCTGTATGCTTCTGTGTAGTTGAAGTGTGCTTTAGAATTATTTGTGTTTTATTTAAGCTGCTTTTGTTTTAATACTATGTATGTATTCGTGAATTATTTATATGTATGTAGTCGAAGGAGTAGATGAAAGTGTAACTGTTGTAGAAGGTGTCGGAATATCAATTTAGATTTGCGTGTGTGTGTGTTGGTTGGTGTTTTTGGCTAAATTCGCTGAATCAGTTATTCATTTTGAGAATATTGCTGTCCCTTAATACATAGAAATCTGCTTTTGTGTATTTTCACACATGTACACAGAAAGGCAAAGACTTGCAAGTAAAATGTTTTCCCCAAATGTGTGTAAGTTATGCGCATTAATAAAACGTTTTACCTTTTGCTTTTGGTATTGTGGCTAATGTGAATCGTGAGTGCGTGTGTGTAATTTTGTGGCGTCTTTATTGGTTAAAATCAGGCGCCCCTGCAAGCATTTGCTATCGAGGAAGTTCAAAAAAGAATCGCCACTTTATCTTAAAGATCACCAATTATTTCATCTAATTGTCATAAATCTAATTTTCCATCGGAAGGACTTGTTCATGATGGAAGCATCGTTTTTGGGAATTAAATAAAACTCTTCCAAAATAGACTAAGAAGAGTCTCTCGTAAGATTCGTTTAGGTGTCCCAGGGAAGTTTATTCAGAAAAAAGTATCAAAATGATGTGATGCAACATTATTTTTTTGCCTATTAAAATTTTTCGTTGTCTTATTATTATTAATATCCAGAAATAACGAAGAAGACTAGACTAAGATAAAAATACCATAGCGACTTTCATTGTAAAATGTTAAGCATCTCCTTTTCAATCGTCTAGAAGTCAAGAAGAGGTGACGCCCCCTAACTTCTATCTTTCAAAATTTTCTTAATGCTTGCAACGGTATGAGAACTTGCCTGTTCATTTGTATTAGTGCAATTGATTGTATTTCAAAGCATGTATGTATGTCTGTGTATGTACATATTTTCACTTTAAGTAATTATTTTGTAATTTATTATCGTTTCAATTTCGATTTGTTATTGGAATTGGCAGTTGCACGTATTTTTCTATATAATAAATACCAAATGTTTACTTAGTAAATAAAATAACTGAACTAAACAAATTTCAAATATTTAAAGCTTTTATATTTTTTGTCTGACGATTTTTACCTTTTCTAAAATCTGCTAAACGTTTTTTTAAATTTAATTGTTTCTAGAAACGAAATTAAATGAAATGCAATGAAATTGGTTGAAGACAATTTTATTAAAATAATTCTTAACAAAAAATTATGTTGGCTAACATTATCTTAAACTCGCGGATTGCCTGGTTAGCGAATATTTTTTTTTATTAAACTGGAAATTGTGTCAACTGCTCTTAAACCACTGATCCCGTGGTCAGTGAATACAGTATTCTAATAAAAAGGAACGAATCGTGATGGGCTAAAACAAGACATATCACTTAACTGGTGATTATGTTTAAAGCGTATTTACTCCAGAGGAAAGGTTATTGACTCAAAAGTAGTCATGTGATAGGATTGTGCGGGAGTGGATGATTCTCTCTATTTCTATTACTTCACATTAATATGGTTCACGCGAGACAATATCTGCGACAGACACAATTTAAATCGAAATTTAATCTGTCTATTAAGGTTCACAGAAAAAAATTACGACAAATCAATTGTTATATTGAATACCATATTCGTCAATTCAATTAATTTTTTAATTGAAAAGGCACCAACAACCGATTTTGTAAATATAAAAAATACTTTTGTTAATTAAAATTGTTCTCATTCAACAAATATTTTTAACATTGAGTTTGTAACATTAAATAAAATAATTGTTGGCAATCAAATACAATTTTTTATTACAAAATTGTCATATTAATAAAATATATTGTTGCTAATTAATTTTGAAAAATGTATTGCACTTTTAAAAGAAGCAAAGACATTACAAATGTTGATTTAAATTATTGTTTTATTTAAATATATTAAGGATCTCATTGCAAACAGCTTGAGCAGGGACACACTTAGAAGTGGATGCGCTTGAAGGTTTTAACATGTGCACAAAACGGAATCTTGACACAATCATCAACTATAATTTGAAAACTAAAATAAACAAAACCCCATTAAAATGTTGATAAAAAGTTTTAAATAAAAGCTTTACTTACCCCAGAGATTGTCTTAGTTTTCAATCATATCGTTAATTCTTTACGAGATTAAATTCAAAAAAATATTGAATTTTTGACACAAAATTATTTTATTTTTTCAACTGAAACAAATTGTTATTATGACAATTTACAAACAATTTAATTAAGAAAATTGTTAAAATTATTAGAACATTTTAAACATTTTTTATTAATTACATAATAATTCTTGTTATTTTTTTCTGTGTTATTTCAGTGATCTGTGACAACGTGTAAAGAAGATTTCAATTAGCCCCCTACTAGTGACAAGTCCCCTTCATATAAAGTACTAGAACTACAACCAGTCCCTACCACCTTAGAAGTCTCAAGTGACAAGTTTTGTGTGAGCTCCCTAGATAAGGTTCACATTAACAGGCAACCAGCTATCCAGACGGAGGCACGGACATCGCTAGATCGACTAAACTATTGATTATGAGCAGATCGTTGAAGAATCATTATAGTGCGTTTCCCACATATGGCAGTGCAGGGTACAAAAACCGGCCAGATATTGTGTGTGCAAGTTTGTCGGTCCAGATGTAACACCTAGATAATAGAGCATAGAGTTTATTCGTTTGATAGAATGGTTAAAATTGCCCATGTATATGAACGAATTACTCAAACAATTTATGTCAACTATACGATTAAAGGTTTTTTTTAATTGTACTCATAAATAACTTTGATTTTAAAAATTTCTGAATTCCACACGAATATTTAAATAAAACTCTGCTAACTTTTTTAACCCCTAGCAATTGCCTGCATTAGCACATAAGACCCACTTTGCTTTAACTGAAAGAATATAATTGAAAAACATTTAATCCGAACGACAACTTTTAACAAAACTATAGTTTAAACATTACATTCTCACTGAAAAAACCTGTGCAGTGGTGTTAACATTTTGCATAACATTCTTATAATAATTAAAGTTATAAATTAAACTTTTAAAGAAAAACCTAAATATGGGGCTTGACGCGTGCGTAGCGCAGTGCACGTTACGTGCACACCGTTAACTGAACGCAAAATCTATTTATATAATTTATGTTATTAAATATTTTTTTCATTATTAACGGCTAACGGTAAGTTTTTCAATTATTTAATATATAATTTATTATTTCTTTAAAATAATTACGCTCATTAACGCACAAAACAAATCTAATTAAAAATCATATTGCATACCTTTAGGCAGCATAATAGTGTATTCACTCTGCCACAGTATGTAAACAATTTAATGTATAGTTAATAATAAATTTAACTTTATTGTGTTTGCCATTTTTTTTTTAACAAAACTAAACAAAAAACCTAAAAAAAAAATCTTATTTAACAATTTAAAACAATTGCTTTTAAAATATGTTTTTAAAATTTATTTGGTGGCATTGTTTAAACATTTTTAAACAATAACAAAAACTTGAATTTTTTAAATACCTCTATAGAAATTTTTAGTAAAAGTGATTTTTTGTCTAAAATTTAAACAATAAATTATAATTTTTTTTTATTCTTGCATTTTATTTAATTAAAAATGTGGTATTTTCAATAACATACGATTTAAGCAATTTATTAAATAAAAAAAAAAATAAATAAAAAACTGTTTGAATATTAAAATACCGAAATAAAATTCAAATAAATTTTTGCATATTTCCTAAGATTTTGGAAAAATGTAGTGGTTAAAATGAAATCTGTGGAACAATCGCTGATAACACTGTGGTCGATATTGACACTTTTTTTAGACAAGCTGGGCACTTGGCGTTTTAACACAATTCGGGTACGCTGAATCCAGTGGTGCTAACCGTTTTTTAGGTAAGCTCTTGTTTACGAGATATATCGCTATTTCGAAAATGGAGGAGGTTGCACAGTAACTCAAGAAACATAATTTATTTTTTTTGTTTGAAAAAAAATAATTTTTTTATCAAAATTTCGAAATTTTTGTTTTTAAAAATTCATAAAAAATTGGAAAATGCAGCTAGACTTCTAATTTTTTGCATACATATAAAAAACGAAGCTGGGTCAAATGTATGACGAACCCCATTTTATTTTTCATCTAAATCATTTATTTCTAACAGGGGGCTCCCATACCCCATACAAAAAGTCAATACAGATTGGATATATATTGAAGAAAAAGTCCTATAACTGGCAAGGAACCGCCCCTAGTGGGATAAAATGTATGACCGACCTCTATAGGTTTTTTCCTTAACATTTTCTTAGGACATCATTGCCATATTTCGGTTTTTTTTTAGTAATTTTAATAAACTAAACCGTTTTTGAGTTACGCGAACATATGTTGTGCAACCTGCTCCATTTTAGAAATAACGGTATATCTTGAAAACAAGAGCTAATCTAAGATTCAGCGTACCTAAATTTTGTTAAAACGCCATGTGCCCGGCTTGTCTATTTTTTCAACTAGCACAGTGTAATCAAAATACTATTACCAAAATTTGCTTCAGTACTAAGGTTACGTAATATAATCACAATTGATCTCTGCATAAATTTGCAATTTATTTATTAATTTACGTGTGTTTTTTTGTTATCCCTTTCATTAGAAAAAGCGCTAAAGATAAATTTTTTGGACTCTTTCACAAGATATCGACAACATACACCGTCATGTAGGAAGGCATACCTTCTCAAGTAAGCCCCTTTAAATTGAGTCGTTTAATTCAAAAACCAATTTAGTGGTATTGCCAATTTTTTTACTTTCACTAAAGGCAGATCGAATGCATCAGATATGTACTAAATTCAAATATTGCAATATTTGAAATTGCAATAAAAAAAGTTACATTTACACAATACACTCACTAAAATTTAAAAATAGTAATTTTGTTATTTTTGTGAGCAAATGAAATGAAACAAAATAAAATTTTGTCATGAAAAATAAATTAAAAAAAAACAATTTTTTTTTTAAGATTTATTGCAACATTTGTTGTTGCACTCAAATAAGTGAAGAGCAAAAAAGCTGCAATAAACTGGATTGTATTGCAGTAGCGTTTTAATTTACGGTTGTAAGCTTACTAGACTCTTTTCTGAGATCTGGACTTATATGGGGCTATGGTAAATTATGGACCGATCTTCTCCAAGTTTAAAAGTGTGATTTCTGAGTACCGTAACGTACCAAATTTTATTAAAAAAGCATAATTTGTTATGGCGTACTAAACTCTTTTCTGAGAGTATGCTTTATATGGGGCCTATGACGAAATTCAACAATATTTTTTTTCTTGTCTTATATAAAGAATTTGTGCCAAATCTTATATCACTCCGTGCATTATTCCACCATTTATGTTAGTTTTTGTAACAACCTAATATATTTTTTGGATGTGGGTTCCATTTTTGGACTCAGAATTCTTATTCTACTAAGCCGATATTGCTAGATTTCAATCCCAAGCTGCTTAGGATAACTGCAAGCAATTCAACGCCAACATTGTTCTTTTCTTTTAAAGTTTTCGAAAGAGAGCGTGTTTTCAACAGACGGACAAACGGTTATGGCTAAATCGAATAAATAATTCCTTAAGGATCCACAATATTTATATTTGTGGGGTCGTGGATGAATAATAAAAAAGTTTCACACGGAATGACCGAAGAAGTATACAATATGATGAGGAAATTTTTTTGTATATGTTTGTTATGTGAAAAAAAAAAAATAAAAAAAACAACAACAACAACAATGGATTTAATAGGTGAAAATTAGAGGCCGTCGTGGTGTTTTGCTCATATCTCAACCATTTCAGAACCGATCTGTCTAAATTTCAATAAATTCCGGATTATATTTTAAATAAATATATAATATTCTAGTCCACATTAAATCTTGGGTCTTTGGAAAACCCATTTAAACAGACATATGGATGGACGGTTGGAGGACGTCGTTAAATCAGCTTCGGTACTCCCTTCAGTGAAGGGTATAAAATGACTGGTTAATGGCGAACTTGATTTTACATTAAATAATAAAATTTTTATGTGTTTTTTGCATAATTAATGCGCATTAAGCATATTTCAGGTTTCCCTGTTTATAAAAAAGGTGTTAGAATTTAGAATATTACTTATACGTAATAGCTAACAGCGTTGCCCAAAAAATTACTCATACGTACAGGTAAGCTGATTAAGCGTTGGCAAGAAAAATTTTATACTTTTTAAGGTACGGCCATTTTGTTTGCCGGCATTTTTTAAAATTTGATAAAAAAAAAATAAAAATTGTATTTGCTGATCACACTACGCACATTTATTTTCCCATTTTTGTTTGTTCAAATAGATATTAAATACCTTCAAATAAAAAATGGGAAAACATGTTTGCCCTGTGTTCACATATAAAAATATTTGCCTAAAAATAAATATTTGAACAAATTGTCAAAAATAAAAATTAAATAAATAAAATTACTTTTCATTAAAACTAAAAATTAACATTTTGATGCAAAATATTGAAAGAGGATTAAAGGCTCAGTTAGTCTTTACTTTCTGTTCTGTTACGAATCAGCTGATTTGTTTTTGTTATTAAAAAATCCTGTGAAATTGATTAGTTTTTCTGTTCTGTTGCGGTTCAGTTTGTTAAAATCAAAAACTTGTTAAGTAATTGTAAGTGACAGAAAAATAAATAATAAAATATACATATTAAATTTTTTGATTTTAAGAATTCATAAAATTTAATTTCTTCAAATTTATTTGCATACAACTTATTGAAATAAAACAATGGACGATGCAAAACTAATAAATTTGTCATAAATGGCCGATAAGTTGCTACATAAAAATTAACTATTACAATTTTGACACAGAACGGCACGGAACAGAACAGAAACAGAAAGTTAAGACTAATTCTGCCTTAAGACAACAAAATTAACATAAATTATGAAACTAAAGCATTATTTGTTACGGTTTTAAACGCAAGCAATAAAGTATTTTAGAGAGTGGATCTATTGTAAATTATAGACCGATCTTCACGAAATTAAGTTATATGATTTCTAGGCATATTAATTAAATTTGTGCAAAATTTAAGGATAAAAGGTGCATTCCGCCACCAACTTACGTTAGTTTTTGTAAATAAATATTGAATTTTTCGAGTGGTTGTGTCACATTTCGCTCCATAACTCTTTTCCTA
Source organism: Pollenia labialis (assembly GCA_949318255.1). Classification (NCBI taxonomy): domain Eukaryota; kingdom Metazoa; phylum Arthropoda; class Insecta; order Diptera; family Polleniidae; genus Pollenia; species Pollenia labialis. The sequence continues at coordinate 117,766,565 of OX439139.1, read as the reverse complement.
CTGAACCAAAAGTGCTGAATTTCAATCCAAACTGCTTGGACGAAATTGCGACCAACATTTTTATTTCTCGTCAGCATCCTTTTCTAAATCGATATAACAATGTCCATCCGTCCGGCTAGCTGTCGATGTTAACCTTATTCGCAAAGTACATGTCGCAATTTTTGAGATAATCGGGTGTGTTCTAGAATCCGAATTCACTCGAAAGTGGATTACTTCAGCATGTCTTGTGTTCTGCGATTCACCTCCCCATGTTTTTATTCGTTTTCAATTAGAGTGGTAAGGGGCAAGTGAAAGTAGAACGAATCGACTTTAATTCTTATATGTGAGAAAATTTTCAGCAAAAAAATATGATTTTAGTTTGAAATGTTCTTTATATAATAAAAACAATACGTATTTTCACACAAATATCGCAAATTTTTGCAAATTTCGACTGATTAGAAATATTTACAGAATTTTTACCATTCCTTATAGTTTTAGGGACTTTTAATGTTTGAAATATTAAACATTTTCGGGAATTTTCGCTATTTTTGTAATTTTTTTTTTGTTTTTTCCGACATTTTGTTTTTTAACCGATTTGGCGATTTCAAATAAATTTTTGGCTTTGCAATTTTTCGTGAATGTTCGATATTCACAGATGCAATTGATTCCTCTGATTCTTTACAGCTTTAACGATTTTTAATAAAAAACGATTTTTATTAAACTTTGCTATCATGCCGCTATTATCAAATGTTTGCGAATTTCCGCTAATTTAGCCATTTTTATCGAACTTTTGCCATTCCTTATAGTTTAGGGACTTTTAAGCAATTTTATGGCTTGTTTGAAATATGAAAAATTATCGCTATTTTTGCAATTTTCGCGAATCTTTGTTGCTCATAAAAACTTATTTCTGGAGAAGAGTGCTTCTGCCCACAGACAATATATTATCACCTAACCAAATGTTATTGTAATCGATCCATATTTTACCATAAATTTTATACAAATAGCCCTTCTGTGAATGGCTTTTAATGTCATAATAATCTTATAAATGTTGGTTTTGGCAATAATTTCTATAAAAGCTTGTACGTCGTGTCAAAATGTTGTCTTGGTAGGCCGAGAATTGGTTCTAGGTCACTTGCTACAATCACTTCAAGACGAAAAAAAATCTCATAAAGATGTCGATGTCGACAAATTATTCGTCACTAATAAGTTTTATATAAATCTTTAATTCATTATATAATTTTATTTTGGCGGGTCCATGATTGTCCACTGACCCCAAACTGGTACAAATTTATCTATTTATATAGATACGCCATTCTTGCAATGCATTATTCGTAACATTGGCTCACATATTATACTCATATTAAATAAATTCCCTATTTACTTAAGAAAAATGTATTTTGTAACATCTTGAATCGTTCTAACCGCACAACTCTTTGCTAAAAAGAGAACAAAGGAAAAATTGTTTTACATGAATAAGTTTTTTCGTAATTAAAAAATTATTTAATTCTGTTAATTTTTTCAATTTTATTCAATAATTTTTATTTTAAAGCTATTTTATTTGCCGCTGTTTGGTCTTACAAAATTTTTGTAAGAACAAATATTTATTTGCCTAAAATCGAGGAAAATATTTGACGTTAAATGGTCACATTTTTGTTTGCTAGCAAATAATTTTGTTTGCCCAAAATCAGCTGTTTTTCTGTTTGCCCCTCAAAAATATTTTATGGTCAGATTAGGGCAAACAAATATTTGATATTTTTTGGCAAATGTTTGCCATATGTGACCGTACCTTTATACATATCACTCAGTCTCTTCAATAGTGTCATAACTCAAAAAGCAAGATTTCAAACTAAGTGAGTATCTTGATTGATATTGTGTAAAAAATTCTATCTGATTAAAAATGCGCCATTATTTTACTTTCTATAACGCGTTTTTTTAAAACTCTTCACCATAAAATTGGCATTCCTTTTGGTTTTTCTTCAATATTGATTTTAGACCCTATTAAGTCAATATATTCTGGGTACTTATAAGTAGCGAAGTTAATTAAATCTGTTGAAATTGGATTTCCGAAGACCCCAGAAATAAGGGGGACTAGGTTATTATATATTTATGTCACATATTATCTGTTAAACTCTGCTATTAAAATTCAGCTAGATTTGTCCATAAATATATGAGATATGAGCAATAAATCACGACTGACTCTATTTTTAGACATAACATTTCCTGTTGTTGCTCTTTTTTAATTTTTGTTAAAGTGGGAGGACTTTCCTTGCTCATTGCAAACATGAACAGAACGCTTAGATAGAGATATGTGTTTAAATGAAAAATACATTAGGTCCATATCGAGTTATAGCTTCCATCAAAGCCCAATTGCAGAAAATGTCATTTAGGTGGTAAATGTATCACCCAAAATCATTATTATTGGCCTAAAACGTATTGATATTTTAATAGAATTTTTAAAAGTAATTTCGTGAGTTGCCTGTCAAGTGCAATAAAGTTATACTGCTGATAAATTTCAACACACATATTTTTTCAAATGAGATTAAAAGCTCACCACACAATTTTAAATTTCATTCGAAAAAGTTGTTAAATTTATATTTGTTAAGACTTTGCCGAACTGGTGACATATTTTAGTATTTCTATGCCTTTAGCATATGTGTGTGTGTTTACAGTTTTATGTACTTTCACTAGAACGGTATTTACTCTGTGCCGGTCTGTGCCAATTCGACGCACTGTGCATGTGTTATAATTGAAGTTGCTTTTAAAATTAAAAAGGGTGTGCTTTTTTTAAAGCGTGATTGGGACATACTTTTCATTTAGGCCTTTAGGTCATTATCGAGAGAAAATAAAGCACAAGTTACGTTTTATCAAGCCCAAATTTAGGGCAGTTTGTTATATTTTCGATATAATTTGTAACGAAAGTTAAGCTCATTTAATTTTCATAAAGAAAATATAAATTTATGCCACAACTCTCATACTAATTGTAGTTTTTAATTTACATCAAAGTGTTTTTTATGTAAACTAAAACTGTAGCAAAAAGTCTTTTATTGGCCCCTAAGGCGTAATTGTATTAAAATGTAAATAATAGTTTTCAAGTTCCTGCAATTTCGAAACAGACCTTTATTATTTAATGAAACCCTATTATTTTGTTAGACAATTTTTATTTTATTTTCTAAAAAAGAAGATTTAGAATATATTAAGTGATTACAATTTGTTTGACTTATGTGCATACCGGTAATAAGCATTTGTAGTTTGGTATTCAAAAAAGCCCAAATTGTTTTCTGTATAAATACATCATAAACTCTGACAAATGATGACGTTGTTGTATACTTTGGTACAGTTTAGTTAAATTAAACAACAAATCACACAACGGAATTTAACGACGATCTGTCTGTTATAAGCTAAAGGCCCGATATAAATGCACCCTTTCGAAAATCTATTTAATACACCTAAAACCGAAACAATTAACCCTCTATTGCCCATGACCGCCTTTAAACGGTGTTCATATAAACTTTTACTCGAACTGTTGTTTATGTAAAACTTTTTGATCTATGAAGACGCCATATCTAGTTTGACTAAAATTTTAATATGAACTTGAATTTACGCGAAATCATCCATTTTTTAGTTTGTGGAAAAAGTTAAATTTGTGCATCGGAGAAACGATATTAGGAAGTAACAAAGTTAAATAAAATATAGAGTTAACAAATTAACTTGTCACTTAAAATATATATATTTTCTTTTTTTGAACAAGCATTTTGTTAATTGATTCAACATTGATTCATTTGTATCAGTCCTTATTATTTTTAAAATAATTTATTATTTTTTCTGCCGAAATGATTGGGATTGTAATATTTACAAATTGTAATCAATACAAAAGTTTAAATATTTTTTTTATTCATACCAGACACTTTTAAGGCTTATTTTATTTCACAGAAAATTTTGTGAAAAAAAAAAATTAAATTAAATGTCTCCTTTTCAATTTATATTTTCTTAATAAACACGAGGTGCAAAATTGAAACCTCAAAAATTACACATTAATTTATTTTTTTAAACATTACAGACATACACAATAAAAAAGGCCCCCTCTAGTAAGACATTATTTCTGAATAACTGTGGCACGCTGACCACAAATTTGTAAAAATTGTGAAAGAGTTTTTTGAACTGGAAGCCAACAAATATTTAAAGTTAATACTAATCATTTGTAGAATTGACCATACATACTACAAGTATGATCAATTTTGGACTTATTATTACAAACATTCCTAACGTAGTAGCAGCTATTTTTAAAGTTACCGTCGTCAAATTGTGTATCTACTTGCATTGCTATTGGTATGCCAGCAGTGTTGGGAAAAATCCATGCATTGGTGTATTTAAAATACAAAATACATTCAATTCGTACCAGAGAACTGCAAAAATCATACTCTTAAATTTACATCAATTCTATGCCTGCAAAACCAAGTTCAACATTAAATAATATTGAGATCGTTTCGTAAACATATTATTTGAGCATGCGTAAGTTTGATGATTAAACGTGAGTCCCTGCTAGTAATAGGACTAGTCCAAACACGCGTGTAAAATGTAGCCCATAAGGGACTAGGACTAGTAAAAACGTAACCCAAACGTTTGGAAAACATTGTCTATTTAACATAACGATGTCCTAGGGCAGGACCTTATAACCCAGCTTTGGATTACAAAGGAGTATTCTTAAAACTTCTCCATGGTAGACACTGGTTTAGAAAACTTTTTCAAAATTTTTTTCAAAACTGTATTATAATTGTGGTATAACACAATTAAAATGCCACAAATTGTTAAAGTAACCATAATTTGCTTACAAATGTTTCGACAAAAATAGTTCTGTTGGAGGTGGCCATAGAGAAAAATGTGTGTTTCTCTGCGTGCATGCTTTTCCAAATGTATCGCAGCAAACCTATCGTAAAAAACAAAATGTGTCCTATGGGTTCCAGTTAGGGTAGACTCTTGCAATTATTTTTCTAGAATACTTTTGTGTTGGTTAATTATATTGACCGGCTATACATTCTTATTTTTTTCAATCAAATTGATTTTGTTTTATGACACTTGTGCGTTTTTACTCGTGCCTAAAAATTCACACCACTAAATAAACGAGTGAATGAATTACTAAATGAATGTCTGCCAAAGTGGACGAATAAATGATAAATGAGAATGACAACACTTTATTTGCTCCATCATTCCATTTACTGTATTTGCTATACATTTATTTATTACAAGTACCTGGTTCTCGTTTTCAATTTGTTGAACATTGGGATTGCAATAATCAAGTATATAAGGCTTGCATTAGGAATGAATTCGGTTGGTCAGCAGAGATCAACATTTTGAATGTTTATGGGTTAAAAGGAATTCTCAGCAATTTATATTCATTTACAATATTTTTTTCTACAATATCACACACATATTTAAAAGGAATTATTGTGTGACAATTTAATATCTGATAGTTTTTCAGAGTAAAGTGTGTGTCTAGTTCAGGTTAAATATAAAGTGAAAGCTCCCGGAGGCGGACACCGGCCGTCTTGGTAATGATATCCACTGAAGGCAGAGGTTGGAAAGTTCGAGTTTAATTAAATGACATAAGTGTACAAAACAGCTGCTCGGACCAACGTTATGGGCAATACTGTATTTGATTATAGGTAACTTTCCATAACGCTGTAACCATACAAATCAATTGCATTTGCATTGTTTATTTGCCACAAACACAAACGGCTGTTACAGCTATGACATTATAGAATGGCACGTCTAGTTTAAGCTTTAGAAAATTGTTTGACTATGGCAGCTATCTGTACGTACAGCTCTCACTGTATATATGCACATACATGATGTGATAAATTGATTTAATTGTTACATAAACTATGCTGTACGATAAATGTGATATTTAAATAGGGTTTATATACTCATTTTATTATTAAAGGAGTCATATATCATTAATATTAAAACATTAAATTTAAATTGTATTTTGTTTATATTTAATTACAAATATGAACCTCATATGTCAATTTTATATTACAGAAATGAATTAATAAAGAATAACTTTTTACTTTATCAACCAATTTTTTAAATATTTTTTTTATTTTATCTTCATTTTTGATAATTAAAAAAACAAAATTCATTTGATATTCAAATATTATAAAATTTAATTTAATTTGTCCGCCTTAACATCAACAATTCGTGCATATATTGTTCAATTTTCAAATGTTATTGACGTTTTTACAAAACTGCAATATATTAAACGTTTTAGATTAATACTGCTCCTAAAAATATGCTATTTTCTTATGCAAGAAAATCAACAGGGCTGTGAGGTCGGAGTCGGAGTTGAAGAGTCGGAGTTGATATTTTTGTGCCGGAGTCGGAGTCGTAGTACCCACAAAAACTCACGACTCCGACTCCAAAGTTTTTCGGCAAAAAAAATTTCCAAAATAAAAATTATCTTCTTAAAACACATTTAAAATTTAAATAAATGGTTTATGAATACTGCTCTTATGTGCTGTGCTTTTCATATACAGGGGTTTGCTGGAAATCGCAAACGTAAAACGCAAGAATTTTAAAAGTCGTTTTTAAATAAGATTTTTGTAATAAAAGAATTTTATGACAAATATTTAACAAATATTTTCCTATTAAACAGGATTTTAAACCAAAAATTATAAGAATTAGGTTTAAAGTTTATTAGAAACAACTTTAAAATTCTTGCGTTTTGCGTTTGCGATTTCCAGCACGCCCCTGATAAATTTTGCTACATAATCAATCGCCTGTCATTTGGAAACAGCACAATAATGTTTGCGTACGGTAATTGCTTCTCAAAAACTCAAATTTTTAGAAGGCCGTACGGTAATGAAAAAATAAAAGTTAACATCACTGAGTCTCATATACATGTAGCATCAAGATTATAGTAGGAGTCGGAGTCGGAGCCGCACTTAAAAAATTTCAGCATTTGGAGTCGGAGTAAGTACTTTTTTTGGACGACTCCACAGCCCTGGTTCAATCATCTAAACCAGCTTCGTCCAAACAAACATACTTTTATATTTGCATTTTCGATAAACAGCTTTCAAAGCGCTTATAATTTGTTTTTGTTTCTTTGCAAAGTACTTACAATTTGTTGTTCTTTCTTAGGCGATCTGATTGGCTGTTGTGCTCTCGTCGGTGGGAAAGGACAAAAGCGGTTTTGTAAAAGCTTGCCCATTGGGCATATGAGCTGTACGTAACTGATCTAAACAGGACAAGTAGGACAAATAAGAAGTTCCACTACATAACGAACTCACGTGGCTCCTATTTGACAATTGCAAACCGAATAAAGTATCCTAAGCAAGCAGTTGGACGATTGAAGGCCGAGTAATAGAAAGGCTGGACCAATCATAATGCACGATGTTAATTGTGAGTCACACCTTAACGTCAAGGTTTTGCCCAACTTAATATGACAATTCTTTGTTTCAGTGTTTTACAAATTCAACCATGTAAAGGTATACAATTGAGCAGCGCGTTAAGATTGTTGAAGTCTTTTACGAAAATGGGCATTCAAATCAAAATGCATTTCATGAACTTTGCTTTTTTTTTGGGCAGCTCAGTGGATTCGTTAACAAGCAGAATTGCCGCAATTGGGCAAATGAGAAACCACTAGTGACTGTTAAAAAGCTTCAACAAGGATTGACATTTTTGGTGAGGTCTATGAGCTGGTGAAAATGAGGTCGGCCAAGCAGTTACCGTGAATGGTGCTCGCTATTGCGAGAAGACAATGGACTTCTTGTGGGAGGCAATTGAGGGCAGTGCCCTGGACGATATGTGGTTTCAACAGTATGGCTTTTTTGCGCGTCATCTTACGTCGTGCTGATGTTAATTTGCCGTCACAATCATGTGATTTACCACCGTTGGACTTCATTCCTTGAGGATATTTTAACGAAAAAGTTTAAAGAAGCCAAGAACAATTCAAGAGTTAAGGGATGAGATAGTTCCGCACATTAAAGGCATTGAACTCAAATTATGTCTCAGAGTCATTGAAAATATGAACCATGGGATAAAGGTATGCCGAGCATTTGGCCGATATTTTGTTTCACACATAATTTTCATAGATGCTTCTATAATAATAAAAAATTATAAGATTATACTCTGAAAACGGTTTTTATATTTACAACTAACATCGTGCCTTTTAGTTGCACCACCCTTTAGAATCCTTTGTATTTTATACATCGCTTTTTTAAACTGTATAGAAATATGAGTGATAACAGAAACTCATTGTTTTTGCTCTAGCGCTTCTAGTTTCCGTGAACATCGAGTTTAAAGGTGGACAACTTTTAGCGTACGTTGAGTTATTGAAAGCCATTAGTTGGTTTTTATATTTGCTTTAATTTAATTTTTTGTGTTGCCTGATAGAAAAAAATATATAAAAGAATTAAATAAATAAACTAAAATTAAAAATTAAACAAATAGAATCTGGGAATTTATTTCTTATGTTGAGTAACATTTTTACTATACAAATTTTCATATTATTCGAATGTGTATACAAAATATTCCTGGAAAATATTTAAGGAATAAGACTATTAAAGTATAAAAGCTTTTGAGGATTGTAATTTGGCTTAGAATACACATTCGAATAATATGAACATTTTTTTATTAAAAATTAAAAATTGCCTCGGCTTTGGTTAAATATGCGTCATAAAAGTATGCATTTTGCGCCTTTCCTCCGATGGTACGCTAGTATCAGTTGTAAGTTTATCCATCTTTTAGGCAGAAAATGGAATTTTTTTTTTAAGAAAACTGTTTATCATATCGAGTCATTACCGCAGAAAGCTTAAGGGTGCGAACAGAGTGGCCGCTTGTTGCCGAGCCGACTGACGCTTATTGCAAATACTTGTTCATGCGAAAAACAAGTTTCAGTGTGCATTGTGGATGCGAGAATCAGTGCTGATATTTTATCTATTATTTGTGTTGTTATTGTTGTTCATTCGTGTTTGTGAAATTGAATTATTCTTGAAATTTTTTTTAATTTTTTTAAGTGATATAATTTTATATAATTTTTATTATTTATTTGAATTTTTATTATTTTGTTTAATTTTTTATTTTTTAATTTTTATTTTCTTTTTAATTTTTATTATTTTTTTAATTTTTTGATTGCATGTTTTATTTACTTATCCTAAAATTTTTGTTTTTAATTTTTTGAAAAGTTTTCCAAACAAGTTGAAATCATAACAACATAACATAAACAATGTTTTCGGCGCTGAAATACGCTTTGGAACTGTTTTCTCGCATTCAATTAGCTTTGCGCTCTGACGAGCTCGGCGCCCACTATGACCTGTTCGCGCTTATTTGTACTAATTTGTATAGTACCAGTTTTCTTGCATTGGTTCTCGCAATAAGCGTCAGTCGGCTCCGCTCGGCAACAAGCGGCCACTCTGTTCGCACCCAAAATTTTACAGGTGAAGGTTTTTTTTTTCATATAAATTTTGTATGAAGGTTGTCGCTTACGATAAAATTGTTTTTGCTATAAAATCGCAACGATGAGCATTACATTTTAGGCTACAATGCAACTGCTGCCAATAATGTCATATATCAAAAAAGCGAAAATTGAAAATGATGTCTTTTATCAAAGTTATATTCGGGAATACAAAATTTATTATTAATACGTTTTCCGTATGACGTGCTAAATTCCCGATTTTTCATATTTGATAAATACACTGAAATTTATTGTTGAGGGAAAGCCAGCTTCTATGCGCATTTCACTGGTTGCTTAGGCCAGCTCATCAGGAAACCTTTGTCCAACGATTTTAGAAAAGCCAAAAATATTATATTTATAAAACCCTAAAGCGAATAAGAATTATAACTACACAAAGTTTTACTTGTAACAATATCAAAGCTTAAACAATACACCAAAAGTAAACAGTGAGTTTATCTTTTCTTACATTCTCCTACAATTGGTTGGGGAATGTCGTTTAAACTTTTCTTTTTTGGCGGTAATGACTCGATTTAAAGCCATAAGCGAAATATTTAATATCACATAATTTCGAGACAATACCCCAAAAAATCTCAAGCGACGTCATTTTTAATAATCGTTTAAGAAAATTTCGCTAAACAAATTCTCCTCTAAATTTTCGGATTTTATTGAGTGGCCCTCGTAGTTTTCCTTATTTTTTTTATTTCTCATTTCGTCAAAATGCTTTTTTAAATTCGATAATTTATTCATATGCATTTATTTGCACTTAAAAAAATTTTATCAATTCTTTAATAGAAATTTACACATTTAACGTCAATCAATTAAATGTATGTAAATTCGTAAATTTTTTCACAAAACCATTTTATATAGGAGTTTCATAGCAATTTAAATAAAGCAAACAATTAATGTTAAATTTTCTGGTTTAAATTTGCAATCTTTTTTTGCATTTTATTTTAATAAAGCGTTGTAATAATTGAAAACTTTAACATTTTGCAAACTTTTTGTGTATATGATTACAAGCATTTCACTGTCATTGTATACAACTTACTTAATTGTTTTGTCTTAAACGAATTAATGGGGCTTTATTTCAACTATGTTGCTTTTAATTAAATTTTAAGTGTGTTTTATTTCATACTCTACATTTCAGAGGTAGATAATCAGCCATGTCACAGAGTTAAATTCCGTTCGGAAACGGAATTCATTCCGTATTGAGGTGCTTCAGAAAATGACGAAACAATTTATCGGAATGAAACCATTTTTGTTTTAATGCACGGCCAAAAAACTATCAAAATACACTTTCTATCAATAAACGAATATGTTTTCTTCGATTCCGAACGAAATTGTACTCTGTGACATGGCTGAATATTGAGGAACTTATTTCATTTGAACAATCGTTGCATCCAAGAGGGTTGGTTATTCTGGATGTCAATTTTGTATATGGAATTTTTACATTTAGAGAAACTAAACGATCAGCTGGAATTATGTGTATTCATTTATAAAAATAATAATTGTATTTTCTCAAGATTTATTGACAATAATCGATTACTACTGGCAGCCACTTGATATTTTCTAAGTCGCTTTTAAGTCAATCTCGAGTAGAATTGTCTCTGTTTTAGTTGAAGGGAAATTTTGCGACGACTTAAAATAAATCTATTAAATAAGTTTAAAATAATAATTCCAAATGATCTAAATTTTGGTAGTCATAGTCAAATTTCCACCAAAAGCTTGCCAAGCGCATGTGTTACAAATATTTCATTTAAGACTTCGGCGAAATGACCACTACTGAGTAACTAAAGCCGCCAAGGTGAAAACTTTACGCCAACTGGCTCCAAGAGTAACAAAACTGCGCAAAAATTCGAAAAAGTTTTCTAAGTATGAACCCACCCACACCAAGAAAAGACAAAACAGTTTTTTGACTAACTACAATAGAATACTTGGTTCTTATTAGATAACCCACACCAAACAAAACAACCTCAAAACTGTATTTTTGTATCACTGCGACATGACATTGGATGCAAAAAAACATGTGGTTGTATCAAATCACATGTATTTTCTGCAACTCACAGAGCGTAATGCAAAACCTCGTTGCACATAATTGCGTGCTTTCATTTAATGGTACCCACAAAAATTAAGAAAAGTCAAAAAGGGGGAAAAGACAAAAAATATTGTCGAATTGCTGTCTGATTAGCGGTTGGCAAAAAAACCTTGATAAAACGTTTTTTTGTTTTGGTGTGTGTTAGCATCAAACTAGTGTCTTTGACTTAAAAGACTTTGCCTAAAATGCCAAAATTTTAAACTTTACAATATTTTCAATTATTTTCATTCAATTGATGAAAAGTCCCATAACGAATGTCAAAAATTCTGCAAAAATTTGGAAAAATTGGCACAAACTTGTTAGCAACGGCAAAAAAGCAAAGCGAATATTTATCAAAATTTGTTCAAACCTTTGGCTCAAAATTATTGACAATAGAAGGAATTTTTGTTCGGAGTTTACGTGACATTAATAGTTTAGCTGGGCTGGGAAGATTTCCCATAGGCGTTGACCTATAGTGTAGTAATGCAACATATGGATCAGACTGACTATCTTGAGACTTTAACAATAAATTTTTTATGGTCTGAATAGAACGCTTCGCTAAACCATTAGACCGTGGTAGATATGGACTTGATGTTTCATGATTAATTCCCCAATTCTGGGGAACTTCTGAACTTCTTTTTTCAATAATTCCCTTAAATTTTTGTTTTTTACTGCCAAATTTTCAATAAAAGAACCTAGATAGTTAATCATTCCTAAAAACCTCTGTAATTCCTTTACATTACCCGGTTTGGGCATATCCATGATAGATTTTATCTTTTCCTGGTCAGGACTTACTCCTGATTTACTAAAAACATGACCCAAAAATTTTACTTCAGTCCTAAATATTTTACATTTCGCCTTATTGAATTTCATTCCCACTTCCTTTGCCCTCTGACAGCCTCCAAAATTTTAATATGTTCTTCCATTGAAGATGAGTGAATCAGAAAGTCGTCTTTATAGATAATCAATCCAGAGATATCACCAAATAATCTTATCATTTCGGAATGGAAAATTTCCGGGGCCGCATTTATACCGAACGGCAATCGTAAGAACCTATACCGACCAAAAGGGGTGTTGAATGTACAAAGCTTAGATGATTTCTCATCTAAAGGTATCATCCAAAACCTACTGTAGGATCTAAAGATGCTGATTTAGAGAGAGTCCCAATAAATAAGTTTGCGCCTTCTTCTTCTTCACCATCGTCATCGTCGCCATTTTCCTCATTGACATACACGTGTTTTACAAATTTCCTTTTTAAAAAGCACATCTTTGCAAAATGTCCCCGTTTTCCACACTCATGGCAATTTACATTTTCGGCTGGACACCGACTTTTATGGAGTTGGCCACATCGATTACAATTACCTTGTTGTTTGTTATTGTTGTTGTTGTTGTTGTTAGCAGTCCTAAAATTTCTTCTTTTAATAACATTGATAACTGGTTCAACTTCCTGAACCTCTTCTAATTTGGATGCATTTTCCCTTGCAGCCGTTATGCTTTTTGCAATACTTATCGCTTTACTTAATGTAATCGCACCCTCAGGCAGTAATCTTTCTCGGATTCCTGCCAACTGTTGCGATAAACCACAGATAAATATATCCCTTACTAATTCCTCACGAATTGCTCCAAATTCACAATTTAAGCTGAGGTTTTGTAGAGTTGTTATATATGTATCAATACTTTGGTTAGGCATCTGTTTGCACGTAAAAAACAAATGCCGCTCCATTACAATGTTTTTCTTTGGGGTAAAATATTCTTCAAATTTTTCAATCAGTGCCTTGTACGATATCTTGTCTACGTCCTCATTAAACGAGTTGAAAATTTCAATAGTTTCACTGCCCATGTGATGCAACAACAAAGCTACTTTTCGCTGATCGGCCTGACTTTCAAGGTTTGAGACTCTTAAAAACAACTTGAATTGGGTAAACCACAATTTCCACTCCTTCGCCATATTGCTCGATTTTAAATTAATATGCGTCATATTTGTTACGAAAAACTGCCCTGCTTCAGCTTTAACATGCGTTTGGTCTTCGTCCGGCATTTTGATTTTGTATATGTATGTATTTGATGTTGTATAGGTGTCTACTGTAATTAAACACTTGTTTGTTTAACTTATGCTCTTGCAATGGTTAAACACTTTTGTTAAGTTTCGACTTTTTATTTTTCTTTTTAATTAAGGTTTTTGATTTTTGTCTTAATTTCTTTTTATTTTATTCTGTATTCAGCTTTTATGTATTTTATTTGGCGACTGCCACTTCTGACACCATGTTGTATTGTAAAGCGAATGAATGATCAATCGCCATATCTTTATTAACTTAACGAAACAATATAAAAGCAAGATGCCAGATTGCATGTAATTGGACACAGTATTAACTGCTATGCTGTATAGCACTATGGGCCAATTACTTACTATTGCAACAGATAAGTCACTTACTGTGTGCCGTTGATAGGATAACGAATAGATCAATGAATGTGTCATCCATACGACTACATCGTTTGGCAAGCTCATCTGCTATCTGGTTGCCCGGGCTTTCCGCAAGCCCTGGTATTCACATTAGCATTACCTTCGAATTCTTGGCAATCTCATTCAAATGCATCCGACATTCTACAGTCAACCTAGATTTCGTATAGACACCGCTAGGGAAACAAAGACAGCCTTGCTATCAGTAAATTAACATATACCCCTCGATATGCGATACTACCTAAGCCAGTCAGCCGCCCGCCTTATAGCCGAGATTTCTGCCGAATACACACCTACCAATACAAATCATATGAAATTGACAACATTTATCGTAGTGCTGCCACATTATTATTTTATTATGGGAAACAACATATTATATATGGGGCACAAACTTGCAGCTGGTGAGTTTATGCTACATATAAATTTAAGTCTAGTTTAGAACAACCATTGTTTAAACATTCACTGATTTATTAGCCATTAGCTGTTATTACGTGAAATCATTTCTGTTCATAAATAACTATGCAGCATATGCTAAGGCCGTGCGTTTTTCTTAAAGCGAACAAAACAATCGTTATCGCTGTACAATCTGTTATCATCTTATTTGCATGACTTTCTTCTGTCACACAAAATTTTAATTAAATCTCATAATTGAAATAAATCTACTTACATACATGAAATTTCTTAATTTTCACAAGTATTTTTTTCGTTATTCGCTTTAATCATCTTTACGAGTTTTATGTGAATTTAATGCAATTATAAAGCGTCTGTTTCGTCGACAAAAGGAAATAAAAATATAAACTTTTAATGTAATTTTTATGTAGTTTAATAAGAAACACACAAAAGGAACGAAACTTTCGAAGCAAACACACACACGCACACACACACATACCCTCTTGCAGGCAACAAGAAAAAAATAATCGCGGATTTTCGTTCATTTATTACATTGGAATAACGATGAGGAAAAAGAAACGAATGACTGTCGTCTGTTTTTTTTTTTAAATATTTATAACGAAGCATTAACATTTTGTTTTTTTTATTCGTAACTTCATAATTATTTTTAAACTTTTTGGTTTTTTTTAATTTTTTTTTAATTCGAGGTCGACAAACAAGAATAAGAAACTTTTAGAAAATTATTGAAAACAATTTAATTGTGTGCAGTGTTTGCGAGTTCAAAGCAAATGTTTTAAACAAAAGATTTTGATGTTCTTCAAACTTAATTTAGGACACAAGCATTACAAAAAAAAAACAACAAAAAGTTTAAGAATAAAGAGAAAACAAAATTATTAAAAAACGAAGATATTAAAAAATTATATCGCTACCCTGGGGAAAGGGAACTAACACCAAACTTGTCACGTGATAGCTCTAATGTGGTCGGTTCCGGTTCTAGTTCTAACATTTAATATGAAGATGACTTGTCACATTAACAGTTAATATTCGTTCTTCTAATATTTTTAAAAAAATGTAAATAAAACACTATTTTGAATATTGTTTATCAATACTGAATTCTTTTATTAATTTGCTTCTGTTTTTATATTAAAGTGCCATAATTAATTTTGTTTACTAAGCAAAACATTGGTTTAATTTGAAATGCAAAAGTGTGTTAAAATAAGTAACAAAAAATTGATTTAATTGGAAATACAAAAGTGTGCTAAAATTGGTTGTGTGTTTTGTTTACTAAGCACAAGCGTGTCACTGAAATAACCTGAATGTACACATTCAATTTCGGTTAAGATAATGCCGGTCCAGGTAATGTCCCGAATGAACCATATTAATATGATAGATTTCTTTCATAAAATAAAAATAAACATACAGACACCATAAAGTTTATATGTTCTGGAGTAATTATCAAAGTAATTTTTGGGAATACAAAATTTTTAATTTACAAGATTTTGTTAGTCGTGCTAAATTCCAAATTTTTATTCTTGACAAAAACCCTAAAATTTATTGTTGAAGATTTTAGAAAAACTAAAGATATTAAACAAATTATACTGTTAAGCGAATAAGAATTATAAGCATCAGTTTTACTTGTAACAATATCAAAGCTTAAACAAAAAAAAACAATAAACTGCGAGTTTATCTCTCAATGCCCGTCTGCCTTTCCATCTCTCCGTCTATTGAAATCACGCTTACATGCGAACGACTCAAAAGAAAAGATTAATGTTGGTGTCAAACTGCTTACAGTTATCCTAAGTATTGATTGAAATTCAGACAAATCGGTTTTGTAGGAGGAGAGTTATGAGTCCAAATGTGAAACCCCTACCATAAACCATTGATAACATAAATGGTGGTATAATGCACGGAATCATATAAGATTTTGCACAGAACGATCTATATTACTAGAAATCATAGCACAACATTTCGTGAAAATCGATACATAATTTACCATTGGCCCCATTTAAAGCCCATTCTTGTAAAAACACTTTAGTTTGCCTAAAACCTTAAAGAATAATGTTATTGCAATTAATATTGATCTGTGGCAGTTTTATATGAATAGAAATCACACTGTCAAATTTCACGAAGATCGGCCTATTATATACCATTGGCCCCATAAAGTGCCCATATTTTACCACAAGTCCGATATAAAGCCCACTCCTGAAATATTCTAGCTGTCGGCGCCCGATTTTAAATCAATCAAGTTCTACACAAAACTTAGCGACATGCATAGTTAAATTTTTTGGTTTAGAAATTCAAAATTAAAATTTGCCATTTCTGACCCACATACCTGGGTTAGTATTCTGAATTTATCTTTTTACAAATTTCGATTTGCTGGTAATTCAGAAAAAGATCATGATAAACTAACAGCCTGTTTTTGTAAAACACAAGTTTCTCACTTACAGTTTTCGTAAGGTTTTTTAAAAACCTTTGAAAGCTTTCGTCTATTCATGGTTGACATAAATAGAGCTTTTTACTTTGGTGAATTAACATTATTGCCAATGCATTAATATTCGTACATATCAATTCTTTTTTCATATAAAGATTTTGTGTTCGTGGTTAACCCTGGCTTTTGTTTACAAGCAATTTATTATATTTCAAAAATAAAATCAAGGTGAATTGTTAATTATTTTAACGTTGTGTCAAAAATAAAACAACACTGCAGTAAACAATTTAAACAAATATTTAATTTCCTTTTTAATTTTAAATTGTTTGTTTTGAAATGTAATAATTTAAAAAATTTTTATTTTCATAATTTTAAGCGAAACTTATAACATTTGGTAAATATTTCCCAGAAACACATGAAGGAACGGTATATCATTTTGACACAAGGTTAGTAATCAGCTGTTGCTTAAGTAGCAAGATAAGGTCACCTGGTGTAAATTCGCCTTGAATAAAATATTCTATAAAAAGTTTTAGAAAGTTAGTAAAAAATAAAAATGTTGAACGAAAATGTTAACCATAAAAGCAGTGAATAAAATAAATTAATAAAATAAATTAATAAAGAATATCTTTTGCTGCACACTAACATATACATAAATATGTAGAAGATATTTGCAAGATAGCACCTAGAATGAAAGATATGTCAAACCGGAAATTTTTTGTCACGTCACGATCTCATCATATGGCATATCGTTGTTCATGGCTTAATTTTTGCCTTTGCCGACATCGAATTCTGGGCGCCACTTATGTCATCTTGGATTCTTCAATAAAAGTCCAATTTTTTTGCGTGCCAAGAAAGACCTTCTAAAACTAAGTATGTATTGCTTTTAATGTACTTACTCACTTTTATGACACTCCTCAAAATTGAGCCATTAAACTAGCTAGAACCCAATACAAAAAAATCCAATAGTGACGCCCTTGATTAAAAGGTATATTTATAAATATTCAAGAACATTAAGATTCAAGCCATTTACAACGATATGCGATATGATGAGATCGGACAATAAATGGCAGCGCTTTATAAAAAAACGAAAACAAAAAGTGCTGTATTTGGGGCCGTGGCAAAAAAAAAATAGTTGTTTTAGAAACTTCAGAACTTCTGCAGAAAACTCAAGCGTTTTTTATAGAAAATTTAATCCTTTTTAATATTTTTCTACTTAAGTAAATTTCAACCATCGAGAAATTTTTTCGAGAAAGGCATCAATATGTTCCGTATAGAAAATCTTATCTATAAAAAAATTTTTTATAGACATCTACAGCCATTGAAAATATTTCTATGGAAAATCTTAATCATCAAGAAACTTTCTATGAAAAAATTAAGACATCAAAAAATTTTCCGATAAATATATTATTGCCATATTTAACCACAACATCCTTAGGAGCAACCATAATATGGTTGTTGCTATTTGATAGAAGATGTTTTTTACCATAATATAGTTGTCGGTGACAATAATACGGTTAAACTAACCTTAACCCATTTTCGGCCACTGTTCGTACTTGCGAACCGTTATAAAAAAATATGTTTTATGTACCTCCTGCAGGGATATTTTCAGGGACGCTTTTTAGGAAGATTTTTATTTAACTGAGAAAAACATAAATTGTTAAAAAATGCTAAAACTAAATAAAGGGAATTTGTCTAAATAATTTAAATGACAAAACATAAATAAAAACCCTAAATAAAAAATAATATTTCTACTAAATTCGCAAGCGCGAACAGTGGCCGCTATTTGGAGAAAACGTTTCTTTGGTCGTTAGTCATGCAAATTGTGTATCCGGAATAAACCAATTCGTTTTGTGTACAAGATTTGGTGTTTGTGTTCGAGTGGTGGTTATTTATTTAATTGTATTCCATATTCTGGTTCGAGTGACAACTACGATGGCCAAACTGGCGAGGGTATAGGCGTGGTTTTAAGACAATTGGAATGTTTAAAGGATCCCATTATCTCTAAAATTAATTTTGACATCATATTATTTGATGTGCCTTTAAAGTGAAAAAAGGTTTTGCGCCACGGGAACCCGTTGACCCAATCGAATTGCAAAAGCCCCACTACGCACAGGAAAACAGTTGAAGCGGGGAGAAATTGACTATCAATATGATAGACCAAATTCTATATTGGTTTGTCGTTGGGCAGATAACAAGGAGGTAACGGTTCTCACCAGCTTTGAACGAATTGAAACGATGCACAGCGTAAAGCGATGGAAAATGGATGTTAAAAATATGAGAATGTACCACCACCATTTGCTGGCTGGTTGGTTGGTTACCGTCATAGCACGCATAGTACTTGGCGTGCTGCAAGTAGAGTCGACAGTGACTCCATTTTGACACCATACAACTCGTCGAGAATTGGAACCTCTAATCACAACTTGATCTGCCCCTGGATAATGAGATGGCTAGAGCCAACCCATTGTGTTGAAATATTTCAGCAAGTTGCTGAGTTGCACCCGCGATTTCCCCGAGAGTCCTTGTAGAGAGTGATTCCCAAATAATTCATGTCGTATTGAATTAATCGCTGGGAAATCGCATAGAAGATGAAACACTGTCTCTTCAGTTCCAGGTTCCCTGCAGCTGCGGCAGCATTCATTAAAAGGGAGGCCGAGTCTCATAGCGTGCTTACCGATCGTCCAGTGACCAGTATCCAGTTAGAGTATGAAGATTTCGCTTCTGATAGTTCAAGAAAAGAAGTGGAATTGGCCTTTATTTATTTCAGTTCTAAGCTCCTCACTCACTTATGCCTGGAAACTGATCTGCTTCTTGAAACAAGAAGACAGAAAAATATGCTATCTTAAATACAATTCTGAATAAGCGTAAGCGAAGCTTTGCTACTTAGTTCTGAAACATCCACTCAGGAAAGACGCGGCAAACACGTTGGTTATCAATTGCTAAATATTGTAGGGCAGCATATTCCAATAGATCAGCAACAAGGGAAACCTGGCAGGTGCCAACTTAAAGGATGTGGCAAACCACACAGAAAATTTAAGCCGTCGAGAAAGTTTTTCGTTAGACAATTCAATGCTACCGAGAACTTTTTTATAACAATAATCATAGATTATTATTTACAAGAGTTGAAAATTTGTATTGAGTATAGCCTTTTGTGTTTACAAGCAACTTTCCTTAAGGGTTAAAATGAACAAGTAAACAAGTATTTGTTTTTCAGATAATTGCAGAATACTAACAACAACAAATCAATGTTTCTCTGAATTTTATTCCACTTTAAACCCCATTTTTTTTAAAGTTACCAAATGTCCTTAACCTCAATTTGCTAATCCCTTTTCTGTTTGTTTTTTTTTTAATTTGCCATCATTTTCATTATTTTTTTTTATACTCTTGTTCGAATTTTCCATGGTTTGCGGTAGTATCCCAAAAGTTAGCTCCCCATCTTTCGAGTAAATGCAGCTAACCGCAGTGCATGTGTTTGTGTCATTAGCTTGCATTGCCCTTTACTGATGCCATCAGCCAACAGCAAATTCAACAATGTCATCAGTGGTGTCACGGCTACCATCGTCAGCACTATCATCACCATTACCGTCACCACCATTGTCCTAGACAAGGAATGATTAATACTTTTAGACCACAAGCCAAAAGCAAACGTTGACATTTTTGTTTATGTTTGTTAAACGCTGTTAAAGATCATTGATGCGGAGAATTTTGCCTTTGGTCAAATTCAGTTGCTTGTTTTAATATTTTTTACTTTTGCACGATTTTTGGGTGTATTTGGGTATCAAGCAAGGAATAAAAAATGTGTAGTAACAACATTGGTGACAATTTAATACGGTGTAAGTTTTTTAAAAGCATTGCCTACATTTTACCTTGATGTTAGTATGAGTTAGTATGTATATTATCTGGCAACTGTTCTTGTAAGATTAATTAAAATTGTTTGGTTTTTTGCGACGTAGTTTTAAACGTTTTGTTAATGAGAGAAAATATAATTGACTTTAACGGTAACACTGGTTGAAAATAATTTATGTTTACCTCACCGCTCGCCCTTTTTTGAGGATTTTTATTCGCTTTTTAATAATTTTAATGCCGTGAAGAGGGGGTTGCCGGACTTTAAGTTAAACTTTACACTGACAAAGCTTCAAAATTTTCCAAAAGGTTAATCCAAATTTTAATATTTAAATTTAATTTTCATTAAATTATTTTTATGACGATGGAAATTAATTAAAATTTATTGAACATTTTTCATTCTTGGCTGACCTGGAAATCGAACCCAGGTTTTCATGGACAGGTTGCCCTGACTGGAAAATAGAAAGACAGAAAAAGAAAAAATATAAACCGAAAAATTTACTTTGGACTTCAAGAAGAATTTTTGACAAAAAGTATTAAAAACAGAATCTCGGAAGAACGTGTAAATCAATTAAAAAAGATAATCATTCACAACAAATTTCGATCCACCAAGTGGAAAAACATTTAGTTTAAAGATATATATTGAATGGCAACCCCCTTTGAAGAGATATTGTGCCACTCTCCGTAAAAACCTGGGCTCGATTCCCGGCTCAGTCAAGAATGAAAAATTATCAATTAAGTAACACAAACAATTTCTAAGCCAAAAATAGTTCAAGCAAAACTTTTTGTTGGCCCATTTTTGGATAATTATACAGGAATTGCCAACGATGATTTGAGTTCAATTTAAAAATGTGCAATGAATTATTATTATATAGTTTATATTAATAGCTTCTTGTTTTCCTTCAGTGCACAATTCGCGATCGTAAAGTTGCCATCTCGATGTTTTTAGAAGGAGAATTGTGTGCTCCTATAAGGCTGTAGGGTGCAACATGTCTATCAAAGTGCAGTTGCTGCACTCACACCTCTGAAAATTTAGAAACAGTTTCTGATAACATCACTTTGTAGAGATAAGACTTTTATTAAAGTAGAATGCATGTTGGCAGAATACTGCTGGTCGACAGAACGAAAAACTTTAACTTCAGAGTACAAGAGGAAACACTAGCACTAAATGAAAGTAAAGACTTTAAAGCTGAAATATTTTGGAAAGTAAAAAAAAAAATTGCGAAAAATTTCATAAATTTAAAGATAATTAAGTTATCGAAAATTGATAAAGTAGCGTGGGTGATGAAAGAAAGCAGAGGTCATAATCTTAATCAGAAGACTTTTTATACAAGAATCTGCTGAAATGATTTCAGTAGTGCGATTCACTATGCTTTTTAAACCACAATTGTTTCGTTTAAAAATGTTAACCACAAAATTAGCCATAATTACTATTCACTAATATTTTTAACGACATCTGCTGGTGTTAAAAGCCAGCTGTTTCAGTCAGCTGTTATTTTAAACAATACAACTTGTGGTTTATTAACACCAACTTTTTTGGTGTGGTTAAATCCGCTCAGAAAAGTGTTTATTTTTCTTTGTACCTGTATAGTCGATAAATGATATGGCTTTAAGGTTTTTAGCCTACAATTTATCAACTTCTTATCACACACCAACTTTCCGAAGAGCTTTTTATTTATTTATCCCATTCTTATCAAATAAAATTAAAAAATTAACAAGTAAGAGTGCTATATTCGGCTGTGCCGAATCTTATATACCCTTCACCATTGTGCGAGCAGAATACATAGCAATTAGACAAAAACTAAATAAAACTGGTAAATTTTTTTTTTTTAACTAAGAGACAACCGGTTATACATACTTTATAGGGTGTAGGATCAATATTGTAGAAATTACAGTTATATATACCTTTTTTACCTTCCGTGAAGGGTATAACAAGAGTAATTTTCGGGAATTCATGGGTCTAATCACCGCATTCGATACTATCGTATCGAATAAACTACTGAATTTTTTGCATACGATAGACACTGGCGTATCGAATGAAAACTCGATAAATGTAATGTCGAGTTACTCGATGTCGAATGCTTTTATTTCAAATTCAATACATTTCATTCGATATCGAGTTTCAAGATACCAAAATAAATAATTTCGATGAATTTTGCTCGATATCGTATGCGGTGATTAGACCCCAGAATTTCGGTTATAACTCATACAAATTTCCGATATTTTGATATATAAGTCATATCCATAGGACATATGGCAGCCCAAAAATTTAGGTTTTTATACATTTTTTAATTTTTTTTGTATGGGAGGTACCACGCCCACTTCTCCAATCCCGCCCACATTTTGTAGAATGGTGTGTATTGGCAACCTTAATGTGTGTACCTAATTTGGAAACTTTGGCTTTTGCCGTTCCCCAGATATACAGCAAAAAGTAATAAAAATACAACAAACACAAGGGATTTTTGGAAAAAATTAGAGGAAGTCGTGGTTTTTTGGTCATATCTCAGCCATTTGTGGACCGATCTGGCTGAATTTCAATAGCAAAATTATAATAAGAATACCTGACATAAAGATACCCCAACCAAGTCCCCATCATATCTGGGGGCTTCGGAAAACCCATTTCAACAGACAGACGGACAGACGGACAACCGGATTTGAACTTCGCTTTTCATAAGGACCCAGAATATATATACTTTATAGGATGTAGGATCCATATTGTAGAAATAACAAACGGAATGACAAAGTTATATATACCCTTTCTACCTTCGGTGAAGGATATAATAAAAAAATTAATTTAATTAAAATTAAATTAATAAAATACTAAAATAATAAAATAAAATAATTAATATAATAATAAAAATTAGTAATTATTTAAGCACTTTGCACAATATCATTTAAAATCTCTAAATTAAAAGGTTTTTGTTTTGTTTTTTTTTTATTCTTCTTTGTTATTTTATCCTATTTTGATGTTTCTCTTGGCAGAGTTGCCACGATATATATTAATTTGAATAGAGAGAAATATAAAACTGTTTACCGTGGTTATAAATAAGTTAGTGAATCACATAGTGGTTAGTGCAAACACCAAAATGTGTGGTTAAAGTTAACACTTTTTAAAGTGTTAAAAGTTAGTGAATTGCACTACAGGAATCGATTTACAGCCATACCTAAACAAGAGCGGAAAGCGTTTTCTAGCTGTCAAAAATTCTCATGCCCATACAATTTGTATGAAGCATCCCAAAATAGCGCGGCGTCAACGCTTTACAATTGGAAAATCCGAATTTGACAGCGCGTTTATTAGTGAAGTTGTCCGCTTTTAATAATAAATAACGACAATTTGGCTATTTTTTTCAATCTAGCGGGTTTTTTCTCTTATTTTTATTTTTATTATATGGGTTTTATTAAACAAGAAAGTTAACACTACTGTTTGTGGCACAACGTAGACGCTCTTGTTTAGGTATGGCATATCAGCGAAAAACTTAGCGGAAGAAAACGTCCCGCCTTCCGCTCTTGTTTAGGTACGGCTGTTAGTTTGCAGACCAGTGTAATTAAAACCTTCACTTATAAAGTTTTATTTATGGGAGAATAAGTCGTAAAACATGATCTTTTAAATCAAAAATACTAACATCAACAAATTGCTCTTGTTAAACTTTTTTCAAAACCGGTTACTTGTAAAGTTCAAACAAAGTCTTAATTATAAAATTTTTAGAGTTATGAGAGAGAGCATTTCACAATGCACCTTAGTTTTAAAAATAGGAGGGTGAGTTGATAAGGTAGAAAGAAAATAGTTTACATACAATTGAGATGAATATTTAAGCAGTTGAAAATAACATAATCAAATTTGTTTCCAACGAAAAACTGCAGATTAACCCTAGAAAGAAAAGGCGCGTCTGCGAGACGTACGCTTTTTAAATTTTGTGCTCTTATTTTCACATTTGTAAACATACAACTTTCTCACGTTCAACTATTTCAGTTGTTAGCAGTTGGTGGTGGCAGGTTTTATGTTGTAAGTTATGTATTTTATGAGAAATAAACACCGAACAATTTTGTTAGGCCAGCCTTGGAAAATCCTCTAAACTTGTGGTTTCAACAAGATGGAGCCACAGCACATACTGCAGGTGCCTCAATGGCTTTGTTAAGGGACATAATCGGCAAACGCATTATTTTGCGCACAAGCGATTTTAACTGGCCTCCACGTTCACCAGATTCAACAGCTCCTGACAGTTTTCTTTGGGGATATTTGAAAGAAGAAGTTAACAAACCAGGAACCATACTCCAACTAAAAACCAGCATTCGAAATGAAATCATGGCCATTACACCCGATCAGCTGTTCTATTTTGCTTACCAAACTTTTTTTTTTCTTTATTGAATCTATCTTGTCGAAAATTACAATATGTATTCAAAGCTTAATCCTAATTGTTATTTACTTATAAGTCATTACAAAGCAACCGTTTACTAATTGCATGTGTCAAAAAGCCTGCTAGGCTCAAATTGTCGGTTCTTTTTAGGCTCCGGTGACCTTCGAACTTTATTAGTTTATCTATGTATTTAACTGAATACTTTTTAATTTCTTCCTGGATGGTAGGGATGTTAAGATCTCTTTGGATAATGTTATAAAGTTTGTACCATCGGGCGCAGAGGATTTGTCGTAATATCCTAGACTGTCTTCTTTGCAGCTTCTGGATGTTTAATGCGCATGCAGGACCCCATAATGGGATGCCATATGTTCATATTGGTTTTATGATAGACTTGTATAAGAGAACTTTGGACAAGCTTGAGTTTCGACCGA
Source organism: Pollenia labialis (assembly GCA_949318255.1). Classification (NCBI taxonomy): domain Eukaryota; kingdom Metazoa; phylum Arthropoda; class Insecta; order Diptera; family Polleniidae; genus Pollenia; species Pollenia labialis. The sequence goes on along the minus strand of OX439139.1, from coordinate 117,741,165 downwards.
GGAGCCAACGTAGTTGAGCTGCTTTAAGTTTCATAGCGGTCTTGCAAAGGCGTTTATTTTTTCATTTGTATTTTGGGCCCAGGTGCGGTTTTCCAGTCCTAGTGGAGATTCTTGGGTTATAGGGCATTGTATATGTCCCACAGCTTTACATAAGCTGCAATTGGAGTTTTTTGTGGAATCTAGGCTATTTTAATAGCCTTCTATTGCAGAGTCGTGTTTCTGTCTCAGTTTGTTGCGTTGAGTTGCCTGGCATAACCGTAGTTGGGCCTTGATGGTTGGGGAACGATTATTTTGCCATTGTCTTCTCAACTTCCATTTTTTCCCTGACAAGGGTCTCTATATCTACTGATGTGTATTGCATTTCTTGCCGCAGAATCCAAGACAGCCGTAAACCGGTCGACAGCTGTTTGGATGCCAGATGATTTTTTTAGGGAAATGCTCTGAGATAGATGACAGCTCACATACATTTTATACTTCAACAAATTTGTGTTTTGTTTGGATAGGAAATACAGTTCACAGCTTATCAAAGTTGCCTTTTAGCATAAGGATTGAAGGTGAATGAACCGATGATAAGTCATACGGCAAAGTCGATAAGGTCTGGCAGCTTGTTGAAGTCAGTGGGCCAATAGGTCGATTCTCCACTCGATACGACATCAAGATTTTTTGCAGTGACGGTGTTGTATAGTTGGTAACCTCTAGGACTTGTAAGTCTGGAGCCCAAATACGCATGCTTAGCGTTGTAGTCGCCTGCCGCAATGAATTTCTGTCCCATTGTCGAGAAGAAGTTTAGAAATTCATCCTGTGCAACATATCTTACATATCATACATATCTTACCATCCTTCTCAAACAAGCCTTTTTTGCTTTTTTGCATTTTTGTATTTGATGTGAAATATATGAGCAACAACAAAAAATACATACAGTCATTTTTTGTACGCCTTAAAAAAGTACAACAAAAATAAAGATGATAAAATAGCGTGATAGTAAAAAACACAAAAACAAAAGTAGGTAAAAAAACGTTTCACTCTTTAAACAACAATGAAAAAAATCCCGTATTCTATTTTTTAAAATTATTTTAGTTAAACTGTACATAAAATTTAAAACATAGAATGATGACGAAAAACATATGTATATAGTCGGTCTGCTGCCGATTTTGGTTGACATTTCTTCTTCTTTGGTCAAGGAAAGGATACAGCAACAGTGAGTGATGAAGAAAAACATTGTGTGTATAAACAAGACTTTGTTCAAAATTATTCCAACAAAAAATGTGTCTCAAAGCCTGCCGCCGCTCTGCTCTGCCGTTCATCATCTCCTTAAGTGCTTGCTTAGGTGCGCGTCATTGCTTGTGCAAAAATAGTTAACTTTTTTGTTTGATTCAGCAAAATTATTTGTTGGAAATCGATATGAATTTCAGTAAACTTTTTGTTTGATTCAGTTAAATTATTTGTTTGAATTGTAAAAAATGTGCCGATTAAAGTAAAAATAGAAAATGGGACAATAAGTCTAAATTCACACGTTTCATCTTTTGATGCTCAACTTCTTTTCAATTGCCTTTTATTGCCTTTTAAAGATGCCGATATAATCACACGCAGCAATCGGTTTCAACTTTTTTCGGTTCAAAACAACGACAATTTTATTAACAGCGATTCAAAGAGAAAAAAGGAAAGACAAAAAAAAATAACATGCAGCCATCGCTGTGCATATATCAACGAATAAAAACACAAAGCGTACTGACCGAGTACAGTCATCTTCTTACTAACCCCCTTTCTTCTTTGTTCTCTCACCTAAAAACATAAGAGTTGAGCATTAAAAGATGAAACGTGTGAAAGCAGACTAACACGAATAGGATTCATTTTTATTTTCCTTTGTGCGAACATTTACTTAACAACTGTCAAAGTTCGGAAATCTCCACTGAGAGACCTTTGATTTAATTCCAGGGTGTTCGAATATGAAACATTTGCTGTTGAAAAGTTATATATAAAGCTGATATTCTGTGTATTTATAAAAATGTAAAAAGAAAACAACTAGCACATCTAAATGGTATTTTTGAATGTAAATTTCATGCATTTGGAAAAAAACAAATTGTTAATAAAAATATTTCTTTTAGTAATTTTAGAAACACAGAAATTCCAGATAAACATATTTAAAAAAACAAACAAGTTTTTTTGTCACGATGAAGCAAAAATTATATAAAGAAGAAATTATTAAATTAATTTCGCTTTATCGTTCACATGATGATATTTTTAAATCCAAAATTAAAGCATCTACCATCAATTTGATAAGAAATTCAAGGGCTAAAAACCAACATCTTTAAAAGATAACCCTATCTCATTTTATTCCATTCTACATCTTTCGATTATTTTAGTGTCATCACTAGAAAAGCGGCAACAACTTCTATTATTATTGTGGCATCACTGACAAAAAAAATTTGGTTTTGAAAGCAGCGTTACCATTTGTCAAGTTTTCTCTTATATTGCAATGTGTTTTTGTTAAGCATTTTTTATATTTTTAAACAACTTGAATTTCAAATACATTTTTGTGTTTTCTTTTTACATTTGGGCACTTTTGTAGAAAAAAACATTTTTTATTTTAAAAACATTTTTTTTTTTAATTGGTGACATTTTTGTTTGACGTCGAGTGTCTCGCATTTGCTTCACCTTTAATGGTAGATGTTAGATGTTGATCAGTGTAAAAAGCCTATTGCGCTTCCGGAACATTTTGAAAATAAACTAACAACTATCTCCGTAAACACTCAAGCAACTTGCAAAACTTCCGGCTTGTTCTTCGAAACTAATAATACCTGTGCATTGCTTGCAAGCATTAACTTGCATGTGTAAAGGCAGGGTTTGAAATATGAATTTTGTTTTTCTATCTTTTTTTTTTAAATTCCTAAGCCTATCCCGCTCTTCGCTTGTCTGCAGAAAAGAAACCAGAGTGTCTGGTGGGAATTGAACCCACAACCCCGGCGCTGATAGACTAGCTCGCTACCAGTTAATCTACCGTGGCATGATAAAGTTTAGTAAAACTATAGATCGGTAAATTGTTCATAGAGAATCCTATATATTAATAACTTTTTCATTAGGAATCCATCAGATTGATAAATCTTGCTTAGTGACTAAAAAATATCACACAGAAAAACAAGGTTGATTTTACACATTATTCGGTAGACATTTTTCTTAATAGTTACTTCATGTCAATTTAACATGATTTTACAAAAACTTGCGATAAAAATTTATTTCTTTTAAATTAACTTAAATTCATGTAAATTTACAATTCTTGTAAAGTTAGAGCAAAATGACATTCATATTGAAATAACACTACGAATCACGTTGAAACAACGTGTATTTCATGTATAATCAATTTTATTTGAATGTGAAATAACAGTGAGAAGAAACTTCAAAAACAACATACATACGTATTTATTTTAGAACCACAGAGAGCAGGACCGAGTATTATTATTTATTTTCCTGTTACAATTAGGGTATTCACAAGGTGTGCTATCATGTTATATTGTCATAATGTTCTAACATTTTGCAATGGTTTATAAAAATTGTTGTTGCTTTGTAAACAAAAAGTGTCTTAAATTTATAGAACTTTGCTTGGTATGTTTATTGTGCTGTCGTAATTAATCAGAAGAGACCTGCGCTGAGCGGCTGAGCCGACCTGCATTAGTTTTTGTAGCCGTGGCCGTTGATGGTATAGTTTTATCCGGCTAACATCCGAATTTAACCTGCGGCTAGCAATTTTTGCTACAAAACACTTGCGACGTCAAATTAGATCCGCTTAGGACTCTGATGTTTAGTAAACAAACAAAATAAAATTTATTTGTGGTTTGCGTCTGAAAAATGGAAAATAGTCTGGAAAGATCCAAATTAATTTATTAATTTATGGATTAGAAATAGTGTGAATCCCCCAAATATGTTTCACGTTTGTTGTATTCTTTTATGTTAAGAGAAGCACTCACAATAAAAAGACGCCAGCAGAATGGCGCCGATATGCTTTTCGTCAACATTCTACATTGAAAATTTGATGAATTTAACTAAATAATTTGAACAAAAAGGTTACGGGAATTTTTCTTCTTTTTATAAATCGTTTAATCATGAAAAGTGTTGTTGTGATTATTGTTTGATAAACAGGTTTCTTTTAAAAGTCTATATGATTATTAAACGTTTCATTGAGACATTTTATTTTCTATAAACTTTTTTATAGCAAATTCAGCAAATTTTCATTACCTACAAAATATTTATAGATAATTCAAATTTTAAGTAGCCATTCAAAGTTTATGGATGCTCTTAATTCTAGACGGAAATTAAATTGAATTTAAGAGATATTTTTTTGTTGGTAAAATTTAAGTAATTTATTTTTTTTATTTTTAAATATTGTAATATTTGTTGTTGTCTTGTTTTCTGTTTTAATTTATGTAAAATCTGATTTATCATACATAAAAATGTAAACATCAATCAATCGTTTATATCTAAAGTATTTCTTCCTCAAGGGACATCAATGTCATAACCCATTGACAAAGAAAATCTTGGATTCCTGGTTTTGACAGTATTTTTAATGAAATAAACATGTCCTTCAGAATTTTTTAAAGGTACATAAATTTGATTTTTTTTTAAATTTCAGTAATATTATTTAATTTAAATCAATATTAAATAAATGTCAATCATAAAAAGCATTTAACATTTAAAAAATATTTTGTGTTCCTTTTTTTGTAAAATATTTCTACTGCTGAGTTTCAGAATTTGTTCATTTTATAAAAAAAAACAAAAATTAAAGGTTTTTAAAAAAAAATTTAATTCCATTTTAGGAAAAATAAAAAACCATTTTTCATGTTAGTGTGTATAAAAGATTTTCCAGAAGTAAATATTTTCCATTTTTTCCATTCCTGCCGAGTTGTTATTTTTTTTTTTTTTTTTGATGTTAAAGCTGCATGCTGCCGCTACTATTGATGTTTGAAAATCACACCCTGGAGTCCTACTAAACTCAAACGAACACAGGAAAATTGAAATGAAAATATATTTCATTGACAAAAACAATCAATTTACTTTCACTTGATTTTGCATATTAATACACACACGCACACACACACACATTAGAGCCGGCGCATCCATGCAAATATATTTTTCGCGCACACGCAAAAATTTCCCGTTCAAATGAATTTCAACAAAAAAAAAATAAAACTCTATTAATTTACAGATACAGCAACGCCTCAGTTTGATTTTGTTTAATATGCTTTTTTCAGTTTCCTGTTTTGCAAAAAAGTTGTTTAGTTATGACAGCACCTGCTAATCGTTATTAAAAGTTTCAGCTTTCCAAAAACATTTTCATTACAAATCGATAAGTATTTAATATTTTCAAACTGAAGTATGTGTTTCCGATGAATTTGTTGGAGGAATAAATTTAATCTTTAAAACCAGCATTAAAATTGTAATGGCCGTTTTATCATTACACGATTATCTTTTTCCCCAACGAAATACTGCACATTAAAGGAATTTGGTTTTCTCAATGTGACATTTGCTTCTATTCTATCGCAAAGCTAACCAGCACTCATCTGCCGATTATTTATTTTCCTTTTATTTGCCGTACAGATAAATTCAATCAGCTGACTATCAACTTTAACATGTATTTTGAGAGGTGCTGTCAATTTAAAACAATGTTTTTGTCAAATTATTGAGAAACCCAAAATTGTTAACAGACAGTTTATCGGTCAAATAAATTAATGTTGACATTAAGTAACAGGCAGTTTGTCGGTACATTGAGAAAATGACCATAAAAGTAATATCGAGGGCTTATATTCAAAATCCTCTATCTTAAAAAACACAACTTTTCAGGAGAGCCAAAATCTGTTTTTTCGCGTATTACTTGAATAATTAAAATTCGGTATTCTACAATATTTTTTAAATCAACTACTGAATCTCACAGATAATTGGATCATCAAATTTTGCATCATTGGGGACTTAATGCGAGATAGAGGGTTTTGCTTCATTATTTATGTATGAAAAAAAAATCATTTTGATTTTATTTATGCCATCTGCCAGTGCTTAACGTAGTTTATTTAAGATAAATTCTAATAATACAATAGATAAAAAATTAAAAATTAAACATATTAAACAAGACTTATAGCAACAATTTTTTTTTTGTTTTTGATTCAATATGTTCTGTAAAAGGTTTAATACGAACAGGTAGATCAATGTGATCTGTATCAAAATTAAATGTATATTTTGCGCTACCATCTGGAAGATATTAAAGAGATCTTAAATTAGACACTGTAGGAGCGTTCCTTACTCTACCTGGTCTAATTAAAAAAAAAACGCAAAAGTTTGTCATCACTGTAATTATAAAAGAAATCAAGATTTAAATATTCTGCATCAAGCGGATTTTTAACGATCTCATTGTAAATGTGAACAGTCTTTCTGGCATCTCTAGTAATTCTAACGTAATCGATTGGCAAGTGTATAGATTGATTTTTCAACTTAATCTCTATTTTACCATGGACACAATCGCACTCCATTTGCGTATGGCAAATTCCAACTTTAACCATTTAAACAAGTATGTAAGATATTTTCATGGTACAAAATTCAGTTCAGAATCGGCTTTCGCTATTTTAATAAACCATTAAAAATGTCAAATTCATATTCAGCTTGCAAAGAAAAAACATGTATTACAAGATCAAGTTATTCCAAAAATTTTTTGAAAATTAATTATTAGAAAAGATAGAGGGGTTTAAACTCAGAAAAAGGGCAAATAAAAATTGACGAGTGATTGTTGAAAAATTCATTCATCCAGAAAGATTGACTGTTTGGTGCAGTACATGGGCTGGCGGCATCATCGGACCGTACTTCTGTGAAAATGAGGTCGACCGTGAATGGTGTTCGCTATCATGAGATGATAACGGACTTATTGTGGACAGAAATTGAGGATATGGACCTGGACGATATGTGGTTCCAACAGGATGGTGCCATGTAGCCAACGAAACAATGGCTCTTTTGCGCGAGAAATTCAATGTTCGTGTTATCTCACATCGTGGCGATGTTAATTTTGATTCTTTGTTAACAATAACATTTTGCATTTTGGTATCGGTAATCGTATCTTTTTTCCGAAACGATACCAATACTCAAAGAGAAATAGGAGCGATACCGATACAAATACTTACTGAATTTGAATTCAAGTTAAAATAAACAAAACTCAAGTAAGTAATTTTTATTATGCAAAATAACAGCCATTTGAGGAACAATTTTGAGGAAAATACACAGTGATGGATATTGCAAAAGAACATCGATGTCTTTTTTCGATGCACTGCATCGCATACACGCAATTAATTCAGCAATTAATCGTTATTTCGCTACTTATACTGACTCTTAAAATTGTAAGTATAAGTGAGTAGACATCATTTAAACTCAATTACTCTGATTCACTTATACTCACGAGAGCAATAAATATAAATGTGAAGTCGACATCATACTCATGAATGACTTCAGTTTGATTTCTTATTCTAGAAAAATACTTATACTATTCACATTGATTCAACTCATTCAACTCATCCATTTACCGTTTCAACACAACAGATCAAAAAACACAACTTCATAATCAGCGCTACCAGATAAATTTGCTAAAATATCGTCCACTTCATACATATAATCCATATGGTTGATGTTGAATTTTAAAAAAATCTCGGTACGACGCCAAGCCATTTGCCAATGCAAAATGAAACGTAAAAAGCACAAAAGGCAGACAAACAAGGCCTGCATGATTATCCTTAAAAATCGCCAGTTACATCCCCTCCCAGAGCAGTTTTACGAATGATAATGCCATTGTTATACCAATCAAATTGTTTTCTTAATTCATCAAAATTCTTTTTGTTCACTTTAACACAAATTTTCTAGCATAATTTAGAATGGAAATTTATTTTATTTTATATTTTATTTATTATTGCAAAGGAGAAATCACTCAAGGCACACATTTAAAAAAATTATTTTATATTTCCTTTTAAACATAAAAATAAAATTTGTTTAAATTTAGTTCTCTTCACAATATCCGTTTGTTATAATTGGAATTTGTGGCAAGTTGCTGCTTAAAGCTTGAGTTGTTTTTTTTTTTTGATTTTTCTACTTAGACAGCAAAATTTCCACATTTGGTTTTATTCTGTTCTTACATCCTGGCAATGGGATTAAACTCAAAAGTCATTCAGCCACAAAAACTCAGCAAGAATCAATTATAAAATAATTGACCAAAATGTTGGTATATGCAATTGAAATTTAGACAATAAAAAGAAAATTAACGAGAAATATCTTTAACAAATCTCAAATAAATGTATTGTATTCAAAGGAAATAAATCAATTTTAAAGGACTAGAAGCCATTTATATTCATAAAAAGTATTCCATAAGGCAAATTGGAAAACATTTTTCCTTTTTTTTAAATGTGTATGTATGTACATATAAATATATGTTATTAAAAAGGGAAATTATTTAGTATTTCAAGGGTATATTAAGAAGTATGATTTTGTGTAGCATATTCTTTGGGAGTCTATGTGCTTATGACATTTTAGGTTGCCTTTTGTTTAAAGAAATTTTTCAGTTCTTTATTTTATTTGTTAGTAATAAATACTTTTCTTTTTCCTTGCTTAACTTGAAAACTATATTTTATTTTTAATTATGCAATCAAATAACTTTGAATCCATTGCAAATGTTTTGATACATCACAGAATACTACAAATTCTTGTAAATTACATTTACGATCTTTTGTCTGACCGGCCGAGACTATGCCTCTTAAGTACCAGCGACCGTTACGGCTTATCATAAGGCCACTGCCAGAGTCGCCCATGCAAGGGCCCGTATTGTCACGATTACCGGCACAGAAAGTACGCGGAGAAGTCAACATACTGTAGGCAGGAGAAGAGCGTAGACACTCACTATCGCTCACAATCTTGGTGTCAACTTTTTTAGGCACTGGAGTAAAAGTACGACCCTGTTCATCAGCACCCCATCCAGCTACCACGCCAGATTGGCCCACTATAAACCGCGTGTCTGTGCTGTCTGTCCATAAACAGATGGGGCGTATGTTATTTGAAAATCTAGTAGAAAAACAAAACAAATATATTCTTGCAATAAAAAAAAGTCTATTCAAAATTATCGAAATAGTTACTGAACTGGCTGCTTAAGATGCAACACAGCCAAGTCTGCATCTGAAAACAGATTCGTATTATAATCCGGATGCACTATTAGGCTTTGTATTTCTCGCGTAACAGACCCCTCTTCACTAAAATCCTCTAAATTGTGTCGGCCTAAATTTACCACTAAGCGATTCGCTGTTACGCTGCCTATTTTAAAGCAATGGCCAGCTGAGACCACAGTTCTGGAGGAAAGTAAAGACCCACCACATAAGAACCGCAAACCGGCTGATTTTACAAAAATTGCTGTTAGCCAGGGAAATTCTCTTGGCATGACTTCATCACCACCGAATACAAAAGCGGTTACGGTATTACCGACGCCACATTCAGCATTTCGTGGAATTGGTTGCTTTAAAGTTTGAGGTTGTGTTTCCGATGACGAAACAAAATTGTTTGGGGTTTCAGAAAATAGAGCCTCTTGTTGAGTAGGTTGCTTTTGTGTGCCACTGCTTAATCCTTGAGTTGTTATTCGTAGTTTATGGTTAAAATTGAGTCGTGTCATGGGGGCGGGATCTGAAATTTTCAAAGATTTTTTTTCAAATAGGAATAAGCACAATATAGTTTGGCAGTCTTACATTCATCTTGTGCGCAAACATCTTGACCATTTACTGTAATTTTAGTTAATTTGGGTACTTCATTTGGTAAAGGAAATTCCACGCGATAGGTAATGGGATCCCTGCTTTCCAATACAATTTTGCCATAGTAGTTCTGAAAAAAGTAAATTTTTAATTAAGTAAAAAATATAAAAATTAGTTTATAATAATCCATTTTCGAAAATTAGTTTCATTGCTCTATTCAATTAAATATTGAAATGAATTTTGCCTTGATAAATTCTTATGCTTAGCGATGTGGGTTTGATTTATTGGGGTAGGTCTCTTAATGACCAAAGCTTTGTTTACTGAGATGTGAAGATTTTTCGTACAAAAAGGGTTAGTCTTATTTCAAAGATGACAAGACTTAAGCACAAATGAACAAGTAATAAAGTATAGTTGGCCAAGCTCGACCATGTGATACCCTACACCACAGTTTTTAAAAACCAAATTTTGAAAGAGTGCCCTTTATGACCCCTATGACAAATCACGGACCGACCATAACAAAATTATGTTAGGAGGTTAAGATTTATGTAAAAACTCTTCGTGCCGAATATTATTTAGATATCTTCATATATATGAGATTTGTTTGCCATAAAGTGATTTAAGGACGAGAGTTTATATGGGAGCTATGGTTAATTTTGGATCTGCCGGCACAGGACATAGTAGCTATCGATTCCAATAAAATTTGGTAAGATGATTTTGATTGCAACAAAATAAGATTGGACATAATTTACTCTTAATAACAACATAATATGATGGTTTATGGGCTGGCCCAAAGACACTGTTCCGAAAAGGAGGAAAACAAATAATGCTTTTAAGATGAATACGGTGAAAAAAATGGCAAAAGATGTTCAATTTAGAGTTTTTTATTATCAGTTCATCCAACTTATTTCGTTATGACAGTAGGTCATTTAAAAAAACATAATAGTCATTATAAAAATCAGCGTTTTGGGACTCCCGAACAATTTTTGAATGATAACGAATTGCAAACAGAAAATGTTGTTAAAAAAAACTAACTAAATCAGTTCTAGGCCACTACACATAAAATATTGTTCAGAAAGCTTTGGCATCGTTGCTTTTACGATAAATATGGTTTAAAGAGAAGAACCAAAAAGTTTGATTAAAGATTGTGTATTCTCCGTATATCCAGTTTACTTGTTTTTGACAGTTCATTATTGTTAAGTACTCGCCCTACTGTGCAAATGGAATCCTGTCATTCCACTCTTTCCTTAGATGATATTAAGAGTAGTAACGATAGGCATACCGACAGCAACACACGCGCTTTAAAGTTATTAGTTTTAAGTTATTATTGTAAAGCTATTGCCATAATTAGTACTGAATAAATATTGATTGAATTATAACTGTGCGACTTGTTTGATTAAATCTATACCGATGTAATAATTTTTTTACTTCATCTCTATCCAAATGTCCTCTCGATACGCTCCTACACTACCTACACAGAAAAAATTATTTTTCGAATTCAAACAAAAAATTTGTAGTATCAAAACATTTTTTGTCTGAAATCGGTCCTACAAACAAATTCGCATATTCAAACAATTTATTTGCATTTTGTTTACTAAAAAAAACACTGATTTTTTCAAACAAATAATTTACAGAATCAAACAAAAAGTTTACTGAAATTCATATAAATTTCAAACAAATAATTTTGCTGAATCAAACAAAAATTTTTTGCACAAGCAATGACGCGCACCCAAGCTATCACTTAAGAAGATGATGAAGGCAGAAGCAGAGCGGCGGCTGGCTTTGAGACACATGTTTTGTTGGAATTATTTTTGAACGAAGTCCTGTTTATACACACAATGTTTTTCTTCATCACTCACTGTTGCTGTATCCTTTCCTTGGCTAAAGAAGAAGAAATGTAACAAACAACGGCAGCAGACCGACTCGATATGTTTTTCGTCATCATTTTATTTTTGTATTTGATGTATTTAAGTAAACAGTCTTCAAAAATTGAATACGGGATTTTGTTTTTCATTCTTTTTTTCTAACTTCGAAACCAACCAAAAATTTATTTTGTTTCTTATAATGTTGTTGTTGTTTCTGTTGTTTAAAAAAGAATGAAACCTTTTTTTTACCTGCTATTTTTTTGTTTTTTTTGCTAATAACCTCGTCGCGCTATTTTATCATATTTCTTCTTGTTGTACTTTTTTAAAGCGTCCAAAAATAAACTGTATGTGTTTTGTGTTGTTGTTCTTATATTTCACATAAAGAAGTGTTGCTTACGATCAAATAAAAAATGCAAAAAACGACAACATTAAAGAGCGTTAAATATTTCATACAAAATTATGAAAAATTGAAACCAATAGCGCGTATATTATATTATTGAAAAGTTGTCAACATTTTTGTTGGTTAAATAAAAATCAAACAAAAATATTAATTGAATCAGTAAAAAAATTTGTAGAAATTAAAAAAAATTTCAAACAATCGTTTGTTTGAAAATAATTCGGCAACAATTTTTTCTGTGTACTACTATATTTTTTATAATAAAGGGTGGTCCAACCATTATGCACGATGATAATTGTGAGTCACACCTTAACGTCTATTATTTGCTCAACTTAATTTTACATTTCTTCGTTTCAGGGTTTGACAAATTTAACCATGGAAAATGGGCGTTTAAATTAAAATTCATTTCCTGGCACACTTTTACCTCAGTGGATTCTTTAACAAGCAGAATCGCCGCATTAAGGCAAATAAGAATTCACGAGTGATTGTTGAAAAATTGACTCATCCACAAAGATTGACTGTTTGGTGCAGTACATGGGCTGGCGGCATCATCGGACCGTACTTCTGTCAAAATGAGGTCGACCAAGCAGTTACCGTGAATGGTGTTCGCTATTACGAGATGATAACGGACTTATTGTGGACAGAAATTGAGGATATGGACCTGGACGATACGTGGTTCCAACAGGATGGTGCCATGTAGCCAACGAAACAATGGCTCTTTTGCGCGAGAAATTTAATGTCCGTGTTATCTCACATCGCGGCGATGTTAATTGGCCGCTACCATCATGTGATTTCACACCGTGAGACTTATTTTTTTAGGGATATATAAACCAAAAAGTATACGTCAATAAGCCAAGAATAATTCAAGAGCGAAGCTCTACGCTTGTCTGCAGGAAAGAAACCAGAGTCTCTGGCGGGAATCGAACCCGCAACCCCGGCGCTCTTAGATTAGCCTACCGGGGCACTCTCAGAGTCATTGCAAATATTGACAAATATACCACCGAAGCCGTGGCGAGTATTGGACCGATATTTTGTTTCACACGTTATTGTCGTAGATCCTTCAATAATAACAAAAAAATATTAAGGTAATTCTCTGAAAACTTTTTGTTTAATTTGTAAAGTATTTTAACTTTTTTCTATAAAATTTCGGCTGAAAAAATTTCTGGGTCATGAAAAAGAGACCAAATTTTAGCAAAAACATTCAACCCCTTTTTAAAAAAGACACCTTGAGACTTATGATTTGCAAACAATTTTTTCATAAAATTGACTTGTAAATAAAAGAGAGAATTTGAAAATCAAATTTCTTTTAAAAATCCAAAATTTTGAACACAGATCGATCTAAAATCTATATATTCACGGTTTCTGGGGGCTAATTCTGGCAGTAGTAATCGAATACTTTTCGATTTCTAACTCTTTCATTCGATACTAAACAAATAATTTTCTTAGTGTTGTAAAGCATTTATTTGAGTTTTCACGACACTGAACAAATAATTTCGATTCGTTATTTATCTAAGTTATTTAAGTCGAGCTGAATCCAGGAAAAATTTAAGTTTTCATCTTGACCATCTCCGCTCAAAAATACAGAAACAAATGCAATCTCTATATTAAAATAAAGTTTAAATTTGTATATCTTTCAAGCGCATAGAAACAGAGTACAATGTAATTTCAAATATTTTCGACAAAAACACGGAAAGGGTTAAAGTAGGAGTACATAGCACGCATTAGTGCGCGCCCGCTCTGTCGACTTATGTCAGATATAAGCCAACTAGAGTTTTTTCATAGAACAAGTTAACTGAAAAATATTTCGCCAAACCTTTAACTTTGAACTTTTTAATGCGTTGTTTATTTTCGACAAAAAATCAGCTGGCATTAAAAAAAGAATAATTTAAGAAATTTGTCAATCATGGAGGAACAACTTATTGAACAGGTTGAAATGCATTTAATATCGAGCCCTAACCGAGAAAATAGTGTAAACGCCAAAAATCAAATTTTACAGGAGAGAGATTTTTTATTTTATTTCATATAAATTTTGTATGAAATTTGTCGCTTACAATAAAATTGTTCTTGCTATAAAATCGTAACGGTACCTTATGTGACCATGACATTTTAGGAGATGATGCAAGTGTTGCCAATAAAGTCATTTATTAAAAAAAACGAAAACTGAAATTTATGTCGCTTACACTATTTTCGCGGTTAGGGCTCGATATGAACAAAAAGAACAAATTCAATAAAATAAAAAAAGTCTGGATATATTTTCGAATCCATTTCCAATGTACAAATAAACAAACAAATAAAAATAAAAAGGAAAAACCAAACAGCCATGTCACAGAGTGCAATTCCGTTCGGAAACGAAGAAAACATATTTGTTTATTGATAGTTTTTTGGCTTTTCAGATACAGAAAACTCCTATTCCGTTCATGAAAACAAAAATGGTTTCATTCCGAAAAAAATGTTCGTCAAATTCTGAAGCTCCAAAATACGGAATTAATTCCGTTTCCAAACGGAATTGTACTCTGTGACATGGCTGATAAAAACAAATTTACTTAATTCTTTAAGACAAAGTCTTGACAAGAAGTACGAAAAATAGAAGTAAGAAAAAACATGTTAATAAAAATTGAAAATGGATAATCAATAACAGCAAATTTCGATCACCCATTACCACTGGTTAAAGATTGATGTTGAACTATAGACTGGCAGTCAAGAACAAAATTATCATTTCATGTTGTTAGTTCCTTCCTAGACTAAAAATAATGGAATGAAAATTAAATTTAATTAATTTTTTTTAGCAAAAACCTCAATAAATTTGCAAAAATGTTTTCTGTGTTTTTTTTTAAGAAATCATGGTTTTGCTCTAGTAACAGCCATACGAGCCAGAAAGGTTTATTAAGTAACTACTAAAAAACATCTTAATCTTTCCGTTATATCACCTGTTGAACTCCAAGTTTTGGTCTGAGTTTTTTTACTATGGTGAAGCGTATATAAGATTCGGCACAACCTCTTTATGGTTTTTTTTTTAATTTCAATCGTATTTTAATTTATCTTTGTGCAAAATATAAGTTTTAATTCGTAATTTTTTTTTAAATAAAATCTTCTTTGCCTCTTATAAATCGTAATTGTTTGCTAACTACCACTTATAATTCGTAATAAAAACAAGTAAGAGTGCTATATTCGGCTGTGCCGAATCTTATATACCCTTCACCATTGTGCGAGCAGAATACATAGCAATTAGACAAAAACTAAATAAAACTGGTAATTTTTTTTTTTTAACTAAGAGACAACCGGTTATATATACTTTATAGGGTGTAGGATCAATATTGTAGAAATTACAGTTATATATACCTTTTTTACCTTCCGTGAAGAGTATAACAAGAGTAATTTTCGGGAATTCATGGGTCTAATCACCGCATTCGATTTTGGAGTATTTTGCTCATAAATTACCCATTGTCTAACCGATTTGATATTTTTAAATACCGACGTGTTAAGGAAGAATTTTACCATTTACTTAAGTTATATTTATATATAAACATTTATATATACTTGTATACATATATTTTAACAAAGTTAATTATAAAAAACAAGAGTAATTTTTGGGGATTCAGTATTTCGGTTATAACTCAGCCATTTTTTAACCGATTTGGCAGATTTATATATAATGACGTGTTGAAGAAGAAATTTACCATTTACTTTAGTTATAAAACTTGGACTCGGGGAGATCTATGGTTCCCGAAGGTGGGTATTTAAAAAAAAAATTAATTTTGGTCATAACTTTTTTGTATCTGAACCGATTTTTCCGAGTTTTTTATAAAATATGTTCTACTTAAAATTTCCGATATTATGATATATAAGTAATATCCATAGGACATATGGCAGCCCTAAAATTTTTTGTATGGGAGGTACCACGCCCACTTCTCCAATCCCGCCCACATTTTGTAGAATGGTGTGTATTGGCAACCTTAATGTGTGTACCTAATTTGGAAACTTTGGCTTTTGCCGTTCCCCAGATATACAGCAAAAAGTAATAAAAATACAATAAACACAAGGGATTTTTGGAAAAAATTAGAGGAAGTCGTGGTTTTTTGGTCATATCTCAGCCATTTGTGGGCCGATCTGGCTGAATTTCAATAGCAAAATTATAATAAGAATACCTGACATAAAGATACCCCAACCAAGTCCCCATCATATCTGGGGGCTTCGGAAAACCCATTTCAACAGACAGACGGACAGACGGACGGACGGACGGACAGACGGACAACCGGATTTGAACTTCGCTTTTCATAAGGACCCAGAAAATATATACTTTATAGGGTGTAGGATCCATATTGTAGAAATTACAAACGGAATGACAAAGTTATATATACCCTTTCTACCTTCGGTGAAGGGTATAACAACAGAAACATGGAAAGAATGATTTTTTGTTTACCGCTATTTTTTGCGTGGTTTTTTTCCCTGTGTGTTTCTTTATTTTCTTAAGATCAGTTTGTTTTATCAACAATTTTTTAAATTTTTTCTTTTTAACCATTTTTGTATGTTTTTTTTTATCGTTTTAGTAAATAAATTGAAAAACCCCGTTAATTTGAATTTATTTTATTTTAATCCCGTTAAATCGAAACCCCGCTAAATCGAAAACCCCTATAATTCGTAAGAAATGGCCGGTCCCTTGCGATTACGAATTATCGGAATTCTACTGTATTGTTACAGGGTGTTTAGTTATCTTACCGTTTGCAATGGCTGGCGCTGGCTAAAATTCACCAACAATTCAATAACATTCGATACATTGGGTATCGAAATTTTTCCAATATACTGAGAATTATCAATGTAATATTGAAAGAAGTTAGGACACACGACAGGGGGAATTTGTAAATGTTGCGTATTATTACAAGCGATGAGTAACAAGAAGGACCAACAACTTAATAAAAATGTAAGCATTTTACTTTGTGAACTTTTAAAACTGAACTGTTGTAAATTTCTTTTGAATAACTAAATTATAATTTCTTTCACGGAAATTATCTGTTTTTTTTTTTTTTTTTTTTGTTAAAAGAAACAATATGAGGGGATTTTTCTTTTGTTTCACACTCTAAATAACATTATAACATTTACAACCACAAGCGGGTTTCTTTATATGAATATGCTGTAAATGGGTAAGTTCATATTTCAAATAAGTGTTTTGTTTAATTTTAGATTTCTTAAATTTTTTTTTAACCGCCAACTTATCAACCAACCACTTCGACTACCACTCTCGACAATTTAAATTCACGAACTAATCATAATGTTAAATTTTTATTTGTTTTTTTCGTAGTTTTTAAGCAAAAATCTTTAATATCTCTTATTTTGACAACAACAAAAGCCGGGACGTCCAAAAATACTTGATGGGGTTTATTTTGTTTATATATTTAAGTTTATTAAAAAAACCAAACCAAAGCAAAATACTAACGATTAAATTAAATAAAAAAAACTTGTTCAGGTAAAAAGTTGACAATAATCAAGATAGTTTGCTTTATAATACAAAAAAAAAAAAAAAGATTTTTGTGATTTAAAATTCCAAAAAATTTTTAATATTAACTTAAGAATTTTAAATGGGCCCAATTAGTAGGTCTGCTCGCAACCAAGGTATATTTACACAAGGTAGACTCATTTGGGAGTGTAGACATGCTGCTCTATAAAAATAACCGTGTGGAACGGAATTGTCAAAATTGTCTTCATATAAATTTAACGCACACATGTACAAATTTTGGCTCATATACACGGAATTTGACATTGGTGTTCCAACTTAGGTAAACAGCTGACAAACATATGGGCCAACGAGTTTACCTTGTGTAAATATACCTTGCTCGCAACTACAACAATTTACGGGCATCTGTTTCGTCAGCTGTTTGTTTGCAAATATCAGTCAACCAAACTTGATTTCAAAGCTCTTGTCACTAAAATAGGCCCTCCTCCTTATCCCTATCAGGTATGAGGACATTCAAATTCCTATGTCAGACTTGGCAGCATATAACCACTCAGCAAAATAGAAGGAACATTCTCAAAAAATTTTAACATCCGCGTAACTTGCAAAGTCGGCTACTTAATTTGCAGGCCTCCACTTTTACAATTATATGTTTCGGATAGCTCCTAAAGCTGAGCAGGTTTTTATAGCGCCCGTGATATTAACACAGATAAGCCGATAACTCTTAAAGCCCCACGTTCATCTAAAGAGTTTTTTCAGGTAGGCAACATTTTTTATTTTTGGTAACACAGGACAAACGAGTGTCTCAAGTAAGATTATTTTTCTTCTTTAGAAAACCCGACGAGAAAGCCGTTCAAAACCAGTTTCTTGTGCCTCAAGACTGCGTCTAGTGAAGGATACCAGAGTAGTCAATGGTAAGCCCCCTCTATCTACATCAAATAAATGTTATTCACAAGGTCTGGTGTGTACTTTCCGATACGGTTACATCGGCAAATCCAGTCACAGCAATATCTAAATTATCGACGTAACCATAACTACGGAAGCACAAATAATTAAGATATTCCAGTATTTCAGCAACGACTAGTGTCCATAGAAGAGGCGATATAACGTTAACTTGTAAAGAGCCTGTATAAGCTTTTGTGGTCCTCGACGATCCAACTTGATGACTTTCAATGCCAGAATTTCCCTTATTCAGTTCAAAATAACATCAAGAACATTTTTCCTAAGTAAAGCCCGAACGATCACGTTATAGGAAGAGGTGCCGAAGGCTCCCTGAACGTCGACTAACGCATAAGGGGGTATTACGGCCCAGCGCCTTCTGTATCGTACATAAAACACGTTGATTTGCAATGACTGTAGATATGACTGCTTGACAGAGTACAATGTAATATCAAATAAGGGGGTATTAGCATAAGGGGGTATTAGCGCCCAGCGCCTTCTGTATCGTACATAAAACACGTTGATTTGCAATCAAAGATATCGTGTATTCCGATTAATGATCATCTCTTATGTGACCGGTACATAAGAGATGTGTAAGCATTTTCGCAGTACAAGGCAAAATCTTAGGCAAACTCTTAGATTTGTCTCCTACGTAAGGTTTGAAGGTCACTGCAACCTCACGCCCTATCACGGACACATGACATTTTGTATTCTGTTGGTAAGAGAAACATTCTGTGGTCTTAAATTTGTTCCTAAGATAACGCTTTCTGTAACAGAAGAGCCTCAGATAGATTGTCAATTTTGCCGCAATAATTACGTAATGTTGGCCGTTTCGACTTATTTAGTTCCATATTGTATTTGGTGAGAGCAGCTTTATAAACACTCCCAGCACCAGTTTCCTTAGCTTTGTTGAATGAACGTCTAGCCTCAGCCCTCGTATGATTTTCGTTATACTAAAAATATTTTTAGTCAAAAAATCTAATTCAACGTTACATTTTGTATTCACACTATCTCACATGAGCATGCTTTTGTGAAAATGCAACCCTGATCCAATGAAAAGTATTTTTGTTTAGAAAAAAATTCAAAAAACGAATAAGTCGTATGGGATGTCAAATTTTTTTTCGCCATTTTCATAACAAACTAGCTGACCCGGTCCACGTTGCTGGCCCTAAGCAAACATTAGTGTTGTATTACCACACGATTTAAATTGAGCATTTAACGAAATTTGTGGCCTTTAAAATAAAAATCCATGGAATACCTATCATAAAGTTTTTTTACAAAATAACTTACATATGGTGTAGATAAGGGCTCAATCCAAAAAGAAACGCATGCATTTATGGCAAATTGGAAATTATATTTATTTATTACTTCATCTTAAGGCCAGCGCATAGATAATGTTTTTTGTTATTTGGTGCAAAAAGCCGTGTTCTGATTTAAGGTAAATCGAAAAAAGCGGGCGGGGCAAAATTTTGGACCATGGCGATCATTTTAAAGAAAAAATCGTCCAAATCGGTCAAGTCGTTCTAAAATTCTGCGCTTAATAGAAAAAGTGGCCGTAAAAGTAGGCGTGGTAATTTTTTTTTTCGATGAAAACTTAAAATGGATTAATACGAACATTTGAAAGAAAAATTGGTCAAATCGATGGAGCCGTTTTCTGGTTTTTTGTAATTCGAAAAAAGTGGGCGTAAAAGTGGGCTCGGCAAAATTTTCTTTTCGTATAAATCTTAGTGGACCATGACGATAATTTTAAAGAAAAAATCGTCCAAATTGTATAGATGCAATATGAAAATTGGATTTTGCCACGCCCCTCCGCCCGCAGAACGAAAATCAAAAATCAGACTTCACAGTGTCACCCGCCTGAATATTCCGAAGATTCCCTGCAAAATTTCATCAAAATCGGCCCAGCGGTTTTGGAGTCCAAACGTTACATACATACATACACACATCCTATTTTATATATATAGATTACAAATGAGTTTCTGACATGAATTAATACAGAGTACAATAGTGTAAACTTGCCTTTAGTGGGCCGCAAATTCGTCGATCGACTTGTCGTGCTAAAAACTTTTAGTGGGGCTCAAATCAACTGCTTGTTGTTGAACGATAGCGGTCGACATAGTGGGCCAGACTGTTAATTTGAGCGCTGTTCAGTGCTTTTTTTTCTTAAGGTATCACAACATCTCACTTTAAAATGAGTGCGATCTGCAAAGTAAAGGCATGCTTCACTGATCTAAATAATGGGTTAATAAGAAACATTCTGTTGTGACCTAGATAAGTCCGGTCAACGTCAACGTCGTCAATGAAGTCATCTCGAAAAAATTCTAAATTTAATGTGTTTCCTCGATTTTTCTATGGTTCTAAAAATAACATTATACGTTATTAGTTTATTTGTGGTTAATCGCACCGTTTATGGTTTTTAATCTTAATTTGAATTTTATTTTTAAATTTGAAAAACTTGAGTCTGATTTTAAAACATTGTTCATAATCTTTAAATAAAATAAACAAATTTCAAGTATTTCCAAATTTATTATTTTTTCATTTAAAATTCTTTCAGCTTGTTCTATATTTTGTTTAAACTTGTTTTTGTTTATTTCACTTTTTTATGTTATTAAAATACTACTAGTAGACAAATGATTTTTTTTTGTTGTATTATCATTTAAAACGACATTTGCATTTAAATTTTATTTCCAATAATTTTTCGTTTTTTTATGCCCCACAAGACGTCACTTCAAAAATTCGAATGATTCATTAAAAGAATTTTGATTGGTTTAGAAAGAGGCGTACGAACAAATAAATAGTAGATTAATTTAAATAAAAAAACAAATAAAATATGAATTTAACATAGAAAGAAAAACTGGTTTCAGTTTTAGAAACGTGATGCTAAAAAAAAACATGAACAACAATTCACTAAATAACAATAAATAAATAATCAACAAACCATTATCTAAAACTAGTAGTGTAGTTTTGTGAATTGATTGCATATTTTTCATTTTATTTATGCAATAAATGTGAAGACGACTTTCTTTGTGGGAACCGTCAAATAGCCAAAAATTTAGTTTTATTTTGTACAGGGTGGTTTAAATTCTTCGTAACTTTTTTTATTTATTATTCTTCCTTTGTTTTTTTTCAGCATTTTGTGAAGAAGGCTTGGGGAATTAATGATACAAAATATAAAATCAAACAAAGAAACATCATTAATTCAACCCGATTGATTATTATTAAAATAACTTGTCTTGGGTGTGTAAAATACAGGGTGGCGCAGAATTAGCTTCATGGTTTGAATTCTTTTTAACCATTTAAATCCTTATTTTTTCTTTGTTTTGTTCAACATTTTGTGAAGAAGGGGAATTATTAATGAATACATATACAATCGAACAAAAATAATGATCCGCAAAATTTTGCGAAAAGTTAAGGAAAATATGTTAATAAGAGCACTTATGTGCGAAGCCGAAAATGGACATCATTTACAAGATATAATATTTCAAAGTTAAAAAAAATTCCCCAAATTATACTGTATTTAAAAAAAAAATTATAATAATCGCATTTAAAATATATACCTCATTCTGCGCCACCCTTTTTTTATGACTTAATTAGCAATTTATGATGTATTTGTATACTGTTTTTATAAAACATGTTTTTTACAATACAAAAAGTCATGTCGTTTTTAGAAACAAGCATGAAGAGTGCGACTAAAAAAAGTGTAACACATGAACACAATAATAATGAAGTTTGATATAGAATAATAATAGAAAAAAATAACCCTTAAGCATGCCAGCGACTCCCTCATCACCAATTAAAAAGACACATTTAAAATTAATAACTAACGGGTCCGCCATCTAACGTTTTTTTTTAACTAGTGCTTATTTCGTGAATGGTAACACTTAGCTCATGTGTGATTTGACAGATAATTTGTTTTATCCTCCCACTAAACGAATATGGTTGTGTATACGCTCGAACAACGCTGGGAAATATGCGTTTTCGCTTCGCTAAGTAGTCCTGCGATCGACTTACAGAAGATGCCGATTTTGCAAAAAAAAAATCATCTTTTCAGATGAACTCATTTTGATCTTGGCGGATATGTAAACAAGCAAAATTGTCGCATTTGGGGCACAGAAAACCCGCACGCATACATTGAAAAGCCGTTGCACCCAAAACGAGTCACTGTTTGGTGCGGATTTTGGTCCAGAGGCATAATTGGGCCATTTTGCTTCGCAAATGGACAAGGAGTGGCCGTTAGAGTCAATGGCGATCGATATCGGGCCATGTTGAACGAATTTTTGTTCACAAAAATTGAAGAGGAGTATATTGGCAACATTTGGTTTCAACAGGACGGCGCTACGTGCCACACAGCCGAAGCTACACTCGTTGTTTTGCGCCCTGTTTTTAAAGATCGTATTATCAGCCGCAGAGCTGATTTCGTTTGGCCGCATCGGAGCTGCGATTTGACACCGTTGGACTATTATTTGTTGGGTGCCGTCAAAGATAAGTAATACGCTAATAAGCCAGAGACAATTGACGCTTTAAAGGACAATATTCGTGAAGCCATTGGTGAAATACAGCTGCACACAATCGATAATGTGCTTAAAAATTGGACCGATCGTGTAGGCTACTGCATGACCAGCTGAGGCAGCCATTTGAATGAAAATATTTTCCATTATTAACCGGAAGAATTGTACTTTCAAATAAAAAAAGAGATTTGAGAATATATTCAGTTGTTTTTTTTATAGAATTTTCAAAAAAAAGGTATGTGGCGGACCCTGTATAAGAGGTAAGCTATGATCACAACCACAGATCGTTCATACGTTGAAGTATTACTACGTAAAATTTTCATTTGAGGATTTCTTAAAATTCTATTTACGAATATCATTTGTGCAACAGGTATAGGATTATGATATTTAATAATTCTTATAATCAAGAGACGAAATTTTAGATAATCCTTAAACGAAAATCTCAAGAAACTTTCAAATATGCGCCATCGATCTCAACCTATACACGTAGATTCGTGTATCACACCCTTAATCCTATTGTAGTAGGAATATGTTACATCCCGAGTAAACTTAAGCACAATTAAAATTAAAATTGCATGAGAAATAGTGCGGCTTACATGTAGGATGAGAAACAGGTTCAAATGCTTAAGTCTCCTAAGTGTAAGACAAACCCTTGAGTATAACTAATTATGTTAGGGTCAAAAGACAGTTTCTCATCTATCTCCACATCTCTTCTGACTTATAATATCAACTGCAGCACCAAAAATCCTCAAATTTAAGTCCACAATATTCATAGATATTCGTCTACTAAATCAAAAAACCACCGCCTTAGTCTTACTGTGATTCAACCGAAGATGGATATAAAAATCCAAATACTCAACTTATTAAAGTTCCGATTAATAACATCCCACCATTCAATTTATGGTCGCCAATCACAGGAACAAAATACCGGAATGTCATCAGCAACTGCTAACGGCCTGCAACAACTACTACTTATATTGGGAAATAAATCATTTAAAAATATCTTGAACATAAACCAATCCATTATGGGAGACATATTGCCTCCGACCAGCCTACATGCAGATGATGAAAAACCAAAATTGCTGTTCAATTTAGTGACTAAAAGATATGGTTCAACCTGATCAAAAGCCTAAGATAGGTCAACAGAAACAAAGTCACTAACCTTACCCCTCTTTAAATTATTCCTTACCAGCTTAGCCAATTCAGTCGGAAGAAAACCAGTATTACGACAACGACAAAAACCAAATTTACATCCACTTAGTATCATATTATGTTGAACCCAATGCATGATATGTTCCTTCATAATGTTTTCAGCAACCTTTGACTTCAGTGGCATTATACTAATAGTCTCATTTTGTCTATCGAAGAATAACCCCTCTATAAAGGAATAAACTTTCCAATCAGAATCAGAAGACATAAAAATGGTATTAATGATGTGTAAAATAAGCCAACTGAGGTAAGGAAAACCTATTTTCAACAAGCTTATAGAAACTTCATCAGAACCTACAGAAGTATATCCAATTCTCAGCAACGCTATATGCAAATCAGTCATTGTGACATTAGAAAAAGCCACCATTATAATTCGTGAATTCTACAAAATCAAGAACCGAATCCTAAATAACTAATTGATTGCCAATAAAGTTCATATTTACATCATCCACATTAACCTTAGCAGAGGCATATGTGCCTGTTAAAACACCCATTCTACCCCACCTATTCAACATCTCCCTAGTACTACCGGTCCGAAAAACCACTCCGCAACCTTAATATTCTTATCTTGTCCCTGGTCATTTTACGCTGCTCTCGATAGGCCCCCCAATCATTACCACTCCTTAGAACACTGTCAGTAAATAACACACTGCTACAAAAAAACACTTTTTGTCAGAACTTGAAAACCGACCTAGTGGGGGTTGTAGGCCTATTTGAGGACATACAAAAACCGTTTTCAGACATTTTGAAACACCCTCAAAATTTTGAGTTATTTTCAAAAAACTGTTTTAGGGTAGGTCGTAGCACTTTAGTACCTCTAACTCACAAATTTTTTGATCGATTTTAAAATTTTAAAATGTTTTGAAAAGGCAAAGAATTAAGCTTTTATGAAATGTATTCATAAAAAATATATTCCAAAAAATTAGGTGAGTTTTTCTCAAAATTATCTAATTTTTTTTATTTTTTTTCCTAATTTTTCAAATTCAACAAGAGTTATTTTAATTTTTTTCTATGAAAACCTATCTTTATTTGCACTGTATTTTAAAGATAATTTTATGTAGAAAAAAACGAGATATCATTTGTTAAAATCGGCTTATATTTGCAAAAGTTACTAAAGATTTAAATCTCGCACAAAATCGCAAAAATATGCATTTGTTTTCTTAAGCATACTGAAACAGCTTGTACAAATACTTTCGGGTTCATAACATTTGCTAGAACTGTATGAGCAGTTAAAAACTGTATTGAAGGCATTTACCAAGGCTTTTTTTTGCCAGCGAATAAACCGCAAACATGATAAAAATTATTACGCTTATCACACACTGCAGAAAAAATTACACACAATTTAAAATTTGTTAAAGGATTACAAAAATTACAAACTTACTTGTTTTAATAAATTTAAATATTGATATCACTTCACTTGTCACAAATTTTAAACTAGTTACACTTTTTTTACTCTTATCTAAAAACAATATCCTTCACCAAAAGGTAGTATTTAAACTTTGCCATTGTGTTGGTAATAAATTCGATTAGTTTATGTATTTATCCAAATATATATATGTAACTAAAAATTGCATATAAAAACATTCTAAACTTGTTTAATGATTTAAAAAACTAGGGCATAATAAACCCTATTCATCTGTATTATCTTCCAGTTCCTTTTTTTTTAATAAAGACAGATTAACAATAACTTATTAATATGTGGTTTACAGAACACGAGCGCCTTACTCGTCCGTTCAACTTACATTTAAAACAAAAACAAAATTTTGAATTCGTGTTCTGTAAACCACACATAAGTTAATACCAAAAACGTAACTGTAAAACTACAACAAACAAATTATTAAGTTGACAAATTTGCTTGTATAGTTAATTGTTTTTTTTATTCATATGTTTTGCGCGGGGGGAGAAAATACTAAAAACAGGTGTTAATGAAAAATTGAATAACTTATACAATTTTTATCCGATTTGAAAAATTAAAACCATGTTTTGTTAAGAACTAAATTTTCTTCATACGTTAATATAAATTTTTATAAGCTTTCATATTAAAATAGGCAATGAAAAGCACCTAAAATCAAAAAAGTTTATAATTTTCGTTTGTTTTTGTAGAGATTCTTAACAAAAACAATTGTTATAACTTACAAATGTATAACAAATGCACGTCATTTTAAAGCGTAATTAGTTTTCTTTCTAAACGCGTTAAAAAAATTAAAATCGGACAAGAACTGACTGAGTTACAGGTCGATAAGTTGACGAACATCACTGAAAACGGCTTTTTTAAAATAACTTCTTAATTTGAGGGTGTTTCTGAATTTTTTTAACACAATTTTTTAAGTACTGAACAAGACCAATAACCCACGCTAGGTCGTTTTCCAAGTTTTTTTACACTGTAGCACCGTGTAATCTGTGATAGTTTACGTCATTAGATCCTCTAAGCACATTATGAAAACTACTGGGAGAAACTTCTCCTAATGGAATAGAGAGCAAAAGTTACCAAACAGGATCACAAGAATAGTGAAGTTGTGATATGGGAATAGTTTAATAATAAAAGTACAATAGACTAATATTGATATGGGAAGATATTGGTGTGCTGCACTGTGGGGCATTATATAAAATTGTTGCAGTTTCTTAACAAAATGCTTTGATTTTAATAAAATTTTACTTAGCAAAAGTAAAGTCGAGCCTAAAAAAATTAAATAGGATCACAAAAAAGTCAGAAAATTTAAAAATTCTAAAAGTCGTACCCACAAGTCTCCGCAGTTGGTTTTGGGAACAATATAAATCTATAATATTTTGATTAATATTGGTTGTGGGTTCTTAATGAAGAAGAAATTCAACCAAAATATGGTTTCAGTTACCATAATATGTTTACAAATTTTCGTCAAAAATAGTTTTGCAAGAGGTGACCATAATGAACAATATTTTTTCTCTGCGTGTGTAGATGTTTTTAATTCATAAAGGGTAGTCCAACCATAATGTACGATGCTTATTGTGAGTTACACCTTAACGTCAAGTTTTTTGCCCAACTTAGTTTGATATTTCTATGTTTCAGTGTTTGGCAAATTCAACCGTGCAGAGGTACACAATTGAGCAGCGTGTTATGATTGTTGAAGCCTTTTACGAAAATGGGCGTTCAAATCAAAATGCATTTCGAGCACTTTGTGCTCGTACTTCTTCGAGAATGAGGTCGACCAAACAGTTACCGTAAGTTATGTTCAGTATCGCGAGATAATAATTGACTTCTTGTGGCCAGAAATTGAGAATATGGACCTAAACGATATGTGGTTCCAACAGGCTGGTGCCACTTGTCATATAGCAACGGAACAATGGCTATTTTGCGCGAGAAATTCAATGGCCGTTTTTGGAGGCACGCCAGCCTTGGGTAACTTTTAGCGACTTCCAAGAGGATTTTGAATAAAACACATGAGTTTCATAAAAACTTAATTTATTCCTAAATAAATAATATTAATTAAGAAGTTTATAATTACAAAATATATTAATGTTTATACATACTTTTTGGTTTGGAAACCACTAAGAAAATTTAACAAATTTTTAAATTCAATATTTTATCTGGCCACTGCCAACTTTATGTTCTGAAACTTACTAATGAATAAAATGGCAGATCAATTTAGCTCCCAAATATGGATTTTTTAGTTTCGTTAAAAAATAAATATTCACAATCAGAAAGATATGAAATTTCTTTGTTTAAAATTAAGTGCTACCAGACGATTTTCTAAACTTAGGGTTTTTGGTAGTGGCGCTAACAGCCGTGGCGATGTTAATTGGCCGTCACGATCAACTGATTTGACACCGTTGGGCATCTTTCTTTGGCGATATTTAAAAGAAAAAGTGTACGTCAATAAGCCAAGAATAATTCAAGAGCAAAAGTATGAGATAATTCGGTGCGTTAACAACATTGAACCTCAACTATGACTCAGAGTCATTGAAAAATTGGACCATCGAATAGAGGTGTACCACCGAAGCCGTGACAAGCATTAGGCCGTTGTTTTGTTTCACACATGATTATCATAGGAGGACTTATCATAATAAAAAATATAAAGATTATTCTCTGAAAACTTTTTGTTTTATTTACAATAAACATCGTGCGTTTTGGTTGGAATATGCAACCCAAAAAACTCTTATATGAAGCATAGGCTCATAACACAATTTTGTTTTGGCGGGTCCTTACTTGCCCATTGGACCCAAACAGAGTCTACTGTAGAAAATGAGTATCTATATACTGTGGTGTAGAGTATGACATGGTCGGGCTTAAACGATTATACTTTCTTACTTCTTTTTATTGGACGTTTTTGGACAAGTAAATCCATCCGGACAGGAAAACGATGATATTTTTTTTACATTTGTCCCGCTTTAAGTCTTTAAAAAATTATTTTAATTTTAATATTCCTCTTAAATTACACACTTATTTTAAACGTTTATTTTGTTTGGATTAGATTCTTTTAAATAGTATAAAATTTTAATAAAATAAAATAAAATAAAATGTAAAATAAAAATGCCAACAAAACTCTTAACTGCAGTCGTAAAACCCATATTATTTCTTTAAGTACTAAATCACTTAAAAAAATCCCTCTTAAAATAAACTGACAGCACTTGATGTCTAAACAAAGATTTTGACCCAGCCAGTTGAAGTACTTTTTCTTGTCTATTTGCTTTTTTTCTAGTGATGACTGAAACTTATTGCAAAAAAAAAAAAAAAACAAAAGCAACGAAAAAATATTAAATGTTAAAAATAAATTCTTGTTAAGAGCAGTTTTTTTGTTTGTTTACTTTTTTAAAATTTGTTTTTTGTATTGTGCAACAACAGAAACACATGTTGTGGGGTTTTTGAAACTTTTGTTGTAAACAATTTTTATATTACTTTCATTTTTTGTATTGTAAAAAAGTTTGAATGTGATTTTCGCTCCTGAGAGCCACCAACTTAACCCAAACCAGCCCAACAAAAAGGATATTCAGGTAAAACAAAGAAAAAAACGTTAAAACAACTAACAGCCAAAAACATTCGGGTAAAATGTTTGTTTAATTTTTTGTTCGGGTTTTAAATGTTGTTCACGAGAAAGTATTTACTCATAGCAGCGTGAAATAAAAATAGTTATAAATTTCATAGTGCAACCCTATTAAAAATTATCTTTTAAGGGCAAAATAAACCGCACAAATTAATTGGCAAACATGTCAAAATTTAATTAGAATTGTGGTTATTTTGTTGAACTTTTTATAGTTTTTAATCCAAATTTTTAATATTTTAATCAGGCTTAAATTAAATTTAACTTAACAAAATTCAAAAATTTTTTTTTGCAGAAGTTAGGTCACATTCAAAATGTCACAATTTCGCCGAATTAGTCGAAGGTGTTGAGATTATATCTGCAATATCTCGAAACTACTCTACATACGAGGATGATTTTAATGTCATTTCAAGAGAATACTTGGGGCTACAAACCATATTTGACTCCTAGATGGGTCAAATGTATGACCAACCCCACTTTATTATTATTGCGGAATTTCGTTTTATTTAGTAATTTTAATAAAATAAACAGTTTTTGAGTTACGCGAATATATTGAGCCCTAACCGCGAAAATAACGTAAGCGCTAAAAATCAAATTTTACAGGAGAAAGTTTTTTTATTTTATTTCATATAAATTTTGTATGAAATTTGTCGCTTACGATAAAATTGTTCTTGCTATAAAATAGTAACGGTACCTTATGACACCATGACATTTCAGGAGATGATGCAAGTGTTGCCAATAAAAGCATTTATTAAAAAAAACGAAAATTGAAAATGATGTCGCTTACGTTATTTAGCGGTTAGGGCTCGATGTGTTGTACAACCTCCTCGATTTTCGAAATAACGGTATATATCGAAAACAAGAACTAACCTAAAAAAACGGCTAGCACCACTGGATTCAGCGTAACCGAATTGTGCTAAAACGACAATTGCCCAGCTTGTCTAAAAAAGTGTCAATTTCAAGCATTTCTTTAGTAAAATGCGCTTGTGTAGTTATCATAATTTTTCTCTTAAAGTTTAGGAAATATCCAATATATTTTTTTGGATAGCACTGTTTGAATATAAACCAATAATATGTTATACATAAATCTCTGATTTTATAAGCCCGTTTTCATGACTTACATACCGATAACTAAAGGAAGGATTTTATCGGCCATGTAAAAAATGTTCCATTATTACACCTTTTCTTAAACTTTAAGTGAACCTTAAGTTAAAGGATGCTTCATTTTACCTGCTTGGTTTAAGTTAAGAAGTAATAATGGAATAATTTGTATAAATCTGTAAAAGTGCTACCTTTAGCTCTCGGTAAGTTTTGCAAACGGGCCTTAGAAAACAATTCTTAAACAATTCTTAAAACTTTTTCCTGTACTATCTTTTACATATTAGTTTTTATGAAATTTTTTATTTTTATATTAACTTTTGAATTTACACCAGAATTTCGTTTATCATTTGCATCATGTACTTTTTTAGTGGTTTAGCGCGAAAATCGCCCACAAAAAAATATTTTCTTTTTACTCGTTAAAATATTGTACAAACGCAACAAAAAATGTTTTTATATAATTTTTGTTAAAATGTAAAAATAATAAAGTATTTTAACTTAAATTTAATAAATACAAATATTTTTTCTGTTTTTATTTTGCCTTAACTAACGAGATTTGTCTACATTAATTTTAATTTTTGATGAAAAAGAAATAAATAACATGACCCAAAATTTTATTAGTATTCATGAGTAGAAGATAAGGAGATGAAGGGTCTCATCTCCATAGGTGGGTCCAGCAAGTTGGCTGTCTGTGCATTCCTGTAAGCCTTGTGTATAAAGTAAAGGTCGCTCTTCGTATCTATTTTCTTCTAACGTTGTATCGATTGCAATAAGAAAAAAGGGCTTAAGTCTATTTTTAGTTTAGCTGAAAAGCATTTTTAAACTTTTGTGGTTAGCACCAGCGATTTCTTTTAGTATGTTTTTTAAAGATTTGAAAGATAATCAACACCAACATTTTTTGCTGATGAAGTGGTTATCAATATGGGCAAAGGAAAATTAATTTTTGAAGAGAAAGCGAATAAATTTCATATAAACATTAATATCGCTATAAAATTCGTCTTAAATCATTAAACTTATGTAAAGGGTCCGCCAAATAACTTTTTTTTTTTTTAAATGCTATAAAAAAAACTACTGAATGTTTTCTCAAAATTCTTTTTTTATTTGAAAGTACAATCCTTCCGGTTAATAATGGAAAATATTTTCATTCAAATGGCTGCCTCGGCTGGCCATGCAGTAGCCTACACGATCGGTCCAATTTTTAAGCACATTATCGATTGTGTGCAGCTGTATTTCACCAATGGCTTCACGAATATTGTCGGCGCAAAACTTATCTTTGATGGCACCCCACAAATAATACTCCAACGTTGTCAAATCGCAGCTCCGAGGTGGCCAAACGACATCAGCTCTGCGGCTGATAATGCGATCTTCAAAAAGAGGGCGCAAAACACCGAGTGTAGCTTCGGCTGTGTGGCACGTAGCGCCGTCCTGTTGAAACCAAATGTTGCCAATATCCTCTTCTTCAATTTTTGTGAACGAAAATTCGTTCAACATGGCGCGATAACGATCGCCATTGACTGTAACGGCCACTCCTTGCTCATTTTCGAAGAAAAATTACCCAATTATGCCTCTGGACCAAAATCCGCACCAAACAGTGACTCGTTTTGGGTGCATCGGCTTGTCAATATATGCGTGCGGGTTTTCTGTGCCCCAAATGCGACAATTTTGTTTGTTCATCCAAAATCCGTACGCAATTTTCGCACACATTCTGCAACATTACCATGATTTTCAAAGTAATGTCGCAATATTTCCCAGCGTTGTTTAAGAATAAAACTTATTATCTATCAAATAAGATATGAGCAAAGTGTTACCATTCACGAAATAAGTACTAGTTGAAAAAAACGTGGACCCGTTACATTTTATGGACATGAGTTAGGGACAAACAAAAAATTGACATTTCACCCAATCACAAATGGAGGCACGAAAAAAGTGTTAAATCAAAAGTATTTAAGGTGACAACAAATGTGTAACCTACATTATATTATGTGCTGATTTCATTGAAGCTCTAGTCTGTAGTATGATCTTTAAGCTTAATTGAAATTTATTACACAACAATTTGTCGCCTTGAATTAAACTTTTTTACTTTTTAATAAAAAATCAGCAATAAAAAACCACTTTTTTGTCTTCTTATAGTAGATACTAATACGGGTATAAATTTTATTATTTTCTTTTTGTAATAAATTATAAAGAGAAATTTTGTTTTATTCAGATTTGTGATTTGTCTTTATTTCATCATTATAAGTTTGTACGTTTGTATATGGGCAGTTCCAGCGAAAAGTCTACTTTTTGCAACGTAACGCCAGAAATAATTTAAATTGCTTCTCAAAAAATTTTACACAGAAAAAATTAAAAATTGTCTCTAATCAACAAATTTATCCAAATTCATAGAATCAAGCAACCCATTTGTTGATTTTGAACCTTTTACCAAAATGATTAAATTGTAAAAATTTTAAATTTTGAATATTTTTTTTTCAATAAATAATATTTTTAATTTTATTTTAAATATTATCAAAAAACTTTGCCGTTTCAAACAATGTGTTGACTGATTTTGACAATTTCCAACAACAATTCCACAAGTTTAAATTATTTTATTTTAAACGAAATTTTTTTTGTTAAATATTTTAATTAAAATTTTTTTTCAAAACAACTAAAATGCTAATTAAATCAATATTATATTTTTTTAATTTTCTTTCATTACATTGTATATATAAATCCCTTTTTACAAATTTGACTTCTTAATTTATTTTTTTAACTATTATCAAAGTTATTTTCGGGAATACAAAATTTATTATTAATACGATTTCCGTATGACGTGCTAAATTCCCAGTTTTTCATATTTGATAAATACACTGAAATTTATTGTTGAGGGAAAGCTAGCTTCTATGCGCATTTCACTGGTTGCTTAGGCCAGCTCATCAGGAAACCTTTTCCAGAGATTTTAGAAAAGCTAAAAATATTATACAAATAAAACCCTAAAGCGAATAAGAATTATAAACACTCAAAGTCTTACTTGTAACAATATCAAAGCCAAAACAAAACAAAACACCAACAATAAACAGTGAGTTTATCTTTTCTTTTTTAACATTCTGTGGTACAAATATCACGACACGTCAAAATGGAATTGCCCATATGAAAGTCACACGTGTGTGTCTGCTGGAGTCAAGGCTCAGTTAGCCGGGAGTAAGAGTAACGTTGCAAATCAGCTTCTTCATTTTATTCTATGTTAAGCAATAAAACGATTATAGTTAGCAGTATGATGTTACGTCTCAATCTGTAAGAAATAGATTGGTCTTACTTTTTTACGGCAAGTTTAAGTTACTGTTACTCCCGGCTAACTAAGACTTCAAAAACCATGTTTGTGTAAATTTGTTGATTTCATTCAATTTAGCTTAAAACTAATAAACCAAAGAATGGCCAAGGGGTTGCATTAAATTAAAAATTTAATCCGATAAAAGAAAATGAAACGATAATCGATTATTCACACACTTATTATTTAGCATATTATTTTTATACGGCATTCATAGTCTTATCAAAACTGGTATCATCAATTAAAATAATACCGTCATTTATCAATAAATTTTAATTAAATTTGTGTTCAATTTTCATATTTTTCGAATGTGTATTCTAAGGCAAATTACAATCCTCAAAAGCTTTAATACTTTAATAGTCTCATTCTTTCAATAGTTTCCTGGAATAATATGACAATTTAAAAAATAAATGTTACTCAACATGAGAAATAAATTTCCAAATTCTATTAATTTTGTGTTGTAAGATTTCTTTCATCATAAAAATAATTTAATGGAAATTAAATTTAATGAACTTTATAGCCTGATTAATATATGAAAATTCTAATTAAAAGTCATAAACAGTTTAATAAAATAACCACAATACTAATTATTGTCAACAGAAAGGTCACAAGCTGTAAAAGGTCAACGAGAAAAGTACAGAACAGAAAAATGTACTATGGACTTCGAGAAGAATTCTTGACAAAAAGTATGAAGAACAGAAGTAAGGAAGAACATGCAAATAAATAAAACTAATTGAAAAACAGATTTTGATCCACAAAAGTAAAAATACCATTTGGTTTAAAGATTGATATTGCCAGCGGTCGTCAATGGCGGTTAGTGTTTAACTGCAAAGATTTCTGAAGAGATAGTGTGGTGGTTACTATCGAAACATGTCATACCAACCTGGGGGCAATTTATGGCAGTCGTGATCGAATACTTTTTCGATTCGAAAGCAACTTTATTGTAGTCGATACTAAACGAATCGTAATTATTTTTTCTCTGTTGTGAAAACTCAAATAAATGCTTTACAGCACTACAAACATTATTTCGATTTTTTTAGTATGGATATAAAAAATGACAAAAAAATTGCTTTCGAATCGAAAAAGTATTCGATCACGACTGCCATAAATTGCCCCCTGTCCGTGAACGTTGAATCCCCGGTTATGAAATAAAAAAAAAAATTAAAACTAATAATTTTTCAGAATGCTGTTGTACTATACAATCAAAACTATATAAAATAAACGTTTCTTAAGAAAAGATAAACTCACTGTTTATTGTTGTGGTTTTTGTTTAAGGTTTGGTATTGTTACATGCAAAACTGGGGTTAATAATTCTTATTCGCTTAACAGTTTTATTTGTATAATATCTTTAGTTATTCTAAAATCTGTGGCTGAAGTTTCCTGACGATCTGGCCTAAGCATCCAGTGAAATGCAAATTGGAATAGCTTGGTCCTATCAACAATAAATTTCAGTTCGTCAATGGTACGAAAGGGGAATTTAGCACATTTAAACGAAACCTTGTTAACAGAATGTTTAATTTTGCCAGTTTTGCCATTTTGCCAGCCATTTTGAACTAATAAAATTTCAGGAACTCCCCATAATTGGAGACAATTTTTTTAATAACTACTTAGCCTATACACAGCCCGCAGCAAATATATTTACATCACATTGTAACAGAGTCTCAAACGAACAAGAAAATTGCTTTCAACAAACTTTCATGAATAATAAACATTTTCTTAAATCTGCAAAACCGGAAATGATCAATTTAAATTGAAATCTTATTAACATCAACCTTTTTTCATTGTTTTTTATACTAAATTAGCCTTGGCTGTCTTCATTTGAGAATGGGATCTCCATAAGTTTAAAAGTTATAAAAATTTCGTTACACGCACTTCAATACGGGAAGTGATAATATTGAATTCCAATTTTGTTTTTTTTACTGGTAATAGATTAAAGAGAACGTGAATTTATTTCCTTGAAACTATTACCAAACAGTCGCAGACGTATTTTAAAATTACCAACCACGATAATGGTGATTATTTTCAAATCCGACGCTATCCCAATTGTACTGTAAAAATGTTGAAATGGCATCTACATAAGTTTGAAAGTTATGTAATTTAATGTATGTAAATTTTTTTATTTTGTATTTTTGTACAGCATGTGTATGTGTACTGATGGACATGGCAAAATACGGTACGGTACACTAACTTGCCTTACCTTTATGTTGTGTTCGAGCTCTCGTAGATACTTTTAACGACCTACACCAAAAGTTATTTAAATGAAAACCAAAATATGTAAGAAAACTACACACAGAAAAAAATCAAGTTAAAAACGTCGAAAACAAGGTTGATTTAAAATTTTTCGGTGGTGATTTTGCTTCATTCGTGTTTCATGTTAATTTAACCTGATTTTATAATTGCTTGCGAACAACATTTTTTTCTTTTAAAATAACTATTATTCATGTTAATTTAACATTGCCGTAAAGTTAAAGCAAAATGTCATTTATATTGAAATTTGAATGAAAGTTATTTCAAGTTGAAACAACGTGAATTTCATGTAGAATCAAATTGGTTTGAGTGTGTTATAACAGTGTGAAGAAGCTTTACAGACAACATATACATTTATTTAAGAATAATTCAATACACTTACAACTGTAACACATGTTTCACTTATTTTGTATTCTCCTTTGTCAACAGAAGCATCAGCAGAATCGCCCGATATGGTTTTTGTCATCATTATACTTTGAAATCTTGGTGTACTATTTAACTAAATATTTTTAATTAAAAGAATACGAGAATTGTCTTCATTGTATAACATATTTTAAGAATGAAAATTAAAAAATTAACATACTTAACTATGTATGCATGTTAATTTTACAAGATAAACTTTTGATTTTAATATAAAACAGGTTTTTTAATGGATTCCATATCGAATCCATATTTATTTAAATTTTAATATTTTTTTTTATTTATTTTAACAGTGAATAATATTAAATAAGCGTGATTTAGGATTATTTCAATATTTTTAATTTAAAATTAATATGAAATAATGATAAATTTAAATAAAGGGCATACTTTTGCAGAAATTTAACATGATTCTCAATCAACATTTTTCCATCTTAATTTTACATTGGTATTTTTTTCTGTGTGTATGCATTTTTCAGCAAATAATCAACATTATATGCGAATTTGTGTATTTAACATTTACAATAAAATATGCACTAGCAAATCGATGACATTTTCTATATCTTTATTATATAAATAATTCACAACATACCCCCATATTCATCAAAACATTTTTTTTATTTATAAAAGGTTAATTATACAAAATTTTATTAAAAATTCGTTTCATAAACCTTTTAAAAACCTGAAATGGGTCTTATGAATATGGGGGTAAGTTTTCAACCCTCGATAAAAAGCATGCATTTGCTTGAAATTCCAGGCCCTAGTAATGATCAATTTATAATTATAATTTAACATAAGTTTAGGTTAGAGTGGCCGGTCACAAAGACCCCGCATAAACCAAATAGGTTGTACGATAACCCGCAGAAGAATAGTGAGAAAAGGTTATTCCGATGTGATGGTAGTCAGAGTACCCCACACTCTCTTGACGAATGCAAGGAGTCTCATTAACCCAATTCCAGAGACTTCCCCGAGACCCTGGAAGTAATGGTCTCCTATACAGTTCGCCCTGGAGCGCACGAGTGCCGGACTGCAACGGAATAAATGCTCTACTGTCTCTGGGCGTATACCGCAGTCTAACAATGAGCCGTTTTAAAACCTACCAGAGGTCTACAGTCCCTACTTGAGCGACAGAAGAGTTTTCGTCGGCGCTGGATCATAGGATACCCACATTACCTTTGAAACCCTGCACGTTCTGGTGTTTTACCAAATCGCATCTGATCTCCTCCGTATAGCAGAGTCCGTATCTCTCCTAATATTCTGAATTGGAGCCGGAATGGCCATCACCCTTTCATATGGCAAATAAAGCCCCCGTTTCGCCAATTTGTCTGACTCCTTGTTGCGTTCTATGCCCTGGTGCCGCGAAGCCAGTAGATGTGAACTCTCCTATAAGCACAGAGTCTATCTATCGAGTCCCTACACTCCTGCACGATCTAGCAGTATGAATAATCGGTGGATATCGCCCTGATCGCCTACTATCGATGAAACAGTTTACGTGCAAGTTCCTAGTACTGGAACCACATTCCAAATCAGCAGGCATTTTGGCCGTAAACATATCCGTCTGGAATATGCTGCAGTAATCGGGAAGCTTATAAGATTCCCGAATACCCAGTTCCTGGCAGTAGACTGCAGCTCCAACTCCTTCCTCCATTTTAAAGCCGTCAGTGTAGAAACTTAAGATTTATGGCCAGATCGGAGTACTGCCAACCAGCCGTCCTCCTCCAAGGTAACTTGCGGTCTCCTTCCAACTGTCAGTCTCAGAATGGTGTAGTCACTGCTACAATATATTCCCCTTATAATACTGCCATGACCATAATGTCTGTATGCAAATTTAAGCGGATCACAGACTTCCTTTCAGTTCATTCTGCAACTAGATGAATCGGTTGCAAGTCCAGGATCACATCCAGTGCCGCTGTCGGTGTACTATGCAAAGCACCGGTGACACTAAGTTCAGCGGGTCTCAGCACGCCCGTTAGCATATTCCGGTACCCGATATCTTATCCAAGGCCGTCCTCCACACAAGTATCCCGTAGAGTAAGATTGATTGACCCAATGTGTAAGAGCAGGGGTTAGACCCCACGTTTTCCCAGCATTCCCTTACATGTGTGGAGTGCATTCGTTGCCTTTTTCACCCTTTCAACCACATTCAATCTCCACGACAGTTTGCTATCCGGTATTACTTCCAGGTACTTTGTGTGGTGTTTAATTTAACATAAGCTTCACATAAAACTTTTTTTACCATCATCCAATTTTAGAAT
This sequence comes from Pollenia labialis, assembly GCA_949318255.1. NCBI lineage: Eukaryota > Metazoa > Arthropoda > Insecta > Diptera > Polleniidae > Pollenia > Pollenia labialis. The sequence goes on along the minus strand of OX439139.1, from coordinate 117,702,722 downwards.
TGAAACCAGTGCTGCCACCAACGAAATAATAAATTACACATGGATCATGCCAAAATTACACATAAAAAAATACAAATTACACATGCTATCTTTTATTTGCAAACTCTCCAGCTTTGTTTTTAATTTCATAATATATAATATGTATAAGCTTTTCCTTTAGTTAAAAAAATAACTATTACGTTTTTTGGCAAGTTAGCATAGAGTTGAATTATAATACTCTGTATAGCAAACGGCTAAACTCTTGTTAGTCAGTTGCCAAATATATGCCAACTTGTGAAAAACAGCTGTTCAGTGTCAAAATTTTTTCATAAACAACAGAAAAAGTCAAATTTTTGTGTGCGGAAATAAAAAAAAATGGAAACTTTACACTTTTTGGAAAGTTTGGACAATTTTTAACCGCGTCGTCGGTCAAGAAAAATGTATAAAACGAGAAGAAATCCATTTTTGGAGGAAGAGTTTCGTGTTAAGTACAGATTCTCAAAAAAAAAAAATAGCAAACAATTAATTAAACTTGTTGAAGCTGATCTTAACGGTAAAGGTACAAGGAAAGGCGGTAGCATTCCTCCGCTTATACAAGTTCTGGCGGCTTTAAGGTGTTGGGGTCGCAATAGTGTGCAAGATGACTGCGCAGAGTACCATTGATTCACCCAGTCCACAATGAGCAGAATATGTGCAAAGGTTCCCCAGGCGTTTGCAAAAAAGGCAAAGGATATGATTAAAATGCCAACATTAGCAGAGAAGTAGATCAGGGAAATGGAGAACTTTAGAACATTTTCTGGATTCAAAAATGGTATTGGGTCCATCGACTGCACGCATATTCGTATGAAAGCTGTAGGTGGCGACGATGCCCAATTGTATGTATGTAAATCGAAAGGGTTATTTCTCTCTTTACGTAGAGGTATTTATATTAATTAGGTGACAAAACGAATTACAGTCGGGCCTCGATTATCCGTGATAGTCGGGACCAGAAGCATTTCGGATAATCGATTTTCACGGTTAATTGAATAACAATTTTGATTTTACAGTTTTTTTTTTAATATTTTGAATTTTTAACAAGTGAACTTAATAATTGTAGCTCTTGCAGTTCTCCATAACTTGTCGATTATGTATAATGAGGAAATCTTTCGTAGGGCTATAATTATTAATGAAATTTACCAGAATGGCAGTGAAGATGAAAATATGCCTCGCAGTATTTATATTAAACAAAATTTCTGATTAATTCTTCTGACGCTATGTACGTTTAGCCGTCTTAAAGTTTTTAAATAAACACTTTATTGTTTTTTTTTTCAAAGTTTATTAACAGAATTAATTAATATGAAAAAACTAAAACAAATAACAATTCAATTCATAACAAAAATAATAATAAAAAAAGATCAATGAAAAAAAAACAATTCACTGTTTCATTAAAATATGTATGATGAATATAGAAACTAAAACCAAATAACAATTCACTTGAATAATAATCACTAAAAAGAGATCTATAAAAAACAATTCATTAAAATACTTTGGGCACTAAAAAAAATCAATAAAAACAATTCATAAAAATATCCATCACATACCTGTATAAAGCAATTCATACAAATATTACAGGCGCATCATATTTAATATAAAATTTAAAAGAGAAACGAAGAAGTGGATTTGCTATTTAAATTTTAAATATCTAAATCCACTTCTTCCTTTCTCTTCAAACTTTCAATTTCTAATTTAATTTTTTCAACCTTAAGGGCATGCTCCTCCTTCATTTGTTTTTCCATTAATGCATTTCTTCTTGTTTCCACAATGTGATTTTCCGCCGATCTATTTCGAAATGCGTGGGTAGTCTTAAAACCAGCTCCTCTTCCACGCTACTTAAAGGCATAGGAGCAGGGCCTCCACCTATTTGCTCTGTTTGTCTGATTAAAGCAGAATTATTTGTCTTTGCAAAAGACTTTGTTTTGCGCTACTGGTTTTGGATTTGATCCAGCGTTCTGCTGTGCGCACAAACTTGTTTAAACAGTTGATGAATGCTAATCCATGCCTCTTTTTTCTATTTCTATTCTATTTGTGTTGGTGTCGATTCGTGCATTCTCAATAATTTCCAACGTGTCCAAAGCAAGTTTAGACGACAAATCCTAAAATGTTTGTTGGTTATTACGGAATAATACCATAAAAATACACTTTATTACTTACCTTTTCAACCTGTTGCCAATTCGCCGATCTTTTTGCCTTTTCCATGGTTGAAATTTTATTTATAATTTACTTAAATTTAATGTGAATTTAATTAAAATTTATGAAATTTATTTTGTTATGTAGGGAAAAAAGAAATGTCAAAATCAAGGATGATTTAGGCTGGGTTTTTTAGATCTCAGTTAAACTAGGTTTAGTTAATCTGCAAACTGATTTGTGCTGCCATTACCAAGTTTGTATACAACATTTTGACGGAACAGCTTTGTTTTGTTCAAAATGTTGGCCTTTAATGAAATAATACAAAATAAATCACATTTCGCCCGAAAAATCCGAGTTTCAGACTTCATTAAACTAAGTTTAAACTTAATCCACATCTCAAAAACCCGGTCTTAGCAATTTTAGTAGTATATTTTTTGCAACATCATTGTGATTCCACACTGCATCATTCATTTTCAGAGTTGATCTATGATGTACTATTTAACTTAATAATTTTAATTAAAAGAATACGGGAATTGTCTTCTTTTTATAACATATTTTAAGAATGAGAATAAAAAAATTAACCTACTTAACTATGTATGCATGTTAATTTAACAAGATAAACTTTTGATTTTAATATAAAACAGGGTTTTTAATGGATTCAATATCGAATCCATATTTATTTATATTTTAATATTTTTTTTTATTTATTTGAACAGTGAATAATATTGAATAAGCTTGAGTTAAGATTATTTTAATAATTTTCATTTAAAATTAATATGAAATAGTGATAAATTTAAATAATGGATATACTTTTGCAGAAATTTACTATGATTCTCAATCAACATTTTTCCATGTTAATTTTACATTGGTATTTTTTTCTGCGTGTATTTGACCTCTTTTAACGCTTACATTCTTTTAGTTAGATTTTTAAGTTTTGCCAAGAATATTAAACCTTTTTACATCTTGTGGCAAAGTAATAACAAAAATCAGTGCTACAAAACGTTTAAATTTTAAATTAATTATTTATAAATTGTCTTTCACAAAAAGAAAAGTAAAGTTGTTTCTTCTTACTTTAGTACGAGTCGTACTAAACATTTAAGTACGGATACGCATGTGATTGTAAAAGTTTGTTGTAAAAATAACAACAATACTACAAGAAGAAATATATTGATTATTTTCATGTTTAAATAGTAAAATTAGAAGCAATAATTCCCATATTCTTTTTGTTAGAAGTATTTAGTTAAGTATATAAAGTAGAATGATTACAAAAACCATATTGGGCATGCTGCTGGTGTCTTATAATTTAGAATTCTTCTGTAAACAAAGGGCGGAATACAACAAAAGTGAAATAAATATGTGCAATCAACAAGTAAAATAATAATATTCTTTCTGGTTCTGTGGGGTAAGTGCTTAAGTTAAAATCAATCTAATCTCACTTTCGTATTATTTCAAGAACGAATCGAGATTAAACCGTCCATGAATCAAGCCCAGTTTGTGATTAATTTTTATCTCACGTTTTATTAACTCAATCCTGTTTTCGCACTTGAATAATCCGAACTTGAATCAATGGTTCTGTACTTGATTTAAGGAAATCCGTACTAACCGTACTATTGACACCGCTTCAGCTTGATTTAAGTACGTATGGATTAATTTAATTTTTCAGTGTGGTGAACCTGATTAAGAGCGAGCGATTAATTAGATTCGTTTTGGAAATTATGGTTTAATTTATATAAAAATTTAAAGTACATATTTAAATCACAATATTTTGTTATATCCAATAAAACTCACTAACGGAATACACTATCATACAGACCCCATATAAGAAGTCCTGGCAAATTCTAATTTTTTTGTGAAGTGTTTTTATTAAAGATTACCAAAATTAAAAATGTTATTTGCATTCACTAAAAACTTTTTAATACTTTCACAAGTATTTAAATAAATAACTTGGATATTTTGTGCGATTAATTGATGCGATAACGATAAAAGTTCAATTGCAAACCCTAGAATGGATGGATGAATAAATGAATGAATGAAATACATCAAATTCTTTTGTAACAGCATCATGATGAATAACAACAACAGCGACAACAACAGCAGAACCTGTTGCTTGTCTTTATTTTCATGTGGCAAAAAAACTTTTTTTCGATTATAATTTTTCTTTTTCTCCGTTTCTCTTTATTTTATGAGATTTGCGAGTCTGAGGTGTCGTTACTTTTCTATTCTTTTGTTACTCTTCTAACTCAAGATTTAATTTAATGTGCATGAGTGTTGACGATCATCAGATTAAACTGATTTACCCTGAATTTATTGTGCTGTTGATTGTAAAGCAAAATTATTTATTTAATTTGATTTGTTACGACTTTTCTTTATTTGATTGCTTTTAAAACATTTTCAGATAATCGTATATTTTTTATTTTCTTTTGAATTGAATTGTTATGTAGATTCGTTAAATTGATGTACAATGTATATATAAATTTGCAAAGTCTGCTTTGAAAATGAAAAATAAAACATATTTAGAAGATATTTTATGTTTTTTATTGATGACCAGGGAAACCAGAAATATGCTCTAAAAATCGCGTTTTATGCGCATTAAATATTCAGGAAAAACTTGAAAACATGCCCTGAAAATTGTTAAAAACATGCCCGCAAAAATTCAAAAATTGCTTATTTGAAAACAAAATATTCAACAATTTAATAACAGTTTCATGTAACAACAACAATCCTAAAATTATAATCGGTTAAGCCCAAACTGCAATGTATTGACATACGAATTTTCGAGATGTTACCATATTTGGAAATGATGGGTAGTAATCGGCTCACATAAACAAAGTTATGTAAAGTGGTGAAAATTTATATCAGAGTTATTTGTGTCGAATAACTATTCGATTACAAAATAATTGAAACCAAAGAAACAATTTTGAAACTTACTTTCTAATGTTCACACAAAACAGAAGGCTGACAAACGAAGTTTGAAGACGAGAGAGCATAAAAGTAAAGTGTCACGCATATAGCGTCGCCTCCTTACCACCAACTTCATAAGTTGTTACGGGCCGGTTGAACACGCGAGGTTTCCGACTAGCTTCCTCTTTTTATTTTTTTTATTTCACTATTGTGACTCTCAGGTGGTTCCAACCCTTATTATTTAAATATCAACATCCGTATGAACATTTTTGTCTTAAAGGGATTTAAAGGACTAAATTATTTATTAATGTTAACTTTTTAAAGAAAGTCAAAGCTATTAAAGCTTTATAGAGGGAAGCTTTGGGAAAATGTGAACTGATTCAAAAAGAATGTAAATTGCAGTAAAGAATTATTGGGGCGGATTTAATCTAAGCAACAACATATTTAGATCGTTAACTGACACAAAGATTCCAATTTGGAAAAAAGTTTTTATGGGTAGTATGTGAAATTATAGATCGATTCACTCTTCGTACTTAGTACAATTAAAATGTATTTATCAAATTGGATCAAATTACCAATCAGACTGAAACATGTACTTTACGCACAAAGTTAACATGAACGAAGAACCAGCAAATGCGGACGGATGGACATGGTAAGATCACTTAAAAAAGTGATTCTGGTTCGATCAGTATACCAAAAGATTTGTCCAGATTTCTATGTATTTCACACATCGCCAAAAGCGTATATTATTGATTTTTCCTTAACTTTTGCTTATTCATGTATACAATTTTAAAGTTTGGAATAACATTTGTTTTTAATGACAACCTGATTTTTCTTAACATTTTCGAGTCAAAATTAAAAGCTTGGAGGCATCTTAAAAATTCAACATGTTTTAAAATATGCCTCAAAAAGGCAAAATATGCGCTAAAAAAAGGATCTTTTAACCAAATTATGCAAAAAAAAAATGCTGCAAAGGGTAAAGTATGCAAAAATATGCACTAAATTATCGATGCCAAAATTCATAAAAAGCTCTAAATCGGATAAATATATGGTCTCTGCCTTCACTTGTCGCACAAGAAAAAACATGCAATTGCATATTTATGGTTGCCCTGTTGATGACTGTTTAACACAAACAAGTTTGAATAAAATAGAAACCACACTACAAAGATTTTTTAGAAATCACATTTTTTAATTAAAGACCAGTGATTCCAATATTTATAGAATACGACAAGGTGGAAATTTTTGACGCAGAAGCGATCACCCGAGTGAATACCCTAGAACCAATACCAGAAATTTCGCGTTCGATGTTTTCATACAGCTTTCCTTACGTTAAAAGCTTGTTGCTGATTTAATGAAACCATAAAGAAAATACTTAGAAGGGGTTAAGTAGTACAGATAAAGCATGCTTTTCTGAGCAACGTTTTGTGATATAATTCGTTTGCCAAACTTGGTTTTTGAATAGTTCGAATGTGTCGTACATAATATGAGATTTGCGTTCTTCAGTTGAAACCACATGTCGCCCAAGTTCATTGCGATTCGATGTCATGACGCTATATCAATCGGCGTTCGCAGCTGTTTTTGCGGCTTTTACATAAAAGTCGAAAAATGGGCTAATGCCCCTGGCGCACAGAGGGATTTTTGTTTCAAAAATGCAATTTGCGACAATTAGTTTTCGGAAATCTACTGGAAAATCTAGTGAATTTACTCGAATATTTAACCAGGAAAACAGATGAAAATGTTCATGCAACTCAGTACTTTAGGCGTGTAAGATATTTTCACTGGTAGTATTTTAGTGGCGTTTTCATTCTAATACAGCACATTCTTTTTAACCTTAAAAATACTTCAAAATGAATTATAAGTTTCAGCGTTTGCAGTTTTCCTTGGAAAAAATAAAGTTAGCTTCTTCTACCTCTATCATCTCACTAGTACCAAATGGAGGACACTTATCCTTTTTATTAATATATCTAAAAAAAATCCGCAAAAATTCACCGATCGCTGAATAAACTAATATATTTTTTTAAAAGTTACGAATATTGCAGTGAAGGTTTGTGATAAAATTTGTTGCATACATTTTGGCAAAAACCTTTTAATGATATTGCAATTATTCCTTGGGAAAATGTCCAAACTTGTCACCTGATAGTTCTAAAGTGCTAAGGACCGGTTCTAGTTCTAACACTTTATATTAAAGGGCCTTGTCACTTTAACATGAGGGTGTCCTAGGAGGGTGTTAATTGGCACTTTTTTTACAATTTGTAACAGGTCATTGAAATAATCTAAATGGACACATTGAATTTTATTGATTTAAATAATGTCTGTCGCAGATATTGTCTCGAGTGAACCCCATTACAATTTGTTTCTAATTATTATAATACTGTGTTCACTGGTCACTTGTCCTTTAAGAATTGACACAAATTTACCGCATGGTGTCAAATAACAATTTGTTAATAATTGACTGAGAGCTATTGTTAGCTATTGTATAGCAAAATAAGAAAAACAAAACCATATGATTTAAGTAATAAAATCATTTGAGTTGACAATAAAATTTGAGAAAGCAAAAGTACAATAAAATTGTCAAACATAAAAAATTTATACAGTAAAGTTTCAAGAATGTGCGTGGGATGTGGCTGTTATTTAACATGTAGAAATGTGACTGCTACTTCATGCCTGACATGGAAAGGACATAATTGATGTAATAGTACTCCCTATTGTTATGTTCTCCGAGGAAGCAGAATAAGCACTTAACAACGATTATAAGTAATAAAGAGTAACCTTCGCCCTTCCAATACCTACCTGGGTGACAATTTCGGTATTTGGTTTAATTGGTTAATAACTTTTTTAATTATGCGATTGTTATAATTTTCTTTTTTAAACATACAGTATATTATTGGGGAATTTTTTGCAATTAGCTTTGAAAAATTATATCCTGTAATGTATATCCATTTCTGCCTCGCACATACGTGCTCTTTTGGCATATTATCCACAACTTTTCCCAACATTTTGCGGGTCATTATTTTTGTTCGATTGTATAGTTATTTATTATTAATTCCTCAAGCCTTCTTCACAAAATGCTAAAAAACAAAGAAAAAATAATGATTAAAAAAGTTATAAAGAATTCAAACCATGTAGCTCATTCTGCGCCACCCTGTACATGAAAACGGTTGGTAAGGCAAAGGTATATGTTTTCCCAAAAGTGCAATTGAAAAATGCTGATGTTTTGCGTCGTTTGATTGCATTGTTAAATCGGTATTACGATGTATAAGAGGTCAACCTCATAAACAAGGAAACCATAAATATGCAATTGCATGTTTTTCCTTGTGCTTTTTATGAATTTCGGCATCGATTTGTTAGTGCATATTTTTGCGTATTTTACCGTTTGCAGCATTTAGTGTACAATTTGGTTAAAAGAGCTTTTTGCAGCATTTTTTTAAGTTAAAAGCGCATATTTTGCCTTCTTAAGGCATATTTTGATGCATTTTAGGTTTTGTTGGTGCCTACAAGAGCTTTCGCAATAAAAATTTTTTTTTGCGAAATTCTGTTTTTAATATCCATCTGTAACTTAACGTGTTGTTTCAATTTGTCCAACACTTTTTGAAGTGATCTAACGATGTCCATCTGGCTGTTTTTCTGTCTATGTTAACCTTGTGCGCAAAATACAAATTGCAATCTTGCAGATAATTTGAGCAAATTTTGTAACTACATTTTTATTGTACTAAGCACGAAGTCTATGTAAATCGTGGGAATCTGTCTATAATTTCACGTATTCCCCATAAAACTTCTTTCCAAATAAGATTCGTTGTGTCCGTTAACCATCTTATTATGTTGGTATTTAGATTGAATTCGCCCCAAAAATCTCCAAAATTCGATTGTAAATAGTATGGTCTTGGGCATTTACCGATTATAATTTTAGAATTGTTTTTATGAAATGGAACTGTTTATAAATTGTTGAATATTTTGTTTTAAAATTAGCAATTTTAAATTTTTTGGGGCATATTTCAAGTTTTTACTGCAAATTGAATGCGCATAAAACGCGTTTTTTAGAGCATATTTCTGATTTCCCTGCTCATAAACATCTTTTAGAACTAGATGACGTAGTTAAAGAAATAACTACATGAATTTTGGCATGCATCTTATGTTTATTTTAAAATGTGAATTTATTAAATTAGAAGAACTTTGAACCAGGTTTCTTTTAAATGCGCTAAGTTCCTATTTCATACTATTCAGAAACTGACAGAAACTTAGTGCCGGTTCACAAAAGTCAAGTTTGACTCTTCAAGTCTTGAGCTTTTAGGAAAGAAGGGTAAAGAGAATGCCATTTCATTTCCCTTCTCTCCTAAAAACTCAAGACTTGACGAGTCAAACTTGACGTGTGTGAACCGCCACTTACCTCTGTTTTTTCGTACTTTTTGTCAATAATTCTTCTGGAAGTCCAAAGTACATTTTTGTTATTTCATGTTTGTCTTTCTTTTTCTTGCTGACCTTTTTCAGCACAACTTGAAGGATAAATTTACACATAAAGCTCGTGCCTTAGCTTTAACAATAATTAGCCTGATTAAAAATATTGACAATTTGGATTAAAACCCATAAATAGTTCAACAAAATTACAACAATACTAATTATTTTTCCAATTATTTAAAAGATTTTATCAATAAAACCAAAATAAAAAATAAAAAAAAAATTCAGAAATTGCGTTTTCAGACTGTTGCCATGTTAATGTGTAAAAAATGTATTTTTTCATTTTGTTTTAAAATTTTTTTTGGACTAGTTTAAACATTTTTTTTTTGGCGTTTCAGTCATACTTTACAAATAAACTTAAAATAAAAATGAACTTGAAATTTTTTTTCATTACAGAAAAAGTAAAACTAATAAATATTTTTGAAAGTTAATCAATATTTTTTACAGAAATCAATACAAAACTTTAAAAATAGTAAAATTTCTTCAAAAGTGATTACATAACTTTACTTTATTAACTTTAACTTTATTTGATAAAATTGTGGTATTCTCTAAAACAATTTCGGTCTTTGTTTGGTATACACAATGCAGATTGCATTTTGAAGATTTATATCTTTACGCTTGCATATGCTTTTATTTTCTATATATTCTGGCCAATGTTGATTTCCATCACATCGGAAAGAAGCTGATGGTGCTCATTCATATGTCTTTTTTTACGTTAATGGACTGGCTAAGTCACCTGCAACTGTAGACGTTTTAGGTCTTCCTCTTTTGCGAGAGCAAACATGTGCCTCCGCAATATCATTTCGAATATGTAAAAGATCCATGTAATCTTTTGTTTTTCCATTGTTTACTTCGTAATCCTTTCGATATTCCAGCCAGGAGTTGCATATTGCTAAGTCAATAAAGTGGTCAAATAATTTGAGGGTCAATTTTCGGGATCTTATAGAGATTCTTTATATCGAAAGTAAAAATCTAGCTTATCATCACCGCCGATGCTTTTATTATACGCTGCAATTATATATGGTTGAGGTATTGCAATTTGTTCTTTTTTTTCAGCGCAGAATCTTTTCACGGTATTTAATGGTTCATCACCATATATTGAAGACACGACTTAAACTATGCCTCCGTCTAACCATCTGATAACATATAACTAGTTTTCTTTTTCTACACGCAAATCATAACTGCCTCTTCCTTCTTTTTTTTTCAGCTCTTTTTCATACTTCAGTGGCAGCTTATTTATTCAATTGGCTCTTATGGTTCCGGTATACCATATTCCCTTTTCACTTAGTAAAATAATTAAATTAAGAGTTAAGAAATAGTTATCGAAAAACAATTTCAAGTTTTTATTTTCTGGAGTTGTTTTTGCTAAATGGATTACAATATCGGAGCAAAATCCCAATTGCAGACAACGTATAATTGTTTTTTTCCCTGGTCGTGCAAAATTTCGTTTGAACTACATACACAGAAAACTTTTATGCCCCACTTAATGGGCTTTTTAGGTATTTGTTTTAAGCCAATTTTAACAGTTATTTGATATTAATTTTGTAGAAATATAAAATTGATGCCAGGGCCATCGCATAGAAACTAATTTTAAAAATTAAATTTTTTTATAAATGCATTTTATGAACAAAATTTACACATTCTTAACCAACTGTAAATTTCATTTCTGTTACTTTTTTATTTTAAATTTTACTACTTATAAGAAGATGAGGGTGGTTTTTTTTAAACAGACCTATTGAGCTACTAAACTAAATAAATACACTCGGTCTTCAAATCTGATGCCTGCCCCACATGTGAATTCTGTATAAAGGAAACCGGTGTGCATCATAACAACGATGACCAACAGGTGAATTTTGAAAACACATTAAAAACAACTGTGCAGAAAAAAATTGAGTAATAAAGAGAGAGAGAGAGAGAGAAATAAGAAAAGCTTTTTTTCTCTCACTTAATGCGCGGAGTTGATTTTCAGCTTATGAAATGAAATGTATTCAAATTTCGTAGTAGAAATTAATAAGTTTTAGTGGTAATAAAAATAAACCAATACAACAAATTGTTGCATACTTTTTGGAATTCAATATAAAAAACTTTTCTTTAGAAAAAGGAAAGCAAAACTTTTATTTTATGTTGTTTTTCTCTGACTGGGAGCAAAGCAACAGCTTTCATGTGCCAGTTAATCTGTGTGTGTATGTGAGTGAGTGTTAACGGTAAAATTACTTATTCTACCGTTACTGATAGGTGGGAGAGTCTAAATGTGTATGGGTGGTTTAGTGGTCGTTGTCAATCGCGCGCTAAATTCGTTGCTTCGAAGTTCGAACTTAAAGTAACGTCGTGTTTGATGTTGTATTAAATTGTTCTTAATGTATGTGAGCAAGATTTGGCTGCGTCCGTGTACTAGTGGTTGTGTAAGGTAAGCATAGTAAGCAAGCTGCTGCATGTTTAGTCAACATTAAGCTTTCATCTCGTACGGTTTTAAATAAATAAATTCACCCCGAGAAAAAAATCAAAATGGATAAATATAAATATAAAAATAACGGATGAAATTAAAACAATTTTTGTTTTAATTTTAAAAATAAATTTATAACAAAAAAAAAAACTGAAAAAATATTCAAGCAAATTATAAAAAAAAATATTTTTAAATTAATTAAGTGTAAAGAGAATAAAAAAAATAAAAAAAAAACATAAGTTTTTAATTATCCTTAACCTAAAAGTATGCCAAGTTTTTTAATCGTCGGCTATTTTTTCACAAAACAAAATTATATGTTTTTCTCTGAAAAAAAAAAATATTTTAAGTGAAAACACATAAAAAGTGTGTTGTAAAAAAAGGTTTAACACAATAATATTTTTGCATTTTATCTAAATATTTTCACAATCGTAAACAGCCATAACAATTCTAGTTAAAATAAAAAACATACTTTTGTATTCAGTTCAAAACCCTGCCACATTGAGTTGCATATTTCCTGTTAATGTTTTACTATTAAAGTTTTGCGTGTCAACACCATGTAATTCTACTTGGTTTCTTGTCGATGTTGTTCTATTGTGTATGTATTTTTTTGCGTGTCTTGTGTTTCCTACATACATTAAAAATAAAATGTTTAAATTGACATAAAAAGCAATTGCATGCAATATTCCGCAAAGGTAAATAAAAAAGTTGTTGTTTTAAGCATATTTTTTTTTAATATTCGCTCCTTAACTTATGCAATACGATAAAGTGTTAATTACCGTTATTTAAAATGAAACAACGGGTATGCATAAAAACAAAAAAAAAACTGCAAAAACAATAAAAGTGTTTGTAAAAATTTAATAATTTAAATAACTCAAATACTTCTGGAATTAAACAATTTTGAAAACATTAATTAATTAAAACGTGTGAACAAGAAATTTTTTCCATAAAAGATAATTATCAAAATAATTAATTATGATATGTCATGATAGTGGGCTTTGAAAAGCATTTCAAGCTTCTCAAAATAAACTTATTTGTGCCACAAACTAGTAATCTTCTTAACGGTCGTCATAGCATTTGTCTGGAAAAGGGTTTGTACCTGGGACTATGGTGAATTATGAATCGAACTTTTCATATTTTGTAAAGACCATAATTTCTTGTCCATAGAAAAGAATTTTTGCCGAATATCATGACAATAGTTTTGTTGTAATACCAAATTTACGCTAATAGCAATGGTCTGTATTTAGATCCTTCTTTTTGTAATCGGGCATGTTCTGACAATCGCAAAACGTTTAACTTTTACGATTCTGACTTTATTTGAACTTTATTTGATTATATGTTGTTTAAACTCATCAACAATAAATCAGAATCCCATGTATTATATGGTGTTAAAAAATAACATGTGACAGCACTACAATAAATCTTATCAAATGTATTCGTAGTTTAAGCGCCCAATTTTGTGCGTTTAAAGATGGTTTATATGTTTGGTAATTTATAGATTTGTTGGTTTAAACACATTTTAAACCAAAAAGAGAGTTTAACTTTCTCTGCTTTTTTTAAGCCCTTAAAATCGCAACTTAAAGTTGCAAAAGTATGCTCAAGGGAACTAGACTATTTTTAAGAAACTATGGCAGATTGAAAGCAAAACGCACAAGTTTCAGAACACAATTATATCAATCTGGAGTTGTGAGCATTAAAATCGTGTGATTGTCAGAACATGACCGAATGTTAAGCGAATGAAAATTATTCGCCATTATTTCCTCAACCACTTCAAAAACATTAGGCAGACTATAAACTACTGTTAAGGCAGATGGAAGAGAATATTAAAAAGGAATCTTAAGGTTTATTTTATTTAACTAAATCCGACAATTCTTTCTCATTCTTCATTTTTTAAAGTTTTTCAATATAAATGTATCTTCAAAAGGAACTCTGCGTCAAAGAAAAAATAAAAACTTAAGACAGACAGACATGTATTTAACAACCTAAGCTCAACATATTCATCATCATAAATTTATTAGAGAAAAATGTGTTCTAAATTTTGCGTTAAAACTTCAATGGTGCTTTAAAAACCGAGGAAAACCCGTGCATCTACCAACGCCACTGTGCGAGCTGGCAGTTTTGGTACAAAGTCTGCCAGAACATAATGCACATAGTGCTTCTATTGTATATCAACAGCGAACATAGAGACCCATCCGAATTCCACCCAAACTATGGGTTAACAAGTTAGAAAGTATAGTCAGTCAATACCGACCTTATGATACCCAACACCACAGTATTGAAAACCGAATTTTCGAGAGTGTATGTATGTAAGAGGCAAAAGTTTCCCCCTTTCTCCCTACGTGGTCCTATAATTCGGCCCATTTTCAATAGGCTTGGTCCCTGTGCCAATAACAACCTATGTACCAAATTTTAATAAATTATCTACGAAATTGCGACCTGTACTTTGCGCACAAGGTTACATGGACAGCCAGCCAGCCAGCCGGACGGACATCGTTAGATCAACTCATAAAGTGATTCTAAGTGGATCGGTATACTTTAAAGTGGGCTTTGTATCAATATTTTTAGGTGTTACTCAATAGCACTAATGCATAATACCCGCTCCACTATTGTGGTGTGGGTATAAAAATCATGCTCTAACTCGCAATTTTAAAATTCCTCTCTTTGCAATTTTATTTTAAATCACAGACACCACGGAATTTTTTAAAAGAGGCTTATCTCTAGTTTAATTAAGAGTTTTAGGACACTTTTAAGTTTAAATCTCCAAAATGTTTTTATTATTTTGTCAGTATGTATTTAGGGTGGCTATTTCCGGGAACTTGGGAAATTTAAATTTTATTCCCGCTTTGCGTAAAAAATACAATATTTACGCAGAAACATCACGATTCAAAAAAGTTATAAAGCATGTTAGTGCAGTTTTTAATTTATATATTTATTTAACAATTTTTCTTAATGTTTGCAATTTTGTACAATAGCCATAGGTATTAGCTATCAAATCAGGGAGCCCCGGTAGGTTAGTTGGTAGTGAGCTAGACTATCAGTGCGGAGGTTGCGGCTTCGATTCCCGCCAAAGACTCTGGGTTGTTTCACTACAACGGGCTGAAAGTCTATATTACTATTGCTCGGTTAATTAAGTTAGAATACAATTTGTAATTGTACTTGTTACTCTTCTTAACTAAATATCTACCAAATCTGCATCTCATCATTGTCACTAGCTTTATGTTAACTTTCTTAACAAAGTTCAGGGGTTAAATCACCGCATATGATATCGAGCAAAATTTATCGAAATTTTTTTGTTTGGTATCATGAAACACCATATCGAATGAAATGTATCGTAATTTGAGATGATAGCATTTGATTTCGAGCAACCAAAGACACTACATCTCTCGTGTTTTCATTCGATACGTCAGTGTCTATCGTATGCAGGGTTTAAAAAACTGCAGTCGAAACTGTCGATCAAAAAACGAAAATGTGTGTATAACTTTTCCCTTTTTGGGTTGATTTGAGAGCGACTGTTTATATATAATGAATCGGGAGTAAAAGCAATTTGAAGAAGTGGAAGAAATTGTAGTTTTTCTTCTTTGACTGCAGTTTTAGAAACACTGATCGTAGGCAGAAAAATACGAAAGTGAACTAAACGTTTACTTATGTCAACAACATTACTGCAGAAAATGTTGCTGATATCAAAAACGATTTAATTGATTCTATTGATATGTGTACTGTCTCTAATTCAATTAATTTTTTAATTAATATCACAACTTTTTTTTAATTGAAAACAATTTTTATTTTATTCTGAGCATGGTGCGATAAGAAAGTTAAAGAAATACCATTCTTTAGATATTAATAAATCTTTTTTGTGCCACGTCTACTTATTCAATCCTGCCCACAGTTTTTGATGTTGTGTATTGAGAACCAATTTTGAAACGTTGGCTCTTGCCGGTCTCCAGATATACAGAAATCTATTATGTCTTTGTACGCGAGGTGCCACGCTGTATTCTCTTACTCCGCCCATATTTCTTAGAGAGGTTTCGTATTGATATCCAAAATGCTTGTATATCATTTGGCCACTTTGGCTCTTGTCGTCAGCGTTACCGTTCAAAATTTTCAAAAAGAGGCAACAAAATGGGATTTTTTTAAAAAAAGGGGCAACATTAAAAACAGGAAAATTTTCAAAAAAAAAAAAAAAAAAATATCGCACCCTAAATACTCAAAGGTATTATCTCAAAATTTTAAAATTTTCAGTAGAAGCAAGACAATTTTTAAATTTACATTACAGTCATATATAAAAGAATTTTTAAACCAAACTTTTCATTACCAAAAAGTAGACAAAATAGCATGATATTTTTACACCAGGTAGATATGAATATTATGTGTCGATTTCTTCCAAAAAGTAAAACAATAATAATTTTGAGTAAATACCCTTTAGTATTTAGGGTGTAATATGTATTTATTAAATAATTTTCATCGAAAACTTAAACATATATCGTGAAAATACATGTCTTGTTTGCAAGTAAACGTTTATAAACTGTTGCATACAATTTTTATTTCAATTATTTATACAAAACAGTTACTAATTACTTGTAAATAGAACAAGCTTTAAAAAGTGTTATTACCAGGGAAACCAGAAATATGCTCTAAAAACACGTTTTATGCGCATTAAATATGCAGTAAGGACTTGAAAATATGCGCTGAAAATTGTTACAAATTTTTTTAAATTTTACCCTATTTGGAAGCGATCGGCTGACAAAACCAAAGATATGTTTAGAGGTTAAAATTCATATTAGAGTTATACGTGCCAAATATTATTTAAATATTAACATCCATATGAGATTTGTTGTCTTAAAGGGATTTAAGGGACGGCCGCTAAATTGTTTATTAATATAAGCATTTAAAAAAAGGTTAAAGCTATTTATGTTCAATGAATCGAAAAGAATTTATTTTGCAGTAAAATATTTTTGGGGCGCCTTCATTGATTGCAAGTATAAAAAAAAATTGGTTCAAAAAGGGGCACAAAAACTACAAAAATGATACAAAAGGGGATTTAAAAATGGGGCAAAAATGCGCCTTTAGTCGCATAACGGTAACGCTGCTTGTCGTTCTCCGGGTACAAAAAAAAAAACAACAACAATAAGGAACTTAGAGGCCAGAAAGTTCCGAAAATATCAACACTTAACAAACACGAATTTTTCTGCTTTCTTCCATGAATGATTGAAATATTTTGTTTTTCAATACAGGAAGTGGAAATAGTACAACATAAGCGACAATCTGCAAAATGAAGATAAATCTGCACTTCAGGCATCACTGCGGACAGTTTTTTGTCTGATATTTTCTAGAAATTCGGCTCATTTGTAGAGTAAACGAAAATGACTGAATTTATTAAAATAACTGAATATTCCTTTGTTTTTACGGAATATTCAGTAAATTTTTTGATAGTTATTTTATATAAAATAACTGAATATTGATTTGCTTTTTACGGAATATGTAGTTAATTTTTTTAAAGTTAATGGATATAAAATAACATAATATTCATTTGTTTTTTACGGAATATGTTGTTAATTTTTTAATAGTTCCCAGTTGGCCAGATTTCCGTTGACGACGTCGTCGTCAATAATGTGTGCACGACTTGTCCCCTGTCGTTTAGGATTTCTAGAAGATAATTTACAGGAAATTACACGACAGTTTGAGCGAAGTTTTCTTATAACTTGTCTTATACTAAGCTCTATGTGGAACTGTATGAGCGACACTGTCTTATATAAATGCTATTGACGACAAAGTTTTCTTGGATGCTATTTAATCACTTGCTTGGATTTCTTAAAATTCTCATATTCTTTTTTTTTTAATTATTGATTTAAATACCTACAATAAATTTACAAACTTGCTCTAACCAGTAACACCGAAAAATGCTGATGGAGTTATTCGCGGGCTGGAAAATGGATTACATGCAGTAAATACTTTACTCTCAACGGTAGGATTGCTTATAAGAGTCGAATATAAAACATATAACAGAAATTAAAATTCCAACAATACTAAAAAACTGTCTAAAAAAGAGAAAAGCATATACTAATTTCTGTCGTGGACGTCAAAAAAGACGACTTGTCATGCATGTAGTCGTTGACGTCAAAGTAGGCGACATTGTCTTTCTTTGTGTCGTGCACTATTTTCGCGACACTTGTTCGATTTCATTGACGATTTGTTCCTGCTGTCGCTCACATGTCGTGCTGGAATTAACATTGTCGTGCATCCGTCTTCGAGGATGTCTTGAAGACAGGGCCAACTGGGCTAATTTATATAAAATAACTAAAAATTCGTTTGTTTTTACGGAACATGGAGTTGAATTTTAAATTTAAGTAAAAATTAAATGAACTTTTCGGTAAAAATAAATGAAAAATAAGTAGACCGGTTTTTAACTAAATTTTTCATTTATTTAACATTACAATTTCTGTTAATTTTACGTACAGAATTTTGTGAGTGCACCAAAACTCATTTAAAAAACTGCTATCCTAACATCTGTACGATTGTTAGGAAATCACAGTCAAAACTGAAACCATAAATTTTTCTAGTATCCAATCAAAATCCAAAAGTACATAAATATTTTTGCTTGCTTGAACCAATAAACTAAATGTGATTTAAAGTGAATTTATATCACTTATTTTTATGTTTTGTTTTTGTTTATTTAGTTTTTAGCTAAAAAAAAATAACTGATTTAATATTTCATACACATACATTAAAGAGCTTATGTATTTTTTAATGTTTGTATGCATGTATAACAACTTTAAATAAAATTTATTTAGCACATCATACAGAAATCTTATTAATGATAAATTTCATATTTCCAAAAATAACTTTGATAATAAATTTGCATATGCCCGTGCAAACAACTGAACTGACAAATTGTTTTTTTTTTGTTTTGTTTTCTTACGACAACAATAAAAGAAAGCAATTTGTTTTGAATTTTTGTTTTTTTTTACCCATTTGCAATTACGGAAAAAAGCCAACTAATTGTAGGGGAATGTAAGAAAAGATAAACTCACTGTTCATTGTTGTTTATTTTTATTCAAGCTTTGCTATTGTGACAAGTAAAACTGTTGCTTATAATTCTTATTCGCTTAACAGTTTTATTTGTATAATATTTTTAGCTTTTCTAAAATCTTTGGGAAAAGTTTCCTGATGATCTGGCCTAAGCAACCCGTGAAATGCGTATAGAAACTAGCTGTCCCTCAACAATAAATTTCAGTGTATTTATCAAAAATACAAATTGGGAATTTAGCATGTTATACAGAAATCTTTTTGATTTATGTACATTGTTACAAAGGTCTTATTTGCATTGATAGTTTATCATTTAAAATTTGTAGGGATTTGTTGAGAAACTATTTATTGCGAAAATATATAAAATTATATAACATCACTGCCTAAAAGCATTAACATCAAACTGAAATAGTTAGATTATTTAAATTAAATATTACAAAATATTTCTTGGAAAATAGGATTTAAGTACAGAATATCCTGTTTACAGAATCGTTTGACAGCCTTTTCATAATTTGAATCAAGAAGAGACCTGTCAATGAAAAAAACTTGTAAATATTTTTTTTTAGGAAAATTGTTTTTTTTTATTATTATTTTCCAGGGACCGTAACTGTTATGACTTTTATCAAAAAAATCAAGAAATAAGAGTTATTTTTGATTTTTATATTTTTAGATAGAAAATAAAAGTCATTTTTGATTTTTTTTTTTTTAAATGAAAAATAAAAGTTATTTTTGATTTTCATATTTTTAAATGAAAAATAAAAGTTATATTTTGATTTTTATATTTTTATATCAATAATAAAAATCAATTCAAAACTCTTATTTATTTGTTGATGCCGTATGTATAATAAATAATATGCTGCTTCATTCAAATTTCTATATGAATATAATATACAAGCATATAACTACTGGCAGGATCAACCAGAATAATATTTTAAAAATATTATCTAAAAATAACGGACATTCAGCCATTGCCTACTGCGTCCACGTAATTTTTTCAATTTTACCATTCTCACAGAATTTGCGGAATAGTTTTTTATTTCATTTATTTAATTTCATTGCTAACCAAATATAATTTTCTTATTATATGGTTAGTGTTTTGATGTACAATTAAGAATTATACTTCTTCAAAATATAGAAGCTTTTATATGCCCTCTTATAGCACCTAAGCTTAGAGGTATATTATTCAACATATATATATATATATATATATGTCCTTTATTTATTTAAATACAATATAGATACAGCGATATAACATAACAATATTTAAATAAATTGTTCACGAAGAACATAGGGCGTCAAATTATTCAACATACTACTTAGTATTTTAATAAATATTTTCAAGAAAACATCCAGTTTTTAGATTTTTCGTTTATCATATAATGAAAAAATTACTTCCTTCCTATATTACTTAAGACAACATAAAATATGACGGAGAATTGTTATTAGCATCGCAAAGAAAAGTAGTTATACGCTAAAAAAAAAAATAGCGAAAACATTCCCATCGGATTATAAACATAAAATTTGTATTTAAACAAAAACCCATCCAATATCAAGTGAATTACATTAAACAATTCAATATGAAATTTTTGATATTGACGATTTTTTTTGTCGACTTGCTTTTCATAAGCAAGTTCTTATAGATAGTTACGTGTAACTTCACCGCCAATTTCAGTTTTTGAAAAATTAAAAAATTCATAACTTCGCTTCTAAATAAAATTTTTAAAATTTTTTTTTGATTATGAACAATAATAAGCTTAACTAAAAATTTGATAAAAAAAAATTTGATTTTTTTCAAAATTGTGGATTTTGTTTTTTTTTTTGAAAATTGCACAAAGTGAACATTGGGATAAATTCGTGTTGAAAGCTGTTTATAAAAATAGGAAAAATTAAAATTTTTTAAAAATTCTTTTTGCAAATGAACAATATTAATTTATGTAAATAATTTAAAAAAGAAAAATCAAAATTGTAGATTTTTTTTTTAAAAAAAAATTCTATACTTAATACCATTTAACCCGCAACTTTGTTAGCGTCTTCTTTTTCTTCGTGGAAATATCTGTATGCCAAAGTTTATTTTCTTATTCACTCAGGACATTACATGTTGACTTTTATGTTTCTAGGTCCAATATTAACGATAATTAAAAAAATACCAGTTGTAGAACCAAAAAGCTAAACAAAAATATTAAATTTCCCGTATTTCCTGTTTTGGTACTATTTTTTGCCCCACTAAAGTATCAAAAATTTCAGTATTTTTGTGGGAGCCCATAATTTAGTACGAATATCAAAGAATTTAGGAAACTGTTTTGTAAAAAAAGTACCAAAAATAGTTACGATTTTCACCCTTTAAATGTTCGAATTTCGAAAAAGTACAAAATTCGTATTCGTATTTTTTTGATAAGTTTGGAATGTGGTATAAACTTTGGTTCTATGTTTATTGGTTCAAAAGATAGATGGGGTGTCAAAAAAGTACCAAAATTCAGGTTTTACCCGTTTACTCCCTAAAAGGGCCGAATTTCAAAAAAGTACCAGACACCTGTCCGCTTATGTTTCTAAAGAACAACGATTAGTATTACATTTTTTTTGTATCTCTTTTAGTTTTGGACATATAAGGTTACCGTTTTTTACCGTTTACCCTCTTAGTGAATCGATTTGGAGAGTGACCAATCTCTGGTCCAAATTTCAAGTTATTAGCTTCAGGCGTTAAGGCTGTGCGATGATGAATCAGTGAGTCAGTCAGTAACGTTACAATTTTATATATAAAGATTATGTGACTTATCCATTACACTTTGGAACATTTTTGGGATTATTGTCTGGGGGGTGAGAAATTCCATGTCAGGGTGATGGTATTAGGTCAGTATAGTAAAACCCTCAAAGGGTTTGGCGTTCGTATGTGTCAGTTTTTTTTTATGACATTTTAAATTTTTTCCTTATCTTTGTTTTTTTTATTTTTCTTTATAATCAACAGTTTTGCCGGTAAAAATAAATTTGTGGAGAAAAAAAAATATTTTTTGCCTAAAATTTAAATTTTTTTTCCATAGTATACTTTTAGGCAAAAATATTATTTTTCTTCACAAATTTATTTTTACCGGCAAAACTGTTGATTATAAAGAAAAACGTTATATGAACGGATTAAAGAAATTGTAATTCTTAATTTTTTTCAGTTTCTTTTAGCAAAATCGGACAAGTGGTTCTCGAGTTATGTTAAACAAAAAAACATCAAGATAAGGAAAAAATTTAAAATGTCACAAAAAAAAACTGACACATACGAACGCCAAACCCTTTGAGGGTTTTACTAAACTGACCTAGTACCATCACCCTGACTTGGAATTTCTCACCCCCCAGACAATAATCCCAAAAATGTTCCATAGTGTTATTAAATGATTTTAAATGGACCCTTAATTTAAGCAATTTTAAAGCTTCTTTAAACATTTTCTTAAATACTAAATATTCTTATTAATAAAACCTCTATTTAAAGGTTTAAAATTGTTAAAAGCTCTTATGCAAACTTGCAAATCAAAACAGAAATTTTTTAATGAACAAGGGTTCAAATTTGTAAACATCAAAAGTTGGACTATAAGAATAAAAAAATTTATTTCAATTGTTTTTATTCAAAAAGTGCTATCTGCAAAATCATAATTTTACAGGAGAGCAAAAAAATTGTTTTTTCGCTAACTTTAAGATGAATAACAAAATTTTATATTACAATGTTATTTTAAAACAATGTCTAAATTCAAAAGATGTTTATTTAAAGTTGAATCTATTTAAACAATAGAGGTATTCACGTAACAAGTTTTACTCGTGCGAAAAGCGAAATTGCAAGAACCGGACAACAACAACAATTTGTTGTGCGAAATAATTGTCTATGTACTTGTTGTCATGTTTTTACAACTTTGCTTTTTCGCAATAGTGCAACTTTTGATATGAATACCTTTAATATTTAAAAGTAAAAAAACTGAGAACCACGTTATAGAATTCGAAATTATAGATTATTAATTTTATATGAAACTATACTGTTGAAAATCCTAAATATTGCAGATCTCTTACACAGATTTCCTTATGTGTTAATTCATGGAATCTTGAATATATTTTTGGTTACAATTATTAATGTGACAAATTAATAGTAAGATCGACCTCATCTTCCTTACAAGAATTAATTTTCTTGGTGGATTACGAATTGCAATGTATATATCGTTACATAAAACGCAAAAGGCCCTAAATAACTCAAAATTAAAAATCTACTTTTTCATTGATTCTGATGTAGTTGCATCAACACAAATGTCCGCAAAAAATCTTGGAATCTCTAAAATAAAATTTGCAATTTTATAAGCAAAAACAAAAGGTCCTATCCACAAAAGATTTGTTGGTAAACGCTAAATCGCCTAAGTAACAGTTTGCATAATATGCAATACATATTATCAATTGCCAAAACAACTGGTAGGTTTTGCAAGAAAAATAAAAGCAAAATAAATTATAAACAGTTTACGGCAATTTATTAATTTATCATTTTAAATAGTTGTTTGCTTCTCGTGTAAAATTTTTCTAATGTTAAATATGGAATACACTGAACCAAAAAGGAGCGTGGAGACGTACGTTAAGCAAACGAAAAATGTATTAATTTTCGTCCAATGAATTTGTTCGTTTTAACAATGAATTTGTTCGTTGTAGCAATGAATTTGTTCGTTGTTACAATGAATGATCATTCTTTAAAAGATTTTATTTTAATAATTTCATGAACTGCTCTTTGATATAACGAAACATTATCATACATTTATTAATATAATTTAATCCCTATCCTGTACTACAAAAATAAAACGCATATGACATAAGTGGGTCAAATTTTCCCAATACAAAACATTTTTTTTGTTTTTTTGTTTTTTTTTTTTTAATTCATTCCATACAATATTGACCTCAGAATGCTTTTTGCAAATAAATGTTTGACATTCGGAACATTTATTTGCATATTTGGTGCTGTTTAAACGATTTGGACAAAAGAAACAAAGTCCCCTTTTTAAATATTTTGCTTGCTGAACTTCTGCAGAATCCTTTTTAAGGCTTTTCACAACTGCTTTAGCAGGACTACTTTATTGCATGTTTGGTCTACAATATATTTCTCCGCTTATAAGCTCCATACCTAAGCATTCCAAGAAAATGCGTCGCTTATATTTCTTATTTTCATTTCAGTTTGGATTAATTTTTAGAAAAACTAGATAAGCATTATACGCGGATATATCCAAGACTGCCCCGGTTGGCTGGCTGGTAGTGAGCGCCGGTGTTGCGGGTTCGATTAGGTCATCGATTAGTTCTTCTTTTACATGTGTAAGTTTTTATAAGTTGATCTAATGTATCGGCCCCTGATTTCGTGTCATTTTTTAGATGCATATCCCACTTAAGTTGATTTGTTCTCATTGTCGGCGAGGAAGGTTTCAGGTTTGTTTTTTAGTAGCAACATTTTTTTCCGGCAAAAAATTTTTATTTTTTCGGACAGTACCAACCATTCTAATACCTCGTTTTAACAACTCAATACCCAGTTCTTGGAAAGTGAAAAAATTGTCACAAGTTACATTATGTCTTCTCAAATGTTTAACTAGGTCAAAGACAACGCGGCGTCCTTGAGCTTTCTCTGGCTTACAGTTTCTGTCTTTTCCAGTATACATCTGTAAGGACCGTGCATAATTTGTTTCTACATCACACAACGCCCAAATTTGTATACCATATTTTCCTGGTTTTGATAGTATGTATTGCTTGAATGGGCATCGTGCACGATACGTTACGAGCTGCTCATCCATGTTTTATGAAATAGCTGCGCTTTTATTTTTTTGTTTTGTTACTAGATATGATGTTGTAATGGCATACAAAATTGTTACTAAGCTCGTATCACATGCGTAAATTGATTTTGTTGCATTGGGCAATTTTGACCCAAAAGTACCAAATGCTTAAGTTTTTCACGTACGCTTAGTGAAACGATCTACAAAAATTTTACTTTAAATATCAATAGTATTCACTAAAAAATAAGTGTGCAAAAGTTTCAAAAAAATCCAATAAGTATTTTAAGAATAAATGAGCAATCACAACTGTTTGGGTAATTTACTACTGTAACCCCTATAAAATTGAAAAGACTCATAATTCAAATGTGTTTATTTATATAAATATTTTTATATTTTTTCCAATTTTACAAAATTGTTTGAAATTTATTGAAGTACATTATTTATGTATGTACAATCCCTGTATACATTGTATATACCCAGCCAGCAAAATAATCCGAAGTCGTTCAGATATCTGAGAGAAACGTCGGCAAAAAAAATGTAAATGTAAAAGTACATACATACATAATTTTAAATTTTACACGTACGTACCTTTTTTATGCTTTTTATCGTGAACAAATAAAATCAAATTAAAATTATTTTCAAAAAAATTTATATGAAAATTTTCTCAACACAAGTTGAAATGAACAACAAAATTACCCCCTAAAATTATTTTCAACTGAATGACAATTGTCGTTATTTTAAAAAATCTAATAATTCTCGGTAGATAAATCTGAACGAATTCCGGTGGAATTCTATTGGACATATCTGTACATAAATTCCCCCCGATATATTCAAGCGAAATCGATCAGAAATAGGCCAGAGAGTAAGTATATTCAATGTCTGTGAGAAATCTGAACGAAGTCAGACATTTGCATGAAATGGCTGATTCAGACAATGTCGGAGTATTTTGCTGGCCGGGTATTAACTTATGATGATACATACAGTTTTTGTTTATAATTTTTACAAAGTTCTTTAAAAATTAAATTTTATGGTAAACTCGATTGGTTTTCAATGGAACTTGGTGCTTCCTTTGTTAATTTGGATGCCAATGAACCACTTGAAGCTGATCTAAATTAACTATCAGCAAAGCCACTACACTTAATTTTATTTTACAAACATAGAAAATTATTTTTCTGAATCGAATTTAACTCACAAATGTCCTTTTTCACTTTTATTTACTTTGAGATAGTGTTTTTTACAGACACGCCAATATTTTTAATTTTACACTGCATTCTTGCATTTGTTTAAATCATTTTTTAAGAAGAACCAGTTATAATAGGCTAATAACAAGAAATGCCAAAAATTCTAAACTAGTTTTAAACACCAATTTAACAAACGTTACGTTACCCCCATTAAACTTTTTTGACTTCAACGTACAAGTTTGTTGCGCCGACAAATCAAATGTAAATTTTATGCGTGGGGATTACATTTTATTAAGGTTTCGTAAACTGAATGAACACTATATAAATGTAACGTATGAGATTCGGTATAACAGGCCTACGAACACTTCATTAATGTTAACGTTCGAGTTTATAAAATTAATGGGCATTTGTGCTAACAAGACTTAATACATAAATTAATGAACATTTTATTTTCTTTAATAAATGCATGTTCATCGTATCAATGAACACTACTTAAATTTCAATACCTAAATAATTTTATATTAACGAATAAATTTTAATAATCCTGGTTCGTTAATATTACGAACACTTTTTAGTTCAGTGTATGCATATGTATATGAATGCATGTACGTTCATATTCTGTAAATAAAAATTTTATTTTTTTTTATATGCACAAATGACTACCACACAACGTGTGTGTGGTAGTCATTGTCCAGACTTGCAAATTTTTATTGCAGCAATTCTTGAGTTTATGATTAAGAGGGGTGAGAAGATTTAGGAGGGGTACTCATGTTCATGTTTTCTGCAATTCTGTTTGGTTTTGTCATTCTCACGCTTTTTAACTTGAAATTGGCTTTAGGTGTACGTATTTGTATTTACCCAGCTGTCATATGGGTGATTATTTTTTGTAAAAATCATCTAAATGTTTCTCTTCAGATTAGTTTTGATGCTTAAAAACTGATTTATCACTTGAGCGATAGAAAAAGGATTCATATATGATTCATTGGTATGTTAAAATAATGATTTTTAAATACTTTGAATTTTTGTTTTTGCAAAATCAAAAAAATAAAAATATAAACATTCGTGTCAGCCAAACAAATAAAACGCTTGGCTTGGAAAAAGCGATAACTTTTGTTAAGTTCAAAATAAAGCTGATTCGAATTATCAAAAGCCATAATGGTGCTGATTTTATTGGAAAAAATTACAAAGCATGACACTTAAAATATTATATGAAATATCAAAAAACTATATAATTTACGACTGAAATATGAGACAAAAACGAGAAAAAAATGATTATAAAAACGAGTTTTAAAATGCTCAAAAAGGAATCAGAAAGAAATCAGAAAATCACAAATGATTCTTTCAGGTGATTCGTCGGTCGGGTACATTTTTCTCACAACGAGAGTATCATTTATGATTGAAAAATGCCTAAATGATTAGATAGTAATACAAACTGCTAGCTGGGTATATGTTAAATATAAGAAAAACAAGTTACAAATACAAAACGAATTTCATAATCTGAAAACTACTGAAATTTCGAAGCAGAATTTTAAGAATTGCAGCAACAAAAATTTTATTAAAAAAAATCGTTTCGGACATCTTTTTTCTTCAAATTAAAAAGATAAATGAAAATTTTGTCAGTCTCACTTTCGAAAAAAATTGCAGATATCACTTTTTGTATAAAAACCCTCTATAAGTTCTTCGTATTGTAGAAGCAAATTGTTAACATTTATTTAGGTATTTTTTTAAGAGAAATGTTTTCATAAATATTCATGAAAAACATAAACTGTCATTCAAATTACGAGACTAATAAACAAATTCCATGACAACCATTTTTTTTAAATATTAAACTTGTGGGCACTCCAGACACTTTTAATGACCAAAGTTTAAATGTTTGGAAAATTAGGCATTTAACAAAAAAAAAAACAAAAATTTAAAAAAATTGTTTAAAACATCTTAACCTTAAATTATAAAAACAAAAGCAGCCACTCAAGGACATTTAAAAAATCTTTGCCTGTGCTTGAAATGTGTTAAAATGTTTAGTTGAAGGACTAAACAACTATTTTAGCAATAATATGCTCTTTAATTCCTAAATATTAGTTTTGTCCTTCTAAAGTATTTTGTTTTGCTTATTAAAGAATAAAAATAGTTTTGTAATCTTAAATGTTTTTGCCACAATTACCTCATAAGTTGGATAAATTAACAGTTTTAATTTTGCCCGAGAGTATACCACAATTTAAACTTCAGCTATTGTCTTAAGTTGGGTTGGTGAAATTAGATAAAAATCTTTTTTTAATGTGTGGTGAAGAAGGTTTTTTATTTCTCCACTTTTTTTTCTTTACGGGAAAGCGGAAACAAATTTTGAATTTCTCGGGATCGTAGAAATTAACGCAGTAAAGAAAACTAAAAAAAATAAGTTTATCATGTTTGAAAAATGCTGCAGTCTTTAAAGGTTTTGTATGATTTAATTAATATTTGGATTTTCATAAGTTAAACATTTTCAGTGATAAAAATGTTCTACATTAATTTACGAAAGGACTACAAAATAGTCACATTTGTCTGTATTTTCTGCCGCTTTAAGTAAATTTACTGAAAGAATTAACGTTACAGTGCATTTGCAACATAAGCAAATTTGTCATATATTCCATCTATTAGCGGCAAGCAAAGGAAAAAGTAATTCAGATTATTAGCATCATAGTCACAGTAGCAAAATGTATATCATTCGTTTTGGTTTTTAAAGCCCAAACCATATAAAAGAACTAAGATTTAAATCGTTTGATTTTTGCCATCAACAACCCACTTAAAAAAATTAGTTTTCAGCTTTGGTATCAGGGATGAAATATCTTGTTTGGCATTATTATAAGTGTTTTTTTTTTGTAGTCAAAAACCATTCGTTCTTAAACACTGGTATTATGATTATCTTTCAAGACAGAAATGCGACAAACTTTCTAAATATGTGACCTAAGAGTAAAAACCAGTTTAAAGAGAGCCATTTTAAAGATTTAAATACGTGTATCTTTGGTTGGTGTACCATCACATCATAAAACGCGCATATCTCTGGGAGGGAACACTTTTGGGGCATGAGATCGGTCTCATTCGATGCTCAGATGTTGTCCACATCAAAAAAAAAAAAAAAAAAAAGAGAAAATTTATTGATTTTACCCTTAGGTCCATTTCTCTATGACTGCTTTTATATAAAACTAATTTAAATTGTGCACAGTCCATTTGAAATTTGCACTTTGCTATTAAAATTTATTCTTAAGTAACCATTTTGAGTTGCGACTTTTCGATAATCCAAAAATGGTTAGCAATTGAAAGTAATCTTTTTGGTGGCTCACTAAAGGACGGAACAAAATGCTCCAAGCCAATATTTTTTTGCATTGAAATAGCCTTAATGTTCCATCTATATTTGGTCCACTGATGTATCATCTTTTCTCAACTTCTCACCCAATCAAAATGTAAATTTTTGTAAACACTGCAGCCCATTGATTAAAATCGTCAATACAGAATACTACCTGCCAACTTAGTATGCCAAAATGGCTTTAATAACCACTGGTAAAACACATTTTCTTTGCGTGGAATTCATGTTTATTTAAAGTCCTTTAAAGGAAGTGCAGCCTCAGGCATTGAAATATGTTGTAAATCTAGACGACAAATATATTTATGTAATAAAAAGGCTGGGCTATGTGCCAAAAATAACCAAAATCCAGCACATAGATCATCAGAACAATTTTTGCAATAGCATCGGATTCTTTTTTAAGAGGAAAAATATTCTTTCGATGGAACGATCAATTTTAGAATTGGATCTAACGCTGGCATTAAAGTTTACCAGCGTGTTTTGCTGTATTAAAGGTTGACATTTTGGGGTTTTGAGAAAATAAAACTTATAGTTTTTGAGTTTTAAGAAGAAGTCATAATCTATCAAAAACAGGACAATATACTGTCCTTTTTTTAAAGGACATCATATCAAAAAAGGACTGTCTTCTTAAAAAAAGGACGAATGGGTATCGTAGTTACATGCATTAGGTTAGATCTTAAGGTTTCCTACATCGTACACTGAACCAAAAAGGTTTGTAGAGATAACCAAAAAGTACCTTGAGCAAACGAAAAATTTATTAATTTTCATCCAATCAATTTGTTCGTTGTGACAATGAATGATCGTTATTTAAAAGATTTTATTTTAATTATTAAATAAACAGCTCGTTTAAGTAAATTGACTTATTATTATTTATTTTTTAAAAAAAAGAGACCTCAAGCTTAATTAAATAATAACAATAAACTGTTTGTTAATATAAAGAAAAAATTCATAAATTTAACGAACAAGGTGCGTCAATATTATTTTCTGTAAAATTAAATTTTAATAATAGAATTCTTAAATTCAATGAACTTTTTCGTTAATTCAGTGAAACTTTTCGTAAATTCAACGAATAATTTTGTTTTACAAATTTGTTGACTCAAGAAACACAGGAAATTGTCACGATAAATAATTTTTTTTTTGAGGTTCGGTGGCAGATTTTGGTATTATCATCGGTGTATAATGTCTAGGATTAGGGATATGATGTTGTGGCCCGTATGCCAGAGAAGAACAAGAAATTTGTTGACAACAAATTGGCTCTAATAGTTTTCCAATACCTTCTATCCCTTCTTTTAAAGAGTACTCACGTTTTATTTGTGATCGAAAATCAATAGATCTGCTCAAGCGATGCATTTCAAAAGCTTTTAATGCTTCTACATCGACTTCTTACTCGAAAATGAGTAAAAATCATTTTACAAGTCTAACAAAGCATTTTTTTGAATCTAATTTAACTTGCAAATGTGCTTCTTATCTTTTGTATAATTTTAGAAAGTGTTTGTAATAGGAACGACAATATTCTTTTTTTCTTTTGTGATAGTTTAAATTGTATTGTAAAAATAACTAGTTCGAAGAGAATTGTAACAAGAAATGTCAAAAAAATATTAAATTTACACTGTTTTCAAAACCAACTTTACAAACGTTACATTACACTCACGAAACTTTTCTGACAACAACGTTTAGTACACAAATGAATTGTTAATTTTATGCGTGGGGATAATTGTTAATGAAGATGGGGTTAGCTAAACGAAAACTTTATTAATTTTAACGTACGGGTTCGGAATGACTGCGAACATTCGTAGAGGCTACGAGCACTCATGTTAAAAACACTTGTTAAATCTCTCGTTATCCCAACGAACACTATATTAATTTTAACGTACGAGCACGGGACAACGAATAGTTTATAAAATTGACGCACTTTTGTATTAATAAGAATTTATAAATTTTTTGTAAGCTCGAACATTTTATTGGCTTTAAAGTACATTTTCATGAACTATTCCTTTGCCAAATTAAAGTTTTATAAGATTAATATGGTAGGCTGAATTCGAATCTGTAATTGTTTTTTTTCTCTATCACGTCAGGTTTTCGAGACACAAAAATAATGTTTTTATTCGTTTTTTGCATAAAAAAATCGCTTCGTTTCTGCAGTCATTTTTTTCAAAATTTGTGGACCAGTGTTATTATCTATAACGAATGGCACATGATTTATTATAAATCTATGCCAAATACCTGGATAATTTTATTTTTCATTATATTAACGAATAATTTATTGAGCCAATGCAAATTATTTTAATAAAAATTGTTCGTTATTGCTATGAATACTTTTTGGTTCATTGTAGGGGGTTGACAAATGCATTGTTTTCATTTGGTGTTAGAAGTATCGCTAGATTAGGCCAGTGAAGACAGTGTTGCCAGCTCTTCTTGAAGTAAAATTAATTGGTTTTAAATAAAAAAGGCTTAGTTTTTTGTTTTTGAAAAAAAGTATGAAAAGTTATTATCAAAGTAATTTAACTCCCAATCTTTATTCTTGATAAATACACTAAAATTTTTTGTTGGAGGACAAGCTAGTTTCTATGCGAATTTTACTGTTTGGTTAGGCCAGATTATCGGGAAACATTCTCCCAAAATTTTTTTTTAAGTCAAAGATATTAGCAAACAAAATTTTAAAGCGAATGAGAATTGCAGCGACTCAAAAAGTCTTGTTTTCAACGATATCAAAGCTTGGGCAAAATACCAACAATGAGCAGTCATTAATTGCAGTTGTAAGTGGGTTAGATAGATGTATACAGATGGTCATAAGCACCACGACCAAGAGGATCTTTTGTGCAGAAATCGTAAGTGGATTGCGAAAACAATAAAACTGTGACTCCATCTTGTTGGACACACAAGTTTGGATGGCTTTCCACAGGAGGACGAGGAATCTCTTCCATTGACAAAGATGCCAATTATATTTGCATAGCCAAATATCCTTTTGGACGTTACACCGCACCAAACAGTATAATTAAGTGGGTATAACTGTCGCTGATGAACTGCTCTTGCATTCTCCTTAATCCAAAACCTTAAGCTTTGCTTGTTGACGTAAGATTTTCCCTACTTTTGCAATGCAAATGCTTAACTCATTCTGCGTCACCCTATATAGATATATTTTAAAAGTTCAGAAATTATCAAAAATCTTACAACCCGCTTTATTAGAAAGTATAAACGATTCGAAACCAGTTGGGTTTTTTAACTGGTTAATCTGTTATTAAACACTCTAATTGTTGGTGTATCCTGCTTGTTTGACAAATTGTTTTAAAATCCTTTACATATTGATTTCTAAAAAAACATTGCAATATCATCAAAAAGTTTATTTATAAACTGAAGTAACCATAAATAAAAAATATTTTTAGTTTAAATTTTTTTTATTTTAAATCCCCTTTAAAAAATATTTTGGCATGAAATTTCTAAAATTGTTTTCACATTTTAGTTTATTTTTTATTACAGCTTTCGACAAAAACAACCAAACAAACAAACAAATAACAACAACAAGGACTTGTCGGTCAACAGGAAGTTAAGCATGAAGAAGAATAAAGTAAAATGAAAATATCAAAACTAAGCAAAAGTGCAATATTGCATGACAGAAATAACAGCAAATAACTAATAGAAACAAAATTATTAAAAAAAATTTTAAAGCCAGTGAACGAAAGGATTTCATAAATAAAAGGTGGAGGAACAAAATCTGAAAAAACTAAATAAATTAAAAATAAAATGTTTGTGAAACCCGTTAAAATTTACAATTTCCGCTTTTGATTATTAAAAAATAGAGAATTTGTTTCATCAAAAAACCATTTCGAGTGAGTTATTTCCGTTCAATTAGAAATGAAAACCTAAAAAAATACAAATATATTAAAATATTTAAAAATAAGTGATGAAGAATATTTCTAAAAGTATGAAAATTTTAGTGTTTGTTAAATAAAATGTAAAAGTCGGCTAAAAACAAAATGACCTAAATTAAAAAAAAAAAAAAAAAAGTTAAGAACATTTTTTTACAAGTCTTCTTTAAACATTTTCCTTAAGAAAAAAATCGTTATAAATAAAAGGTGCAGTTCTTTTTAATTTCCATTTTCTCTTCTTTTTTATTTTGTAAATCTTTTTTTGGTCTAACAATTACAAGCAATTATTTTGCAATTAAAATTCCTGCTGTTGTAAAGTTCTGCAAACAATTGCTTTTAACTCGAATGCTCTTCTCTTTGGTAACTACAATTTAACCCAGTGCTATAAATAAAAAAAGACGATTTCCAAGTTTTGCAAAACAAATAACTTGCAAAAGTACTAAAACAACTAATAAAGGGCAAAGAAAAAATTTTAACTAATTAAAACGAACTAGAAATAGGAAGAAAAATGTCCTCAAACCTGTATACAAGCAGGACGAGCTCAACATTGACGGCTTTGACCACCATGGCTACCTCAACGTTAAAAGTTGTGGCTGCTTTAAATAGTTCGCTAACGACGGCTGCCGCATTGGCAGTGGCAGGAACAACAGGTGCCTTGGCCACATACTTGGCTGAGAGCCAACATTCCTCCTCATATGCACATCCGTATTACAGTAAATATACAAGCGGAAATAGCACCGCCATGGCCAATGACAACACCAATATTAATACAATATTTTATCATAATACCAACAACAGCAACAATATTACCGACTACAGCAACTTAAACACCAGCAATTATAATTCTTCCTTAAACTTCCTAACGCCAGCTGTCAATATGAGTCACAGCCAAATAGTGGGTAGCCTAAAGAATATCAACAACTCCTTCATCATCCCGAATAGCAGAAATAATTCGCTGGTCGATGGCTTAATGGTCGATCATTTGCCATTGCAATTGATGACGTCAACAGCCAGCTCAAAAGTTAATCTTGATATAGAAATCGATATACAATTGTTAACCAGCGATTACGAAGGAAGTACGGTAAGTTTTATTTTTTAGAATCAACATACATATAAGAAATTTAGCTCTTTTTTTTCTCTTACGCATTACACATTTTCCTTTCATAGTAAAGGCAAATTTAGTGCTCTAGTTCATACATATTTGATTTTGCCACACCTGACTAGGAAATCTCTTTGGCCAAAGTCACAGCTTGTTTTGTAGCAATTTGTGGAGGGGAGGTTGTGGGCGGACTGTATAGTAGTTGTTTGATGAAAAGAAAGTAAATTTATGCATTTTATCCTTTTTCTTTTATTTCCTTTAGTGATTTTTATTCAATATTATTTCTTCAATTTATTAAGAGAAAGAAAAAAAGAAGTCAGTGCATAAATAGTAGAAAGTTTTATTGGTCCCTTCTTGGCATTATTAAATTGTAGTTGAACTTCTTTTGGGATCAAAGATGAAATTATTGAATTTGATAGTAGGAAGATAAGAAAAATGAATTGAGAAATAAGTTAAATACTGTTGTAATATTTTATTTTAAACTTTTTGGGTTTATAGAAAATTAATTATATTTTAATGATTTTAAATTAAAAATTACTTTAAATAAACATACATTTATTTAAGTTGTGGCGTTTTAAAGTCGGAGTTTTGGTTAGTACTTTTAATTAAAAATAGTGCTTTCATTAAATATTTTTATGGTTTAAGGGATCCTCTTTAGAATATTTTACCTTCTGGTGTATCATCCTTTGCAGAAATCAGGTACAGTCAATACTTGGAATTCGAATAAAATCCAAAATTGACAGATCTCATGAGATCTACACGATCTTATGCGTTCGCGGCGGACCAGAGTTTTCATCAGGTACTTCGGAAGTTAGTAGCCCCTGGTGGCACCCCACAATACTGACTATTGGTTGAGGCCTCAATCAATAAGATTGTCTTTTTCGTTTTTCCCTTGAAAATTATGTTTTAGGGATCTTGCAGAGGTTGTGGCTTATCCCCCAAATACCCTCATGAAACTTGTAAAGCGTGTGCTTTTTAGAATGTCACAACTTTGAGTTGCCATCACTGCTTTAGCTTAGCATCTGTAGCCGCTGTATAGGAAAGCATTGAAGATGATCCTAATCAATTAATTCGTCGCGGTTCTCAGCATCTAGTGTTGTATCCTTCCACTTTATGGAAGATTTTACGAAAGGATTTTGGCTTAAAAGCTTTCAAGATTCAACTTGTGCAGGAATTAAAGCCAAACGACCATCGTATGAGCCGCCAGTTCGGCAAAAATTGATATTTATTTTGAATTTCCATTCAAAATTTAAATTTTCTATGAAGCCCCTTTCATGTTGACTGGGTACGTACGTGTTGGAGTCCACAAGCTTTTTTCGCAACACCATTACATCCATAGAAAACTACTCTTTGGTGCACTTTATAGGCTGGCGTCGTTATTGGCCCATCAGGGCTGCCGGACTTAGGGATTTATCCCAAAAGTTGGGGATTTCGTACGAGCAAAAATGACAAAAAAAGTCATTTGGGGATTAGGGATTTTTTTGGGGATTTAATAAAAATAATCAGGGGATTTCACACTTTTTTAATATATTTTCCCTTCTTTTATTATTTACGCTTATTTTTCTTTGTTTCGTATATAAAATATGAAAATAGTAGCATAACTTTTGTGTAAAGTGTCCAAATTAAGATGACCTTTTTTTTAAGTGTGTAAAAGGTACTTAATAAACTTATGTTATTATTCTTGAGTGAGTGTTTTAAATAAGAAAAATCTAAAAAAGAATCTAAAACCGTTGAAAACACACACAATTTTTAATTTTTTAAAGACAATTTTCTAGCTAATATGTCTTCCCCAAAAATAAGTATATATGAAAGACAATATGATAAAGTTTGGGAAATATGTATTTCTATTGTTGACTTATAGGATGGCTAAAACTGATTGAACAAGCTCCAAATTCTTATAAAAAGACTCATTCGTCTTCAAAAGCAGCATAATGTTCTGCTTGTAATCCCTCACTGGAATCGCATAAAAAGAGTTTAAAAAAACTTGCCAAAACCAGTCGCTACAAACAAAATAAAATAATTTTTATTACTAAAAATATTTATTTGGGGGTTTTTGGGGATTTCGTTTTAAAATTTGTTATACTATTTTAAAAAAAAAAATTAAATTTTTTTCAGAACAAA
This sequence comes from Pollenia labialis, assembly GCA_949318255.1. NCBI lineage: Eukaryota > Metazoa > Arthropoda > Insecta > Diptera > Polleniidae > Pollenia > Pollenia labialis. Next base: position 117,666,395 of record OX439139.1, on the reverse strand, counting down.
AAATCAATAAAAATAATATTAACTTTTTCATGTTATTTTTTTTAATTTTGGGTTTTTTTTGGGATTTTTTTTTAATTTTTTTGGGGACAGTATAGGAACATGATTTCACATTTTTTTTTGTATCTCAATTACGTGGCATCAATATTGCTGATATGTGGTTCCAACAGAACGGAGCCACATGCCACACAGCGGGCTCTACAATTGATTTTCTCAAGGAAACTTTTGATGAAAAAATAATTTTACGTAATGGCCCAATTAATTGGCCACAAAGATATAACCCCATTGGATTATATTATTTACGGTGACGTTAAGTCACTTGACTACGTGGATAAACCACAAGCAATTGAACACCTGGAAATCAACATTCGAAGAGTTATCGCCGCAATACGGGCGCAAATGCTTCGAAAAGTTTATGTTCAAGATTGCGCCTTGTACGCGCCAGTCGTGGCGGCCACATGACAGAAATCATATTTGTTCCGTTCACTACCATGGGGATCATGAATACCAGCCGAAATTTAAAAAACCTTCAAAAATACAATTTACGCTGTATTTAAATTAAATTATGTGTTTTAAATGTTTTCTGCATATAATTTGTTGTTTTGGGTGTGTTTATTGAGTATTTTTTTTATTTTGTATTCAAATTATTTGGCGGCAACCTCTATTAGGTGCGCAAACGTTTTCTAATTTGTCTGCGTGAAAAAGTGTTTTTTTCTTTTTATGTCATTTTGTGCAAATAATAAAAGTATTTTATGTTATAATATAACGAGTAAGCAACAATATGCTCTAAATACATTATTTTATGCGGGTTTTTTTACATTTGGGATAAGAGATCCCATTGGTTTTGTTTGACCCACATAAATGGGATACATGATCCCATTGGTATACAAATGTAAGCCGATTTGAAGGTTTCTAGAGTGAATAAAAACAAATCTGGTAGAGGACTGAGGGAAGAAGAAATCTCTCCGATAACTAGTGACTTTGATCTTGGATATTTTAGGGCCTTTGATACAGAATATAATGTCATAGAAAATATTATTGTCATAGAAAAATTTCCGATGGGATATTTAGTCCCAACTAAAAAACCTAGTAGGACATAAAATCCCAGGACATATCTTATTTCTGTAGGATATTAGATTTTACAAAAAAAATTTGTTTAGAGCTTTTAAGTATCACATCTATAAGAAAAAGTTACTTAGAATTGTCCAAAATCACTGCTTATAGTACTGTAGTGAAAGGCTTATACAATAATTTCATTAAATTTTCTTCCAATACAGCCCGTTTCATTGATATTAAAAATATATTTCCTTGTTTTATTTTATGATTTAACCTTGTGCCACTCTCTAAAAAACACCCGATGTGTGATCCTTAAACACCTTTCGACTTTTTTATTTGGGGCAACATCGAACGCCAAATTTCTGTTATTTTAACCGATTTTTTGCGTTGAAGTCATATAAGCCATTCCGCGAAGGACATTTAAACGACGTTGTATTCCAGCAATAAAAGCATCGATTTTATTTTCATCTTAAATAGAAACCAGTATCATAATTAAACCACAAGGCTTTTAATTGACAACACAAAAAGCGTACCTCTTAATAAAGGGGTTTTTATTTTTACTAACCAATTTTCTGAGACGAAATCCTCTCAAGTAAATTCCAAAGAATATTTGTGTAAGTAATCTTGTTCTTTACCATTAAATGAATAAAAACAACAAAATAGCTTCTAAGTTTTATTAATCGCAATAAAATTTTCTAACGCTTAAACTGTGACAGACTTATCAAAAATCTCTTTTTACACTACACGGAAAACATGAGCACTAAAATTAAGCCACTAGTCACAACTACAAGTAAATTTTTAGTTATGGAAACTGTAGATGTTATAAAGTTTTCCTTATTATCATTCACTCATACAGATACACACACACACATCCACACATGTACACAAACATGTATGTTCATATATGCCATAGCTGTAAGATGTGAATTAAAAACAAAATTAAAATACTTTTATTAATTATAATTTGTGTTAAATTAAAATTTAATAAATAAAATGTTTGTGTTATTAAGGTTTTTATAAAATTCTGATATATTAAGATATTTTTAAATAAAATTTACCATAAAAAAAATTGTTTGAACTTTTTAATAATAAATATGTAAGTTGGATTCTCAAAAATTCCTAATAATTCTTTTAATATTCAAAAATTCTAAGCTGGAATATATTCAAATCAATTTAATTCAAATAAAAAAATTGATTTTTAGTTTTGGAAGTTTTATTCATTAAAATAGGTAGAAAATAAAAATATTCAAACAAAAAAATTTTATATACAAAAATTTTTTGTTATTTTTTTAAAACTTTTGCAGCTTCATTTTAAAATACATTAAAAGTTAGACGATTTCATATTTAAAAATTGGAAAAATATTACGATATTATACAATTACTAGTTACTAAACTAACACAAGGTTCCTTGAATAATGGAAAAGTTCAGTTTGTGAGGTTGTTTTGAGATTGAATTGCTCGAAGCAACTGTATATAAGACCATGGTCTGATCTCTAAACACTTTATAATAAAACTTTATTGTCATTGTTTTTCAAATAGCAACGTGCAGTTATGTGCTAGAAATTCATTCGACCGAAATTTAAATGGCATAGTAGAATACACTACTCTTACTTTTTATATAAAAGGTAATAACGATTATAAACTACCAAAATTTATTTTTATAATAAACAAAATTTGTAAAGGCCTTTTCAATTTAAGAACAAAAAAAAACCTTAATTGTGGAATTCATAAAGTGTGCTATCACTTCATAATGTCCTATATAATATTTTATAATTGTTTAAAAAAAAAAACTGTTGTGTCTCAAATAAAATAAAAATGTTAATGCTGTCTTCATTGATTCATCGTAACTGTACAGTAAAAATCTAAATTTAAAGCGGCTGCCCACAGCAGTCAAATACACTCATTTTAATTATTTTAAGACATATGACTTTACAATTTTATGATTACCTTATAAATACCCCAAATAATTGTAATATCGAAGAACAGATTATGAGTATTTCAAAAAAATTTTTGTTAAATTAAAATATTTAGGCATTTTTTTAATTATAAAATTTTTTCATACAAAATCTAAAATTAATTTATTCAACAAGTTTTATACAAATGTATTTTATTTGTTTCTTTTAAAATAAATTCTTTCAAACAAATTTGTGTGCTTTCGCATTGTTTTGAATATATTTTAATAATATTAATTTGAAAAAAATAAATTGAAATAATAGTGAGTTTAACTTCTTAGAGAAGAAATGAAATTTGAAAGACATTATCGTAAATTATTTGAAACTGATTTATATTTAACTAGCTGTTTGGTCCCGGTGCTGCTCGGGATTTTCTAAATAAAAAAATGAAATACTGGAGAATTTTGTTAATAACTTAACCCCAACGCTATGTACCATCAATAAAAAAAAATGTAAATATCACGACAGCAGCGCCACCTATCGGAAGTTTTTTTTATAAACCATCAGTGAAAGTAGACCTTTCCACGCATGTACTTGTTTGAAAATCGATTGAGCGGTTCTCGAGTTATAAAATCACGAACATAGGACAACTTATTTTTGTATACAAATTTTCATATTATTACTCAACATGAGAAATAAATTCCCATATTCCTTTTATTTTTATATATATAGATTTAAACGGTATAAAATAAATCTAACATATTAAAATTTTTGAAAAACAGTTACAAATTGTAAATTATTAATTTTGAGCCAATATTTAGAAGAAAATAATTTACAATGACCATCTATGGTATATACCTAGCGGAAAAACTCAGAAGACCTTCTTACTTCAGGCCTTCAGGCTTAAAATTTTTTTTGATTCAATTACTATTCTTATCTAATTGTTAAATAATGCTCATATAAGGCCTCGTCTCTTTCGTATAAAAGATAAGATACACATTCCACCTTCGCTTCTACGATAAGGGAGTAGAGAAGGAGTAACATTTTTGTATTGTTTTCTGCACAAGCAAAAGCAAATTAATTATTTTGCTTTTGATGCCGTTACAATTCTTCTGTAACTGATAAAGAAGCGAAAGCGGAAGGACTTCTCCGAAATGACAACGTGTGTAAAATAGATATGAGTATGGAATGGAGCGAGCAGGCCTTGTATATCAAAAAAGGAGTATAGAGGCCTTCTTGAAGGCCTCCGTACTCCTTCTTTTTCCAACTTGGTACTTATTAAATGACACACATACAAATACACTGCCTACTAACAGGATATAAAATGAAATAAAGCTGTTATAAGTTGATAAGGACGAATTTTGTATATCCTTAACAACATTAAATTATCAGAATATTTTTTAAAAGAAAGTTGGGTAATTTTATGCTTTAGAAATAGTTTGGAAAATAAGGAAGTAAGTGAATATGTGGGAATGGTGTGTCTAATGTATTAGAAAATAAAAATTATTTGGCTTTATTTTGTTAGTAAAACATTTGATTTTTATAGAACCAAAATATGTACATAAATTGTAAATTGTTTTAGGCTCTTCCATACACATATACTTATTTGTTTTGTAGTTAAATTATATATATTTAGTTAGAGAAATGGCTTTTAGACATTATTTAACTTAAAGATTCTTTTTGAGTATCTACAAACTTCAACAAACTACATTTGAAGTAATTCCTTTCAAATAATACATTGAAAAATCTGTGACGCCATTTATGTACATAAATGTTTACAAAATAAGCTTTTTAAGGAGATTAAACACGATTTGAGGCCTAAGCACTTCATTCTTTTTATTTTATTATTAAATAATGTTCACTAAAAATCATTTTAATTACAAATTGATACTAACAAGGGAAAGAAGGTATATTCAGCTGTGTCAATTCTTGGATATCCTCTACCACGAATATACAAATATATTATAATTTCTGAAAGAGTGTTTTTTTTATAGTAACAATGGCTTTAGTTCATAGTCACATATAATTTTTTCCGGAAAATGTCATGACAATCGTTTTTGTTAAGGGCTTTTTATGGGACATATTTAGAACCGATCTTCACAAAATTTAACACCAGAACTTTTTCTTTAATGAAAATAAAGAAAATATTTTCCGAAATTTTTTTATGTTTTTTTTTAATAAAAAAAAACTCGATCGTTTGTTTATTCTAGAGAACGTTTTAGACGTTTCAAAATGCTTGCAGCCATCGTCAAAATTAAAATCAGAAGATTTGAAATTAAAATTATATTAAAATTTAATTTTTAATTTTATTACCCCCACTTAATTAGTGGAGCGAGCATTTGTCACGATGATTGTTACATGTACTTTCCGATCTACCGATGTTCGTCTGGCTGGCTGTCCATGGAAACCTTGTGCGCAAAGTACAGTTATCAATTTTCGAGATGGTTTAAAGAAATTTGGTACATAGGTTCTAATTGGCATAACGACCAGGGAATTGAGCAAATCGGTCCATGATTTAATATTGCCTCAATACAGGCTTCTTTCCGGAAAAGGGTCTTTGTGAGCAACAACTATCTTATTATGTGGGTATTTCGATTAAATTAGGTGCAAACGTTTTATATTCCAATCAAAATCATCTAACCAAATTTTATTGGAACCGGTCCATATTGGACCATTGCTACCGTACAAATACTACTTCCGAAAATAGCTTTTAATGCCATAAAATCCTTATCAATGTTGGCATTAATAAAAAAATGGCGATATAACTTTGACGATTGCTGCTGATAAAATGTTGTTCTGGTAAGTCCAACAGTAGGTCCCTTATAAACCACGTTAAATCTCATATCGATGAAGATATTTACATGAATCTTAACCTCATAACGTAATTTTATTCAGGCGGGTCCATGACTGTTTTTATATACTGTGGTGCAGGTAGGGTTGCCAGATACTAAAAGTCAAATAACTGAACAAAAGAAAAACTAACCTGGATTTTGAAAAAATAACTGGACACTTTGAAAATGCACTTAACTTTAAGAAAAAGTAAAATTTGACTTCAGATTTTAAAAAAAATTTTGAAAAGCAAGGAATCGTAACACTTAAAATTCAGTGTAATATCATTTTGACAGTTCGAACCAATTTGTTTTGTTTTCAAAACATTTTATTTACAAAAACATTAAAAATGCAATGCAAAAAACATCTAATGATTCTGTCGTTTTTGTGTTGTTGTAGCTTTTCTGCCACCTAATATACAAATTCGACCAGGTTTATAATAATTAAATTAATTAGAATTGTGGTTATTTTGTTGAACTATTTATGGTTTTAAATCCAAATTTTTTAATATTTTAATTCGGCTCAAGTTCATCAAATTTAATTTTCATTAAATTATTTTTTATGTAGAAAGAAATTTTACAACATGAAAATTAATTAAAATTGTTATTGATAATCATTAATTCTTGACTGACCTGAGATTCGAACCCAGGCGGCTGGTTACCATGACATATTTCGATCGCAACCACTCGATCTCCTCAGATGGATTTGCCGTCTTACACTCGCAGCCATCGACTACTGCTGACGTCAGTAGTCAAACATTATTTTAACCTTTGGTAGATCGAAATTTGCTTTTTTGAATGATTATCCATTTTTATTGATTTTACATGTTTTTCCTTACTTCTGTTTTTTAATCAAATACAAATTACATAAACAGACATGAAATGGATCAAGTGAAATTAAAATCAATAGAGTTTTTTAGTTACATTTTGAAGGGTAATCACGATGGTCACTGTGCAAATTTGCAATTTGCAGTGCATATTATGATTGATCGTGCGCATTTTTTGTGCAAATGTGCTATTTTTCTAAAAGTTTATTCCGACAGCACTAAAAACTTCTGGCAGCACTGTAAAAAATCTGCATAAGCAAATTAAAATAAATGTTTTATTTTTAATTAATTTAAATTTTGTTGTCTATTTTATATTAAAACCCACGAAAATGCTAAATTTAGAAGTTTCCTTTAAAACAATATGGCGCCTAATAAGTCAAATGTTATTGTTTACATTTGTTTGCAACTGAGCAAATATGCACTACTAATTTTGCTCGTGGTTTTTTAAGTGCAAACGAAGTAAAATAGAGCAAATTGTAAATACGTACATTTTGTTGTGGTGTTGTGTGAATGTGTGTATTTTTGCACGCTTTGCACTACCCATTGTGATTTTCCTTTTTGTTTAAATTGCCGTCGTTTCTTTTTTAAGCACTGGATCGTTTTCAAAGTTTGTTCGATTTTGATTTCATTCGAATTCGATTTCCCGAACATGGCTGATAACTTTTTGTTTAGCCATATATATTTTTTTGTATTGTTATTTGAAGAGCTTAATAACTTTATTACTTTAGTTGTAAACAAAAATGTTTGAACAATTTAAACTTTCATCAACATTAAGTCTTATTAAAACTGTAGGCTTAAGTCATAGCACACGAGATTAATGTAAATAAATTTTGTACATTATTTTTATCGAATTTTTGTACCGTATCTTATTAATTGGAAAGTCTGTCGGCAAATAAGAAATTTTTTCCTCACATTTTATTCTTAGTATAGGATTTCGGTTAATACAATAATAAATATAATTATTAAAAAAGTAATTAATCAAAAATACATATATATCGAGGGCCTATATTCAAAATCCTCTATCTTAAAAAATACAACTTTTCAGGAGAGCCAAAAAACTGTATTTTTCGCGTATTACTTGAGTTATTAAGATTCGGTATTCTACAATATTTTTTAAATTAACTACTGAATCTCAGAAATAATTGGTTCATAAAATTTTACATTATTGGGAACTTTATGCGAGATAAAGGGTTTTGCTTCTCAAAAATATTCAATATGTATGTTTAAAAATGAAAAGATAGAGGGTTTTGCATTTTAATAAAAATAAATTATTTTGATTTCATTTATGCCATATGTCAGTGTTTAACGTGGTTTATTTAAGATGAAGGCTAAAAATACTAAGATAAAAAAAAATTAACAATATTAAACAAAAAGTTATAGCAACAAATTTATTTTTGTTTTTTGCTTTTTTAAGTTTGTTTGGTGTTTGATTGGTGTAAATGATCGTAAAAATAATGGTGTTCCGGTTGTATAACGCTTTTCAAATCTTGAATATTCTTCTACTTATTTGGTTTAATTGAAAGTGGAGCAGAATATAAAGGTTTTCGTTCAATTTTTTCTGTATAAGGCTTATTACGAACTGGTAGATCAATGTAATTTGTATCAAAATTTAATTTATATTTTACGCTAACATCTGGAAGATATAAAAGAGATCTTAGACACTGTAGGATCGTTTTATACTCGTACTAGTCTAATTGAAAAAAAACGAAAAAGGTTGTCATCGCTGTAATTATTAAAGAAATCGTAATTTAAAGATTCTTTACTATTTTCAGCAGCAAATTGGATTGAGCATTAGATATGTAAATAATGGTTACGGTTTTGGTAGACACAACCATGCGAGAAAATTAATTGACACTGAATCTGATAAGCAATCCGTTTTTATATGATGAATAATATAGGAAACAAATACCGACCTCTATTATAAATAGTAAAATTGTTTACCTGAAGGCGTTGCTTAAAGTAAATTGCTGATGCATTAATAGTGGGACACAGTTTTACTGCTTGAACGTCCATTGTAAAAAACGTGACGTATTCCATTCTCATCTGCAATTTAATCAATACTTTTTTCATACTGTGCACGATTATATTTTCCAAAAACAAGCATGTAAACTATTTTCATGGTAATTCAGTTCAGAAACGGCTTTGCTAAACCATTAAAAATGTCAAATTCATGTTCAACTTTTAAAAATTAGAAAAAAAACGTATGTTATTCCAAAAAATATTCGAAAATTAATTATTAGAAAAGATAGAGAAAATACAAAAATGCAAATAAAACAGTAAAAAAAAATATGTTTGTTATAAAAATCACACCATAGATGAGGGTTGATTTACTGAACATTTTGCCATTAAAACGTAATTTTCGTGAAAATCAAAGATAGAGGGTTTTGAATATAGGCCCTCGATATAGTTTTTTTTACTGAATAAACTGCATTTAAACTGGAACCTGGACAAGACCCAAAAAAAAACTATACAATCCAGGCCGTCTGGCAACCCTAGGTGTAGGGCAGTGATGCCAAGAGTAGGAAATTTTCCCTTTTTATAGGGATTTTTTCCGTAAACTTCCAGCGTAGGCAAATGTAGAAAATTTTCAAAATGTTATCTCATACATAAATATACGTATTATTTTGATTTAAAAAGGGATTTTTTCTATACTCATAGGGATTTTTTTAAATGTCTCCTGCCATCACTGGTGTAGCCTATCATCGACTATACTTTCTTACTTGTTACATTCTTTCCAGGGTTGTCATATGTGGTGATTTCTCCATATCTTTCTCGCCAAACGTGGCAATTTAAATAATAGTTTGGCATCCTTATTTTTTATTTGGCGACATTACGGTTTTTTTTGCGATTTATAAAACAATGGGCAATTTTGTTGGCTATTTTTGATGACCCTTGAATTTCTTTTGAAAATATTTAAAATCAGTACCGAAAATATTATTTTTTTTATTCTAATATTTTCATGTATGAAATTTGAGACACTCTTACGAACAATTTAGTAAAACGTCTTTTCTTATGCTAATATTATAAAATAAATAATTGTTCAAAATTTATAACCACTGTTAGTAAAACTATTGATAATACCAAACAATTTACTCTCACTTGGCGCTATTGATTTTGGGTCAGAATTTAAAACTTAATTTAGTACATTTAAAATGGCTGATGATGATATTGAAAGTCTGTAAGAAAATTGTTTTTCATATTAAAAGATTCTCTTCAAAAAATTTATAAATAGAATTCCTGGAAACATGAATACATTTCTGTGGCTTAGAGCTAAAAGAGCCAATGTCAATATTTTGCTTTTTTGAGTTTATTTTCTTACTCTCTTTAATTAAATGAAAGAACCAATGTCTAATTTAGCCCAGAACAGCTTCGTAATGTTTTTCTTAGTCAAAGTCACTATGAACTTATTATTTTATATAAACACTAAAATAACTTGACCCCAGCGCTATCTACCATCAATAAACAAATTTAAATATCACGACAACAGTGCCATCTAGTGAAAGTAGACCTTACCAACTAATGTACTCGTTTGAAAATTGGTTGAATGGTTCTCGAGTTATAAAATCACGAACATAGCACAACTTATTTTTATATATATAAATAAATCAAATCAAATTTTTGGGAATACAACATATTTAATTAATTAGACCCTATTTGCCGTGCTTAATTACCAATTTTTATTCTTGATAAAAACTTGAAATTTATTGTTGGGGGATAAGCTAGTTTCTATGCGCACTTGACTGGTTGCTTAGGCCAGATCATAAGGAAACGTTCTCCCAAAAAAATTTAGGAAAGCCATTTTATTAGCATATAAAACTGCAGAGTGAATGAGAATTGCAAATATGTACTCAAAAAGTCTGATTTAAACAAAATATCAACATTAAACAGTGTGTTTATCTTTTCTTACATTCTCCCCTACAATTGGTTGGAATTCTTGCAACACTAATTTTTTTTTTAATTTCCTAAGCTAATCCCGCCAAGCTCTACGCTTGTCTGCAGGAAAGAAACCAGAGTCTTTGGCGGGAATCGAACCCGCAACCCCGGCGCTAATAGACTATGTCACTACCAGTTAGCCTACCGGGGCACTCAATTGTAGTTGTAATTTGGATAAGAAAAAAAATTGCTTAATTTTTTTTGCAAGAAAATCAAAATTAAGTATCTTGCCAGTTCAGTTTTCTTATACCGAGCACTGCAAATATATTATCAAAGTAATTTGCGAGAATACATACAACATTTCTAATTAATATTTTAATTTTTATTCTTGATAAAAACTCTGAAATATTTTGTTGGGGGATAAGCTAGATTCTATGAGCACTTCACTGGTTGCTTAGGCCAGATCATAAGGCAACATTCTCCCAAAAAATTTAAGGAAAGGCAAAGGTATAAGCAAATAAAACTGCAGAATTAATTAGAATTGCAAACACTCAAAAAGTCGTATTTGCAACGATATTAAAGCTAAAGCAAAAAACCAACAATAAGCACTGAGTTATTTTTTTTTCTTACATTCCCCACTACAATTGGTTGGAATTCTCCAGTGAGGTTTTTTTTGGGTTTTTGCTTAACCCACTTTTGTACTACAATTAATGTTGGAAGAATTTCAACCAATTAAAGTGTAACACCAATGAAGATTCGAGTACTAATTGCGAAAACATATCTTATACCAGTCCTTACCTATGGATGTGAGATCTTTGCAAGTTGTGATTCAAATAGCAAACATAAGTTGAAGGTTGCTTTTAACAACATTGCGAGATATGTTTATGGCATAAAAAATTATGTCAGTGATGGCAGTTATATTAATATTAATATTACCCCGCTTTCAAAAAAAATATACGGGGTGCTATTTGAAGACTTGTTGAAAATACGAACTCTTGTTTATTTGCATAAAATAATAACCACTCGTGAACCAAATTATCTCTATAATCGTTTAAACTTTAGTCGCCTCGGAAGGAACAATAATCTTTTTCAATTTAGGCACCACACGCTAGTTTCGGAATGGCAATTTTTTATTACTGCAATACGTCTCTGGAACAATCTTTCCCCAACAATTAAAGAAACCAGCAGCGCCCTGCATTTCAAGCAACAGTTATTTAGATTTTATTCATAAATAGCTAACGTTATTATTATCGCTCTCAATATTGTTTTCGCATATAAGTATGTATTTCACTATTGTTTTAATATTAATTGTTAAAATAATATACCTATTTTATGTTATTAATTTGTATATTTTTATGTTATTGATAAATACTTTTGATCATAACTTCATTAGATTTCTACTCACTAAAACCAATGTTTTGTTGTAGAAGTTTCAAATAAATGAAATAAATAAATAAATAAATAAATAAAGTGGGGAATGTAAGAAAAGTTAAACTCACTGTTTATTACTGGTTTATTCTTTAAGCATTGGTATCGTTGCAAATAAGAATTTTTGAGTGCTTGCAATTCTCAGTCACTCTGTAGTTTTATTCGCTAATTTTCTAATTTTTTGAAATGTGCATAGTAACTAGCTTATCCTCCAACAATAAATTTCAGTTTATTTATCAAAAATATAAATTGGAAATTAGGCACGGCAAACAAAATTTTATTTTTTCCAGTTTTTGGCAAATTATAGAAATTCAGAACAATTTTTTTTTTGAATTTATAAAAATATTTTTAAATAATTAGTATTGTGGTTATTTGATTGCACTATTTATGGGTTTTAATCCAAATTTTGATATTTTAATTGCACAGAAAAAATTAAAAATTGTCTCTAATTACCAATTTTATACCAAATTCATAGTATCAAGCAACCCATTTGTTGATTTTGCACCTATTCCCAAAATTACTAAAAATTTTAAAAATTTTATATTTTGAATATTTATTTTTTCAATAAATGATATTTTGAATACACAGTACAACAGCCAATCTGGGGGGTGAGAAATTTCAAGTCAGGGTGATGGTACTAGGTCAGTATAATAAAACCCTCAAAGGGTTTGGCGTTCGCATGTGTCAGTTTTTTTTTATGACATTTTAAATTTTTTTCTTATCTTGATGTTTTTTTGTTTAACATAACTCGAGAACCACTTGTCCGATTTTGCTAAAACAAACTCAAAAAAATTAAGAATTACAATTTCTTTAATCCGTTCATATAACGTTTTTCTTTATAATCAACAGTTTTGCCGGTAAAAATAAATTTGTGGAGAAAAAAAAATATTTTTTTGCATAAAAATTAAAATTTTTTTTTTTAAATTTAAAATGTCATAAAAATAAACTGACACATACGAACGCCAAACCCTTTGAGGGTTTTACTATACTGACCTAGTACCATCACCCTGACTTGGAATTTCTCACCCCCAGACAATAATCACAAAAATGTTCCATAGTGATTTAATGAAAAAAATTATCAAAAAATTTTGCCGTTTCAAACAATGTGTTGAATGATTTTGACAATTTTCAACAACAATTTCACAAGTTTAATTTTTTTATTTTAAACGAAATTATTTTTTGTTATTTGATAATTATTTTAATTCAAACTTTATTTCAAAACAACTAAAATGTTGATTAAATCAAAATTATATTTTTAATTTTCGTTCAACAAAAAAAAATAATTGATTCAATTATTACATTAATTAAGATTAAATACTTTTTAAATAATTTTTTTAATTGATGAAAAACTACTAATAATTTTTTCTGTGTAGGCTAAAGTTCATCAAATTTAATTTTCATTAAATTAATTTTATGAAGAAAGGAATTTTACAACATGAAATTAATTAAAATTTATTGATAATTTTTCATTCTTGACTGACCTGAGGCTCCAACGCAGGCGTTTTTACGGACAGGTTACCCTTACATGTTTCGATTGCAACTACTCAATTTCTTAAGAGGATTTTGCCGTTTAACACTCTCAGCCATTGACGACTTCTGGCAGACAAAAGTCAAACATCAATCTCTAAGCCAAATTGTATTTCGCTGGCTTAACATGTAAAGGCTCTAAGTGCACTTTTTTAAGAAATTTAGATTTTAATGGAGTAATGTGCAATAAGTAAAAATATATTGTTTACAAAGAAAAAAATACAGTTATCTAATTTTTTGTTGTTGTTTTGTAGTGATGAGCAAAAGCGCTAAGTCCAATTTATCACAAGAAAAAGCTCTAAGTCCCAATTAAAAGTACAGTTTAACCATTTCTCTCAAATTGTTCCATCACATGTATTTTGATTGTTTTTTGTCTCAACTTTGAAATATGGACTTAGAGCCTATACATGTTAAGCCAGCGATTTTACCTTTCGTAGATCGAAATTTGCTTTGAATGATTATCTATTTAAATTGATTTAACATGTTCCTCCTTACTTCTGTTTTTTCGTACTCTTTGTCAAGAATTCTTCTTGAAGTCCAAAGTACATTTTTTTTTGTTTTTTCATTTTTTTTTGTCTTTTTTTTCTTGTCGACCTTTTTCAGCACAACTTGAAGGACAAATGTAAAGATTGAGCTCGTGCCTTAGGTTATTTTGTTAAACTATTTATTTTTTATAATTCAAAGATATAAATTTTATTGTTGATAACTAAAAAAGAAAGGCTTTGACGATTTTGGCGTTTTCTTACATTGAATTTGGCAAGAAAGGTCAATATTGTTGTGACAATATTACTTCTTGCCGATGCTAAGCATAAGGCTTTCTTTACTCTTATATTGTTGATAATATTCTAAAACTCGTAGAATGTTTAAATCCTGTCTAAACTAATTAGTAAAAATACTTGCTCCTAGAATTGCGCTACAGTGTGCTTTCATTTGCTTCAGCTAAAAGATATTAAAAAAATAATCCTTTCGATAGTGATTTTTTTTTGTTCCCCATTAAAAAGAAAAAATTAAAATTCTTGTCTATTAATGTGCGTAATTTCTACAAAAACATATCTATCTGTATATCTATGTTGTAACGTACTTTTTATAATTTTAATACGTATATCTTTCCTACGGGTTAAAGTGTAGTGTATTTTACACCATCGATTTACGATAGTTAGTTCAGGTAGGCAAAACTAACGTTGAAATTACCAAAATAATGTTACCGGATAGGTAAAGATAACTGTTCGGTACGAATACATAGAAATCATGAATTAGAAATCCTGGGGATCTTCCAAAAATATTTTCGGAATGGAAGCGTTATATGGGAATTATCGTTTAAAAAGTTCATGGTACAACGTTGCCGTTCTTGTTTAGGTATTCCAGTTCCACGTAAACGCTTAGAGACAAAATAAAGCAATGCTTTCATTTAGGTTGGTCTGAAAGTTTTGAAAGTTTAAGGGTGTATTGTGTTAATCCCTTCGCCTTGCATTGAGAAAGTTTTCATAAACATTTTTTATTTAATTTTTAAAATTTGTATGAAAATATTTAAAAAAAGATGTGATGCGCTTAAAAAAACAAGTGGTTAATTTATTATCACTTTTTTAAAGTGAAGAATATGTCAAATTCACTTCCCAAATCGATTAAATTGCTGTCAGATTTTAAAATTGTACTAAAATTTTCTTATTGCATTTCTTTTAAAACCTATTAAAAGATACTACATTGAACACATTTAAACTTTATTGAACATTAACAGCCTGTTCAACGATTTCGAACGTTAACGTTCGCATAGAAAATTACATTTAAAACAATAACAAAATTCTAAAATTTGTTTTTGTTTTACATGTTATTTTCTATGCGAACGTTAACGTTCGAAATCGTTGAACAGGCTGTAAGTTTTCTATTTAATTTTTGTCATAAACATAAATTGTCAATAAAATCAACGTTCAATAGAAATGTTATATGCCTTCAAATACAATTAAAGTAATTGCAGCTGTCATTTCTGAATATATTAAATTCCTCTCAGTTTTTAAACTTGCCAATAAAAAAAGCTTTAAATTATGCAACAATCCAGCAAAACAAAATTTAATTAATTACAAATTATTACCCAGAATCTCTTGATAGATTATAAATAATGTTGTTAAAACTACATAAACACAGTTTCATACGTAGAAAATAAGTGACATAAATATTTGAAATATTTCCAATTTATTACTGCAATACTACTGCAGTTTTATGCAGCTTCTGCTATCCAGCTACTGCAGTCAATGTTAATAAAAAAAATATTTATTATAATTTTTGGTTTTCAAATTGTTTATTTTGTTTCTCATTCTCACAAACAATTAAACAACCACGTTTAAATAAAAAAAAAAACATATTACCATTTTATTATCATTTGTCCTGATGCCTCATGAATGCAAGAGATTATTTTTATTTGAATTTTCAATTGTACGTTCATACATACATACATACATACATTTTTAAAATAATACAGTCATAGTCATATAAATGAATGTGCCGTTGCCAAATGACAGGCAAGTGATTGTGCAGTCCAATTTATATGAAAAACACTCAGGTTTTTGAGTGACTTTCATGTAAATTTTACTACGCAATCTCTTGTCTGTTAGTTAGAAACAGCGCATAACATTTAAAAATATATTTCGAATATATCACGAAATTCCGATGTTTTTGTTGTCAAAAAATGTTTTTTCGAAAATATTTTGGTTCTTGTTTTACCACAAATTTACAGAATATATGGGGTAAATGTTCTAGTATACGGTATTTTTTAAGCCCGCTAGTACCTGAAATTGTAAAAAATTAACCCTCTAATGCTTAAGTCCGCCTCTAGGCGGGGTAGCAAAAAACCGTCATAAAATTTTTAATTTTGGCAATATATCCTTAATTAATAATTCTATTTAGGTGTAAGTCATAGCTTATTTTATCAAACAGTTTTCATTCAGTGACAACACTCTTACGAGTTTGACAGGAAGTACATTGTCATCTTGAATTTAAACGGCAACGTTATTTTTTATTCTTTTTGAATAAAGTTAATATTGTGCATCGAAAAAATACAATTTCAAAGCTTTAGAGCGGGCAGAAAAATTTCTGGTGAGTATCTAAACGTTCAATTGAAATGTTTATTTAGTTTTCATTTAAAAAAATATCATCGCTGCTGAATATGGATGTCTTTGCTGAACCCGTCTGAAGTTAACATAGAAAATGCCGGAATGTGCATTAATATTGTGAATAGAAAAAATAATACTTCAAAGCTTTAGATCGGGCCGAAAAAATCACTTGTGCGTATTTTAACGTTCAATTGAAATAAATATTAATTTTTTATTAAAAAAAAAAATAATCGCTATTGAGTATGGATGTTTCTGCTGAACCCGTCTGGAGGCGGACTGGGGAATTACACAGAAAATTCTGGGATATTTCTCAAAAACATATCTTAAGTTATTACGATAGTGCCCAACTCCGCCTCAAGGCGGACTTTACAGTTTGACCCCTTACAGGCCAACGAGTACGCAAAAGAAAAAACTGAAGTCAGATTCATATTTCTCACCCTAAAATTAGCTCAAAGATTCAAGAAGTGGGAGTGGCATTAAAAAGATTTTTTTATATCTAAAGAACGGTAAGAGAAATATTGTCCAAATTTGGTCTACATAGCAGGGTTATTAAAACACATTCTATTTAGGATTGGAAATGTGGGCATGGCACCTCCCATACAAAGACATTATAGATTTCTGTATATCTAGAGAGCGGCAATAGTCAATGCTTACGAATAAGGTGCAATAATCTTGGACATCAATACACAACATTCGAAAAAAAGCGGGCGGAATTGGGGAAGTGGACGTGGCACAAAATTGGTTTATTTTTATCTTAAGAACGGTATTAATTAGAGGATCGAACGGTTAGTATTCGACCGGTTTTAGTTTTGCCCAAGTCTAATATTTTAAATATACATTTTTTGAATATCGAATAAACCAGTTATTTTGGTAAAATAAACCGGTTATTTTAGTTTTGCCCAAGTCTAATATTTTAAATATACATTTTTCGAATATCGAATAAACCAGTTATTTTGGTAAAATAAACCGGTTATTTAAGATTTGCCCAAGTCGAATATTTTAAATATACATTTTTCGAATATCGAATACACCAGTTATTTTGATAAATTAAACCGGTTATTTTAGTATTGTGTAATTTATATACGTTTTCCTTAAGAGGTTTTGTTTGCAACTTTTCAAAAATATGGTGGAAGTCTACTGATTCATATACACATGCTTAGCCACAAGCAAATTAAAACTCATTTAACATAAATTATTGAGAATATCTCTAATAATCAATTTATTAAATTCGTTTAATTTTTTTAAAACAAAAGATTTTCAAAATTCACACCTATTAAATAGTTGATGTCCTACACGTCACCAATAGTTTTCTTAAAGAATTGTTTGCTTTTGCAAAATGATTGGCTATAGCAAACATTATTTAACAGTTGCTAAATAACATTATACATTTGTCATCTTAGGAATAAAATTTAGTAAATAAATAGAATTTATTAAAAATAAATTTTAAGTTTGATCAATTTACTGGTCACGCTTTTCTGGACTTTATAGTTAAATATTTGTAAGGTCCGAACATACTTTAAGTTATATCTATGTTTTTTATTGGTTCCTTACCTTCGTGAATTGTTTCGTTTTTATTGAAACTAACTTTTTATTTCAAAAACTAATTCGATTTTTGTATTTTTATGTATTCGAATTAAAACCGATTATTTTTAAAATGCTTAACCGAAAACCGGGGTTTTTAAAATAGCAGCTATTCGGAATATTCGAAACCCGGTTTTTGAAAAATTTCGAATAATCGATCTATTTATATAATTATCTGTTCTTTTTGCATCATATAGCAATCCTACTTGATTTGGGGCACATAATCGTAGCGGCTGTTTTTACCAAAATGCATTCTGGGCATACAATTTTGGCTGACATTTTCGAACATTGGCCTTATGTCGAGAATAATCACCAAGTTACGATTCAAATAAGTCGATAATTGCCGCCGGCGTATGGTCATCGTGTAGAAACCACATCTTAATGCCCAAATCAATGTCATCCAAATTGGCAAACAAAAAATTATTGATCATGGTGCGGTAACGACTACTGTTGACTGTAACGAGAGCTTTGGATTAATTTTTGAAGAAAAGAGATCTGATAAGCCATAAGCACGTTTAACTGTACATGAAATAGAGTTTGTTTTAACAACCCTGTTCATTTGGAAGATTGTGTGGCCCGCAAAAATCACTAAGTCGTAATTGCGCATATTTATCACCGATTTTCAAAGTAAATTTTAATAATTTGGATTTGTTTTTTAGCTTGAATATATTCACTATAAGTTGCCAAATTATTCTGATCACACATGTCGAAAAGTAAGCGCATTACAACAGTTCGTTTCATCCTTTCGTAAGATCTCTCAGACTTTTCAGAACAAAGGCACAGGTAATATAATCTAAAGTTTTGATTACCATCTTATCTCAGGTATTTAAGATAGTGTCTATGTGTTTACCATAGTTTTGAAATCTTATACAAATTAAAATATGAGCCTCTAATTGTAATGAAATTTAGGCACTTAATAAACTGCAAAGCTCTACCAAAGATTTTCGGAGTACAAACGTTTGTAAATATTTTTAAACCAAACATGTCTGTGTAAATACTTGTGAAAATTAGGCCCTTTAATTCAGTGTTCAAACATAAACAGTACATTATTAAGCGTTCGGCTCACACACCAATGAACGATATCTATTTTTTAGTGTTTGTGTAGACGAACACAACCTTTAATACCGTTCGTAACTATTTTCAAGAAATACCCGGACATTATAAAGTGCGCTGTTAAAAAACAGAACAATTGTAGTTATACCGTAGATAAACATTATATTTTAATGTTCTTTAGTGTTTCTTTTTTACATTAATAAAGAAATGAACAACTACAAAATTTTAGGAACGCCCGCAGCACGAACAGCTTGTGTGTGTATTGTCTATATGTTTTGTTTGTGTAAAATTATTTTGCTGGCTTTTCGTTTTTTTTCGCGCATGTGTATGCGTATTTTGTTTTTGTAAAAATGTTTAGTTTTATTACAAGCCAAAAGAGACGAACATTAATGAGCCGAATTGAACACAATGAAGTTTGTGGTTTTAAAAGAAAAACCAAACGGAATTAAACGTTTTCACCTTTTGTTGAGTTGGATAAAAACTGTATTTTTTTGTGTTCAAAAGATGACAAACGTTATCTTATTTTAATGATTTTCCACACAAACCGAACACTAAGGAGCGATATTAAGTGTTAATTTTCGAACACTGCTAAAATCACATTGAAAGCAGAAACAAAGTCAATAGTATTTCATGATTTCGTTGTCGGTTCTACAAAAACTCATATTGCATTTGCTGCATATTTTGTGGGGTTGACAATTTTAAAACGCAATATGAATTTCTGTAGAAAGCAACAACAAAATTATAAAATATTTTTGACTTTGTTTTTGCTTTCAATGTAATTTTTTTTTACACAATTAGGACCTTAAAGTCTTCAACAACTTTCATCTATTTTTTTAATTATTACAGCAAATTGTTCAAATCGTACTGCATTCCATTCTGTACACATCTGCCAACACAATAATAAAATATTTTTTTTGCCATAAGAAGTATTGGACAATGTAATATTTTTAAAATATGCTCTTAAGTGTTAATAAATATGACTATGACTTTATATTTTTATTGTGGCAAAATGTTTTATTTAATTGAGTTTTTAATTTTTTCCACACAATTTTCCAGGAAAATTAAAAACAAAAAAAAAAAAAAAAAAAATAAATGAAAAAATGTACTGAATATGCAACAATGTCAATAACACATTCCATTTAGCAACAATAATAACAATGACAGCACGAAAACATTATACAACATTTGTCTGACATTTGGTTAAGGATTTAACACGTATTAAATTTAATTTTGTTAAAACTAAAAAAGTTAACAAAACAAATACTGGAGGTGTGAAGGGTTATTTAATACTCGTTACAAAAGTAAAGTCTATCTATTTTTATATATTTTTCTAACGAGTAAAATTTTTATACAATTCATTCACTTAAAGTTTTCCTGTTTAGCTTCTTGAAATCAATACAGGAAAATTTTCTTCAATACTTTTTTAAAAACAATATTCTCTGTTATATCGTAAGTATTAATAACAGTGAACACCACTAAAACAATCATGTTCCTTGTCGGTGAAGTGCACACTGATGGTGTCGAAAGTAACTGGCAACAACAAGGGGATATCAGAAAAATAGTGAGAAGTATCTTCAATTTCCAAACATCGAACAGATTGGATTAGAGTTTTACACATCAAAATAAAAAAGTTCAATTATATTAAATTTCCTGGTTTTGTTCGTTTTGTACATACATAAACACGCAGAGAAAAAACGTTTTTAAATATGGTCACTTCTAACAAAACTATTTTTAACGATAATTTTTGAACATATTACGGTTAATTAAATCAAATTTCTGTAAATAGCATCCATACTATGGCTAAATGAGTAGTTCTCCAAGAAACCACAACCATTTTATGGTTGCCCCTAATTATGTTATGGTTTAATATGATAATTATTTGTTTCATATATCCTCCTCTTCAATTTTTGTGAACAAAAATTCGTTCAACATGGCCCGATAACGATCGCCATTGACTGTAACGGCTACTCCTTGTCCATTTTCGAAGAAAAATGGCCCAATTATGCCTCTGGACCAAAATCCGCACCAAACAGTGACTCGTTTTGGGTGCAACGGCTTTTCAATGTATGTGTGCGGGTTTTCTGTGCACCAAATTCGGCAATTTTGCTTGTTTACATATCCGCCAAGATCAAAATGAGCTTCATCTGAAAAGATGATTTTTTTTTTGGTTAAATCGGGAACTTCTGTAAGTCGATCGCAGGCCCACTTAGCGAAGCGAAAACGCATATTTCCCAGCGTTGTTCAAGCGTATACACAACCATATTCGTTCAGCGGAAGGATTCAACTAATTATCTGTCGAATCAGACATGAGCTAAGTGTTACCATTCACGAAATAAGCACTAGGTGAAAAAACCGTTGATGGCGGACCCGTTAATACTGTGTTCGAATTAGACACTTTTTTTCTGCACTCAAAGAAAAAACATGATTGATGCAATCACAATCGCAAACTATCATTATTGTTTGTGGTTCAGAGAACTGCAACAATACATAATACTCGCGAGCACACTCGCTGTTTACTAAATCATTTTTAGTCTCGAATACTTTTAAACACTCGCTTTTACTGATATGGTTGGCTCGTTCTTCATACAAAGCGAGCTTCATGCATAAAAATATTCACAATAACTTTTTACTTGTACATGTGTGAACTACATGTTTACTTAAATATACGATCATTGTGTTTTTCCTAAACCATCTGGCAACGCTGCTGTATGTATTACTACGAATGACGAATTCTGCGAGTAAACACTTGTGCACTCAGACAATTATAACTCTAGGTCAGTGAAGGGCAGATAGAGAACATTGAATAAAAGAGAGTAAATTAGTTGATTTATCAGAAGTACGAGTGCTATTGCCGAATGTTGAAATAATATATTTAAGAAACAATACAAAACAGAACTCATATAAATTTCATTGCGTTTGCTAAAGGCTCGTATGTTGAAAACACAATTTCTTACGAGCCTGGCGAGCACATACAAAAACAATAGGCTGTATTAACTACACCGCAACTCGTTTTAAGGTGAGTATCATCAATCATAAAAACGGGTGCTCGTTGCAGTTCTCTTTTGTGGTTATGGTTGTTTCAAAAACGTCTTTGGTAACAAAATATGTTCAGACATAATGTTTTTCCCTTATTATTGTCTCAAACTTATTATTATGTTCAGAAGAAAGACGCAAACAACCTTTCCAACCATGTTTCTATATTTCCCAAAACCATGCAAAATGTCTATTTCAACATGTTATATGGTTCTCACAATAAAAACAATAACAAAGTTGTTCTCAAAAATTCATTTTTATTAAATAAAAATGTATTTATATTGTACATATAACTTTGTTTTATAAAAACAGTAAAGCATATATTAAAAAAAGTAAAAATTAAATAAATACATTTACTGGCCGATTTCACATTACGCGCTTACCTTTTTTCCAGCGAAAAACTACTCAGTAAAGAAATTTGGGTTTCTCCATGTCTCATTTGTGATCTATTCTGTCGCAAAGCTAACCAACGCCATCAACGAATTATTTATTTTCCTTTTATTTGCCGTACAGATAAATTCAATCAGCTGACTCCAAACTTTTTCAATGTTGTAGGTGTTTTTGGCTGCAAGAAAGACAACGTTTATACATGTTTGTATGTATGTATTTTTATAATAATACATAAATAACTAACCTGTTTCAATAAACGTATAAGTTTTTCAAGAAAGCATAGCCTTTTTCTCCCTGAAAAAAAGTTTAAATTATTTTGTAAAAATTTTAGTTTTCCTATTCACTGATGATCGCAAACGTAAAATGACGTGAAGAAAATTTTATTTTCTTTATAAATACACATTGTTTTTTTTTTTGAAAATAAATATTTGCTTAATTAGAGAATGTGTTTTAAAGCAAACAAAAATTATGGTACTAAACAAACCTTTTGTGTGCAACTTATATTATGATTTTAATTGTTTAGTTGAAAATAAAAATATTTTAGTATCATACATTTCACATAATTTAATATGGTCTAGAGTGACTTTTTAGGTGTAAAACGCCATATAATATTATTATTATAGTGAATTTAAAAATGTAAACCTAATTCGCATATGCTGAATCTAGCCGTGCTAACCGTTTTTTTTTAGGTAAGCTCTTCTGTCCAAACAATATTTGACGCTTCATTTTACAAAAAATGTTTTTATTCGTTTCTTACATAAAAAATCATTAGTTTATTTAAAAATCAATGAATTTTCAAAAGCGAATGCTGTTATTTGAACGTTGTTTGTATTTTGTTGGTTCGGTTTCACGAATTAGAGTCCAGCAATAGTCTCCCAGCATGCTTTTGTCTCAAAATCCTTGATAAATTTTCTCAATTTTAATTATATCTTGGTGAGCACGCTCCCCTTGTTCGCGCTCACTGAACCTAGTTTTTTTTGTTTGGAAAAAAATCTAAATGCGTATGAAGAATATGCAATACATTGTCGGTGTACACGGCTTGCCCAAGTTCCTGACTGCAAAACCAAAATAAAGTAAATATGCATATTTTAATGATTCTGATATTGCAGATCCTTTTTCCCCAACCAACTATTCCCCACACACACGGCAAAAATAGCTTAAATCAGTAACACAGGATCTCCTTAAAATGCTTACACGCTACTATTATGAAGCTTTAGAATGAATGTGGGCTTCTGTTAAAAAAATAATTGTGAAATTGTAGTGTCAGTATTGCAAGCATGCGATAAAAAAAATGATCAAGACGTGATAGCACAATTTTGGTGCTAGATTCGAATTCAGCGCACCCAGATAAGTTAAAAAACATGTTTCGTTTCTGCAGTTAATTTTATTCCAAATTTTTAGAACATTGTTATTTGTTTTCTCCATTACCCCTTTTGGGAGCATATGGATTCTACAAAGCATCATCATCTCCATGATTTGTTGCAGTGGTTTTCGTGTCTTCCCATGTAAGGGATTTCAGTGTCATAGTTCTTGGATTATCGATCCATTCAGTATTGTTATTTTGCCATCTATCAGTTTCATTATTCAACTGTTGTTCCAGCTTAGCAGCTGCGAAGACGTGCGAAAAGCAATTAAAAATAAATTTTTAAACATAACAATTAAGAAAAACAAACTGTACTTTATTTCGACGTTTGTTTACTTTTTTATTGCTAATTGCAAAGAATAAAGGTGGCAACCCTAGTGTTGGCGAAAACCTGCTTGTTAACACGCCGTCAAGTCTTTCCACTGTAATGTTTGCTTAAGGCCGTTACATACTATCCCACAAAGTCTTACGTCTTACTTTTTAATGTGAAACACGAACTGGAAACTCCTCCACAATCCTCCGATCTAAATGTTATTGAGCGTTTATTAACTATTTAAAAAAAATCTGAAAAACGTCATGTTTCATCAATTTCAGCTTTGCTGGAAGCACTAAAAGGGGAGGAGAGTAATATTACCCTTGAAATCACCATAAAATTGGCATTATCTATGCCGGCTCGTTTATCGGATGTGATCAAAACCAGAGAAGGTCATACAAAATATTAACTTTAAACAAAATAAATGAATCGTATGTTAACTTTAGTTAGTGTACACCAACTCAAATTATTAAATATTTAAATATAACAAATAGAATCTGGAAATTAATTTCTCATGTTGAGTAACATTTTTATTATACAAATTTTCATATTATTCGAATGTATGCATACAAAATATTCCTGGAAAATATTGAAGGAATAAGACTATTAAAGTATAATGGCCGTGTTCTCATTACACGATTAACTTTTTTCCCAACGAAAAACTGCACATTAAAGAAATTTGGTTTTCTCAATGTCTCATTTACTTCTATTCTGTCGCAAAGCTAACCAGCACTCATCTGCCGATTATTTATTTTCCTTTTATTACAGATAAATTAAATCAGCTGACTCCCAAGTTTTACATGTATTTTGAGAGGTGTTGCCAGCTTAAAACCATGCTTATTGTCGGTACAGACAGTTTATCGGTCTAATAAATTTATGTTGACATTAAATAACAGGCAGTTTGACGGTACATTGAGAAAATGGCTATAAAAGCTTCTGAGGATTGTAATTTGACTTAGAATACACATTCTAATAATATGAAAATTTGTATTTAAATATAATTAAAAAAAAACATATTTTGTTTTAATTTCTTCCGCTCAACAATTTTAATAATAAAAAATAATATAATAGAAATTCATATGTTAGCCTTTATTAAAAATTTTAAAAATATTTTGGGATACTTTTGTAAGGCTGTGTATGTCCAGAATAGACCAGCGGTGCCGTATAAACCCCTACCCTAACACCATTTAAATACTGACAAATTTCATAAACTTACATATATAAGATGATTTTCGGCACAAATCCTTTTTTTAACGTCATGATTTACTTTGGTTTTGGCGGATATGGCTATAAATACAGTGGTATAGAATGCCATATGGTTAAGCTTGAAGACTATGCTTTCATACTTGTTTTTTTGATAGGTGTGTATGTACACTAGGGTGGCAGCTAAATTTCAACTTTGGATTTTCAACATCTCCTGGGCGGAATATTGTGCCACATGGTCTAAAACTGATGTGGAAAAAATTTCAGCCAAATCGGATAACTTTAACCCGTGCCCCTTTGAGGTCAAAGTTCAAATGATAAAAAAAAAAAATTTCCATACAAGCAAAAATTTTTTTTTTCGATTTTTTTTTTTTTATTTTTTAATATTAGTTAGCTTTATTAGCTTATTAACAACAACAAATTTCATTTCGATCGGACAAGATTTTCAGTTTCAAAAGTGACTCTGAAAAAAAAATTTGAGGCTTGTTAGGGGCTTACTCTAAAAAATTTTCAAAAAAATTTTTTTTTTAGTTTTGATAGGCACACATTAAAGATTTTTTGTTGCTCTTAATGTCAGGTTTTTTAAATTTTTTTAAAATTTTTTTTCGACATCGCTTTGTTCTAAATTGGGGCCAAAAGCTGCCCTATTAAAAAACAAAATTACGACGTCACAAAAAATGTTTAAAAAAACCTATTATTAAGAGCGATAAAATATCTTTAATGTATGCTTGTCAAAACTAACAAAAAAAATTTTTTTGAACGTTTTTTAAAGTAAGCCCCTAACAAGTCTGAAAATTTTTTTTCAGAGTCACTTTTGAAACTGAAAATCTTGTCCGATCGAAATTAAATTTTTTTTTGTTAATAATTATTAGCTTATTAACAACAAAAACAACTAATATTAAAAAATAAAAAAAAAAAAATCAAAAAAAAAATTTTTTGCTTGTATGGAAAATTTTTTTTTATCTTTTGAACTTTGACCTCAAAGGGGCACGGGTTAAAGTTATCCGATTTGGCTGAAATTTTTTCGACATCAATTTTAGACCATGTGGCACAATATTCCGCCCGGGAGACATCAATATTAATACAAAAAAATTGCTCCATACATATCGCTGCCACCCTAATGTACACATTATGCATCACATTCATGTTGATGGCTTTGTGCGTGACGATGCTGTGGATTTTATTTAACTATATCAATTTGTCTCTTTTAATTTTAATTTATAATTTTTTCAGTAACTGGATTTAAATTAATACTTTTTCGACTTTCTCCTTTAATGTTTATTTCTGTTTAGTACTCTTATTTATTTAGCCGCATGTGGACGATAAATCGTTTACACAATTTTATTATTTCTTTGCCATCTTCCCTCTAGCCCACGGACATACATACGTTGTATTGTTTATTATCACTGACAAAACTGCAGGTAATAGAAGAATTTTTTATCTCTCCAGTTTTAGTTTATCCTGTTAAAAAAAGAAAAAAAAGAGATACACAAATGCACGACTACAATGCAATTGGATGTTCTGGCATTGATATAAATTTCAATTGACATGTTAGAGAAACAAAAATAAAAAAAAAAATCAACAAACATTTCAACTGCTACTTTATCAAGGCCTCAAGGAAATTAATAGAGGAATATTGCAAACAAAAAGAAAAAAAATTGTATCTTTAAGCAAAAAAAAAAAAAAAAAAATAAAATAAAATAAAAAACCAGTTAAACTCCAGTACAGATAATCGATACATATCATTTGAAAAAATATTAAACCGATTAATGTAAATACTATACCTTTCTCTGGTAGTTTTTTTTCTTTTCTTCCACTTCTGCAAGTTTTGAAATGATATAAAGTATTTGAAAAAGAAGAAAGAATGTATAGGAAATATGTGGAGTATGAAAAGAATGATTTAAAATAAATTAAAGCTATACATTAACTGCTTGAACATTATAATCGAACAAGTAGCTACAAATATAGACCACACTCTCTAGTTTTGAAAGCAATAGCAAACCCCTTCGGCCCTGATATTTCCTGCAGAAAAACGTCGTTTAAAATATTTAAAATTATCAAACCGGTGTTCTTGACTTGACTCACTGATATTTTCGTTTAAAATAATAAAAAATGTAGATTTAAATACTTATTTTTTCAATAATAACACACTGCTACAAAAAACACTTTTTGTCAGAACTTGAAAACCGACCTAGTGGGGGTTGTAGGCCTAGGTGAGGACATACAAAAACCGTTTTCAAAAATTTTGAAACACCCTCAAAATTTTGCTATCGATTTCAAAATTTTAAACAGTTTTGAAAAGGCAAAGAAGTAAGCTTTTATGAAATGTATTCATAAAAAATATATTCCAAGAAATTAGGGGAGTGTTTATCAAAAGTTTCTAATTTTTTTTATTTTTTTTCATAATTTTTCAAATTCAACAAGAGTTATTTAAATTTTTTTCTATGAAAACCTATCTTTGTTTGCACTGTATCTTAAAGATAATTTTGTGTAGAAAAAAACGAGATATCATTTGTTAAAATTGGCTTATATTTACAAAAGTTACTAAAGTTTAAAATCACGCACAAGATCGCAAAAATATGCATTTGTCACAAAATGTGGCTCAGCCGATTTTGGTAAATATTCCATCCACTTTGTTTATGTAAAGTTTCATTACATTTAATTGCACTTAATACTGGCTTAGTAACAGTTAACACATTAGCATACTTAATGCTATCACGATTTTTATATTGATAACCAGTGATGTTTGTTTGGCAAAAATAACAGTCTTGTGGTTTATGGAATATTTGATGATGCCAAATCATTGGGAAAGATAACGGTAATGGGTGGCTTATAAACTTTTCGGACTTAGTTTTCTTAAGAATACTGGAACAGCTTGTACAAATACTTTCGGGTTCATAACATTTGCTAGAACTGTATGAGCAGTTAAAAACTGTATTGAAGGAATTACCAAGGCTTTATTTTTCTTCAGATCAAAGCGATGTTTTTTGTCAGCGAATAAACCGTAAACATATGTCTGTCTGTCCGTCTGTTCGTCTGTTGAAAACACGCTCACTTTCGAACAACTCAAAAGAAATGAACAAACTTGGTGCCAAATTGCTTGCAGTTATCCTAAGCAGTTTGCGATTGAAATTCAGCAAAATCGGTGCAGTAGGACCAGAGCTATGAATCAAAATGTGGAACCATCACCTAAAAAAAATTATAACTTTGTTATAAAAAATAACATAAATGGTGGAACAGGGCACGGAATGAGATAAGATTTTGCAAAAATTAGTTTTATTCGACTGGAAATCACGCTGTAAAATTTCGAGAAGATCCGTCCATTTACCCTAGGCCCCATATAAACACTACTCCCGGAAAATAGTTTAGTACGCCTAAAACCGATAAAAATAATGCTATCATAACAAAATTTGAATTGAAACTGTTACTCAAGCTTGCTAAATAATTTAATATAGATCTAAACCTCAAACCAACCAATTTTAATGCTGATGTTTGTTTTTATAAAGATAAATTAATAATAAATATACATCATATAGATATACCTCCTGAAATATTCGAACAGTCGGTGGAGGGTATTAAAGATTCGGCACAGCTGAATATAGCACTCTAACTTGTTTTTATTCATATTGTTTGCGCGGAAGGAGAAAATACTAAAAATAGGTGTTAATGAAAAGTTGAATAACTTATACAATTTTTATCCGATTTGAAAAATTAAAACGATGTTTTGTTAAGAACTAAATTTTCTTCATACGCTAATATAAATTTTTATAAGCTTTCATAATAAAATAAGCAATGAAAAGCTACTAAAATCAAAAAAGTTTATAATTTTCGTTTTTTTTTGTAGATATTCTTAACAAAAACAATACTTATAATTTACAAATGTATAAAAAAATGCACATAATTTTAAAGCGTAATGACTTTGCTTTCCAAATCCGTTTTAATTAAAATCGGACAAGAACTGACTGAGTTACAGGTCGATAAGTTGACGAACATCACTGAAAACGGTTTTTTTAAAATAACTTCTGAATTTGAGGGTGTTTCTGAAATTTTTTGACACAATTTTTAATGTACTCAACAAGACCAATAACCCACACTAGGTCGTTTTCCAAGTTTTTTTACACTGTAGCACCGTGTAATTAACATTATTCTTCTTTATTAATAACTGTGCTTAATGTCACTTTTAATTGTTTGTAAATTTTTAATTACATTTTGTAAATATAATATCCTGCAGAAGATTTCCAAATGAGACGCAAAGTGAATGTTTTATGTACGCATTTTTGCTCGTTGACCATCATCTCTCATTGTTTTGACCACATTTCTAAACAGAAAGAAAACGAGTTTTTTATACGTACTTTAAGTGCGAGTCATACTCAAAATTTCAAGTACGAATAACACCAAAACGTACCTTAAACAATCCTAAATCAATTCCGAAATATCTTAAAATAAGAAAAAAATTCTTAAACCAATTAAAAAAAAGATTAAACTTTTTGTTGGTAGTGCCACTCTGAAAGTAAAATTACAAAGTGAGCGTTTTAATCTCATTTAATTTATTAAAGTTTGTTGCAGAAACTAACGGATGATTCAAGTAGAGATACTTTTTTCAGATCAAGTGTAAGTCGTGCCATGCTGTCATGTTATTTTTGCATAGTATTGTTTGGCATTTGATAATGGAAAGACTAACGCCTGAACGACGTTTACAAATCGGCTCTATGGGCTCTTGATAAGTTCCGAGAAGATCCGACGGTTTCTTGGCAAATTTTGTTCAGCGATGATGCCGTATTTGGACTGAACAGATTCAAGAACTGCCACTTCATCAAGAAAAAACAAAGGTTTGATGTAGTTTGTGGGCCGTTGGAATCATCGGTCCATATTTCTTTAAAAATTATGCCGTTGCGAACGTCAATGACGGCCGTTATCGTGCCATGATAACCGACTATTTGATGCCTTAAACTGAAGCTCGTGATCTCGGCGACATTTGGTTTCAGCAAGACGACGCCACTTCTCACACATCGCATCAATTAATGGATTTATTTAGAGAACACTTCGGTGAGCACATAATTTCACGTTTTGGGCCGGTCGATTGGCCACCAAGATCGTGTGGTATCACACCGTTAGACCTTTTTCTGAGGAGATTTGTAAAGTCTCTATTAAAACACATTTTTTTCATGTAAAAAAAGTAAAATTGAGAACTATTGCTTCTCATTTAGTATATTTTTTCAGTAAAGTATGTACATTAAGTTTTTAATGTAAAAACCACTGAAATTCTGTAAGGTGTAAAACGGGTAAGTAAATCAATCATAATGAAATGCTCCTTTTAATTTCACATTTGGGTTATTTTAAGTATGAACTCGGGATTGAATTAACTTTATAATACTTGAATCAAGCGCATTTTGAGATTGATTCAATCTTAGTTTTACTTAAATCAATCTCATTTCGGCTTATTTCAAGTACGAATTCGGCATTGAATATGGATAGTTAAATATTTCGCAATTCTAAATCCGTATTTGAATCAATCTTTCTGTACTTGGTTCCAGAAAATCCGTAGTTTCAGCTGAATTCAGGGGTACCGCAAGGTTCTGTCCTTTCTCCTACGCTATTTCTTATATTTCTTAATGACCTTCTTAGTCATACTTCAAATCCTATCTACTCTTTTGCAGATGACAGCAGGCCAAGCCTTGTTGAGATTGGGGCAAAAGGCAGAATATGAATGACACTCTTAATCAGGACCTGGCTACAATCTCTGAGTGGGGTCAAGCGAATAGGATCGAATTTAATGCACGCAAGACCCAATGTTGTATGTTGACCCACAGACGGGGTGTGGGTCCAACTATGTCATTTGTATTAATGGGTGGCATTGATATTGAGGATTCGGATACTCTTGATGTTCTGGGCATGAGAATACAGTGCGATGTCCGCTGGAATAAACACGTTTTTAAGGTGTCGAAAGAAGCATTCAAGTGTTTAGGTTTTTTAAAACGGTGCAAGACTTACTTCACTTCATCCGATCTCCTTACTATCTATACCACCTATATCCGACCGAAGATGGAATACAACTCCCATATATGGGCAGGGGCTTCAAAGTCTATTTTGAACCTTCTGGACCGTGTACAAAGGAGGGCGGTGAAGCTCATCAATGACAGTAGGGTATCCAACTCTATTGACTCATTGGAGCATCGTCGGAATGTGGGTTGTGTGGCACTTTTCTATCGATATTACCATGGGAGGTGTTCCACTGAGATAAGTGAACTTATTCCACCTGCCCGAGTATTTCTTCGTAATACTCGCTCATCCAGTGGATCACCTCCGTTTGTAGTCGATTGTCCTGTGTTTCGCACAACGCATTATAGAGAAAATTCGTTATTCAGTCGAACTATCCGTATGTGGAATAAACTTCCCGCGGAGGTCTTCCCCGGTACTTATAATTTATTAAGATTCAAGTCAAATGTCCACAAACACTATTCCCTCTTTCCTCCTTCCCAAACCTTATTTTCCTGATCAACACAGTGCACTGCATATATAGGGGGCATCCCCTGAGTGTTGGTTTATCGCTAAAAAAAAAAAAATATATGCATATATGAATCAACTTTTGTACGATCTTTTTCTGGCTTTGGTATAACGGTTACTAAGGAAACCTTCTATTTTTGAAGGTAGTATTAAAGGCATAAAAAAGCATTAAAAATAATAAGAATAATTTTCTATTGATGTGGCTCCAAAAGCTTCTAGTTAGTGATCTTATCGATACCATGGGCTTTCTTCGGGCTTTTGATTTCTCTTATCTCAAATCTTTGGGAAATAGCTGATCTAACATTAACAGGCGGTAACTCGACTGCTATATCGTGAGATATATTTGGGTTAATTCGTTTTTCAAATGACTAACAAACAGATTTTCCTTTTTAATATCGTTTCTGGCCCAACTACCATTCAAGTTTCTAATGGTCGCTGCACGCCATAGTGAGTAGTCTGATTATGGAGTTGCATCAAATTCCTTACGATATTTTTCTAGGAAAGCCGTTGGGGTTTATGCCTGAATGTTAAACTATTTAAATTAAAAATAGAGAAATCGACATCAATTCTCCGGTGTACTAAGCGGAATATTTTCTGTGCAATGGGTACTGAGATATTTTTTATATTTTAACAATCTTCTTTGTGTGGCTGACATCGCAAAGTAACCAGATGGATATAAAATTCTATTGTGGTTCATTATAGTAAAAATCCCGCATTCCTTACGGATATACACTTTAAGGACTTCAAGAGCCAGAGGCTTGTTGCCATAGACTTATGGCTTCAATAAACCGCGTAAAGTTAAGCCAAGAAAGGTTAAATCGGGCGATCTTGCAGGGCAGGGCAGATCACCAAAATGAGTTATTAGGCAATACAAAAATGTAGCCCTAATAATTTTGGTTCTAGGTTGTGCAGTATTTGCTTAGGTTTTGAATGCTCTTCAGTGCCAATTCAACCAGTTGAGGTAGGAAAAAGTCGTTCAACATGGCTCTTAAGCACTCTCCGTATACAGAAGTCTTTTGGCCCGTGGTGTTTTCCATAAAATATAGGCAGATCACACCTCCAGCGTTAACACCACATCATACAGTAACTTTCAGTGGGTTTATTGGCTCTTTGTGGATTTTCGCTATCCCGAAAGCGATAATTCAAAAATTATATTTAAAGTTTAAGAAATCAATAACGATGGGTTTTTTTTGGGATTACAGGAGTTGCCTTATGTATGACAGGTACAATCCAACATAAAATAGTTTATTGCATTTTCTATTTTCACAGTTGTAGGCACATTTCACTTGAAAGTAAAGTCAAGGAGAATTTAATAGTCAACTTAAAAGTTTAAATATTATCTATAAAAAAAATCTGACTTAAGTATATACATGACTCAATTTCAAAGAACTCGCAGTTGAAAGTTACTTGTACTCTACATATAATTTGTGTCAAATTTAACTTAACTGTAATTTGTGTGCTAAATACTTGTGTTTCTTTATGACACAAATATCTATTCAGCTTAGTGTCCTGGCTGTTTGTGTGTTTATCTTTTAATTTATTGAAAGATATTTTTTGCCTCCACCACCCAGCAGTGAAATAACATAAACTGTACAATAAATCTTGTATTTATTTTAACACAAAGAGAAAAATAAAATCCGGAAAAAGGAGCAAATAAAGTACACATATAGCAAAAAGTATTAATAAAATATATTTTCAACTGGAGAAAATGGAAAAAACACAATTTGTAGAAGAGTGGCAAATGCTTAAAAGTAAAAAAAAACATTGTGTTTTATTTTCTTCATTTTCATTTACTGTTTTTTTAAGTAAACAAAACATATGGATGAATGAATAGAAAATACTGACAGACAGACTGATAAATATGTACAGATATACACATACATACATGTTTTACTTATGTATATGTGTACACACACATACATATAACGACACACAACATCCATACGAGTGACTTAGTGCATGAAAACCTTGTTACAGGATGCTCAAAGGCTGAAGTAACATAAAAATAAATTTTAACATACTTATTTGTAAGTATGTGTGCACATTTATACACATGCATGTATATATGCTCACAAAGCCTTAAGCCTTTATGTGGATGTTTTAAATGTAACACTGTGGCGTAAAATTAAAAAAAAAATTTTAATTAATATGAACTTTTTACGTTTGCTTACGCTTTTATTAAATTATTATTTGCAGTAATCATAGTTCAAACTAAAAATTAACATACACTTTTATCTCAATAATGCGGACACGCGATTATTCGGACACTTCTATAATCCGGACACTGCTATATACCCTCCACCACAATTAGTTGTGAAGAGGGTATACTAAGTTTGTCAGTCCATGTAAAACTTTTTTATTTTTGATCTCAGACCCATTAAGTATATATATATTCTGGCTCATTTTTGTCTGTTAGGATCAGCCCTCAGAGGATGACTCTAACTAATGCATTGCATTGTGTTGGATCTAGGAAAATAGTTTATGGAAATGAGGATAGAGGGAGTAGTGTTTGTGAACATTCAACTTTAACTTATTTAAGTTGTAAGTGAGAGGGAGGACTTTAGCAGGCAGGCTATCCACATACGCACAGTCCGGCAAAAAAACGAATTCTCAAACACAAAAGGATGGGCTCTTGAGGAAAAACGTGCATTACGAAACGCACGGGTTTCGGGAACCAGATCCCTAATTTCTTCAGAACAAATCCCATTGTAGTAACGATAAAACAGGCAAATACAACCCACATTGCGACGGTGCTCAACGGAGTCAATAGATTTGGATACCCTTCTGTCACCAATGAGAACCTTCACCATCTCCTGCACGCGGCTGAGAAGGTCCAAAATAGACTTTGAAGCACCGGCCCACACATGAAAGTTGTATTCCATACCCGCTCGGATATAGGTGGCTTAAATTGTAAGGAGATCAGATAGAGTGAAGTCTTAAAAACCGAGGCACTTTAATGCTTCTTTCGACACCTTGAATATATGTTCTGTCCATCGGATCACATTGTATCTGCATGCCCAGAACATCAAGAGATTCTGAGTCCTCAATAATTATTAGGTACCTTGATTTGCCATCTGCAAAAGAGTAGAAAGAGTTATGCTAGAAACACAACTGGGACGAACGACGAATAATTCGCAACGAATATTCGTCGTCAGAAATAGAACACATTGGTATGTATGAGAATACACACAATCGATGCGTAGACCGAAATTCGTCATGCGTAACGAACAATGCGAGAGGTTTATTTCTATTTCTTACGCAGACGAACGACGAATAAATTGGGACAGAGACAGCTAACCGCAGCTAAATCATGAAAGCTGTAAAGAATCACAGGCAAAACTCGCTTCTAATACGAACTTGGCTAAAATTTGCAAAAATCGCGAAAATTCGCGAAAATTTTTAATATTTCAAACAAGCCATAAAATTGATTAAAAGTCTCTAAAACTATATGGAATGGCAAAAATTCAATAAAAACTGCTAAATTCGCAAAAATTTGCTAACAGCGGCATAAAAACAATGTCTAATATTTTTTAAAAATCGTTAAACCTGTAAAGAATCATAACCCTTACAGATAAAAATCGCTTATATCGCGAACATGGCTAAAATTCGCAAAAATTGCGATATTTAAACAAACGCAAAAATTTATTTGAAATCGCTTAATCAGTTTAAAATATCAAAATATCCGATTATAACATAAAAAAGTGTGCAAAAATGGCGAAAATTCCCGAAAATTTTTAATTTTTCAAAGAACCCATAAAATTGATTAAAAGTCCCTTAGACTATTAGGAATGACAAAAATTCGTAAAAAATTGCTAAATTAGCGGAAATTCGCCAAAATTTGCTAACAGCGGCATGATAGCAAATTCTTCTATTAATTATAAGTCGTTAAAGTTGTTAAGAATCAGACAACTTACAGACACAAATCGCGAACATGGCTCAAATTCGCGAAAAATTGCAAAATTTGAAACAAACCTAAAAACTAATTTGAGTTTGCTAAATCGACTTAAAAACACCAAAATGCTTAAGTAATCCACTTTCGAGTGGATTCGGATTCTAGAACACACTCAATTAATAGTTTTTTATGTTTTTTTGTTTGTTGAAAAATGGTCAACCTATGATTTGATAAATGTTAACAAACAAAGAAATTTTAATAAAATTATTGCAAGTTAAAGAAGATGAAAATGGATGAAAATGTTTATATAATCAAGCGTCCAAGGTATTTATTTTTATAAATTAAAAAAAATTATTGTGTCACATTTAACGAATTTACGCAACGAATTCTGGCCGACGAATTCGTCGTACTATGCAAAGTTCGTCGCTCGTCCCAGTTGTGTTTATACCATTAGAAATTTGACATAGGAGGTCATTTAAAAAAATAAGACATAGAGCAGGTGAAATAACGGAGCCTTGCGGCACCCCTGAATGAATCTTTAAACCGATCTATAACAACGTTAATAGTGCGATCTATGAGAAAGCTCGATATAAATCGAGAGAAGTTATCATCGACACCAAATGCAACATGCCAGAATCCGTCGAACGCCTTGGAAATATCCAAAGCAATTACCTTACTTTCGCCATACTGGCGTTCGCTTGGGAGGTAGTTTGACTCTAAATATTTGACAAGATGGTAATTTACCATACTCTCGATAACTTTGGAAAGTGTCGAGCATATAGCGAATGGGCGGTTATTTTCACGGTTATTAGCCATTCCTTTTTTTAGGAATTGGCGTTACATTAGCAACGTTCCAGCAGACTGGAATTCCGCTGCATGGTGTAAAGTGCTGAAAAGATCTGCTACTTGAGCATTTATAAGTCGATTTAGCCATGTCGGTATGTCGAAAACAAGCTCACTTTCGAAAAACTCAAATAAAAAAAAAATAAAAATATGAAGAAGCTTGTTGTCAAATTGCTTCTAGTTATTCTAAGCAATTTGGGCTTGAAATCCAGCAAAATCGCTTCAGCAGGTTCAGAGCTATGAATCAAAATGTACAACCACCACTCTTAAAAATTAATAATTTTGTTACAAAAACTAACATAAATGGTGGAATAATGCACGGAATGGCATACGAACTTGCAGAAATTAGTTTTATTCGACTGGAAATCATACTATTGAATTTCGTGAGGATCGATCCATAATTTACCCCAGTCCCTATATAAACCCTACTCACGGAAAACAGTTTATTTCGCCTTCAACTGTAATAAATAATGCTATCAGAGTTAAATTGAATACTTCACAGTTGTATAGGACTTGAAATCACACTAACAAACTTCGTAATTTACTATAGGCCCCATTAGATACGCCTAAAACAGTAGCAGATACAGCTATTGCGGTAAAATTTCATCCAACTTAGTTTCATATGGCCACAAAAAATTTCATGCAATTTGTGACATTTAGCAGACTTCTGAAATTCACTGTAAACGCTTAAACTATTGAAATTTATTTAAGTTTATTTATTTAAACAGAAGAAATCACTCTGCAGAATTTTGGGATGATTGGTCCATAACATAGCATGGCTCCAATATAAATTCCCTTCCTGAAAATAATTTAAGTTCGGCTTAAACTGTTAAGAATCATGATATTTTACTCAAGCTAGTCAAAAAGCATTACATTTTCTCAAGGCAGAATTAGTCTTTACTTTCTGTTCGTTTCGAATCTGCTGTTTTTGTTATTAAAAACCCTGTGAAATTGATTAGTTTTTCTGTTCTGTTACGGTCCAATCTGTAATATTAAAAACTTGTTAAGTAATTGTAAGTGACAGCAGCAGAAACAGAGAGTAAAGACTAAAGGCCCAACCAGAACATGAATGAGGTCGCTTAAGTCAACTTAAGTAGCTATGCGAATACATATAAAACTTATATGGCAAGCTACAATGTACTTTATGATGCTTTTCGTCAAGTTTCGTCAAATGTCATTTGCTTAAGCAAAGTGCCAAACTGAACGCACATTCCGTACGAAAACAGCTGTGTATGTATAACAATAAAAAATAAAATAAATTAAAATGGACAAAGAAGACGAATTAACATATTTTAATTTATTTTCCATTTGTTTTTAAGACACTCACAAATTATCTATTTTTAAATTCTTTACAAATTAAATGGCATAAAATAAACAAATACACGGTTGGACTTTTTGGTACTTTTTAGTTTAAAGTACTCGCCAAAAAAACAAAATATTGCACAAATATGCAACAATGGTTAAACAGATATTAAGTACATTATGGCCACCTAAAATTCTTTATTTATTTGCTTATGCATTTGACAGCCTTTTCGTTAATTTTTGACAGTTGCTTAAGCTAATACATGCATGTTCTGGTTGGGCCTTAACTGAGCCTTAATTTTCGGTAAATAATTTAATATATGCAGGCCTAAACCGCAACCAATTTTAATGCTGACGTCTGTTTTTATAAAGATAAATTAATAATAAATAGATATTTAACCATGGCCTCCTAATTTTTCATTAGTTCATAATTTGTAATTATATACTAATGCTATTATGAATAAATAAACAGATATCATATAGATCCCACTGAGTGAAAACATGTCAAACCATCATGCCGTTCGGGTACAACACCTCTGATTTCAATGAAATTCACCACAACTGTTGTATTTTATTGGTCTTTTACACAACATTAATTTTCAGAAACCAGATTCTTTCGGCTTGCGAAATATGACGTCATAAACGATGTGAAAAATGTTTAAAAAAATCACAAAAGTCTCCTTATAAAAGGGGAAAGAACTTTTGAACTATGCAAGATAATTATGTTTTTTTGCTATCGTTTTAAAGGTGAAAGTGCACCCTTTAAAATAATATGCATATTGTGTTTTTAAGAAAAGGTCAAAGGTAATTTTTTGGGGTTTTGAGTTCAAAGGTACATATCTGAAAAATTATATTGTTTTAAAATTCTTGAAAAAATATATGTCAAGTATTAAAGCCCCATTAGCCGACCGTTACTGTAGAAATGTAATGTAAACAGCTCATCGATTCTGTTATATGGAAAGCAATGTAAATGCTTAACTGACTGTAATGTCACTTAAGCGTAACGTGCCAAGCTGTAAAAAATATATTTTAATTACGAGGTTACGTGACATTTGTAGATAGTGATGGGCTGTTTGCATTTTAAATGGAATGCGGGTAAAATCGCTCTTTTTCTTTGGTATTTTTGCCAGTAATAATATTTGTGCAAAATAACTTACACTACATATCGAGCCCTAATAACAAAAATTATGTAACCAACAAAAATAAAATTTTACAGGAGAAGGTTTTTTTTAAATATTTTTGCTTTAAGGGTGTCGTTTCAAATTGCTTTTGCTCTTATTTGGTAACGGTACTTCCCAGAGATTTTTAGAGATGATGCAAATCATTAAAAATGATCGATTTTCATCAAAAGACAAAAATCGAAAATGTTGTTGGTTACATTATTTTTGCTAAAAGGGCTCGATATGTATGTATGTACACATAATTAATTTATACAAATGTATGTTTAGATGTATTATCAAAGTTATTTTCGGGAATACAAAATTTATTATTAATACGATTTCCGTATGAGGTGCTAAATTCCCAGTTTTTCATATTTGATAAATACACTGAAATTTATTGTTGAGGGAAAGCTAGCTTCTATGCGCATTTCACTGGTTGCTTAGGCCAGCTCATCAGGAAACCTTTTCCAAAGATTTTAGAAAAGCCAAAAATATTATACAAATAAAGCCCTAAAGCGAATAAGAATTATAAACACTCAAATTCTTACTTGTAAAAATATCAAAGCCAAAACAAAACACCAACAATAAACAGTGAGTTTATCTTTTCTTACATTCCCCTACAATTGGATTGTTTAGATGTATAAAATAAACAAATGCATACATATACACAAACAAACAATAAAAATTCTGATTTTTATTGGTATCTAAACCTTGTTTTGTGTATGCACATTTTCAAAATAATGTAAGTACATGTTATGCATGCTATAATACATATTTGTTTATTGTAAATCAGTAATATTAATATCAAATACTAAATTTTTTATGTATTTATACACACAAGAAATACAGTTTTAATACTATTTAAATCACCTGGTACTTTCTCTGCAAAGCTGACACCGTTTGAACTTTTTTAATTTTCATCACTGTGTTTGTTGTTTTATGTATACAAATGCTTTTTTGTTTATGTTTTTAAAAAACAGCTGTCACGTTCTTACATGTTCTATAAGTGCACATACGAGCTTACAGTACGTTACAGTACGTTACAGTACGTTACATTGCATTTCATTACATTTACGATCGGCTAAAGCGGCCTTTAGACCCTCTTCTACATTTGCAGAAAATTTAGAGGTAGAGACTCGTTTGGTGACAGAGTTATAGACCAGAACGCGATCCTAAGTATGTTTTGTGTTCATACTCAATTGATTGGTTGTTTTGTACAAGCTGAACTATGTATGTGCACACTTTCGATTTGTTGCAATTTTGTTTTAAATAAACCAACACGTGCAAGTGAAAAAACACACACGTGTAACCTTTCTCTTTTTTTCATCATACGAAACTTTTATTGTTGTTGCAAAAATTGAAAGATTTTTCTGAAGACGTGTCATTTACTATTCAAGATTCTGTCCAAGGATTTCATTGGAACAATGCACAAGCAACATTGAATCCAATTGTCATTTTTTAAAAAATCCGATCGAATACTGAAAAACACAAATTTTATAATTATATCGAGCTGTCTTGTACATAATGCTGTAGCGGGCCTTCTCTTAAAAAAAATAATATGCATATAATTTTAAAGGGTGCACTGTTACCTTTAAAGCGGTACCAAAAAACTAAATTTTCTTGTATAGTTCAAAAGTTCTATCCTCTTTTGTGAGGACCCCTTTGTGATTTTTTAACAATTTTTGCAACTTTCATATTTCGGAACCCGAAAGAATCTGGGGTCAAATTTCTTTTGCTGAATTATACTCATATAGTGTATGACATTTGTCTTGAATTTCATTGAAATCCAAGGTGATGATGCCGAAAAAGACAGTTTTTCGAGATGGTTTGACGTGTTTTAACTCCACTCCTGAATTATTGGAGCTGTTGGTGGAGGGCATCAAAGATTCGGTGCAGCCAAATATAGCACTCTGACTTGTTTACTCTATAATGCAGTACAGTTAGCTTGGTTTTGTTGATGCTGTGATGCTCTTTATGTTATAACTCCCCGTCTACAACTGGCATGATTTGCTGTTATAACATGATGTTATAAAAGCGTTGTTTAAACATTTGTATTAACAACAGTGTTATTACATGAGAAAACCTCTAACATGATAGGTCTATACTTAACACTAACATCATATTAGTGTTAATGCTAAGCATTTCATGTCAGTTGTAGACTGCATGTAATGATTTTTTTTACATTAGAATGCATTTTTGCAATTTTGCTTTATAGAGTTTGAGTATATTTAGTGACACAGTTATAGCCATTTTCTCAATGTGTCGACAAACCGATAAACTGTCCGTTAACGATTTTTGGTTAACGAAAAAAACTTTGTTTTTAGTTGGCAACACCTTTCAAAATACATGTAAAATTTGGGAGTCAGCTGCTTGTATTTATCTGTTCGGCAAATAAAAGGAAAATAATTAATTGGCATATGAGTGCTGGTTAGCTTTGCGACAGAATAGAAGCAAATGAGACATTGAGAAAACCAAACTTCATTAATGTGCATTTTTTCGTTGAGAAACAAGATAATCGTGTAATGAGAAAACGGCCATTAGTTTGCAAAATATTTGCTTCTTATCGAAAAAATACATACATACATAATAACAACTTTCTAGATATTATTGGCAATTAATATATATATTGATTGATATTTATATACTGTCACCTCATTATTGGTTTGGCGCATATCATGCTGACGATATACATATATATTTTATA
This sequence comes from Pollenia labialis, assembly GCA_949318255.1. Classification (NCBI taxonomy): domain Eukaryota; kingdom Metazoa; phylum Arthropoda; class Insecta; order Diptera; family Polleniidae; genus Pollenia; species Pollenia labialis. The sequence continues at coordinate 117,624,522 of OX439139.1, read as the reverse complement.
TATATTGATATACATATATGTATATAACAATTACAAGTTCAAGCAAAAGATGAGGTAAAGAATTTGAGAAAAAGGAATAATACTTAATAGCTTTTGGGTAAAGTAAAAGGCAAAATAAACATAATAATTATTTTAGTATTAATTTTTGTATTATTTATCTTAAAAGTAGTAAAAAAGTGGAATGTAAGAAAAGATAAACTCACTGTTTATTGTTGTTACTTTGCTTAAGCTTTGATATCGTGTTTGTAATTCTCATTCGCTTTACAATTTTTTTTGTATAATATCTTCAGCTTTTCCAAAGTCTTTGGAAAAAGAATCCCTGATGATATGGCCTAAGTAACCAGTGAAATGCGCATAGAAATTAAATAATCCTCCAACAATAAACTTAAGTGTATTTATCAAGGGTGAAAATTGGGAATTAAGCATTACCAACAAAATCTTCTAACTTGCACACATAAACAGCGACACCATAGCGGGATAATGCATGGGATTTTTGTAACAATTTTATGGTAAAAGGTCGTCCTGTCGTTTGCAAATGAGGGCTGTGAAACAATGGATAACAAAACAATTGAGCTTTAAGCTTCCGGTCAACTAAGGGCAATTTGAGATCATTGACGAGGCCTGAATTTTGGTATGATAATAGATTCTAGTAGTTTCTGTTAGTTGATGCACCTGCTCAATTTTTTTTTTTTGCAGTTGAACCAATTTTATTTTCAGCCTCTTAAATTGCATACCTTTTTTCGAAACACATTTATTCCGCCCCACTGTTTACTGCGTTTATTGTTTATTTTTATTCAAACTCTCACATATACTTGCAAACAATTGATCCATGCATAGCAATGCTGTTTAAAGAATGAAAATCCCAAACATGTAGAATTTTTTTTTTGTAAATTTTAGACAGAAAGAGTAAACCTTAGGAAAGTAAAGGGTGGCGCAAACAAGACCTACCAATGTCATTGGTGGTAGGCCTGTGCTAGCAGCGCTTGCACAAATTGAATTTTGTATGGATGCATTTTAAGATCCAACGTCAAAATTCTCTAGCCTCTATTATTGAAATAGCTAATTGGCCGGAACGACGACCTGTTAAGACAAGTAGATCATTTCCAACACTCTGACTTTAGTACAAATATTTGGATGAGCACTTCCTCCAGGACGGTTGATCACTGAACCCCGTCATGCAAAACGGCTGACTTTGTTCCTTGAATTAAAATACCCAGTAAAAAATTCGCCTTCAAAATAATGTGTTGAGTAATCAGAAAAATAATTAAAGCACTACTTACACTTCTACTGAAAGAACAAATGAATTTAAGAAGGCATGCCCCAAAATGAACGCTTTGAAAAGTAAGTCATTATTTTTGTACTTAAATATATCCAGAAAAAAGGAGTTATAAAAGAAAGTTACTAAATAATGAGTGAAAGAAGCTATTCTTTTTAAAAAGTAGGCGAAGTTTTTACTGGGAAATGACGATAGTTTCAAAGCATCAAGAACGATTGATCTTAGACAAGAATAGAAAAACTCGATATTTTGAACGCGTATAAATTGAAAATATCAAAGAATTCAACTTAAACCCGCATTAAGAAAAAAACAATAATATTAAGAAATAAAAAATTATCCGAGTCCAATGTTGTTAGGTCTTATTTGGGCCACCCTGTACTAATGTATGCACAATCACACATCTGCATATTAACAGGCTTACACATAAGACACAGACTCCTGCTTATTTTATACTGAGTCTGTTTATTCTAAAAGTAGATTGGTTGCTTTTTAGCAACATTTTGTAACATTTTGTAGCAACATTGGCGTTGGGACGCTTGTCTACTAAAGCCACTACTCTGACGGCCATAGAAAATCGTGCTGTACTGTGGCATTCAAGTGGAATGATTTAAAACTTAACTGAAACCCAGTAAAGCGTGCATTCGGAAAAAAGCACACAGCATAGAATCCTGAATACTGAACGGAATACATTGTAGAGAAGAACGTTTTTAGAGCACAGAAAAATACAAATAAAATCCAGATTCAGTTAAGCACAAAATTTTTATTGATTTTGTTAAAACAATATTTCAATTTACTGTTGCTGCTATTGTAGTTGCTGCCTCGATTCTTTTCTGTAAACATTTATTTTTGGAAATTTAAAAAAAAAATCGTCAAAAGTATTTAAACTTTCAACACAAACTTTTTTGGAAAAAGTTTTTGTTTGCTAACTAGACTTTCATTGTGAATATGCTGCTTCAAAGGCATAAATTAAAATTTTATATTTCATTCTAAAAAAAATAAAAAACAAAGTTTATTTATTTGCCTTTCTATCAATGGGGGTAGGACGCAAAAGCATTTGGAAACATAATTTTTGTCAAACAAGAAACTTTCAAAACGAATTCCATTTGGAATTAATTTGCTGAAAAACTAAATTGAATTTATACTTATTATAAAGCATTCATCATCAAATAATTCCAAAGCTTTATTCTTCACTGCTAAATATTTTATTGAATTAATTTATTTCGAAGGTACAATACAATTTCTTTGAATGACAAATTTTCTCATAATTATTTCTATTACATTTTTATTTTAAAATTTCTTAAACAAATTTCCCAATAAGATATTCCTTTTGTCGACTCCAAATTGAAAAGTATAAAAATATTTGAATTCAAATTGTATGAGATGGAAAAAATTAAAGAATGCTAAAAGAATTTATTATTGCAAAGAAAATAATAGAAAATTATTATTGTGCTGTTTTCACAACACAACTGACTGAACGTGTAGTAAAATTTATATGGAAAACACTCAAAAAACTGAGTGCTTTTCATATAAATTTTACCACACGTTCAGGCACTTGTGTTGTGAAAACAGCACATATGATTCAATTTGTAAACGATTGATGTTAAACAATTAAAATTTGTTCAAAAGAATTCATTCTAAATACATATATTAAATACAAAAAAAAAAAAAAAAAAAATTTGCTACCTTTATCCGCTATAGACTCTGAAACCATCCAACCGGTTTCATTAGAAATGCAATTTTGTAAAGATGGTAAACATTTTTTCAAAACTAGGACCACGAGGGAAGTTTGGGGGCAATTTCTGCCTCTTCGAAACTATCTAAAGACTTTTATGAAATTTATAACATTCATAGATCACTACTTGTACGGACCCATTAGCTATACATTTTTAAAAAACAGGACCACGGGGGTGGTAAGGGAAAATGTTTGCCTTTCGGAAGCAATCTTACCGATTTTAATAAAATTTTAGAGATGTGTACCTAGATCTCTTTTTACATAGACATATATTTTTTTCTAAAATGGAAGTAGGAGAAGGGGAACGTTGCAGCACACGTCGGGTATCTGCTAGTAGTTCAACGAAAAAAATACATTTGGGACTAAACTATTTTTAAAGTAAAGCTTTAAGAATTAAACCAATAAATTATGTATTTTAAAGGATTTGAATTTAAAAAAATCTGTAAAAATTAATTTTATTTTGAGTGACGTGGTAGGCTGGTTGGTGCTTAAGTTCTGCATAAATATAAATTGAAAATCAAACACACAACAAAAATGCATATGTGTGTACAAAACGTTTTTGAACTACCAGAATGACAAATGCTATCCGTTACAGGTTCAAGTGGTATAAAAAGTAGCATTTGCAGGAGAAATAGTTAACACTTTTACTCAATTTTTACTAGGGACTACTGATGTGACATTCAAATCATACCTAAATATTTTCCTAGACACCAATATCTAGTGTTAACATGTTAATTCTATAGCAGGAAACTATTTTTTTTTTCAACGACATCACAAAAAAAGCATATCCGAAATAGATCCCGTTATTAGAACGACAACAAAATCGCTTGCTTTTTGCTAGCATGCTTTAAAGATATAAGTAGCTTGCCGTTATGCTACGTAAATATTATGCAGAGAGGTGTCAATCGCCACCTCGTAGGACATCCTTGTGTTAAATTCGGCACTTAAAAGCATGTTCGGTAGATTGTAGTGGGACTAGCGGTAGTTTTAAATGAGCTAGCGAATAATCACGTACAGAGCCACTGGCTTCTTCGCACCATATAAATAGTGTTGTCTGCAGCCAGAGGAAAAACATGTTTTTAATATAGTTGCCTCCAACCAAACTATTTTTAAAGAAAATTTTTGACATATTATGTTTTGTATAACCATATTATTGTCGGAGGTAACCATATTATGGTTAAATAAGGCCCCATCAAGAAGCCCCAACCATATTATTGTTGCATCCAAACATGTTATGATCAATAATAGCTAAGATTTGTTAAACACTTACAATAGCAGTGTTGGTTTTCAACCATGGTATGTTGCTCTTGAAAAAGAGGAAAAAACTATTGTAAATTTAAATACAAATTATTGTCATATTAAACCATAACATTTTTAGAGGCAACCATTATATGGTTGTGTGTGCTTGACGGAGGACTAATGTAACCATAATATGGTTGTCGCTAACAATTGTTATATTAACCATAATATCTTTAAAATTTTCTTTAAAAATAGCTTGGTTGGAGGTGACCATATTTAAACATGTTTTTTCTCTACGTAAGGGTACAAGAATTAAAAAAATGCACTCGAGACTGTACGTGGTTACTTCAAAACTTTCTCTACAGTAAAAATTGATTGCCTATATCCCTGTATTTGTAGTGTGTCGTATGTAGCAGTCGCATATAAAGAATTTATTATATTTGTGTCAATATTTTTCGCTCACACATATCACAAACTCACATTAAAAAAATATATTATATTATTTGTACCCACTCTAATTACTGCTTGTAAATTGTTGAGAGTAGTTTTTGTACCCGCACTTTCAGTACCGCTTCGCCGTTTGCTTTTTCCACACATTTTCGTCAATACACCTTTTAAGTATTTTTTTTGTGACAGCGACACTTCAGTAGAGAGCGTGCGCCAGTCTTTAACTGCGACGAATACGGTTTAGATTCTCGTCAGATTCTCTGATGTGTTTCACAACACTGGTCTAAGTTACTATTAATTGGAATATTAAGTACAAAAAGGTGTAAATAATTTTATTTTATTTTAAGAATTAAGAAATTAATTTTTTTCGAGCGTATAAGAGTCTTTCATAGGAAAAATTTAATAATGTCTCCATTCAGCAAATTCATACAATCAAGCACACAATTTGTTGATTTTGCACCCATTACCAATATAATTATTTAGATTACTAAGGGGCGTTTTAAACTTACCGATAGCTTAAGGTAGGATTGTATCGGCCGTATAAAAAGTGTTCCATTATTACAACATTACTTTAACCTACCGGGTAAGATGAACCTTAAATTACTTTATCGCTCACTTTAGGTTAAAGTAAAGTTTTAATAATGAAAATTTTTTTAAACCTTTTAAAGTCTACTTTTAGCTATCGGCAAGTTGTGCTTTCAAAATTACATGTGTAATTTTGTGGTGTTCTGTAAATCAAACCCTTTTTTATGTTTTTCGGTGTGATTTTCAATTGTCGAAAGCACAAGCAAACACAAAAATTTGTTTTACAAAATTAAAGCTAATTTGTTAAAACTTTTTGTTTTATTTTCCTACAGTATTTTTTTTAACCGATTTTGCGATCTAAAATTAGTTTTAGAGTTTGTTAAAAAATTTTGCACTTTTTTTTAGCCATGTTCGCGGTAGTAGCGATTTGATACTGTAAATTTTCTGATTCTTTACAGCTTTAACGATTTATAATAAATAGCAGACTCTGCTATCATGCCGCTGTTAGCAAATTTTTGAGAATTTCCGCTAATTTAGCAATTTTACTGAATTTTTGCTATTCCTAATAGTTTGAGAGACTCTTAATCAGTTTTATGACTAGTTTGAAATATTGAAATTTTTCGCTATTTTGCAATTTTTTTTTTGCTATTTTCCTACAATTTGTTTTTTAAACCCATTTAGCGATTTTAAATAAATTTTAGGGTTTGTTAACAAGTTTGCAGTTTTTCGCGAATTTTAGCCCTCTTCGCGATAGAAGCGATTTTTTCCTGTTATTCTTTACTGCTTTTACGATTTTTATAAATATTTGACTTCGCTTTCATGCCGCTGTTAGCAAATAAACGTTTTTCAACAACACCTTAAATCACAACAAATCACTTTCATAAAATGTGATTTTCATAACAGGCCTGCATATTTAAAAGTGTGATTTTTTTTGTCAATAAATAATATTTTTAATTTTAATTAAAAAAATGTCAAAAAACTTTGCCGTTTCAAACAATGTGTTAATTTATTTCATTAATTATAGCTCAGGTTTTGCCAATTCCCAACAAGTTTAAACTATTTTATTTTAAACGAAAAAACAATTAAGATTTCTTGTTATTTAATTAATATTTAAAATAAAAATTAAATACATAAAAATGCCTAAAGCTGTAGCATTATAAGCACAATGCCTTATGTGGATTTATTTTCAAAAAAGAAAAACACTCTTATTCATCATAATTCCAACTGCGAGCCTCGTATAAATCTAAAAGTTCTTGTTTTAATTATATTGCTGTACTATTCTATGATCATTATAATTTTTATATTTTCTTTTATTATAAAAAGAGCTCTAAAGACATTTTGCGTTCCAAAGTTCTACAATTTTGGAATAAAGAATTATTGTAAATACATTTGCAAGAGGGAAGTGATACATGGTAATGGGAACATGTATATGGAAGCAAGGATTTAACATTCAGTCACTTGAATATTACCCAGTAGCAACGGGCATGAAAATTGCACATATTTTACGGTTTTTGAAGATTTTCTAATAGAAGCATTAATATTTTTTTCAGTTTGGCTTTTTATACCCTTGACCTAGGGTTGCCAGAGGGCCTGGAATGGCCTGGATTGTCCAGTTTTTTTGGGTTTGGGCTAGGTACCATCTAAAATACAATTTATCTAGTTAAAAAATTTATTTAATTTTGAAAAATTACTTTTTTATTAATAAATTTTGTACAGAACAAAATCATATACTAATACCGCATTTAGACTATGCAATTAACGCCGAGTTTTTTTTTTCTATTTTCTTTTAAAACAGTTGCTACGAAACTATTTAAATTTTTTTCAAGCATTTTTCAACGTTTTCAATCCCTTTTTATCTTCCCTACACCTCTTGCTAACAAACAAAAAGTTGCATGCAAAAGTTGCGACGTTAAATGCATAGTGTAAATATGGTCTAAGACAAAAATTGTGGAGAAAAAATTTTTAATTGCCGAAAGACATTTCAATTACCATGATACCGTCTAGTTTTTAAAAATTCGATAAATATAACGTACAAAATCTATATAAATTGATCTAGTTTGTTAGACATGCTAATTAGCAATACTTTTTGTGAAAGGACTTAAGGTACTTTTAATACTCTTTACTCACAAAAAACCATTCCTTTACCCGAAAAAAGGTAACAATTGTATTAACACTAAATTGTGATGAAAGATGCAAAAAGTTTTAAACATTTTTGCTTACCACTAAAGTAATAGAGTTATTAAACATTGCATGTTCGGGAAATCGAATCAGAGTGAAATTAAAAGTTAATTAAATAATTTCGTATGAGTACAGCCTATTTTAGAACTAACTAATATTAAAAAAAAATTTAACGGGAAAATCCATTGATTTAAATTTCACTCGATATCGATATTCATAGCATGGCTGTATATGTACTTTTTTGTGTTTTAAATTTATATATACCAATGCGAATTTATGTATACGTTGGCAGCAATTCTACAACAATAAAAAAAAACAACAGAAACATTTCATTGTAAGTGCTTACGCCTCGAAATGCCAATCATTTTTAAACAAAACATTGTGAAACCAACACAAATTGGTTCGAACTGTCAAAGTCAGCAGGCTTTTCGCTGCCACCTGTAGTGAATTGGCCCTGATACATACATAATTTTGGACTTAATCTAAATGGTACCTTTTCTTTCCTGTTATGTCTTTTTTTTATTGAAAAGTCAAACTTTTTCTTATAGCTAAGTGCATTTTAAAATTGTTTAGTTGTTTTTTTTTTTAAATCCAGGTGAATTTTTTCTGTTGTCCAGTTATTTGACTCTTGGTATCTAGCAACCCTACCTCCACCACAATAAGTTGTGAAGAGGGTATAATAAGTTTGTCATTCCGTGTGAAATTTTTTAATTATTAATCTTAGACCTTATAAAGTATATATATTCTGGCTGCTTGAGTTATTCTAAGAATGTAGTCGATTTAGCAATGGCAGTCTGTCTGCCCTTCTGACCGTCTGTTAAAAACATTCTCATTTTCGAAAAACTTAAAAGAAATTAACAAACTTGTTGTCAAGTTGCTTGTATTTATCCTAAGCAGTTTGGAATTGAAATCCAGCAAAATGAGATATGAATCAAAATTTGGAACATAAGATTTTGCAAAAGTTCGTTTTATTCGACTGGAAATTACACTGTAAAATTTCGTGAAGATCGGTCCATAATTTACCCTAGGCCCTATATAAACCCTACTCTCCGGAAACAGTTTTGTGCGCCTAAAATCGTAATTAATAATGGTATCAGAATAAAACTAATTACTTCACAGTTTTATAAGACTAGAAATCACCTTGTAAAATTTCAACGAAAATGAAATATTGGCAAATTAAATATTGTAAAATTAAAATAATTAATAATAAAACCAGGACCTCGGGCTCAAAGAAAACAAGGAAAAAAGTTCTTTTATTTATACTCACTATATTTTAATAAACGTGGTAATTAAAATCTTGTTAAAATCAGCCATAATTCAAAAAAAAAAAAAAAAACTAACATCCAGAACGGTCAAACGAAGCTTGAGAAATATGCAGGGGTGCTCACACAGGAAATTCTTTTTGCAGTAGTCCACAGATAACTTAAATACCAGTAATTTCACTGTGACTGTATTCGTAGATTAAACATAAGAAAAATGTTTCAAAGCAAATATGGGGACTAATGACAGTTTTTTTATTTTTAATGTACATATTTTAAAAAAAAATTGACAAACAAATTTCTAACATTTATTATATGCCCCACCTAATAAAACAAATTTTATTTTTGTACGCTACACAAAACTTTAATGCATACAATTATTAATCCGAGGTTGGGCTATTAATTTTTGAGATTTTTCCACTCTGGAGATCGAAGTCTATTTTTGGTTTATTTCTAGAAGGTAATGCAAGGCAAATTCAATACAGTAGTCTTAAAATGGTCGTAACTTTTTTTTAGCTTTATAATTGTTGGATTTAAAAATTTTGTTTATTGTATTTGTTTCTGTTTTCCCAATAAGCATTTCGGCTGGAATTCAAGTGGAATTACATTTGAAATCCAGTCACAATTTCCAATTTCCAGTGTTGAATTACAGTTGAAACACAGTGGAATTCAATAGCGAATCCAGCAAAATTAACCATTGAATTACAGTCGAACAAAACAGTACCTTTACAGTGTAATTCCAGCCTTAAATAACAGTGTGATTCAAATTGAACCGAACCAGTTTTTACACTTGAATTCAAGCATGGAATTGCTGTGGAATTCAAGTCGAACCGAACCTGTTTTTACCGTTGAATTCAAGCATGGAATTTCAGTATTATTCAAGCAATGTTACAACAGTATTTTTAAACGATTTCCTCTTGTAAAAATAAAACATTTTATAAAAATAGGTAAATAGTTTATATTTTAAAAACAAAAATAAACAAAATAAACGATAAATAACATTTCATTAGTCTTTTTCAATTCTTTATTTTCTTTTTGCTTATTTTCACTTTTATTTCTTTATTTTCACTTAAAAACTTTGTGATTTTCGCGTTGTAAAATTGTTCACAGTTAATATTTTCTGATTGACATTTAGAGTACATAGCTGACTCGATTTGATTTAACAAACTTCAAACAGACTGGAAAAAGGATGGACTTCAAATGTAATTCAAGCTTGGGTTCATACTGAAATTCCAACATTGGAATTCACAAAAAATTTGTGCTTATTGGGTTGTTTCTGCTATTGACATTGTACTAGGTTTTTACAAAAACAAATTGCTTGTGGTTTTTATACGAGATGTACTTGTTGTAGTACCGAGATTACCTGTAATAAAATAGCCGTGGCAAAATGTATTATGTGTTTCACCAAAAAACATTGTGCGGTTTGTATAGTTTTGGACCTGTTTTAATCTTTTTCTTTCAAAATTCTTGGCAATGTCTTCAGTCGTGATGAATGCGCTCTCGTAGCTGGTATTACAAAGGCCTGAATGGAAAAAATATTTTTTTACAGACTTTGGAACTCATATTTACTTGAGAGCGAGGATTTTCTGCATTCGGTTTCTGCATGCCATTTATCGAACAGTTGGTACCATTTAATAACGCAAAACATTAAATTAAATTTTCGCTATAAATTTCTAGGAACTTTCGAAACTATTTTCTAAACAGGATCCCTAGCCTTGGTATAATGATAGACTTAAACCACTCTTCGCTGGACGTATATTAGTTTTTATTAGTGCTGGAAAACTATCGATAGTCTTAAAATATCGAAAATATTGATAGGAAAAATATCGATATCCATATTATTATTATTTAAAATAAAGCTATGAAGACATGTTACAGCACATACAGTTTTTTACTTGCTTTTATTAATTCGCGCTGAATTACAGCAATGAATACAAACAACAAGAATGGTATGGATTGCTTAGATGTGCTTTTTTATTGCTTATTCAAGGCCTTTACGTCGAAATTTGTATAGGGACTGAAATGTAAATATATTTGTAATGTTGTAAAAAAAATGCAAATACAAATGCAATTGCAATTGCAATTCCGAGTATAGAATAAAACAATGATTGATTATTAGAGGAAAAGTCCGCTAGATTGAATACCTTTTAGGTTAAGAATCAAAACCAATTTAGAACATTAATAAAGTTGCAATAAAATACCTTCCCATTATGATAAAATGGCTATACTTTACGATGCTCAGACCGATAATCAGCTACGGATCCTTGGTATTGTGTCCTAGGATTCAGCAGGTGACTGCAATTGAGAAGGTCAACAGGCTGCAGCTGATGGTGTGTCAGGCCCTGACGGGGGTAATGCGCAAATGTCCAACGGCGGCACTTGAGTTTATAGTGGGTATACTACCACTACACATCCATATAAGGAGGACTGCTACGTCGAGTCTCCTTAGAATCAAGCTGACATCAGGACTTGCTGGGGTCAATGGGCATGCTGGCTTGATGAAAGTGGATCCGGGCCTATCTGCCTGTGCAAGGGCGGACATAATGACCACGGAGCTAGTCTTCCACAGAAGGTTCAGCAAAATCATTCCGGACAGGAGAGCCTGGAGTGATGGAAATCCCTGTCGAGGGAACCATGAATTACATTGGTATACCGACGGGTCCAAATTGGAGCACGGAGTGGGTACAGGGGTCTTAGGACCTAAAACACGAATCTTGATGGCGATTGGCAAATCACCAAGTGTATTTCAGTCAGAGATTTGCGTCATTGATGTGTGTTGCAGCAACATTCTTGACAGAGGAATGGTTGGCGGCAGTTTGTGGTTTTTACTGATAGCCAAGCGGCCATTAAAGCACGCTCTTCCTGGAGCTGGGGACAAGAAACAGAGTAACGCTCTGCTGGGTGCCGGGGCACTTAGAGGTCCCGGGTAATAGTAGGGCTGATGAGCTTGCCGGGACTGGTTCTAACGCTCGAATGATGGGTGCCGAACCCTTCTGTTGGTTAAGTTGGACCGGGGTACAGTCCCTTATGGGGGACTGGGCTCTGTCGGAACATAGGAGATACTGTATATCGCTTACGGGAATTCGTCAGGCAAGGGAATTCATCTCTCCCGGAAATGTTATGATGACGAATGGTCTCGGCAGACGGGATCTGCGACTGTTGGCGGCTTACCTGACTCGTCACCACACGATCAAGTATCACCTGTATCGGATTGGCCTGGCAGAGGACCAGGAATGCAGACTGTGTCCAGACGAAGACGAGTCGACGAAGCACATACTGTGTGACTGCCCGGCGTTGGCATGGGCCAGAAGGAGGCATTTGGGGTATAGCACATTGGGTGCGTTCCAAATCAGTACTATATCAGCAAAAGACCTGGTTTGATTCCTCTGGGAAGCAGAGGGTCTTTTGGCCAACTAAAGGGGAGTGGGTACAATAGACCTAACCTGGTTGCGGTACCTGTCGCTATTGAGGGAAACCTCCCCGCTTCATCGGAGAAAAAGTAAATAAAATATCTTATAAGCCTTGCTATTTCGGTTCCTTCAGAAAGGTGCCTTTCAGCAGCACAATTTTTAAAAAATGTCATCTAAAATAACGTGCGTACATACATGCGTCTCATACGTTCAACAAAGTGATAAAAACAACGAACTGTAGCCTGATAAAAAACTATAGTTAAAGTTTTCCTGCTCAAGTACAAACATTCAGTCGATAGTAATATCGATATGTCGATAGTGAAATCTGAACTATCGATAAATATCGATAGTAACCCAGTACTAGTTTTTATATTCAATTTAGCACACAAAGCCGTTTCCTCTTTGAAGTCGGTCTGATTGTCGTTACGACTTTTGCTTTTGCAACCGAACTTCAATACATTTTTCGTCAAATGAGAGAACGAATGAGCGAACAAAATGAATCGAAGAGTACACTGGCTTGTGTACCCCTTTTAATTCCTCTCTCCCCTCTCGTCCATAAGGTAAGAATCGCAACGACAAAATCGTATAATGTGAATTGGCACAAATGTGACCAAAGTTTACATGCACACAGAAAAAAAACATTGCTTTTATTTTTTACAGAAAATGCCTTAACCAAAATATTGCTGCTTTAAAAAATTTTCAAAATAAATAACAATTAAATGGTTCACTAGCATTTAACCCGCTACTTCGTAATCTTCTACAGTTCTTGCGGGAACATATCGAGCCTTTGGTGCAATATCGTAGTAACTCAAAATTTTAATTTTTTGAGCTGGGTATGCAGAAATGATCTTTGGGGAAATATCTATCTAAAGAAAAATAGTTTATGATTCCATCTCTAACTGTTCAGATTTAACAGCTAAAAATGTCTTTATTGCCTCTAGCTATTTCCAACCATATTGATATTAATATAAAAAAAATATTTAATATTATTAAAAATTGTTCACCTTTTTTTAATTACAAAACATTCCTCTTTATTTAAAAACTTGTAAAAACATAACTTTAGTAAACAAAAATGCTATCAAAAATATGGCTGAAAACTTCAAATGCATTTTTCTCAGTTCACGATTTTTTGAATTACTACAGTATTGCACCAAAGGCGTATGTATATGGCAAAATTTCTACACGCAGAGAAAAAATATGGTTTGGCATGGTTACGGCAACCACACTGTGTTTATTGTAACAATATATTGTTGTTGTACACAAATAATTGTTATTTTTATTAAATATCAGCAATATTATAGTTACTGTAAACATATTAATGTTTATCGCAATTATAAATTTGAGTATTGTTGACCGAAAAATAATTATTTTTCTAGCAACTAAATTATGATAACTGTCAAAACATATTATATTACTCACAACCATAACATGATATTTAATAGCCATAACATGATAACTTTATATACATTTATCATAATAAGTTTAAGATGCGATCAAAATATCGTTACTCTAATAATTTTTTGGTATCGCCATTTGTAAAATAATTTTGTATCAGTTGTGTCGTGTTTTACATAAACATATCGAATTATTTGTTAGTGAGTGGCTAAATAATTAAAAAATAACCATTAAAATAAACAAGAAATTAAAAAAAAATAAAGAAAAATATTAAAAAAGAAATAACAAAATAACCATTGAAATAAAGAAGAAATTAAAAAGAAAATAAAGAAAAAACATTAAAAAAGGGTTGTAGTGTCACAAAATGAAATATGTTTGCAAAAAAATTTGAATAATCTTAAAGTGGGGGAAAAATTTGTGAAATATTGGTGCAAAATATTAACCATTACTGGTAAGTTTTGTGTTATTTTAAGAGAAAAATAATGAAAACTCCATAAAATAATTTATAAATAATTGCGACCTACGACAAAAAGATTACAGTAACTATATTATGTTTTTTATTTTATCATAAGTATTTTTTTCCAATAAAAATATTATGTTTAAAGTTGTATCATATTATGATGTAAAAAATTTATGTATAACAGTTCATATCACTTTGCATCATAATATGATTACTTCTAAACTTATTATGATTGCCATGACAATAATATGATTACTTCTAAACTTATTATGATTGTCATGACAACAATATGATTACTTCTAAACTTATTATGATTGCCATGACAATTATATGATTACTGCTAAGCTTATTATGATTGTCATGACAATAATATGATTACTTCTAAGCTTATTATGATTGCCATGACAATAATATGATTACTTCTTATCTTCTTAACGTTTTATGATTAACAGGATAACAATATGATTAAGGGAAAAATATTATGATGTAATATTACGAACATATTTGGTCATAATATGATTTAATAACAATCGTAATATGGTGACTACAATCATGAATCTTATCATAATATGTTGCTCTTAGAATATGTTTACCACAACCATGTTTTTTCTTTGCGTGTAGGTTTTAACGAATAAAAGTACCGAAATTTGTTAATCTTTTAGGTTCTTATCACCCATGACCCTACACCTATAATTTTATGTTTCTAAGTTCAATTTTATAGAAAATTTAGAACAAAAAAGTAAAATAATGAAATTTAATTTCCAATATTTCCCCTTTTTGATTCCTTTTCCTCCCTATTCAACTATAAAAAATTACAATGTTATAGTGAGACCCAAGAACTTAATACGTATAAAGTATACTAGAGCCCCGATTTGCGTCGTTAATGGGGACCGTGGAAATGCAATGCAAGCCGAAACGACGCAAATTGGATTACTTTTTTCTATATAAATGCAAAAAAATTATATAATTTTAAACATTTCATGGTCATATTCAACTATAATGTGATTACATACAAACATGAGCATTATTAAAATCCGCCATGAACCTTCAATAAATGGCGATATTAAAACAAATTTAAAACAAATAACTGTTATAATATCTTGTATAACTGGGAAACATTTTTTGATTGTTAATCCATAATTAATTCCCATATTGACTTTTAAAAGTCACTTTATCTAAACAAATATCATATGTAGGCTTCTTTATAAAAAGTTGCTGATTGACAGAAAGTATAGTCCACTTTCGCAAATCGCTAATACTCAAAAATAAACTTTATCACAAACAAAAAAGTTGTAACGAGGGGTCACTACTGTCCATAGATCCCATATAAGGTACACCCTCGAAAGTCAGTCTGCATGTTTTCGGAACTAGTGTAAGGAACTATTTGGTTGTTATTGCCCATCTATATTTCCATACTCGTTTATGTATCTGGATGTGTGCCAGTAGTAGTAGTAGTAGTTGACATGAGCATTTGTCTTTTGTTTGTTTTATTTTAAACTCATTATTTACATTCGATTGAAACTTAAACGTGTGAATAATATTTCATGCATGTTTTTATACAAAAACAAACTTACGAACTTTTATTAAGCTACCCCAAGCAAAACTGGAATCCGCCACACCGACCACCGACCGACAATGACAAAGTGAAAGTTCATGCTGGGTCGTATTTGAAAAATAATACTAAAAAAAAGTCTACAATTTTTTTTTTTTTTTTTTTTTTGAATAAAACACAATATAATTTTTTGTTCAAAGGAAATGAATACGTTTCGGACATGTTGGCATTAAGTTTTTGGTGTCTTTTTGAAATAAAGTTATATTTTCTGGAATTGTTGTGGGTGGTTTGAAAATCTTTTATAAAGAAAAGTTCTAGATTTAAATCTTTTAGAGAAAAATAATAAATGTTTTTTTAATAACGTGTTTCAGATATGACTTTTTTTGAAGAGTATATTTTAACGTTAATAAATATTTAATTGTATGGATAACATGTGAATATTTTTATTCAAGCATTTCTGGGTTAGATGTTTTGAAAGGAAAGGGAGCACCATAAATAGTTGGATATTAGTATGTACAGTAGAGCGTACATACTAAAAAGTGCGCCGCACACTTGTTCACATTTTAAGAAGGCGGCCAAAATTATTATTTTTTGTTCTCCAATTTTAAAACTATTTTATTTATATGAAAATTAATACTAGTAAACCTCGGGAACCAAAAAATTTTAACTCTGTTTCAACAGTTTAATGTAGAATTAAGTTATAGTTATGAATTTCTCAGTCAATTTTTAAAGTCGAAATGCTCATAACTTTTTTGTTTTTCAATATTTTTGGACAGAATAAGGTTTGTATAATATTTTATCTTCTTAACTTGAATTGACTAATACGTAAGATTTCTTAATAATTTTAAGTTAAAAGTAAAAGTAAATATCAGTAAAAATAATATGGAAGTATGAAGTAAGAAACTAGAACGCACTTAAATTGTAAATGTCACCTATTCATTTATTGCCGGTATGTTTATTATCCTTTTTAAAGTGTAAAATCAATGGTTTTTAATGTTCAAAGTAACTACAAAGAGATTATTTTCCGATCCAGAAACAGCAGCATCTATTTCAAGAGTACATTATAATTAAACAAGACGATTTCAAATCATATTACAAGTTATACCATGCAGCAGGAAAATATGTGTAAACAAATGTTGTCTGTAAGCCACTGAAACCCCAATTCTTTATGAAAAAGTACTCTTGGATGCATATGCCAACTACAGTCCTTATGTATCATGGGGAACAAATAAAAAACAAATCTGATGTTTGAGTTAATTGAGATTTTGATGCCCTGTGGTAGAGAAAGATATGCCTCGTCCACCAGCATGTAGTTTTTCTTCAATTTGAGTCTTGAAGTGTGTTAAACCAACTATATTTTGGGTTTTTCTCAAAAATATAAAATGTTTTTTGTCTCTCCTGTAAAATTTACTGAAAGTGAGTTAGCACTCTCTTTCATCTAGTCAACACACACAGAACAAATATCAATGTTAAATTTAACATTGCGCAATGTTGATTAAAAATTATGTTGAAATAACATTGTTCAATATTGAATCCATAAAATCCTGTTTTATTTGTTTCGTATAAAAACAATAACAACACTATTAAAAGAACAACTTAAATTTTTTTATTTTCATGTTTAAAATTATTTATAAAAATAAAACAATTCCCGTATTCTTTTTGTTAAAATTATTGAGTTAAATAGTAAATCAAATTTTCAAAGTATACACTCAAAAAATTATGTAGTTAAATTCAAACGAAAATTCATTTGAAACAACTTAAAATTCATTTAAAAACCGGATCATTTACATTTCATTTAAAACAAATGATTTCTACATTCGTTTTTAATTTTTTTATTTATTAAACAGCTTATTCCGGAAAATTGAATAGTTTTTACTTTTAAAAAATATATTTTAACCGAAAAAAATCAAACTACATAACAAAATAAATACGGAAAAACATTATTTTTTGGTAGTTTGTTTTTTGAATAAAAAACACAAATGTTGAAAAATAAAATTATTCGTAAAATGACTATATTTTTACTCAATTTTAACAGTACGCAAAACGAATTTAATAACCAGCAATCAGTTACTGTAATAATATTATAAGTGTAATGATGAGTGCTGCTGCAAACAAAGGGGAAACAAAGAAACGTGTCGCAGAAAAATAAATAATTATATAATCTCTGTCTCCCTCTCTCTCTCTCTCTCTGTTTCCGCGGGTAAGTGTTTACAATGTTTATTAAATTTACGCATATGTTGTCTATGAAGCTTTTTCTCATTGTTATTTTAAAATCAAATAAATTAATTTAATTCTACATGAAATTCATGTTGTTTCAACTCTAAATAAAATTCATACGACGTGATTTGGAGTGTTATTTCAATATGAATGTCATTTTGCTCTAACTTTGCGGGAAAGTTAAATTAACATTAATTATAGTTATGTGAAAAGAAAATAATGTTGTTCGCAAGTTATTGTAAAATCATGTTTAATAAACAGGAAGTAACTATGAAGCACAATCTCTACCGAAAAATGTAAAATCAACCTTGTTTTCGAGGATTTTACATTGATTTTTTTCTGTGTGCATAACTTTCTATATTGATATAAAATTAAAAAAGATTATATGTAAAATGTTTATATTGAAATTATTATCAATTTGAATTTAAATTTTAAAGTCTAAGAATTGAAAATGATTTTTGAATTGTGGTTTTGATGTCAAATGATAAAGTCATTTTATATCAAAGGTTTGACCTCGTATTTGTTGGGTTGTCTATCCATAAAATTTTTGTGCGCAAAGTTCAATTTGAAGCAAATTTTATGAAATTTTGTACACATATTCTTACTGTCTCAAGGACAAAATTAAAATGATGAGAATCGGGTCACAATTTCACATAGCCACCATAAATAATTGTTTTCGAAATAATGGGTGGTTAAATTTTAAATTTTTCATGTAACCTCAAAGAAAGAAGTCCAACGGTGTCAACAGAATCTTTGTGCCCATAAACCATCTTATTTTGTTAGAATGTATTCAGATAAAATTCGGCTCAATAATGTGTCGTGCAATTTTAATTATCTTTTACCAACATTTATTGAAATTTCACGTTGTATAAATGGATAAAACGCTGATCGCACAGTGTTGTGTTTAACCGTGCTGTCATCTACATGATGGAATTCACATTGGTATGTTGGCGTACTGAGTTTATTGTTGAGATTACTGGAGTATTTGCATGTGTTAGTGGGATTTCTTGTGTTAAAATTACTTATTTAATGTGAAATATGTTGTAAATCATCATTGAAAAATTTAGTTAGCATAATGATAAGTAAACAAAGGGTGGGCCGTTTAAAATTTTAAATTTTAATCGGCTTTTAAATAAAAGTACCGCGGACTGATTCTGGCAGTCGTGATCTATTACTTTCTTGATTCGGAAGCAATTTAATATCTAATTATTTCAGTCAATACTGAACGAATCGGAATGGGTTTTCAGTGTTGTAAAGCATTAATTTGAGTTTCACAAAACTTTAAAATTAATTTCGATTCGTTCGGTATCAACTGAAATAAATTTGCTATCGAATCGAGAAAGTACTCGATCACGACTGCCAGAATAAGGCCCCCAATTATTTTTTAAAATTTCTGGTTTTATTAGAAATATCGAATTTTGTCATTTAATAATGGAACACAATATAATTCATATGAGTACCACGACTGGCTCGGCAGTGCCTATTCCGATCAACCCAAATTTTTTAGTACATTCGTGTTTTCAGATGAAGCTCATATAATCAGCCGAAATTGTGATGTCTACTGGCCGCCACGGATACGCAAACCATCCAGAGACAAATAAAGCGTTGAATCATGAATTTGAAGTAAACATTGCACTTGGTTCCAAATCGATTTTGTTGGCATAAATTACAAAAATCATGTCATTGGTTAGCAAACAAAAATTGTTAATTGGACCACGCCTACACGCTACGCCCACTTAAAAGGGTTAAACTTGGGGTCAAAAATTACCCACTTTTTAGTTTGTTCAACAATATAGAATGTACTGCTTAATAATGACAAGCACACCATATCGGTTTAATTGAGAAGGGAAGGTGAAGCGTTCTGTTCAGTAAATTTTCATTTACGTTTCGTATTTTGATTCATTTGATTTTTTTTAATATTTAGATTTTTATTGATTTCTTGAAGAACCCACCCTATTAGTTCATCATCCTTGGGCCCGATTGCTTTCCAATCCGAAAGCATTTCGGTACTTTTATTCAAATTGTGCTTAAATAAAATGGCATTGTGGAAGGTTTCTGAAAAATGCTGAAGAGATATAAATATACACTTAAAATAAACACCTTGACGAACACTTCCACATTTCAACTTCCATGCAAGTTCATGCCCAAACACAACTTTTGGTCCGTGGAACTACAAGACCACACAATCACAATAACAAGAATTACGACAAG
Organism: Pollenia labialis; assembly: GCA_949318255.1. Taxonomy (NCBI): domain Eukaryota; kingdom Metazoa; phylum Arthropoda; class Insecta; order Diptera; family Polleniidae; genus Pollenia; species Pollenia labialis. The sequence goes on along the minus strand of OX439139.1, from coordinate 117,604,621 downwards.
GTCTCCATAAAAATTAAATTCAAAAATATACAATACAACTTTTCACCTTGTGCTACAATTTCCATTCTTAAAATACTTAATAAGTTTATTTTTAAGGTTTGCTTGTTATACAATTATAACACTGTTTTAACACTTATTCAAGATAAATGTTTAAACTTTGAAAGACTAACAGACCGGCACTATTGCCAACTTTTAATATATTTTCTTGATTACCTGGAGTGTTGCCATTAAGATAATTAATTCACTTTTTCAAATTTTTTAAATTATTTTTTGTCAACGTTCATTGAGGTGATTCGAGCCAAAACAATCGAAAGTGTACTGAAATTACAAATACATATTCTACATAAAAGCATTTTTATATTTTATTTTAAGCAATTTATTTTAGCTTTTGTAAAATCAAAATAAATAGAATATGGGAATGGAATATATTTCTCATGTTGAGTAAGATTTATTATAAAAATTTTCATATTATTCGAATGTGTATTCTAAGTCAAATTACAATCCTCAAAAGCTTTTATACTTTAATAGTCTTATTCCTTCAATATTTTCCAGGAATATTTTGTATGCACAATCAGACTTTTTGTTTGTATATTTCTGTTACGAGGGTTACTTTACCTATCCTTTGGCTAGCAATGAAGTAAATTGTAAAGAAAATGTATGTAACTATTAGATACCAGCAGAATGTAATGTATTTTGTGGCCCGCTACGGCCTTCGTCAGCATTCTTTGTACCTTGTAAAAGCTTTTGAGGATTGTAATTTGACTTACAATACACATTCGAATAATATGAAAATTTGTATAGTAAAATAAAAACTATATAACCATGTTACACAAATAATTTATAAATATAAACATATTCCAATAAATGTAATTAGTAGTCTTCACAGATATGTTTTTGTGTATGGATTGATTTTAACAACAAAATTTATTTAAAATACTTTATTAGTTGAACAAATATCTATTCAAACATAAATTACAAAAGCATTAAGAGAAAATAATGCAATAAATCTTGAAAACCATATAACATCATGATTTCTTGCAACATAATTTCTGGTGGTAAATTTCAAGGCAATTTAAAGGTTTTTACGAGGGACTTCATTGTTTCATTGTGAATGGGTTTGAGATTTTGTAGCAGATATGAATAATAATTTTTTTCCGTTTTTTCTTTTTTTGATTTAAATATGTACATTAAACGACCCTTAAATATTTAATAATGTATCTTGGGCAACATTGGCTAATATTCATTTTACGCCAGACATTTTCTTATGTCCTACACCGTGGAGAGGATATTATGGGTTTGCGCTAGTGTGTCGAACACCTGAAAAAAATTGGCTCATTCGATCTGGATATGTTTGAGCTTCCATCCGGCTAATTGACCATATAAGTATTCATTGTACGCAAAGTTTGCAGCAAACGTTTTAATTGGGATAGGAATTTAAAACTGTGAAATAAATGTATAATTTCACATAGCAACCACACACACACACTTTTTCTGGAGTAGAGTGACAATTAACTCTGAAATAGAGACTTTGTTTCCATAAATTATATTACTATGTTGGTATTTAGATTAAAGTTTGTCCAAAAATATCTATTTGTAATCCTAATCATCTTACCAAATTTTAATATTTTACCATTTGTACGGTAAAAAAGCTTCAAATATTATTACCTTATTAATATTGGTATTGATATAAAATTTGGTGGGTAGGTTCAGAATTGGCCACAGGTCCCTCATAAACCCCCTCCCTAAAACAGCTTTAAGACAAAAAGCTATCTGTATATATAAAAATTAAAAAGGCTTGTCTGTTTGCTTATATAATCCTAAACTACTTACGCGATTTTCCTGAGTAATATTCACAGTAACATCACGTGCGTCCCGAAAATAAAGTTGGCTACTTATTTTTCAATGGGGGCAGGGGAAGTGGTACTCTTTGTAGGATGCCGTTATTAAGTATTGCAATTCTTAAGAGTCGCTGCACCCCTTTTATTGAACTTTTTGCAGAAGGATCTTCTGAGCTCCAAAATTGATATTAGATAGCAGCAGGAGCAAGTGGGACCCCCATATGTCGCCAATGTTAAATATCGCTTATCGTAAGAACTGTAATAGTGAAAACGTTCAAACTTGGTAGGACACTTTCTTATGATAAACTAGACCTTTCAAAATAATATATAATATTTTAAAATATATGGGACAGGCGCAGGGAATCAATAAATATGTATGTATGTATAAAAAGGGCGCTTTTAATAGAGTAAAACAATTTTTAATCATAATAAAACAAGGAAATATATTTTTAATATCAATGAAACGGGCTTTATTGGGAAGAAAATTTTATGAAATTAATGTTAAAATATGATTTCTGCCATGTGGCCGCACCGGCTGCTGGGAAGAAGGCGCAATTTGGAGCTCAATCTTTCAACAACTTTTCGCATTTTCGTTTTAGAAGACATATGGGCCAATGATTCCGCCAGCCCATAAAGCGCACCAAAAAGTAATTTTTTGTGGATGTAATGGGTTTTCCAAAAAAGCTTGTGGACTCTACTCACTCCAAATTCGACAATTCTGCTTTTTATCGTACCCATTAAACCAGAAATAGGCTTCATCATAAAACAAAATTTTGAATGGAAATTTAAAATCAATTTTGTGCTTCGGCCCATTCGCCGAATTATTTTGATTAAAAATTTCAACAATTTTCATGCGTTGCTCTGGTGTAAATCGATCGATTCATAATGAAATTTCAAAGCAAACTAAAAAACAGCATCAGCTGTTATATTGGTACTCGAATAACGCAGGGATGCCAACTTAAAGGTGTTACACTCTAAAAATACCCTTTTTAAATTAAAATATATTTTTCCTGATCACTCGGCGTTAAAGTAAATGCTCCCAAATTTGGAATAAATAGTTTGTTTATCAATACAAAGTATCCCGCAAAAAGAAAGCTGTACTAGAAAAGAACAACATAAATATGTAAATATCTGAATAAGAAAAATATGTATATTTTTGTCATTTGGTGGTAGCAAAGCGCACCGGGCAAGGCACACAGAACTGTCATATGAATCTTAACTTTATAACAAAATTTTTCCCGTTTCCGTGATTGCGCATGTGTCCCAAATACGTTGGCCAAGCTTGACCACTCACACTTTTTATACCCACAATAATGGAGAGGGTATTATGCATTTGTGCTGATGTTTGTAACACCCTTAAATATTGATATTTTCTGAGACGAATTTAGATGTCCGAGCGGCTGGCTGGCGGGTTGTCGACTGTCCATGTAAACTTTATGCCCAAAAAACAGGTCGCAATTTTGTAGATAATTTGATGAAATTTGGTACATAGATTCTAATTGGCATAAGGACCAAGTCTATTGAGCATAGCCCCATACAAGCTTATTCCCGGAATAATGTTTTTGTACCCATTAAACATCTTAACATGTTATCAGTTTAATTAAATTTGGTTTGAACTTATTATCCCAGCAAAATATTTTGAAGATTTGGAAGCAAAAAACACGTATACTGCATCCTTACCGCTTACTTTTTTGGCTTTAAAATTACTGACTTACTCTATTGCTGTAAGATAAGGCATACAATCTTGAAATTCTTAACTGCGGTGCTAAATACTAGAAGAGAATCGCTGTTTATTCGTTTTCTTCAGGATAACATGTTCTACTGCTTTATTGAAGCAGTGAAATCATTAATTCTTTTGCTATAAAATAAAAAAATGTAACTTAATTTTACAAAAATCATGCATAATCTATATGTGACCTTCTCCGAGAAAAGGGACCCAGTGTGTCAAAAAATACGGGTTTCTCCCAACTGAAGGTGTGTTCACAGTGATAATGCGTTATGCAACTTCAAATGCGTTTTTCACAAAACTTCATTTTCACACACTTTTCTCGGAGGAGGTCACATACATATTGAAATCGGCAAAGGCAAAACAGTTAAGAACACTTTCCTCCTCTTTACGTAAACCGATTGGAACAAAATATACACAATTTGAAAGGTATCTTCTTACAAAAGTGCAAAATGTAAAAGTTATAAGCGTTCAAATTTGCTACTAAGCCATATGCAGAACACATAAATAAAAAATTTGTTTTTTTCAGTTATAAAATAATAAAAAATAGGGTGGTCGATTATTTGACATATTTCAGCAACCGATTTTCGAATTTTGACTTTATAATCCTTATGAACGATTTTTTTCTTTGTTTGTCAACCGAACCGCTATGGGGAGAAAAATGTATCAAAAAGGGAAATACGGGCAATTTAATTTCTTTCTTGTACTTTTCCTTGCTTCATGTTGTAATTTTTAAATTTTCTAAAACATTGAACTTTGAAACATAATATTATAGGCGAATGGTTTTGAGTGCAGGAGGACGTATAGGATAAAAAATTTTGGTACTTTTTGTTCCTCCTCTGGTACTTTTTGAATTATTGTTAATATTCGCCCTAAAAAGATAAAAATAAACATGCATGGTCCTGAGGGAAAAAGAATGTATAAGAGGAAGCAGCTTGGTACTTTTTCGTTCTTCATCTGGTACTTTGATTCATTTTCGTCAATATTAGACAAAGAAACATGAAATTAAACATGCAATTATATTGAACTTACAAAATTAAATTAACTCACGTATAAGATTAAATATGTTCTGGAGGTTGGTCTCTCGCCATATCGATCCACTAAGACGGAAAAAAGAAATACTCGCAACATGTAAATTCATGTATACGTAGATGAACTATGTTTTCTTGATATTTACATTAAAATGTATGGTCGAGTTTTGACCATTAGGCAAACACTAGTTATTATAAAACTATAACTTTTTTATTCAAGAAAAATATTTTAGATTTAAAAAAAAATGTTTTAAGCGCTGAAATAGAAATTTCTTCAGTACTTGATGTTTTTTCACTTACTTTATGCACGTTAATCATGGCAATTTTCAAAGCGTGAAATAAGCGTTATTCAGATCTCTGCAGCAGAGCTTCTACGCGAGGAGTTCCAAACGAAAATCTTGTAACATTTCATAGAAGTGTAAGCGCTTCAATCCAAATTCTCCCTTACTGCTTCTGAGGAAGCATCAGTTTTTGCTGGGTCTATTGCAATCAAATTCAACCACAATGAATTTTACGATAGCTACTACGTAATGATAAAATGTTGTGCTGATGGCTTCAAAATTAACCATAATTGCCATATACACTCCTTTCCTAAAACCACTTAAATACAAACAAATTTCATAGCGTTGAATATATCTTAATAATATTGGGCAGAAAGAACTTTTTTATTTAGATCTTCAACTCAGTTCCATTCTTATGTTCTGTCGGCTCCATTATTTCCCATGGTTCCCAAATAGGGTGCACTTGCAAAAATTTGTTCCCATGTACTGTGGTGTAGGGTATCATATGGTCGTTCTTGCCCGACAATACTTTATAAATTTTTGTTTTTTCTCTCTTTTTATTTATTGGTCATGATAAATTATAATTAAATTTTTATTTCATTCGCCTTTTTAAAATTTATTATGCATCAATTTTCTTATTGTATTTATATCTTTGATTTTTTTTATTGTATTTATATGGGTGTTGTTATTACTTTATTTTTAAGATGAGCCAATATTATATTTAAAAAGTTATTATTTTGTCATGCCCTTAGCTACTGTTTTCCCTTCCTGGTTTATCTGCAAGCTAACATTAAATTCTTTTAATTTTTCTTTTAAGTCTTATTTCGCTAAATGGCCTTTAAAGTTGTTTATTTTTGTGTTTATAAGACAAAAAGTTTCTTTAAGACTTGAATATGTTTTTTATAAATTGTTTTACATTGCTTTATTTCTTTATGATTTAAAAGTTAAGCACAAAGCCTACGGCAGGCTGCACAGCTACACGACTACAAATGCCGTTGGCAGCAAGCTTCACCTTATTAATAATTAGAGTTTTTTTTCCCGGACTTTTTCGATTCCCGGGAAAGCGGGAAATTTGTTTAAATATCCCGGGATCCCGCTCCAGAAGTTTTCAAGTTTATTGTGCATATTTTGACTTTTTTAAGGCATTTTTTGATACATGTTAAATTTTTTTAAATGCCAGCAAGAGGTTTCGCAACAAATAAATTTTTTTTTCGAAATTCTTTCTTTTGTTTTTTCTTTGTATTTTTCTTTCTTTGTATTTATCTGTATACCCAACATGTTGCTTCAATTTCGCCATCTATTTACATTTAATTTTTTTTTTAAAATTGTAAAACAACCTGTGTCAATAAATAATAAGTGCTATTTTATACTTTAAAATTTTATATTTAAGCAAATATTAAGGAAAAAGAAATTATATACGTTTATGGCGATGTGTGTTATACATAGAAATCTGGACCGACCTTTTAGTATACCGGAATCCATCTGTCCGTCTGGCTGGTTGTCTGTCCATGTGAACCTTGTGCGCAATGTACAATTTGAAATCTTGTGGATAATTTAATCAAATTTGGTAAATACTAGGCTTTTGCACTAAGTACATTTAAATTCAAGAACATTTGCTTTTTTAAAAATTCTCAGATTAAAGCTAAGTGCAAAAGAGGATCAAAGCAAACAAATTCAAAACAAAAAAAAACACAAATAAAAAAAATTATTCTCTTTATACGCTCAGAGTTCTTGTATTTACTCATTCTTACTCACTATATATAACTGAAAGTAAACATTTTTTGTCGAATGTTCTGTAAGTATTTTGCAAGATTCTTATTTTACAATGTGGGTATTTTAAGCATTTAATGCAAGCAATGGTTATTGCTTTTTAATTTGTCTTATTTGCAGATTATTACTAATTATTAAAATAAAAACTATTACTTTGTGTAACCGTTATTTATATTTTGTCTCTTTTGGTAATTTTTGTAGTCTTAATACAGTATATTTGAAACAATTGTATTGTTAAGATCAGAGAAGAATTCAGAAGTTGAAGTATAAAAACTTTGATTTCAATTTAAAATAATAATGGAAAAGGATCAAGTAAGTTAAATTATTAAAAATACATATGTGCCATACGTGGTAAGTGTGTTTAAGTTTCAATAAAAAAGTTACTTTTAAAAAGAAATTTTATATTATATTATACCTGACATGGGAAGACATAAACAAGGGAGCGGCGAATCGTGTCGGATGGAAGACATATTCTCCCTAGAGGGGATAAAAAAAGTAACATGCGAAAAATTGCAGGGGATACGAAAAAAAAGTCTTTAACATTTTTCAAGTTTTGATTTTAGAGTCTTTTTCTTCTCCTGTAAAATTTTTCCAACGCAACTTTTGGCTTTTGTAAATTTAAATGACGGTATGTAGGTAAATATTTTTTTAATTAATTAATTTAATTAATTTAGCAGTAAATTTTAATATAACTATTGGTATGTTTATAATTTGATCCCAACATCAAGTTAAACAAAAGCGAAATTTCATACAGACAAAATAAAGCTTACAAAAATATTTAAGTATTTTAGTAAATGGTTTAAGAACTGCTTGTCTTAACTCCAAACATGCATGGTGAAATAATTAGAAGGTGGCAGCAATACAGAATCAATTATTTTTTGCTCAATGCATGGTGAACTTCCTTTATGTCAAAATTATTTGTTTTTTTTTGAGGTAATGTCACTTAAATACATTTTAGTAGATGAAAGAAATTGTTGGCGTTGGTTTGTCGAGGCTGACGAAACCCCCAAAAAGGAACGTGTTAAGAATTATGGAGTAAACTTTTCTTGGAACAAACTTACCCGTGTTTCAACTAAGTAGAAATTGTAATTTATTTGTTATAATATATCAGAAAGAATAAAAAAAATATATTTTGGTGTGGTGAAAATCCATATTTTTGACATAATGGACTATTTTACACAAACAAATTTGCCTGTTTTTGTTGTATTGTTGTACAACAACTCTTAGTGCTGCCACCTTCTAGTAATTTCACCATGCAAACATGTGCAAATGCTGGTTTTTATTTTACTTACTTCTTACCATGCTTAAAACTTGCTTTACTTATTTGATACAGAAACAATATTTATTGTGTTTGTTTCTTATAAAAGAGAACAGCAATTTTTTTGTAAAGAGAAGGTATAATAAAACAAATACACGAAAAAAAAGAATGTGTTTAAGTATTTGTTTTTTGTAGTTTTGCAAAGCCTTGTAAATACATTTAAATTGTACTTAGAAAGAAGTCTATGTAAATAGCGAGAATCAGTTTATAATTTTCAATATTCCCAATAAACCTTTTGTCCACAATTACGTCGGCATTTAGATTAAATTTTTTTCACATTCAATTCTTTTCAAATCAGTTAACATTTGCCTAATGCTCCCATCTATTAAAAGCTTCCACTTCCTTTTAAATGTTAACTTTAATAAACAATTGAGCGACCGTGGATGAATGTTAATATCTAGATAAAATTTGGCACAAATAACTCTTATACACTGAAAAAATAAATCAATCAATCCGTACCTGAATCAAGCCGAAGCGGTGTCGATAGTACGGTAAGTACCGATTTCCTTAAATCAAGTACGGAACGCTTGATTCACGTACGGATTATTAAAATGCGAAATAATTAACTTATCCATAAAAAACAGAATTGAATTAGTTAAAAGCGAGATGCAATTAAACACAAACTATGCTTGATTCAAAAATTTCTAAGACAGTTTAATTTCGATTCGTACTTGAAATAATCCGAAACTGAGATCGATTCTAACCTACACACTTACCCCATAGAACCCGTTACACATGCACACAGAAAAAAATTAAGTTAAAAACAAAGAAAACAATGTTGATTTAAAATTTTTCGGTTGTGATTTTGATTCATATGTATTTCATGTTTTTTTTTTTTTAATATGAAGTGGAAGTGTCTTAATCTGAATTTCGTTGAAATGAAAGTTGTTTCAGGTTGAAACAACGTGAATTTCATGTATAATCAAATTGGTTTGAGTGTGATATAACAATGTGAAGAAGCTTCAGAGACAACATATGCATTCGATTAAGAGTAATTTGCATTCACCTTTGTCAAAAGAAGCATCAGCAGAATGGCCCGATATGGGTTTCGTCATCATTCTACTTTGCAAACTTGATGTACAATTTAACTAAATAATTTTTATTATAAGAATGGGGGAATTGTCTTATTTGTATTTGTATGTATGCATGTTAATTTAACAAGATAAACTTTTGATTTTAATATAAAACAGGTTTTTATGTATTCAATATTGAACAATGTAATTTTAACAGTGAATAATATTTAATAAACGCGATTTAAGGTTATTTTAATATTTTCCATTTAAAATTAATATGAAATAATGATAAATTTAAATAAAGAGCATACTTTTGCAGAAATTTACAGTGATTCTCAATCAACATTTTTCCATGTTAATATTACATTGGTATTTTTTTCTGTGTGTGTTTATTTCACTTTTGTTGTATTTCGCCCTTTGTTTACAGAAGAATTCTCAACTATTATATACCAGCAGCATGCCCATTATGGTTTCCGTAATCAATTTATACCCCTGACATACATAGGATTTGTATAATATACTAGCATGGAATACTACATGTGTGTCAACCTAAACTACAATCAAACAAAGTGGTATATTCCTGGTTATATACTACGAAATGTACGTAGTATAAATGTGGTATATTACAAACTACAGGTCCGCCGATATAAAATATTATATAAAACCGTAGTATACATACCATGGTAAGTATGTATACTATGACCTTAATTTTGTAAAACACAACGCAACGACAAAGAATTACATTGAAAGCAAAAACAAATATATAAATATTTTGTAATTTTGTTGTTGCCTCTAAATGAAATTCACATTGGTTTTTAAGATTTCATACGCCTGACTGCTTGTGGCGTTGAAAATTTTAAAACGGTAAATAAATTTCTGTACAAAGCAACAACAAAGTTACAAAATATTTATGAATTGGTTTTTGCTTTCAATATATATAATACTTTGGCGTGCGTTGTGTTTTACAAAATTAGGGCCTATATGTCTGTCAGGGGTATTACTTGAAAAATTTGATGTATTTAACTTAATAATTTTAACAAAATGAATGTTTAACGGCAAAACCCTCTGAAGAGGTTGAGTGGTTACAGTTGAAACATGTAAGGGTATCCTGTCCGTGAAAGCCTAGGTTCGAGCCCTGCGGCAGTCAAGAATGAAAAATTATCAAAAAAATTTAATTAATTTAATTTTGTAAAATTCCTTTCTTCACAAAAATAATTTAATGAAAATTAAATTTGATGAACTTTAGTCTAATTGAAAATACTTAAATACTTTTATGTTTGTGCTTTAGCGATTATATTTTAAGGATTGTTTTTATTAAATGAAACTCTTATTAAATTGTTAGTTGGATATTTTGTTTTCAAAGGGAAATGTTTGATTTTTTTGGGGCATATTTTTAACAATTTCCAGGGCATCTTTTCTAGTTTTTACTGCATATTTAATGCGCTTAAAACGAATTTTATGGAGCATATTCTCGTTATCCCTGCTTATAACAAATAAATTTTATAATATCCTCCAGGAATCTCATAGTAGTAATCTGGTAATATTAGTATTTGTCAAAAGAAAGTTGGTTGTTTGTGTATAACTTTGCCATTTATGTATGAAATGTATTGGCAAATTTTTACTGATAATATTCGGCTAAGTTTACTTGTTATAAAAGTGCTACAGCAAAGTTTTTTTGGGTTAAAATTAATGGCATGTTGTGAATTTTGCTTATCTCACTGTTATAGAAGGACCAACCTGCCTGAACTTCAATAGCAACTTTTGCCGGACTACATGTAATATAACTGTATAACAATCCTTTACATTTGTGGCCTTCAGGAAACACGTTTCAATCAATAAACGAACAGAGGGACGTCGTAATTCAACTACTTTTTTAAAGGGTTTTTGTAAAAGTATTGTAAAAATTACAACCGTAATAACAAACTTATTTACAGATTGTTTCCACCTGTGGTGAAGATTATAGATTTTTTTATTGTATCTTTTTACAACGAAATGATGTGGCATGGCATGATGATACAGTTAATGAATGTTAATATAAAATACAATGATATAATCATATAAAGGATGTTATAAGTATATACATACATGTATGTATGTGTGGGTATGTGTTTTTGACTTTGTATTATTTATATTGATTGTGACTATGAGGCAGCAAATATTGTTATTACCAAAGGATTCTACGTAATATACAGGGGTTGAATAAATTATAGTTTATAAAAAACAAGACAACATAATGTTAAGCAGCATTTACTTTTATGTACAAACAAACAAACATGTTCGAATACGTGGCTCAAATGCCTGCAAAAGGTTTTTGCTCATTTGTGTTTTTTAAAAATAATTTCCTCCTACCATAAACACAATAATCAGTTAAGAAAAAAATATACAATTTCATTTAAATTTATTTACACAAACGCACATAAGGCATTGATGCTTGTGACGAGCATGTTAAAGGGGACATTTTGCGGTGAGTTGGCAGTATTCACACAAGTATTTAAAAGTATGTGTGATTTAATCTGTATTATGTCACTTAAATTTCTCACATACACGTGTACTTACGTACGCCTTAACACATATTTCTGAACATCAAGTGACTTCAATGAAAAAGACGATATTTCCTGATTGTTTACAAAACAGTTTCACAGTGGCGTCAAGTTAAAAAAATGATAATTCAAAGAAAAACGACAATGTAAAGCATTGTTAGTTTAAGCGATGTTCACCTGTGTTTTTGTTATAATTTAGATAATAACCATGCAATTAACTTACCAGTCTTAGAAGCGACTGGGCCCTCACAAAATAGGAGCGACCAAAATTCAGAAGCCGTCAAAGTTAACAATTCACTTTTGTAAATCACTGAACCAATGTGTTGGCAGGAAATATAATTAAGGCTACAAAATATTTCAGATGAGTGGAATATATATTTTTTTATATTTGCTTCCACTGTTTAATATCGTTCAACATAATAGTTGTAAAGGGTATTATCCGTTTGTCGTGGTGTTTTTAACACATAGAAATATTCATTTTTTACCGACTTTTTTGTATACAGATCGTTTTAAAATTACGTTCTTAATTGATCTAATGATTATCCCACCGGCTAGTCGAATTGCTGGTTTTGAGTCTGTATAGAATTTGTGCGCGAAGAGTACAACAATTTTAAAGAAAATTTAACAAACCTTTTTTTATTGAAAACGACGAGAATAGACCCTAGTGTTCACACAAATATCTTTTATGAATGCAGATTTCACTTACAACTACTATACATCCTAGAGGCCTTCACAATTACATTTGAACACAAAATCAAATCATTAAAAAATTTGTATTTTTGTATTCAAAAGGTTTTGAGAGAAAGAAGTACTGTCTAGTGTGCATTTCCTTTAATTATTATATCCTCACAACACTACTATAATTGTGCGAAGAACAGTAAAACATAAAATTTGTCATTGTGGTTGTTTAGGGTGGCGCATAAGTAACTTTCTGATCGCCAAAAGTTGTCATAGTTAGACGAGCTGTGGCTCAAACTTGTTGGAACTTTAATTTTGGAGTGCTCTTAACATCGGGCCTTAAACAATTTTCAATCAGTGCCCGGTCAATATGATCATTATGAACGATATAATGTGGATCCCATACAATCCATGATTGGTCTAACGAGAGATGTGTAAAGTTGTTTAGTGACATAAAATCTTGGGTGCACTATATTTCTATTGCGGTGAAAGACCATTAAAGTGAAAATGGGCCTCATCGCTCATGATTCGATATGAACTTTGTGTGCTGACTTTTGAAATAAAATTGAACAACTTTAGTTCTCTGTTCTATGCTGAATCTTTTCATCATAAATTTCCTCAGTTTCCAAAGCTTATACTGAGGGGTTACTGCGTATTTCGATTCGAAAGAAATAATTTACGAGTTCGAACAATTTGTACTGTGTATTACGATTTTCGCAATTGTTCGAAACGATGGCTGAGGTTGTATTTAAAAAAAAAAAAAAAAATGAGAAATTTGATGAAAACTTTTTGATTTTCGCAATTGTTCGAAACGATGGCTAAGGTTGTATTTAAAAAAAAAATGAGAAATTTGATGAAAACTTTTTGTTCGTAATAGAGAGTGGCTGTTAAGAATGGAATTTTTTGTTTTCGATAAAGTACAAAAAACGTCCGTTTATTTGAAACAAATATTACGAAAATCGTAATACACAGTACAAATTGTTCGAATTCGTAAATTATTTCTTTCGAATCGGAATGCGCGGTAACCCTCCTGAAAAAAGCATAAAAAACAATTCAATTGTTATGCGCCCCCATGTACAGAAACGTTTTGCACACACATTAGATTTTTCTTGTGTGTTTGATTTTTAAATATATTTATGCAGGCCTTTAGTTCACAATCATGCAAAATTTAGTAAAAACTAGTCTTATATAAAATTTTGTTAACCTTAGCCCGTATTGTATACCCTTTACCACCATGAAAAGGGCTATTAAGTTTTAAAGGAATCCGTTCTTATTTAACAACATTTGCCACACAAATAATACTTTCGTGAGCATACTGCCATAAATTCCTTTTAATGTTGGTTCTTTTTTTTACAAAAATTTTCCAAAAAATAATAGTAAAAAATTTCGAGAATATTTTTTTTTTTACCGAGAGTGTTCTACAGAACGATTCACCCAAGGTATATTTACACAAGGTAGACTCATTTGGGAGTGTAGACATGCTGCTCTATAAAAATAACCGAGTGGAACGGAATTGTCAAAATTGTCTTCATATAAATTTAACGCACACATGTATAAATTTTGGCTCATATACACGGAATTTGACATTGGTGTTCCAACTTAGGTAAACAGCTGACAAACATATGGGCCAACGAGTTTACCTTGTGTAAATATACCTTGGATTCACCCATTTCGGAAATTACAAATGTAAACAATTATAAAAAATGGCAGCACAGCAATCAAAAAAACTTAAATTAAATTATTTTCTAAAAGCGTGTTAAAGAAAATTTATGAAAAAAGAAAGGGATTTTATAATTTTTTGATATTTTGATTGAGCTAAAGTTCATCAAATTTAATTTTCATTAAATTATTTTAATGAAGAAAGAAATTTTAGAAAATTAACAGTCTGTTCATTTAACATTAACATTTGCATAGAAAATTCTAAAAAAAATTGTTTTGGTTTTAAATGTAATTTTCTATGCGTACGTTGATGTCGAAATCGGTAAACAGGCAGGAAAATAATTAAAATTTATTAACCTTTGGTAGATCGAAATTTGCTTTGAATGATTATCCATTTTAATTGATTTACGCGTTCTTCATTACTTCTATTTTTTGCACTTTTTGTCAAGAGTTCTTCTTGAAGTCCAAAGTAAATTTTTTTTGTGTTTTTAATTTTTTTTATCCTTCTTTTCGATTCGATTGCCGCTGCAGTCAAGAATGAAAAACTATCAATAATTTTTAATTAATTCCTTTCGATGAAATTTAGCCTAATAAAAATATCAAAAATTTGGATTAATCACCATAAACAGTTCAGCAAAATTTAATATGCTGCATATATGAAAAGACAATTGTTGGAATATAAATGTCAAAACACTATGACGTGACAGCTTATTTCAACTCTAATATATAAATTAAAAAAGTGGTTACTCAGTTCATTTTGTTCTGAACAAGAATTAAACTTAAACCAATTCTAAAAAAAATTGCCAAACAAAATAATTTTCCTCTCTCAAAAGGTAGACGTCAAACTCAATATAAAAAACCTTTGTCCGGACATAAATATTGTTCGTAACGCATGGGCGAATTGAGATTTATTTACATAAAAGTTAAAAAAAATTCAGTTAGTAAGATTTGAATGTCTTGATCAATGCAAAGAACATGAAATTTTTTAAAATTTAACCCTTCAAATTATTTCAGCAAAAACACCCTACTGGTTAAGCTAATGGTGTTTTCTTTTCTAAAAAATAATAATGCAGTATAATTGTACAAAATATATTCATCAGGTTACACGTTCCATTACAAAGTGATACATTTTTCTAAATTACAATGTATCAAAATAATAGCAACGTTTTACCTTCAACACTAATGTGTACTTAGCGTGTAAATATTGAATGCAAAGTTTGTACTAACAAGCGATATTCACCATGGTTGTAGCAATTTTCACCACTAAATTTTCTTTGAATTACAATAAACGTTAACAACACTGATTTGCAATAATTAAAGTGAGCTGTTGTTAAAAATTTTGCGACAAAAAAAATAATTTTTAAATAACAGTTAAACGAACGAAAAACAAAAAGTTTTTATATCCATTACAATATAACCAAAAATCACAATACAACACAAATAGTACGCAAACACAAGAAAATGGTTACTACAAAAATACTGGCTTGCATAAAAAAGTACTTAACGCAGATACAAAAAAGGGTACTATCTCACACTCAATTATAAAGGCTGAGTTAGTCTTTACTTTCTGTTTCTGTTGCTGTCACTTACAATTACTTAACAAGTTTTTAATATTACAAATATTAACAGAAAAACTAATCAATTTCACAGGTTTTTTGATAACAAAAAAAAAAACAGCTGATTCGTTACAGAACAGAAAGTAAAGACTAATTCTGCCTTAACTGGGGATAAATCAACAAATACACTTGCAATAAAATTGTTCAATTTTACATATTGTACACTTATATCGCCAATGTGTATATGATATTCGAAGGTGGCACAATAAATTGGCAACAATCCTATAGGTTATGTTCGCCTTTTTATTGAATGGAAGTTGAGCAATATTTAAATTGAAACCATGGACAAAATGGAAAAAAATATGGCGAATATCATATACAATAATATTGCCAGTGTGTGAACCGCTGAAGAAATGGAACAACTTTACCAGTTATTTTTGCAACATATTTATAAAGGACAACGACAATTTGTATATTTTTTTAGAATAAAACAAAAACCTACACGAATGGTAGCATACATGGAACATTATTGCCAGAAGAGAAAATACTATAGTATAAGTAAACAATTTTTTTTTACTTTTGGAATCGTTTTTGAATTTTAATCAATTCCACACTTTAAAGTAACATTTGACGTTATTATCAAAGCTATTTTCGGGATATATATACTTTTTAGTTTTAATAAGAAATCTCTACGACGTTCTAAATTCCCAATTTTTATTTTCGATAAATAGACTGAAAATTAATGTTGAAGGAAAGCAAGTTTCTATCTGCATTTCACTGGCTGGTTTTTGTTTCTGCAGAAATTTTTTTTCGCGATTTTTAAAAGAAATTTTTAAAAATTTTGTATTTACTAAAATTATTTATTGCATACTTACAGGATTTACTTAATGCTATTTTAATAGCATATTTAAATGAACTGTGTAACCTAAATCATAGTTTTAACTTTCATAATTGGGGGACTCAAAAGGTGTCATAAAGTCATATGTCTTAAAATAATGACATGATTTCAAACAAATATATAAAAAACTAATATAAATTATAAAATAAAAATATTTTTTAGTTCTAATTCAGGAATTAGTTAATGAAATTAGATCTTTCCTGACTATTTTCCATTTTTTAGACGCAAATCACAAATAAATTTTATTTTGTTTGCTTACCAAACAGCAGAGTCCTAAGCCGATCTAATCTGATGCAGCAAGTGAATTGCTGCAAAAATTGCTAGACGCAGATTTAATACGGATGTTAGCCGTATAGAACAATACCATCAACGGCGACGGCTACAAAAACTAATGCGGCACGGCTCAGCCGTTCAGCGCAGGTCTCTTCTGATTAATAAAGACAACACAATAAGCAACAAATTTCTATTAATTGAAAACTCTTTTTGTTTACAAAGCAACAACAATATTTTTAAACCATTGAAAAATTTTAGAACATTATGAAAATATAACATGATAGCACACCTTATGAATACCCCTTATGTTTCTTAAAACCTACACAAATTATCAGTAACCACGTTTAATATAAAAAAAGCTTTATCATTCTTTTTAAAAATTGTTATAAAGCAAAATAAAATGATGATGATGATCATGACATTATTCATCTCTTTACATTTAAGACATGCTATACATCATTCTGTTACAAGTGTTTATGCCTGCAAATAAACAGGTTACAAAAAAAAAAAACATTTGAATTAGAATTTCTTCATAAAAAAGACATGAATTTGCACTTTTGTTTTGTCTGCAAAAAAATATAAGAGCATGTAAAAGAAATAAAGACTTAAGACAAAACTCCTAGAGAGCTCTTTGTACAGCTCTTTGATAATAAATAAGTGACAACATATCACGTCGATAGTTTGAAGTTCATACATAAATATAAAATCGTATATATTTAAAAAGAACAATATTTTCTTCATCTGTTATTTATGAATGTCATTTATAGCAAAATTTCGAATAAATTTTCTTACAGCCAGAAGAATGTTATTTCTCTGATGATACAGGAAAATTATTTTGACAGGAATGTTAAAATTTATTTCCTTTGCTATGCAGATTTTTCTGATTGGAGGTTTTAAAAAGAAGAGCTGTTTCATTGTGCGCAATTTTTCAGGATAAGAATATGAAAATCAGGTAGATTTCGTGATTGATATAAACTATTTTAATAAGTTAATTGTTTTCGCTTAGATTTAATTAAGTTCTAGCTCAGATCTAGTTCGGTTCTAGCGCAGTTGTAATTCAGTTCTAGTTTAGTTCTGTTCTAGTTCTGTTCTGATTCATTAAGAGTTAAGTTCTAGTTCAGTTCTCATTCAGTTTTTGTTTAGTTCTTGTTAAGTTCAATTTATTTCGATTTCAGTTCTAGCTTATCTCTTGTTCAATTCTAGTGTAGTTCTTGTTCAGTTCAGTTCTGGTTAAGTTTTTGTTCAGTTTTAGTTTAGTCCTAGACTAGTCCCAGTTCAGTTTAACTTCAGTTTTAGCTGAGTTCGGATTCAGTGCTTCTTCAATTCAAGTACATAGATAAGTTGTTAGTCAGTTCTAAATCATTGTTGTTCTAGTTCAAGTTCAAGGTAACTTTCATTTCTATTTCCATTTCGGTTAAGTTTTTAATAAAATAAATAAGTAATTTTTGGGTTTATTGTTATTTACAAGCTTCCGAAGCATGATGCACTGATTTTTGCCGGCTAGGTAATTGGGAAACATTTTTTTAATTTCCTGGTTTTCTAAGAATTTTTTTAACTGCAAGGCTTAAGATTAAACTATGCTTTGAATTAAAATTTATACACTCAAAAGAAAAATCAATTAATCCGTACTCAAATCAATCCGAAGCGGTATTAATAGTACGGTGAGTACGAATTTTATTGAATCAAGTACAGAAAGATTGATTCAAGTACGAAATTTCAATACTTAACTAATCCATACTTAATCCCGATTTCGTACTTAAAATAATCCGAAAATGAGATTGATTTAAGTTAAACTAAGATTGAATCAATCTCAAAATGCGATTGATTCAAGAATTATAAAGTTGATTTTATACCAAATTCGTGCTTGAAAAAAACCAAAAAAGAAATTAGAAAGCAAAAATTATTATGATTGACTTACTTACCCGTATTACACCTATCAGAATGATAAGACACCAACATCATGCCCGATATGGTTTTTATTTTAGAAATCTTATGTACATATTTAACAAAAAATATAAACTAAATGAGAAGCAAGAGTTCAAATTTAATTTTTAACCCTTCTTGGTAAACATGAGTCTAGCCAGACCTTTTTTCAATGTGTATAGAAAATCAAATCATGCGTATGCCGGAGGATTAACATAACGAAAAGTTTAATCTTTTGTTTACTTGATTTAAGAATTTTATTGTTATTTCAAGAAATTCCGGGATTGATTTTCAAAAGTAATCCCATTTAGGATTCTAAACATACATAAAACAAGCCTAATTGGGATTACTTTCGAAAATCAATCCCGAAATTTTTTTAAAAAAAAGTACATATAATATTTGTAAACCAAGTAAAAAAAAAGGTTGAACTTTTCGTTGGTAATGCCACTCTGATAGTGAAATGACAAAGTGAGTGTTTTAATCTTATTTAACTAATCACACTTTGTTGCAGATACTACAACAACACCACACAAGTAGTTAAAAACGATTTGCTTGTTGTGTGTATAGACAACAAAAACAACAGAAGAAGACGAAAACTCGTTATTTTCCTGTTTAAAAAGTAAAATTTAGAACTCTTGCTTCTCATTTAGTTTATATTTTCAGTTATATATGTACATTAAGTTTCAAAAGTAAAAACCATGTCGGAAATAATGCTGGTGTTTTATAATTGAAATTCTGTGTGGTGTAAGACGGGTAAATAAATCAATCATAATAAAATTCTCCTTCTAATCTCATTTTCGGATTATTTCAAGTACGAATTCGGGATCAAATATGGATTAGTTAAGTTTTTTGCGTTTGAAAATTCGTACTTGAATCAATCCTTCTGTACTTGATTAAAAATATTTTTACTCACCGTACTATTAATATCGCTTCGGATTGATTTGAGTGAATTGCACTTATCACATCATTGACTAAGATTACTAACAGATATGTCACGAGACAGAAGAGTTTGCGTTTTTTGTTGTCTCTTTCTAAATAAGCTGCCCTTTTGCATTTCTCTTTGCATCATATTTCTGGCGCAAACAATGAACACAAAGCAAACTGGTTTGCTTTTGGTAATTTTGTTTTGATCATGAAATTTGTGTATAAATTATTCTGGCTTGCTTTTTCACATTACCGCTTAACTACAAAAAAGCTTTTTATCTCTTTCTTCGAAAGCTGCCCTCGCAACTGATTTGGGCCTTTTTTACACGTCACTTTTTACAGTTCTGTTAGCATTCTGTGTCATTGCTTAAGTGCAACTGTGTAGTAGAGGTCTGCAAGAATAAATAAGCAATTTCATCACACTCATTTGTTTTTTTAACTACAACGTGTCGAGCACCCAATAATAACGAAACAAATGAAAGAATAACCAAAAACAAAACAAACAAAAACTCATTCAATTCAGTCAACTCAAGTCAAATGAGTTAAATATTCAAATATAATTTGAATGTCAATTATGTATTTAAGTGTAAGCTTAACTCTTATAACTAAAAGAAGCCACAAGCTTACACACATATTATGTCAATGTATTCAAATAAATGTATGCACATTCAATAATTCAAATTTTATTTGAATATTTTTTGTAAACGTGCTCTCTCTAACGGGTCATTCCAATGTTTTGTTATTAATGAATGTCTCTCAAATTCATTTACAGTAAACAAGTTCTATATTCAATTCATTTATTTTTATACCCTTCACCGAAGGTAAGAGGGTATATATAAGTTTGTCATTCCGTTTGTATGTTCCACAATATTGATCCTACACCCTATAAAGTATATATATTCTGGGTCCTTATGAAAAGCGAAGTTCAAATCCGGTTGTCCGTCTGTCCGTCTGACCGTCTGCCCGTGTGTATGTTGAAATGGGTTTTCCGAAAACCCCAGAAAAGATGTGGACTAGGTTGATGTATATTTACGTCACATATACTCCGTTTAACTTTGCTATTGAAATTCAGCCCGATCGGTCCAAAAATGACGGAGATATGAGCAAAAAACCACGACTACCTCTAAATTTTTCCAAAAATCCCTTGTTGTTGGTGTATTTTTTTTATTTCTGTATATCTTGAGAACGCCAAGAGCCAAAGTTTCAAAATTAGGTACACACATTTAGGTTGCCAATACACACCATCCTACAAAATCTGGGCGGGATTGGAGAAGTGGGCGTGGTACCTCCCGTACAAAAAAAATTAAAAATTGTATAAAAACCTAAATTTTAGGGCTGATATATGTCCTATAGATATGACTTATATATCAAAATATCGGAAATTTTTAGTATAACATATTTTATAAAAAAAATCGGGAAAATCGGTTCAGATACAAAAAGTTATGACCAAAATTAAATTTTTTTTTTTTTAAATACCCACTTTCGGGAACCATAGATCTCCCCGAGTCCAAGCTTTATAACTCCAGTAAATGGCTAATCTTCTTCAACACGTCGGTATATAAATCTGCCAAATCGGTTAAAAAATGGCTGAGTTATAACCGAAATACTGAATCCCCAAAAATTACTCTTTTTTTATAATTAACTTTGTTAAAATATATGTATACAAGTATATATAAATGTTTATATATAAATATAACTTAAGTAAATGGTAAAATTCTTCCTTAACACGTCGGTATATAAAAATATCAAATCGGTTAGACAATGGGTAATTTATGAGCAAAATACTCCAAAAATGGGCTAAAAAACATCAAAATTTTTATAGAAACCTACATTTTAGGGCTGCCATATGTCCTATGGATATGACTTATATGCCAAAATGTCGGAAATTTGTATGAGTTATAACCGAAATACTGGGGTCTAATCACCGCATACGATATCGAGCAAAATTCATCGAAATTATTTATTTTGGTATCTTGAAACTCGATATCGAATGAAATGTATTGCATTTGAAATAAAAGCATTCGACATCGAGTAACTCGACATTACATTTATCGAGTTTTCATTCGATACGCCAGTGTCTATCGTATGCAAAAAAATTCAATAGTTTATTCGATACGATAGTATCGAATGCGGTGATTAGACCCCGAATTCCCGAAAATTACTCTTTTTATACCCTTCACGGAAGGTAAAAAAGGTATATATAACTGTAATTTCTACAATATTGATCCTACACCCTATAAAGTATATATATTCTGGGCCCTTATGAAAAGCGAAGTTCTAAACCGGTTGTCTCTTATTAAAAAAAAAAAAAAACTACCAATTTTTTTTTGTTTTTGTCTAATTGCTATGTATTCTGCTCGCACAATGGTGAAGGGTATATAAGATTCGGCACAGCCGAATATAGCACTCTTACTTGTTATTTTTGTATATGGCTTACACTCTTCTTATCTTTTTGAATGCTTTATGATTGAATAAGTGTTGTACACTTTAAGTAATGGCAAACAAGTGAGTTATTTCTAAGCTAATAATTTCGAATCTTCAAACAAAGTAAAAGCTATGGAGCCGCCAATCGTTAATAAAAAATGAAAAATACAAATAATAAAACTCAAACAAATTTTCGTAGAATGCAGCAGATTATTTTCAAATACTAGGAGTATGGCAAAATTATTTTACTGTATTAAAAGGTTTTGAGAAAAAACAAGTTCTGTCTCGAGTGTATATCCCTAAATATTTATACCCTCACAACTTGCATTTGAAATTGTTAACGCTTTGATTGCCGAAAAAAGAGCCATAGTTGGATGAGTAGTTGCTTCATCTTGTTGGAACCACAATTATGGATTATTTTCTAGATCGTGGTTCAAACATTTGGTTTAATAATTGCCCCGTATTGAATGGCGCTCACATTTACCTCAACTTGTCCATCGTTTCCGAAAAAATAAAGTCCAATGATCTTTTTTGGAGTAATTCTACACAATACTATGCGTCTTAGTGGGTGCATTTGATGTTCAACATTTATTCATGGATTTTGGATACCCTGTATTTCTTTTGAGGTGTTCGACCATTGAGGTGAAAATATGCCTCATTGCTCCTTATTCGATATGAACTTTGTGTCTAAATAATCGAAGGATGACTTTCAAAATTAGTCTTAATCGAATGTGCGCCATTTAAGACTGCACTCAAAAAACGAATTCAGTTCATAAAAGCCATCCATGACTAAATATTCCACCTAATTCGAACATTTTCATTAGGCACATGATAATCCGCATCCAAAATATTAATGATTTTTAATATTTTTTGTTCCACAACAGCTGCCGAAATATATGTGACCTTCTCCGAGAAAAGGGACCTAGTGTGTCCAAAAACGGGTGTGGACTTAAGACTGAATTCTGGTACCAAAAAGGGCGTAGAATAATAATAATGCGTTTTTCGCAAAACTTCATTTTCCCACACTAGGGCCCTTTTCTCGGAGAAGGTCACATATGCCAATACTTTTACTCTACTATTTATAAATATAAATAACTTAAAGCTTTACAGCCGTATTCATAAATAATTAAAATGGATTTGAAATGCATTTTAAGAAAAATTTATATGAAAATTTTGCCTTAAAACAGATTTCAAACTTATTTTATTTTTTATGAATACGGCTGTTATTCTTTTTCATAAATTTGTACTCAATTAACCCCCACTGCATAATGTTAGCAATATACAAACATCTCCATAGTCCATTTTATAGTATGGAAATACCTTTTATTTTCTTCAACGATTTTTATTATGAGTTTGTGCGTTTTAAAACATTTGAAAATATTGGTTAAAGATTACCCAAATAAAGTTTTTTTTTTTTAATTTATAAGTTAGGTAAGTAAGTAATTTTTTCCTTTATTTTGTTAATATTTATTTAAAACAAATTCCTGGAAATCCCGCATTAAATTGCCGGAAAACTGGGAAATAAACAAGTTTGAGTTTCCTGAATTCCAGGGAAACCCCTAATGCTAACACATGGATTTAACTCAGACATTGTGCCATCTACATACAAAATAACTTTTTTCTCAACCAACTAGTAAATAAAGACATCGAAAAACTTTAAACACAAAATCCATGACTTATAAGAAAACGAATAAGAAGCAACTGATATTTATAAGTTCTCTTCGGATAAAGTTTTTAAGTATGAACATGTATGTGCTTAAGACTATTCACATGCAGCAGCACTTTTCCACCAATTGTTTATGTGCAAAAAAAAAAAGAACAACTTAAACATTCTTCTGAATGTGTGTATGCATACGAACACTTTAGAAACTCATACATAAACAACAGTAACAAACTGTAACACAAACTCAAAGGTAGAAAATGTATAAACAAGAACAAGCATCTGTCTGCACACCACTGCCAACTAAAACAACTTTCTAACATTAATTTTTTCGATTCGCAATTCAAATTTGCATCGCTCTCGTTTGCATCCGCATTTTATCGATTTTTTCGTCCTGCCATTTTGGATGCACTGCCAACAGCTGAATTTAGTTTCATTTTATAGAAGATAAAAGTAACACAAAAATAGATGATGGGTGTGTACAGAGTGCATATTAAATGTTAGAAGGTCAGTTTTTTTTTATTTGAAAAATAAACAGGAAGAAGAATAAAAAAATAAAAATAATAATGAAATACGAGATATGAAAAGTAAATTTTGAAACTGAAGTGTTATAAGCTTTTTATGGAAAATAAGCCAAAATATCAATAAAAATATGAAAATGCATTTGTTTCCCTGTTTGTTTGGGTTCGCACTATGCAAGTTAGCTTTTAGAAATTCTGAGTTAATTGATGAAAAAGGAGCGAATAAAAGTACCAATTAACTCAGACTTACTAAAAGAAAACATTGATAATGTGAACCCAGACTTTGTTTGTTCGTTCGCAATAAACTCCTTAACAACTGAATCAATTTTCTGAAAGTATCACAATATTCTGACCACCCGGCGCTATACATTGGCTATGAGTGTTAGTAATATTTCATGTGGGCGTTGCCATGCCCAAAAAAGATAATAAAGGTGTCTGGATATCTGGAGAAAGGTAATAGCATATAGTTTTAAAATTAGTTAAAAGGATCTTGATTAACTATACAAAACATCTGATAAAAAAGTTGGCTGGGTTTGAGAAGTGGGCGTGGCACCTTCCATACTAAGGCAGTATAGATTACAGTATAACTGGAGAATAGTAAAAGTATTAAAATTTCGTACAACTAGATTGGTTATCAATACACAACAACTTAAAAAATGTAGGCTGAATTGCAGAAGTGGGCGTAATACCTTGAATGCAAAGAAAATATAGATTTCTGAATATCTTAAGAGCGCACGTGTGGTTCCAATGAAAAATTTAGAGCAATAAAAGTCGTAACTATTTGTACCTACAAAAATAACAATTTGTACCGACAAACAAACTTTATAGGACACGATCTTTAAGCCAATAATGGGCGAATGCGACTAAGTAGGTGTGGCACTTTCAATATAAAATAACTGACAAAAGATCTGCAAAATTATTTTAAAATCACTTATATTTTTGTACAGTCAAAATATTAAAATAAGTCAGTATTCTAATAATCTTATATGTACAAAAACTGTCGTACATTGAACGAAATCGTATAAGATTTCGAACCACGAAGCTATTGCTTACAAATGTTTGCTTTAACAATTTTAAAATAACTTTTTATAATAAACCGTCAGTTGCAACAAAGGTGTTGTATTTTCTTAAATTTGGTTACACATGTAATTAGTATTCTTAGAACATTATTTTGATTATTCAGGGAACAAATATAAAAAAATAGCATTTGGCTTAAAGATTGATATTTGACTATTGACTGCCAATGGCGGTGAGTGTTGATTGGCAAAGATCTCTAACGAGATAGTGTGGTTTCTATCAAAACATGTCAGATCAACTTGTCCACGAACGAGGGTTCAATCCCAACGCTAGTCAAGAAAGAAAAATTACATTTGAATTCATTTTATTTTGAAAAATTCCTTTCCTCATAAAAATAATTTAATGAACTTTAGCCTGATTAAAATATTAAAAATTTGGATTATTTTTTTTTTTTTTTTTGGATTATAAATTATATATTTTTTTTTAGACTTATTCAAATTACCATTTTTTTTTAAAGAAAATATTGAAATGGAAATAATAATGGCTGAAGAATTTCTAGGCATTCGTAAAAAAACTTTTATATTTGGCCAATTAAATTAAATTAAATATTTGGTTGGATATCGATAACATCTTTCTTTGCCAAAGGATTTTTTTCAATTATACTGTGTATATCTTGCAGAACCAAATGTTAATTCTTCTGTGGAGCAAGAGATCACAAAAGTCTTACTTTTTGATTGTTTCGATCTTTGCCCTTCTTCTAAAAACGGGTTGTTCTGAGTCTTTTTCCAAAAACATCGCAGAGGCTTTACTGGAAGAGAAAAAATTCATCCATCTAACATTTATAAGTTGACACGAAAACATTATCAGCTGTATTCATAACAAAAAGTTAGCCACAGTTTGTACACTACGTACAACGAGCTGCTAACTAGAATGCCGATTAAGACTAGCAGCTTGTTGGCATAGAGTTAATTCATAACGAACTTTGAATAAATCAACTCTAAATTTTTATGATGCCAGATTGTATTGCTCAAAAATGTAACACGTTTTGCATTAATCATCGCTGAATTTGTAATTTTTCCTTTTTTTTTTTGTTTTTCCTTTAACATGTAAACATTTTTAAAAGTTTTTAAAATTAAAATAAATAAAGTAAAAGAAACTTAATTAAAAAAAATCAGTTAATTAAAAAAAACCAACAAAATTGTTTAACATTAAACGGCTGTTTTTCACAAGTTGAGTTTGGCAAATCGTTAGCCAGAGTTTGGTTAGTGTATTATGAATAAACTTTTTGCTAACTTCATGCCAAATTTTCATTATGAATACGGCTGTATGTGTTGTTGTGCCTGCATCCACTACTTCGTCAGTTGGATTAGTTCACAGAAAAAATTATCAGTAGTTTTTTATAAATTAAAAAATGAAACTATAAATTAAAAAAGAAATTGAAAAGTATTTCAATTTAATTAATGTGATAATTGAATCAATTATTTTTATCAGGGCTTAAACAACTTTTGGCTTTTTGAGTTGGTTTGACAGCGACTGTTTACATTTAATGAATCAGAAGTAAAAGCATTAGTTTTTTTTTTTTGCCAATAACAAATGAAGAAGTGGAAAAAATTGCAGATTTACTACTCTGACTGCAGTTTTTGAAACGCTGATTTTTATATAAAAATATATAAAAATATTTTAGCTGCTTTAAAATAAATTTTTAATTAAAATACTTATAAAATTACAAAAAATCTTAGCTGTTTTTTCGTTTTAAATAAAATAATTTAAACTTGTAGAATTGTTGTTGTGAATTGTCAAAACCTGCGCTATATTTGATTAAATCAATTAACACATTGTTCGAAACGGCAGAGTTTTTTTGACAATTTTTTTTTAATTAAAACTGAAAATATCATTTATTTATTGAAAAAAAAAAAAAAAAAAAATTAAAATTTTAAATTAAGAACAATTTTTGAGTTTTTATTTGAACTGTTAATTTTTAATTTCTTGATATTCTTTAATTAGGCTTGAGTTCATCAAATTTAATTAAATTAAATTATTTTCGCTGAGAAAGGAATTTTTTTTTTTTTTTTTTACAACTTGGAATTTTTTTACTAAAATTTATTGATAATTTTTCTTGGCTGCGCTGAGATTTGAACCCGAGTTGATTTTTACATGTCTCAAGAAACACCACATTCTATCCTCAGAAAATCCTTGAGTTCTAACCACTGCACTACTGAGGTGCCCGGCAGCCAACAGTTTAATATCAATCTTTTAATCAGTGGTTCGAAATTTGCTGCTATTATCATTTAAATTTCAAAATAACATTCATTTGCGATATACTTAACTGATCCATATTCAATCCCAAACTCGTACTTGAAATAATTCGAAAATGAGATTGATTTAAGTAAAACTAAGATTGAATCAATTCAAAAAGCGCTTGATTTACGAATTATAAAGTTGATTTAATCCCGAATTAGTACTTGAAATAAACCAAAAGTGAAATGAGAAGGAACATTTTATTATGATTTATTTACTTACCCGTTTTACACCGTACAGAATTTCAATTATAAAATACCAGCACCATTCCCGATAGGGTTTTTACTTTAAAAACTTAATGTATATGTATGTCTAAATGAAAATATAAACTAAATGAGAAGCAAGAGTTCTCACTTTTACTTTTTAAAGTTAAAAATAATGTGTATTCGTCTTGTTCTGCTGTTTTGTTGTTTCTACACTCAACAAGCAAATCGTTTTTTATCTACTGGTGTGGTGTTGTTGTAGTGTCTAGAGCAAACTTTGTAATTTTATTTTCACAGTTGGACAACTAACGAAAAGTTCAATCTTTTTTTACTTGGTTCTTAGAACTTTATACTTGTTTAGGATGGTTTTAAATACGTTTAAGTGTTACTCGTACTTGCATTTCTGAGTGGGACTCGTACTTAAAGTAATAATAAAAAACTCAATTTATCCCAAGTGTTTTTCTTTCTTTAAAACCGCTTTAAGACGAAAAAAGGTCACTACTTAGATAATATTAAGCACAAAGAACTCGTATATGAGTCTTAACCTCATAACATTTTTTTCGATTCCGTGATTGTCCTTGCGTCCCAAACAGGGTACGCTCTGGAAAATTTGTCTAAATATACTGTGGTGTAGGGTACTGCTTAACCTACTTTACTTTCTAACCTGATTTAGTTCAGTTCTAGTTTAGTTTTATTTAGTTCAACAGGGTGACGTAGAATGAGCTGTATGGTTTAAATGGCTCATAACGTCTTTAATTATGCGATTAATTTTAAATTTTTTAATTCAGTGTCTTAATGGGTATTTTTTTTTATATTAACTTTAAAAAGTAATATCCTGTAAGCGATTTTTATTTTCTGCTTCGCACTATTTTTAACTTTTCGGAAAATTGTGGGTGTTATTATTTTTGTCTGATTGTAATTTATGATTAATTCCCAAGACTTCTTCACAAAATGCTAAAAAAAACAAACAAATAAATTATCAAAGTTTTTCTTAGGAGCCAATAAATTAATTACCAAGGTTTTGTTGAAATCTGCTAAATTCCCATTTCATACCATTGATAAGCTGACATTTATTGTTAATGGGATAAGCTCTTCCTTTGTTTATTATTAAAAATTATTATTAAAAATTTAAAAAAGCATTCTGTGCCACCCTGTAGTTCTATTCATCTTTTTAATAGTGCAGTTTTAATAAATTTTTAGTTAAGTTTTAGTACAACTTGTATATACATTCTTGTTGCTATGGAAATGTTACTGTAGACGATAAAAACGCAAGAAAATATTCACATTTATTTCATTATGTACTTTTTGATTTAAATACTCATGTGCTCGAATTGTTTACAAATCACATGTTTTGAAACCGTGCACCACGGGTGGTTAATGTGTGGTATACTCAGTTTGTCATTACGTTTGAATCTTTTTAAATAATATTTTAATAACAAAATAATATATAAGTGTGAACATTCTGTTTAGTTTATTGAATACTAAAAAAAAACGAAATTATGCAACATTATTACCTTTAGAATTATAACCTACACATGTACCAAATTTCATCAATTTATCGCCAAAATTGTCAGCCGGCCGGACGGATTGATATCGTTATACTAAAAGGTTGGTGTTGGGTCAATATTTTAGCTGTTACAAACATCAGCACAAACGCATAATACCCTCTCTTCTGATGTGGTGTGAGTTTTAAAACCAAAGCGAAGTAATCAAGGCTTTAAAAAATAAAGTGCGTATGATTATTATGGAATCGTGAAATAATCATCATACGCCAGCAACCATGTTCTGTAACTCTCGCGTCGAGAAAAAGATTTCGATTAAAATGTTTGAAACGGAACAAAAATGCCATATATTGAAAAAAAACGCTGTTTTTCTCACAAAACTGTGTCTGTAACTTTTTTGGCGAGTACAGTCTGTCACGTAAGGAAATTACTTTCCAATTTACAGAAAAAGTGTGTCTGTAAAATTTCTTTGAGAAAGTTCCCACTTTGAACTATCAAATAAACTAACGAATCAAAATGGGACGAGAAGAAGTTTTACCACAAAAAAACAATTAAAAATGCAAGGAATAATAATAAAAATATTTTGTTCTTGGCACATATTTTTATTGTTTAATTATTTTGCGATTATTTTCGAATGTTTTTTCAGCTCTTTAGCAATTGGTTGTATTTTTACCGCCGTCGGTGAAAATTTTTCAATTTTAGTAAATATTGGTCGCCGTCATCGATATGTGTGACTGACGTTCTGAACGTCAGCAATGTCACATCGGCTTCGAGTGCAATGTTATGATATTAACAAAGATACGAGTAATTTGTTTTGATAGTTTTCGACATGAGTTACAGAAACACTTTTTTCACGCTTTTCGAGAAACGATGGAATATTTTGGTTCACATATTTTCGATGCGAGTAGTTCTCACAACAGTTACAGAACATGGGTACAGTATACAAATGTATGCTGATGATATTCAAGTTTGCCTGAGTAGTTCCAAGGCTTCCATTAGCTCCAACGTAAATAATCTGAATGCTGATCTCAATAGTATTTTTTTCTGGGTGTCAGCAAATGGGTTGCGTCTTAGCCCAAAAAAGTCTGAATGCCTAATTATTTGCAAAAAAATCAGTCAAAATTTAATTTCAAATTGATATTTTTCTTGGAGATACAAAAATTTATGAGCTCCGTTAGAAATCTTGGTTGATTTTCAATAGTTCTTCAACTTGGTCTGACCATAGTAATCGGTCATGTGGTAGAGTACATAACGTATGCGGAATGAAATATGGACTGATTTTCAACCAACAGTGCAAAAATAAAACAAAATATGGAAAAAGTAACAGCATTATCCCCATAACAATTTGGCTTGAGATCAGTTCAATAAATTGATAATAAGTAGAAAAAAAATCTTAAAACGAATTAGCAGATGTTGATTTGTAAATTTTGTGAAAATAATCCTTATTGAAGATCATTTGAATTTTTCGTCACTTTTCTGAAATCCAAATTGAAAAATCTTTTGTTTATAAAACAGTTAAAGCTTTCGAAATTAAAAAACCGTTTAAAAGAAAACGACGATCCGGTAAAAATGTTTGCTATAATGCAACCATTTATTTATTTAATAGTAAGTTACATAATTTCTTACGTTCTAAGGAAACAAATATTGCACAGAAATGGCTTTGCCTTATATCATAAATATTAATAGGTTAATAACAAAAATGCAAGTATATTTATAAATAATTTATAATTTTGAAGGGAAACTATTAGCAAAAACCTTCAATATGAAGAAAACAAAGATACATAAATAACAAAGAATATCAATGACATTACATTTTAACAATTATAAGCCTGATTGCAACAAATAATAAATTTTAATAAAGTGCTCAAATAAGTGGATTTTCGGAAAATCCACATTTTGTTTCACAACGAGACTTTAATATCTCAATACCTTCTGAGACGGTGTTGGTTTTACTGATAAGATGTAGTCTTATGGTAGAAAAATGCCATGGAAATTTTAGAGCCATTTTAAATATTTTGTTTTGCGCTATTTGAAGACGTTTAATGTGGGTTTTAGCACAGTTACCCCACACAGGACAACCGTAAAATATAATAGCCTGAAATATTGTTTTAATTATCAACATTTTATTGCAGTTACTTAGAATGGAATTTCTGCTAATAAGTGGGTATAATATTCTTTTATATATATTGACTTTATCAATAATATGACATATATGGGGGTTAAAAGTTAGTTTAGTATCTAAACCAATTCCAAGATATTTAATATTGTTAGACCAATTAATGCTGGAGCCAGAAAGAGTGAGATTACTACTAGGTAGGTACATTTTTCCGCTACAGGCTGACCATAAATCTTATCATGGATGAAGGGAGCTTCTTTACAATAGACGCTCATGAATTAACGCCAATTTAAACTTTTTAGGATAATTTGAAAAGAAATTTCTATAAATAGGGATAGGAACCAAGAAACCTATACTGTTTTATCACTCAAATTAAATGAATGTTATAGAAAATTCACCCACAGGTGATTGCAGAGACTATCCGTAGGGTGCATCAAAAAATTAAAAAATCCCATCGAAGTCGCCTTTTTGTAAAATAAGTTTAAGTTGGGTATCTTAATAATTGCATACTAACTTTGATTTTCAATACCTGATATACATTTTTATTACTGCTAATGCGCCACTCCATATTTTATTCCGCATACGTAAATATGCTAAGAGGCTTACGGGCAACACATTATTTTACACCTCTAAAAATACGGTTACTTTTTGCAAAAACGTATAGTTATATTACCTACACTGTAATATTTATCGGAGGATTTTTATAGTTGTAATTTTAAGGACACATCTAAACTTAATTCGATTTTTATTGTACGCAACATTTAGGGCCTAAACTAATTTGATCACATATCTCAGTATTCCACTCGTATTTTCCGTATAATGCTTAATATTTAACTATTTAATGTTGAAAAATCTTGTTCTGCTACACAAAACTGTTATGACAAAAATGTCGAAATACCTTTTTGAGCTCTTACAGTTCACTAGTTCATCGAAAGGAAACGGCATCATCCAAATTCTGCATTATGATGCACACCGAAAAAAATATCAATGTTAAATTAACATTGCGCAATTTTGATTAAAAATCATAGTAAATTTCTGCAAAAACATGGAAATTTTTTAAAATAATCATTGTTTTTGATATTTTTATGTTAGGCTTGAGTTCATCAAATTTAATTTTCATTAAATTATTTTTACTGAAGGAAGGAATTTTTACAACTTGGAATTTTATTAAAATTTTCTTGGCTGAGCTGGGGCTCGAACCTGGGTTGAATTTACATTCATTTCATATTAATTTCAAACGAAAATTGTTAAAATAACATCGTTTAATATTGATTCCATAAAATCCTGTTTTATTTGTTTTGTATAGAAACTAGGGTGTTCAAATAATCGGGTTTTATTTTTGTTCGATTACTTTGGATTTTTTTCTCCCCGGTTTTTGTAGCTATTTTTTATATTAGAAACCCTTGTAAAATGGTGTTTCATAAAAAATTTCATTTCGTAATAACGGTAAATCCACAGAATTTTGGGACTTTCTATGGGTTTTTCTTCAAAGTGTTAGCTACACTGGTAAAAAATTGAATGAAAAACAAACAAAAAACAAGTGAAACGGTTAACACAAGAAGAAATTAACTTACAACATATAAGTATTCAATACCAACTCTTTTAAAGGATGGCCTAATTGTTTTGCCGAATTATTTGCTAATAATTCTCACCTACCAGCTAGCGGGTAGTGGACCCGAGCTCGAAAAAGTATCTGTAACTATGCCTAGAATATATTTTCTGGCTCGCGCTGTTAAAACGGTTCTTGCGGATCTCGACATAAGCAAGTCTCCTGGGCTGGATGGCATACATGCAATGGTCTTAAAGCAGTGCTTTTCGACGCTAGCTCGTCCCTTAGCAAATCTTTTCAGCACTTTATACCGTGCCGCGGAATTTTCAATCTGCTGAAAAGTTGCTAACGTAACGCCAATTCCTAAAAAAGAAAGGGCTAATAACCCTGAAAATTACCGCCCAATTGCAACTTGTTCGGGACTTTCCAAAGTTATGGAGAGTATGGTAAATTACCATCTTGTCAAATATTTAGAGTCAAACTACCTCCTAAGCGACCGCCAGTATGGCTTTCGTAGAGGCTGCTCTACTGGAGACTTACTAGCTCTGTTATCGGAAAAATGATGCCGTTCCATTCACCATTTCGGCAAAAGTAGGGTAATTGCTTTAGATATTTCCAAGGCGTTTGACAGATTCTGGCATGGTGCACTCTTGTCAAAACTTGCTGAATTTGGTGTCGGTGATAATTTCTCTCGATTTATATCGATTTTTCTTAGAGATCCCACTATACGAGTTGTTATAGATGGGGTTTTGTCAAACGAGTTCAAGATTTATTCAGGGGTGTGGCAATATAAATGATTCCAATGGAAAATTTCACAATTTGGGGTTAATTCGTATAAAATGTTCATGCAGTTCGAAAAAAACTCAAGAAATTATACGACCTTCAGTTATGTTTAATTCATGGAATTCATCTTGCAGTTATGGTTGTCGTATTTCAGAAATGTGATGATTTAGAAAACATAACAGAAACGAATAGTGAAGAAAATTAAGATTTTTTTGATGACGACGAAGATATTGAATCCTCCATTCCCATGAGAATGATTCCTTACCTCTATACACATATCGAAGCTGTTAGAAGAGTTGTAAAATATTTTCAAAGTTCATCAGCATGCAAAATGTTACACAAAATTATCATCGTGAGTTGTGTTTGCTATTAGATTCGCCAACTAGATGGAATTCCATCGTTGTATTGCTTGAGAGAGTAGTTCTTATAAAAGAGTGTATATACAAAAGTTTAGAGGAATTGTCGGTATTGCATATATATGAAGCCATAAATTTTAATTTTTTTACTTCCTTTCAAGAATCTTTTATTTTAGTTAAAACGACTGTTGAAGCACTATGCCAATCGGATATTAACATAATTCAAGCTGAAGGGGCACTTTCATTCTTATATGCAAAATTTGAACACTTAGGCCCTAATTTTGTAAAACACAACGTAACGACAAAGAATTACATTGAAAGCAAAAACAAATTCATAAATATTTGGTAATTTTGTTTTTGCCTCTAACAGAAATTCACATTGATTTTTAAGATTTCATACGCCTCATTGCTTTTGGGTCTTTTAAAATTTTAAAACGGTAAATAAATTTCTGTACAAAGCAACAACAAAATTACAAAATATTTATGAATTTGTTTTTGCTTTCAATATAATACTTTGGCGTGCGTTGTGTTTTACAAAAGCCAAAACCTGTTGAAGACTATTAAAAAGAATTCGTCAACGTCAGAATAAAGATCTTATTGATTTGGCTAAGAATATTTTAAATCCAACTATTTATCCATCTAAGGAAGTTTTTAAATTATCATCAAATTAATTGCAGCGAAGAAAATGAGGTGGAAGCAGTTTCTTTGCAGGATGAATTAAATTCAGCTATTAAAAATGCATTAACACAGCCTTAGACCACGGGAGGCTTTTATATGCTTCGCCA
The DNA here is from genome assembly GCA_949318255.1 of Pollenia labialis. NCBI lineage: Eukaryota > Metazoa > Arthropoda > Insecta > Diptera > Polleniidae > Pollenia > Pollenia labialis. The sequence goes on along the minus strand of OX439139.1, from coordinate 117,569,979 downwards.
ATAATTTTGTGTGTTTAAAACAAAAAGTTGCACAAAAAAGTCGTTTTTCAAGTTTAAGTCTTACACATTTTTTTAAATTTTAATTACTTTAGTTTTACAAATAACCACCCTGGTGACAATTTCGGGGTTACATATCTCGGGCCATGTTTAAAACAAAATTAATATTTTTAAGGAAAAATATGTGAAATTATGCAGTGTATTTCTATGAAAAAGGGGCAAAAAGTCGCAAAAATTTGGAAAAAGTTGCAAAATTAGACGAGTTTAAAAAAAGTCGCACAAAAAGTGTCAGAGCCTCTCTCTGGTTCCGCGGTTAAGTGTTTAGAAGGTTTTTCAACTTAAAGCATATGTTGTCTCTGAAGCTTATTCTCCCTGAAATTCATCCAATATTTTAAACGTTTTAACACAATCATAAATAAACAAATATTATTCTATATTATTTTTATTTTTATATATTTTTTTTATTTTAATATTATTTTCATACACATTTTATATTATTATTATACCCTTCACCAGAGGTGGAAAAGGGTATATAACTATAAGTTTGTCATTCCGTTTGTAATTTCTACAAAAGCGATCTTAGACCCTATAAAGTATATATGTATATTCTGGGTCCATATGAGGAGAGAAGTTGATTTAACGATGTCCGCCTGTCCGTCTAACCGTCTGTCTGTCTTACGTTTGAAATGTGTTTTCCGGAGACTCCAGACATGATAGCGGCAAGGTTGTTTTACATTTGTGCCACATATAGTCTACCATCGCTTGCTATTAAAATTCAGCAAGATCGGTACACAAATGTCTGAGATATGACTAAAAAACCACGACTGCCTCTAATTTTTCCAAAAAATCTCTTGTGGTTGTTGTTTTTTGTTGTGTTATTTTCAACAAACATTAATACAAACCCGTAAACATTTATGTATGTACATACATGATATGCCGCTCAAACAAACAAAAAATCAAACAAACCCGTAGACTCATAATATTGAATTGAAAGTGTTTGTAGCCGAGTTGTGTAACTTTTAGCATAAGACTCGTGAGGTTTCAAGTTCGAGTCCTAGTTGGCCCAGATTTTAAAAAAAGCTTATTTTATTGTACCATTAGTTGCTTTAGTAGTTGTTGTTGTTTTTGTTTTTTTTAGAAGCTGTTACTACGTTTTATCTCTTCTTGCATTTTTCTTGGATGTGTTTTTTTTTTTGTTGTTTTTCACCATTATTTTATTTTATTTTAATGTGTTTAGTTTTACGTACACACATTTATGTTTTAACTATAGCGCTCGTAGGTGAGTTGTCTAAGTTCTTGCCGGTTCGATTCTCAAAAATAAATTTTTTTTATTTTTATTAAATTTTTTTTTGTTCTAAAAAACGATTTTAAGATTATAAAATTTTAAAACGAATTTCAAACATCTACTTTCGCAAAAGAGGAAACGGACTTAGGTACATAGAGGTATACATTTTTTGATTTTGTCATATTCTTCGGCATGACGAAATGAAAAGTTGGCGTGTCTCAATTCATATTTATTTATATCTAAAGAACATTATTTATAAAACATTTTGTTCTTACCTCACCATGGTGAAGGGTATATAAGATTCGGCACAGCCGAATATAGCACTCTTACTTGTTTTTATATGTTTTTTATATTTTTTTTAAATTGATTAACTATTAATTATTCACATTATACAACTTAACTTGTCTGATGCTAATATTTTAAATTATAAGATATGTCTTGTTGTACTAGAAACTCATTTTCGAAATAAATACAAATAATACTCCTTGTTGATCATGTGTGTTTAGAAGAACAGCTGGCTAATATTTGGAGGGGGGAGTCGAATTTCTTAATTTATAATATTCATTTTCTTCAAAATTTACTTGAGTAAAAAATAATAATTTTTGCTTTTTTCAGGAGTTTTTTTTGCTTTAAGATCTCGTCAAGCTCGAAAACATCTTCTCTATTTTCCTCTACCATCGATAGAACAATGTTTTCTAGGTGGACAAAAAACGAAAGTTTAGGGCAATAGTAAACCGACCTACGTCGATAGTAAAGGCATCTAAATTTACATTACTATTGTTGAATGTATTAACAATTCAGAAACTTACTATGAAAGCTCCAGGCCATTTGACACTAAAGCAGACTTTATTATTAAAATTTTTTATGTCTTCCCTTGATTGGTTAGTTGTGAAGGCAGTGGATGGAAACGCAGAGCAGGTACCTCTACCTGGTAAGTTCTGAGTCGTATCCAAAGGACGGGCCAAAAGCTACACAACTTTAGTAATCCTCTATAGCCCCTTACGGGCATTATAAATCTCCAAGTTGTATTTTACAAAAAAGCAGCAGAATAAATCAACCTGGGATTACGGTAATTCATAACAATTAATTGAAAAATATCATTAAAATATCGGCACTGCACTTTTGTCTAGATATTGATGTGAATTAAAAAAAAAATGTTTGTTACATTTTTTAGACTTTTCTCGAGAGAGCAGAAATTAGAAGCAATTGAACTCCCCGGAAAATTAAAGTAGAATTCAGCACATTTCTTAGTTTGAAGTTAAAGAAAATTGTGTGTGATAAAAATGTTTGATGGCTAAATTAATTTTTTTCGTCAATAAAAAATAGCTGAATCGAGCCACTAAATAGCTAAATGGGTAAAATTTAATAAAACGATTTTGAATGTAATTTTTAGTCCGTGTTCACACTATGAATTTTTTTTTTTAGTTTCTTGAGTTTTATTGTTATAATGTCTCCCGATATTCCCCTATCAAAAATTAATATAATATAATACATACCAATACACATCAATAAATATTAATTGCAACAAAGGAAGCAAAACACGCTTATGCTTAATAGGCATAAACCTATTTTTCCACCAAAGTAACTATTTAACATTTTTCCAAAGAATTGTTTTTTTAACTTTGTTTTGTTCAACAAACAAAACTCACGTAGGTAAAAAGCCGATGAATAAGCAATATAATTAATATATAAGAACAAATCAATTTTTAATAGAGCATTGATTTTCAAAAGTGAAAAAATTGTTTTTTTTTTTTTTTTTTTTTTTTTTTTTGGTTAAGCTAATTTTAAACAAAATAACTTTTTATCTCGCCAATTAAATCATACTTCCCGAAAGACAACTTTTATAGTTCAAACCCAGACTTAAATAGCTAGACATTTCTTAGAAAGGATATTAAAGCTCTTGAACATCACTCGGAAAAGTGTATTGGGAACAAGGAGATAAAAATGAGAAATAAAAAAAATTATTCGCAACTTTTTTATCTTTTCTTTGTAAGCTTGGCTAATTTTGAGACCTCCCTCATAATTAATTTTTATATTTAAACATTTAAAATCTTCTCGGTTATATTAGCTATTTTTAAATAAATGGTCTTGCTAAAATGTGGACCCAATATAAGCTTAAAATAAAATTGGATTTTTTTTAATTATAATTCTTTGCCGTCCAAAAAACAAAACGCATTTTCAGATTTTTATTGGCTTTAATTAAATGTTGTCTTCTCTTCTCTTTCGTATAATATAAATCTAATATAATCTTCTAATATAAATCATCTGCTCTTTAGAAAAAAATCTATGAAACTAGAGTTGTGACTTAAGACCTTTTTGTCTAACGCCAAAGAACTAACAGGGTTTAATATTTGTTACACTTCAAATTTGAGTTACAAGAAAATTTATTTTCTGACAGTATATGTTTTCTTATTAACTCGAAACGTGCTCTGACAATCTTAACATATTTTAATTGCAATTTCCCTGATTTGCAATTAAATCTATAGATAATTTGCTACAAATATTTTCCAAGTCTTTGAATAAATTGCAATGAGTTTAATTGTCTAAATTAGAACAGAAAGAAATTTTGCTTTGAAATCATTTAAATCCTTGACAAACAGATTACAATCTAAGCAACAATTGCTGTTGGCTTATTTTGTTGCTAACATTATCTATCGTTGTCTTGTTGATACATCCGCATTAGAAGTTTGCCTTTATTTTCAATTTACATTCTTCAAGTGTAATCAGTTGCAATATCAGCATCATCTTCTTTGCTTTTACAAGTTCAAGTCGTCATTGTTCTTGCAAGTGGAATTTTTGTTTTATCTAGAGATCCAGCCAGTATTACTTGTGTATGAAGTACTGACTCGGTCTTATACTTTGACTATGTATCTGCCTGTTCGCCTGTTGGCATTTCCACCTGAAGATGTTCATTTTTTTCATCAAGTATTCATTAAAGTGCTAACAGCATTTTCTTTTACTGCAAACTCTTTTCCATCGTTTGTATCTGAGTGTGTGTGTGTGTGTGTGTATGCATCTCAATTACATCTCGTAAGATTGTTGCAATTAAACATAAAGAGCACGTAATTTTTTGTTTCCATGTACTTTTTTTTAAATTTTCTTTTATAGTTTTAAGATCCTTTTCCTTAGTTTTTACAACATCTTCATTTTTATTATTATTTGCACTTCTGGTTGCTTTTAGTGTTTCATTAAAATATTTTGAATGGATGATTGGAAAAATAACTGGTGTGGAAGTTTGGCTGTTATACGGTTTATGTCAGCGTTAAATTTGTGTTCTTATAATTTTCTGTTTGAGTTTAGGGTGGTACACAGATATGGCATAATTGACGTAAGTGAAATTTTCCTAAATGTTGACGAATTTCGCCATGAAAAAGTTCTACAGAATTGACTTCTAGAGTCCTAAAAATAGCCGTTTAGACTTTCAACAATATTTTCACAAAAATTCTCTTTTTTGAATTAGAAAACAGAATTTAACTATAATTAAATTAGAACAGATATAAAATAAAACTGGAACTACAATCAATTTGTAGAACTAAACTAAAACAGAACTGCACTGGAACTACACACAAAGAAAAAATATCTTTCACCTCAACCAAAACTTGTTTAACCCTAATCCTGGGAGCAAATTACGGCATTCGATATCGATTAAAATTTCCGTTTAAACTGTATTATATTTTCGATCGATATCAAATGCCGTAATTTTCCACATGTACTTGAAAAATAAGATGTATTTGTAGTTTCTGTGAGTAATTCTTTTATGGTTATTTCTTTACATTCAAAACTTGTAAAATGCAGGTCTCGGAATTATTTTTATATAAATTTCTTAAATATTTTTGAATATTTTATTTTGATTTTTGAATAGTGTTGGGCAATTTTGACCCACCACCATAAAATAAATCTGTTCTTTTGCAATTTAAAATCGTGTGATTGTCAAAACATTGCCAATTGTAAGTTACTTTTCAATAAAAAAATAATTGTACTTAAATTTCAAAATTAATCTGTGACTAGTTTTGAAAATAATAACCGTTTGGGCAATTTCGACTGATAAATACAGGATAAGGGTTAAACGAAAATGTTTAAAGATATTTTAACCGGCAAACATAGTTTGGTTAAATTATTCCTCTATCAAAAAGCCGCAATTATATTATGGTTTCCTCCTAACATGCCATGGTTATTTAAAACAAAAATATGTGTAACGGTCATAAAAGCATAGTTTGGTTTTTCGCCTTAGCATGATGCTCTTGGAAAACAGGAAACTACTTTTTTAAATTAAAAACCAAATTATTTTTAGTGGCAAGCAAATAATTGTCATATTTATCGATAATTATGTGTGGAACTTGTCGCAAATACGAAAGAGGCATAAAATAAATATGTATAACTCCAGCGTGAAATCAGTCGTTTTTGAGCGCTGCGAAGTATGAAGATTAACTCAATCTATATGGTCCAAACTTCAAGTGTTTGTAAATAAGTGTCTGCGCGAAATCAATAGATTAATTTGGCCGAACCAAAAGTTACTCTGTTGGCTTGCAGCAACCCAATTCCCATTACCCATAATCATTGTTATCGTAAATGGGCATGGATAGGTCCCACCCACGCTTCGAAAATCCATCACAGACTTAGCAAAGGCATAGTATTCACTATATTAAACGCCAAAGAAACTCTCCAAAAATATTGATGGAAGCGGCCCACGGACAACGAGGGCTCACATGGCCACAAATATGTTACATGGACAGGATTAGATGGAGAGCTTTTCAAACCACGTTCCCTTAAAAGTCCTTTAAGAGAATCTCAATGCAAGTTTCTGTAAATACACAGAAAAAATTAACAATTGTCTCTAATCACCAAATTCATACACTCACAATATTATTACAGTAACGGACTGTAGTTTATTTAAGAAATATTCCGTTCAGTCATTTTTAAATAAAAAAACATTTAAAATTCCAAGCAAATTTATTTTTAACTGATTCTAACAGTTATTCAAAAAACCAAGTGCATATTAATACGGATATTCAGTTGCAGTTAATATTGTCCGTTGATTGAGTTAAATTCTTCTTTATTTTAAAGTAAATAAAAATGTAATTTAAAGCAACGAAAAGTTCATTTAATTTTTACTGTCAAAAATTCAACACCATATTCAGTAAAAACGATTAAATATTCAGTTATTTTATATAATTTTACTACCAAAAATTAATTTTTACTTATCTTTAAAAAATGAATTGCTTATTTTGTGTAAGCAATACCCATTTTCTATTTGTTAAAATAATTTAGTTAAATACATCAAATTTTAAAAGTAAAATAATTGCGAAGCCATATCGGTCATGCTGCTGGTGTCTTATAATTGAGAGTTCTTCTGTAAACAACGTGGTCAGTACAACAAAAGTAAAACAAACGTGTGTAACTGGGTAAGTAAATAAAAATATTCTCCCTCTCTCGCTTATAAGAAAAACAAGCGGACAGGTGTCTGTCTGGAATTTTTTAGAAATTCGGCTCTTTTGTGAAGTAAACGAAAATTTAATAAAATAACTGAATATTTAATTGTTTTTACTGAATATGGGGTCAATTTGACAGTAAAAAATTGACAGTAAAATTTTAATAAATAACTGAATATTTAATCGTTTTTACTGAATATGGTGTTGAATTTTCGACAGTAAAATTTTACAAAATAACTGAATATTTATTTGATTTTACGGAATATGGTGTTGAATTTTTGACAGTGAAAATTAAATTAATTTTTTGTTAAAAATAAATGAAAAATAGGTAGACCGGTTTTTAATTGTACTTTCATTTATTTTATATTACAATTTTAGTTAATTTTACGTACAGAATATTGTGATTGTAGAATCAAGCAAACAATTTGTCGATTTTGCACGTATTACCAAAATTATTATATCGATTACTAAAAATTTTAAATATTTAAAATTGTGAATATATTTTTTTCAATAAATGATATTTTTAATTTTAAAATTATATTGAATCTGGGAATTAATTTCTCATGGTGAGTAACATTTATTATATAAATTTTCATATTATTCGAATGTGTATTCTAAGTCAAATTACAATTTTTTTAAAAGCTTTTATACTTTAATAGTCTTATCCTTCAATATTTTCCAGGAATATTTTCTATGCAAACTCTCAGAATTTTAGTTTGTATATTTTTGTTTCGAGGCTTACATGAGCTATCCTTTGGATAGCAATTAAGTAAATTGTAATTAAAATGTATGCAACTATTAGATCCCAGCAGAATGTAATGCATTTTCTGGCCCGCTGCGGCAGCATTCTTTGTATCTTATATTTTTAATTTTCTTTCAACAAAAAAAAAAAAATAATTGATTCAATTTTCACATTAATTAAATATAATTTTTATACACTTCCCACTTCATACTGAACCAAAAAAGGGACAACGAAAATTTACTTTGAGCAAACGATTTATTTATTAGTTTTCGTCCCGTGAATATGTTCTTTGTGACAATTAATGGCTGTTCGTTAAAAGGTCTTATTTTAATAATTTAATGAACTGTTCATTAATTAACGAAAAAGTTCATCAATTTAACTAACAAAGTTTGCAAATATTATTATCTTTAAAATTATTATTTAATGAAAGAAGTTTTTAACTCAATGCACTTTTTTGTTATTTAAGTGAACCTTTTCGTTTATTCAACTAATAATTTTGTTTTGCAAATTTGTTGGCTTAGCGAGCACAGTACATTGTGTCAATGTTTTATTTTTAAAATAGATCCTTTAGATGTATCATTAAGTAATGTTGTATAAAGCATGTTCGGTGAAAGATATTGGTGTTTTCTGTGTATAAACTGTATAATTAATACAATACGGTGTGCACCTTGAAGGGATATGATGTTTGGGTCCATATGCCAGAGAAAAATGGGAAGTTTGTAAACAACAAAGTGGCTCTATTAGTTTTCCAATGCTTTCTATCCATTCTCTTAAAAGGGATTCGCATATTATTTTTGGTCTAAATCGATAGGTCAGCTTAAATAATGACTTTCAATAACTTTAAATGCTTCTGTAGCTACTTCTGGATACAAAGAATTTATACATAAAGCAAATCATTTTACTAAATCTTATTTAATTTACAAATGCGCTTCTTTACTTTTCGATAATTTAAAACAGTGGTAGAAATACGCACGATAATATTTTCAAGTTTACACTGCCCTTTTGTATATGTTTTTAAACAACTTGTTCAAACAGAATTATAATAAGAAATGCCAAAAATGGTAACCTAAAACTGTTCTTAAAACCAAGTTAACAAACGTTACTGTTACGTAAGAAAACTTTTTTAATTCAACGTACGAGTTCGTTGAGCTAACAAATCAATTGTTAATTTTATGCTTGGGAAACATTTTTAATAAAGGTTTCGTTAATTGAACGAATTTTTTTTAATTTTAACGTACTGGTCGGGTATGACAGCGAACAGTTCTTAGAATTTACGAGCGTTCATGTTAACCTTTATGTGCTCTGTAGTCTACATTTGTAGTATTTTTGAAGAAGAAGTTGAAAACAAAATATATTTTTACAACAACAGGGTTCAAAATTTTCGGTAGCTTTATACAAATAAATTCTAAGCAGTTTTGGCCACTAACACGCTAAAAAAATTATATACTGCACCCCCAGAACCTACTCTTAAAAATGTCCATCTCCTGGCTGGTAGTCTACAAATGTAGATACCATATTAAATGTATGGAAATTCACATGACTCTTTTACTCATTTCAAATTTTTTTCATGCGGCATTTCGAACATCTAATTTTTTATTCTTTTTTACTTTTTGCTTTCCTGTGTGCATGAATGTGCTTGTATATTTGACTTTAAAATATTTTATAAATATGCATTACTAGTGTTTTTTTCATATGTGGATATAGTTTTCCATACAAATCCACACTTGCTACAAATGTAAACTTCCGACCTCCAACGTAAGTTGACAATCCCGGGCACATAAAGGCTAAAGACACTTGTTAATACTATGTTCACACTTGGGTTCTTAAACGCGTTTAAGCAACTCGAAAGTGGTTAAGCTCTAATCACATCAAAATCGAGATGATTTCCCATACATTGAAGTGATTTGTTAATCACTTCAAATTAACATGTTTACAACTAAATCACTTCATTAATCACATAGAATCCACTGAACATACCTCAAACTGAGTATAATGTAGAATCGGCCAACATGAACTGTACAACCGGCCACAATTTCTGCTAAATGTTTTTATTATTTTCCTTAAACAATTCATAAATTTTGACAATTTGTTTGTTTAGTTTTTTCTTAATCATCTGTCATCTTAATTATCTCAAATGTAATGCGAACGGCTTTGATTAACTTAATTAACATTTTGCTTAAACGCGTTTAAAAACTCAAGTGTGAACAAAGTGTAAGTCTCTCGCTAGCACAACGAACATGTTTGCGTACGAGTTCCGCGCGACAATGAAAAGTTAATGAAATTTACTCGCTTTTGTGTTAACAAGAATTAATAAATGTTTCATGAGCTCAACGAAAATTTAATTAACTTAAACGTATATTCTAATTGAGGCAACATGTGATTATGTTAATTTCAATAAACTATTCCTTTGCCAAGTAAAAGTTTTATTAAATTTTGAGTACTTTCATTATTACAACGAATTATACGTTATTCCATATTAACGAAATATTTAAATAATGCTTCTTCATAAAGTCAATAAAATCTACGTTAATAAAAATATCTTGACAATTTTATTTTTTATTAAATTATTATACCCTTCACCTCAGGTGGAAAAGGGTATATATAAGTTTGTCATTCCGTTTGTAATTTCTACAATATTGATCTTAGACCCTATAAAGTATATATATTCTGGGTCCTTATGAGGAGAGAAGTTGATTTAACGATATCCGTCCGTCTGTCCGTCTTACGTTTGATATGTGTTTTCCGGAGACTCCAGACATGATAGCGGCTAGGTTCTTTTACATTTATGTTGCATGTAGTCCACCATTTCTTGCTATTGAAATTCTGCAAGATCGGTCCACAAATGGCTGAGATATGACCAAAAAACCACGACTGCCTCTAATTTTTCCAAAAAATCCCTTGTGGTTGTTGTTTTTTTGCTTGTGCTTTTATTCGAACGTGTTGAATGTTAGTATCAAACACACACATGTTTGTACATGATTGGTCGCTTAAATTGAAAAATACGTATCTACATATTAAACAAACAAAGTGGCGGAATATATTCTACTTTAATTCTTTATTTGCATAAGCGTCAATGGCTAAGTTGTCTGGGCGGTTGGTCAACGCAGCGTTGTTAGTAGTTGCCGGGGTTCAAATCTCGGCATCCACCTTTTCAAAAAAATTTTTTTTTAACTTTTCTTATATTCTATAAACGATTTTAAAATAATTCAGCAATTTTTGATTTTTTTGACAATGTAAATATTAATCGTTCGGCATAGCCGAATATAGCACTCTTACTTGTTTTAATAAACGTCATTCGTTAGTATTATAAACATTTCTTGGTTCATTATAAAAAATTTTTTAACATTTTTGTTAAAAAAAAGGTTTGTTGCAGGTGACTATTTTGAAAAATGTTTTTCTCTGCCTGTAGAACTGAACTAAACTAAAACTGAAAAAGGGACGAAATTAGAAATAAACTAAAGTTCAACTGGAACTAAATTGAATTACGTTGGATTAAAAAAAAAACAAATTGGGTGCCCCGGCAGTAGCTAGTGCGCTCGTTACGGGTTCGATTGCGGCCAGTGACTCCGGTCTCCTGCAGAAAAGCACAAAGTTTTGCTGGATTATCATAAGAAACCCAAATAACTTTAAAAGCCGTAATTTACTTTTCTTTTCTTTTCTTATAAAAATTTTAAACGTATTAAAAAATATTAGAATTTGTTGAAGCTGCTTTTGTACGTACCTTCGTTTATCGAAACCAAAATTTTTCATTTTCATTACTTTTCCTAAAAATGTTTAAAATATGTAAATTACATCTTAATATAAGGGAAATATCCACACTTTGCTTAATTAGATTTTCAATATAAAAAGTATTTAAATATATGTACATATACTATAAGCCTTAAGGTATGTTCGTATGTGTGTGTATGAAACTTACAATTCCTTGGAGCCTAAAAATGATAATCATGCTTAAGGAGTGTTTACAAAAATTTATTTTATATATTTTTTCACCTAAATATTACTCGTTATTGCATGTTGGCTTAAGTTGTCTTACAACAGTTTTATGAAAACCAAATACCTTAATTTCTAATGTTTGTTATACATACAAAAATAACTACACACATACATTAAAATCCTTACATAAATATTTAGAGCTCTTCCTGTAATTTTTTTAAAGTAAATATTAAATGTGTTCGTGTGTTTTTTTTTTTTTTTGTTTCATTGAGCAAAAAAGACACTTCTGGTAATATTCTTTAATATGTTATAGAAAACTTGATGTTTTTAAGGTTTAAAGCCGAGCAAAATGAATATCTCAATGTCGTATGCTTGTAGAAGAAAAATGACCTAAAATGTATGTTACTGACTTGTAAACTATGAGGGTGAATTTTAAAATAACATTTTGCTAAAAACATGATTTTTCCTTTTATTAAAACTATGACAGGAATCTATGTTTTCATAGAAAAAGGAAAGAAAGGAAAAATTAAACAAATAGGAGGATCAAATCCCAAAAGTGTTGTTTTACCAAAGTGTTGAAAAAGTAATGAATTTTTAAAATATGAGGGAACAAAAATAAATAAGAAAATTCATATTTTACTTTTAAATCCTTCGTAACTCTCGCAATCTTGTTTCATTTATCTTTTTGTAAGGTTTTGCGGTGAAATTGGTTTTATTGGGCATGATTTCCAAGCGAGTGCCTTCATCACTGCAAATCCTTTAATAATTATATTAAAAATTTATGATAACTGTTTATTGTAAGAATAATGAATTTCATTTATTTCTTCATATTATTTCTTATCTAAAAAACGTTTATATTAAATTCATAAAACTTATTTACATATAAAATAAATGGCAAACACGATTTAGTTATATTATTGCGGTCCCCTGGTGATAGAGATTGCCTTTTGTACTTTGTCATGCCAAATATTGATTAATTAAATTGTTTAACATTAACTTAAATGTGCTCGACATGATAATTTCGATTTTGGTTTATTACACAACAATAGATCGAATTTATTTTGTAAAACTCTTTGTTTGTGTGTTTGTTAAAAGGATTTATTGAAATGTTTTTGACACGATGTTGTCGATTTTGTTTTATTATAAAAGAAAAGATCCAATAACAATTAATTAATTTATTTATTCACATACATATATAGGCCAATATAGGCCAAATTGATTATGTTACATTATTTGACAAATCAATTACAAAATATTAATATAATTTATTTCAACGTTTCTACTGGGTTGGGTGCCAGCAAGCTGTGGCTGATTGGATATCAAATTTCACCCAATGCATTGCCAAAGCCGTTGTCGACGTATTCCAATAGACCAAGGCAGAAATTTTGAATCTGCTGTGTTCAAAAAAATGTACGATTTGTACGGAATAAGGAAAACTAGAACAACTCCTTTGCATCCATAATCCGATGGCACATTAGAGGAACACTTGCGAAAGTAGTAAGCACTCATCAGAAGGACTGGGATGAACACGTACCAAAGTTTCTGCTGGCATATAGATCAGATGTTCATAACACCACCTCTCGTACACCTGCCAAAATTGTCTTTGGAACGGAGCCCAGACTACCTGGAGATCTGGTATTTGGCGTTAAGACAAGATAGAAACAATGAAGGCTTTGCCTCACAGGAACAAGATGACCTCAATGAAGCCGTATTAAACTGTCCAGTGACATGATGAAGGCCAGATACGATCGAGAGGCAAATTCGGAAGGCTTTAAAGAAGTCCAGTTGGTTTTACTTTTTAATCCACAACGGAAGAAATGATTATCTCCCAAAGCTGCAGACTCATTGGGATGGATCATATAAAGTAATAAGGAAATTGAATGACGTGGTGTATCAAAAATTAAAGTGATTCATCTAGAACGTCTAGCCAAATATGGAAAAGGAGAGTCTGAGCCTATTCGGGACGAACAGGCTTAAGTGGAGGGCAGTGTTACGAAAGTTAAACTATCTAAGAATTATTTATAGCTGTAGTTTTAAGTTATCTTGTTAGTTATAGAAGTGACCTAAAATTGTCATGTATAATTTTCAACACAACTGTTAATTTAAAATAATTCCAGTCATTTCTAGAAATGGTTTTGGAACATAATAATTTTTTATTACAGGGAGGTTCGGGAAAAGTCTAGAAATAATTAGGAAATATAAAAAGGGGTGGCTCATATATAATTATTTAGTTTATTGTAGACATTTAAACGGTTTTGTTCGTAACTAATAATTGTGAGCAAAATAAATAATTAATAAAAATTGTTAAGTTGAATAAAGACTCGTTTAGCCGGGAGTAACAGTAACGTTGCAAATCAGCTAATTCATTTTGTTGTATGTAAAGCGATTATAGTTAGCAGTAAGTTGTTGCGTCTCAATCTGTAAGAAATATATTGGTCTTACTTTTTACGGTAAGGTTACTGTTACTCCCGGCTAACTGAGCCTTAAGTTTGTGTATTAATTTGGATTTGCAATTAAAAAGAACTCAAACGCGTTTATTAAAGGAAAACCGTAACAATATTCTATATTTGGCTATGCAGACAGAAAAAATCAATGCAACTGTTTAGATTATAACAGTTACAGTTAGAAATAGTTATGAAATATAAAAAGGGGTGACTCATGGATAATTAGTTAAGTTTGTTTGGAGACATTGAACGGTTCGGTTCGAAACAAACTGTATTGGATAAAAGTGTGAACGTTATAATTAATTTCAATAAAGTTTGTAAAGTTGAATAAGTGTGTTTATTTATTTTGATTTGCAATTAAAAAAACTCAACGGTTTATTATAAAGGGAGTAAACCTAAACTCGTTTATTAAAGGAAAAATGTAACAATTTAATGTATTTGTACGACAGGTGCAACGCCCACTGATACCGCCAACATTTAGTCGGATATTGTGTATTGATAACCAAGATGCTTGTAGCTAATTTGGAAACTTTGGCTCTTGCCGTTCTCCAGGTCTACATGGAACGAATTATTTACTAAATCACCAGAAAATATGGTTTGAACCAGGAAAATTTTTAATGATTCTCGTCCATGCTTAAATTTACTTCTTCTATATATACAACCTTCGGTGAAGGTGGTCATTAATTAAAGGTGTATGAAAAAGTAAAAAGGGAAAAACGGTTCCTTTTTCCACATGTTGTCTTCTTCACTTTTCAATTAAAAATAACAAATTGCAAAGTTTACTTGAATAGTGTGTGTCACAAGTTTCGTTTACCCCATGCCAGACTTAAGTACTGAACTTGTATAGTGCATGGCTCAGTGATGACTTTTGAAAATACTTGAAACGCAATAAAATTTACTTTTCTTGCGTTTGTTCCGGTATGGTTAAATATATATTTGTCTATACTTTATAGGGTCTAAGATCAATATAGTAGAAATTATTAAAGGAATGAGAAACTAGTATTTGAGGTTTTCACTGGCAACCGCGTTTGACACAAATTCAAATTAATCAGGAGAGACGAAAAAACATTTTAGATCATATCACAGATATGTATTTACCCTGTACTGTACGGGACGGGGAAAAATTACCAGCTGGTTGCTGTTCAACAACAACCAGTGAGTGTGGCCAGACTGTCGGCGGCGCTGGTATGCTGGCGGTTTGCGCGGCTTAAGCTCGCCGGATGGGGGTGGTTTTTGCCGACTAGCTGACGTAAACCCGGGTACAAAAAAACTTCTTACCAGCTATTAAATTGGAAAAAAAGAAAATATTGGGGCTCGAAGTAGCTGAAAAAAATATAAAAACAAACAAAAACACCTCTTTCCTCTCCCTTTCCACACACTCACATATCAGTAAACGATATCATAAACAAACAACATATACGCAAAAACAATTGAATCGCTTAGTGCAGAGAGGAACCACTGACATTTTGGTAGAAATGAACAGACAGAGTTGCCCTTTTAATAGTACCTTAAACGCGATAAAATGTCCCTTTTTTGCTCTCGCTCAAATTTTTTGATTTTCTATCTACATGTATTTAGACAGTCAGACTGACATCGGTTAATCAACTTCGCCACTCATAAGGATCCAGAAAATATTTGTATATACTTTATAGTGTCTAAGATCCATTTTGTAGAACTTACAAAAGGAATGACAAGCTTAGGTGTGTTCCATAAGGTCTAGGGCAAGTTCGGGCTAATGAGATTAAAATGAAAATTACTCTCAAAAAACCATTTTTTCTCTTCTTTAAATACTAATGCTGCTTACTTTTCAAATTAAGATCTAATGAAGTGATTTAAGACGCTTAAAAGTTATAACTTTATAAAACCAAAACATTTGCATCATTTTTTATATTATGTTTTTTTTTTATATTAAAGATTAGGGGAGGGGAAATATGTATTCAATTACATTTTAACCATTTTAATTGTTTCACAAAAACCTTTCATTTTGCTTTTAATATGTTTTTTTTATTTAAACTAAGCTTTTCTCTTGCTTGTAAATTTCCTCAATTATTTATCAGTTTGATATGTAAACAAAAAAATTTAAATAGAAGAAGCACAGAAAAAATAGAAAATCGACTTTTATTAAACAATTCGTTCAGACAATTAAATATTTGACTAATTTTGCCCCTGCAAAGGAATTGCTCATATCAATTAACGGATTTGTATTTTCGAGTCATGGGACACAAATTTAGTCAATTAAAAAAATTAATTGCATAAACTAAAAAATACACCACAAACATTTAATTTTATTGGTTTTGATTTAAAAAATTAATTGCAGCAAACAAAAAATTAGTTAAATAATTTATGTACACCAATTAATTATTTAATTAAATAATTGTTTGCAAAAATTTTTTCTGTGAGGCGAGATTTTAATATCATTTGATGTCGTTTCCCTGTTTACGAATATCCCGGTACATATGGCAATAAAAAATATAATGGGAAAATGGGAAACGATAAAGGACTTCACAAAAATTCCAAGATCGAAGTTTCTAAAAATATTTAATTTTTGTCTGTCCGATAATAACTATTTTGTGTTTAATAAGAAAATTTATAGCCAGATATTTGGAATGCCTATGGGCAACCCTCTTTCTCCTACAATAGCCGATATAATACTTGATATCCTACTTGACGAAGCGATAAATGAACTAAAGAAGAAGTTTAATTTTCCAATTAAACTCATTTATTCATTAATTGAACAAACACAGCTAAAATTAAAAAATAATATCACTACACAAATACTGATAAAAAGGAAAATATTTTTTTCAGTGTACGATTTAGTCCTGGTTTAACGGACAACAAAAATATAAAAACAACAATAGAATCACAAAACACATGTTTTGCTTATACTCCTAAACTCCTTACTCAGTACAATTTTTTCAAATGTAAAAGCACCGATAGAAAAACAACAACAATGCAATGTTGTGTATGAACTTGAATGTATGGGAAATGACGAACAGAAATGCAATCAAATATATTTAGGTACGACAAAACGATCATTACAAACAAGAATGATTGAACATAAAAACGACATAACAAAACTTAGAGAATCAACAGGGTTGGCAACACATATTCTGTCGTCTGGACATAAAATCAACTTTGATGACGTTAAAATTTTAGACATAGAGGGTGGAGAAAGAAAAAAGTACACAATAGAAAGCTTACGTATACAACAAAAAATAGATAGAACAATGAACAAAAAGGAGGATACTGACAATACAAATACAAGCTATAGAGTTGCAATGTAACTTCGAACTGTGATACTAATTATTAAGCTGTGGTTTTAATTTATTTTTTGTGTTAAATGTTCTTTGTTTTTTGTAAAATTTATTTATATTTAGTTTAATGTGAAAATTACTGTTAAATTTGTAAGTTTAAAGAAAAAATATTTGGTGTATTTATGTTTTATTAATGAATTATAATTTTTTAATTAAATAGACGTAACCCTGATGAAGTAAACAAATAATTGACGAAACGTTGGAAAAAATGTAAAGAAAAGTTTTTTATTTACATTAAATAAATAAATTCAAACATAAAATATTTATTAAAATTTGGCCAAATAACACATTAGTACAGCTGATTATTATTTCTTTTCCGAACTTACCCAAAGAAATAGTTCGTGGAAATTTGTACAGGAAATGAAAAACTTAATCTCTTAAGTGCACAAAAATTGTTATGTGGAACACTTTTGGGTAACTCTGTGCAAGTTAAAAAAATCCTTTAAGTGCAAAAATAGCACATCTTCAGCAATAGACCTCATAGTTTTTTTTTTTAATTTCACATACTGGTCAGTTTTGTTATATCGTCAAACAGATTTTATAATATTTTCTAATCTTTTTATTCAAACTAATATGCCGGAGCTTAGACCTCTACTCGACAACCATCATACAATCATGGTACCCTCACAGTCTTCGTTATTATTAAACAAAACTTTAATTGACGAAAAGGAAATCATAGATGTCAATAAAGTTAAAGAATATATGCTTGATGAACACGAATACTGCCTGAATGGCTTAATATTTTAGATAATTCTAATCAATAATACAATATTTTATCATTTTAAATTAATTAAAATGCTTATGAATAATAACAAAAATTCCATTGTATTCATATGTGCTCTTTGAATTTTAATATTATTAAGTGCAGGAAAATGTTTACTTCATGTACCATATTTGAGAGACCAGACTAAAAAGTGTTATTTTCATAATTAATTAATTAATACACTATTCTAATTGATTTTCTCATAATGAATGTTTTGAAGTAGTTTCCTCTCTGCATTTCTAAAACTGGTAAATTTTTGTTATTCCGTTTTTTACTGGACCCATATTAAAAATTTGCATTGCAAAAGTGTATTTTTCGCATACTAAGCGGGTGCAATTTCTAACCAGTCCTATAAATTATTCAAAATTTAAAAAAAAAAAGTCATGAATATAAAATGTTCTTCTCACCACTCTAAATCGTTATTTGTTTTCTTTTACACAAATAAGTTTAATTTGCTTGGAGCGAAAGTCTCCTTCTTATATTTTTTATATCTACATTTAAGTGTTTTATTTTTAGATAAAGAAAAAAATAATCCTTAAACGTTTTAGAGTGGGGGGTGTATTTTATATTTTATTTTTATTATTATTATTATTATTTTTGTATCTAAAAAACTAATAAAAGTTTATGTATTTCAAACGTTTTTACAACAGATTGTAAAAATTTAGCATTTAAACTCATAGAAAAATAATATACAATAAAGGTGTTTTTAATAATAAAAATAAATATTTAAATTCGGGAGTCTGGCAAAGATGTTGAACAGATTTTCTTTTTTGATTTAAAAAAAATTAAGAAAAGGCTATTGTAGGCCAAATGTTTTGTGCAGACATAAAAATAATGAAGCATTTAATCGATTTTATTTTAAGCCATTTTGTAAATGTTTCTTTAGCGAAGGCGAATACTTTGAGTTTTAAGTATTCTGAGGAGTGTCAGGATATATAAAGTACTTTTTTAAGCCCTTTAATACAGATCGATATGGTAAATAGGCTTATCATTTTGTTTGTTTTTTAAAATATTGATCTTAGACCGAAGCAAAGTTAATATAGCGATGTCCGACACTGGCTCCTGCACACCTTGTTGATTTATCGGAAAATGTCTTCGCTTAGCGAAGGATTTTTATACATACCAAATTTTATCATAACACCTTTATTTTTTTATATCTTATCTTATCTTAGCGTTCGATAGCTTTTTTTCAAAAGTGGACTTTATATGTGTTTTTTATAGTCATTTTTTTATTTATTTATTAACCCTAATCGACCTGACACGGGTACCCCAGTACCCGATCGAACCTTAGTTCAAATATATCTTAAACAGTAAAAGATACAATGTTGAGGTACAGCAAATTGCTTCAGCTGATAATTTTCTTAAGATTTTTATAATTTTAAGATTTCCTGATTGGTTTGGGCTGGCTGTGGAAAGCGAAAGTTAAAAAGTCCTTGCTCTCCTGATAAGGGTACCTGGGACCCTTTTATAATTAAAAAAAATTACAGACTATTACCTTTGAAAGCTTCAATTGGTGCAATATCTTCTGTTGCAGGAATAGTTAAACGATTCCATCACTATGATTTATAATTATTTATTTTAGGAGTGCCCCGGTAGGCTAGGTGGTAGTGAGCTAATCTATCAGGACCGGGGTTGCGGGTTTGATTCCCGTCAGAGACTCTAGTTTATTCCTGCAGACAAGCGTAGAGCTTCCAAGGATAAGCTTAAGGAATAAAAAAAGCATTCTGTATTGAGATACGAGTAGTTTTCGCTTTTTGTTGTATTAAGAATTAATAATTTATTATATTTAAATTTGTTATGATATCATTGCATAAAATAAACCTTATAAGATTAACATTTTTTGCGGTGTGGAGCAATTATTTTCCTATGCGTTTTGCATATTGGTCGTTTACAGCCATCTTATACAGGCTCCGCGAAATTTTTTTTTTTTTTGAAAATGCTATACAAAAAACTACGGAATATTTTCTCAAATTTCTTTTTTTATTTGAAAGAACAATCCTTCGGGTTAAAAATGGAAAATAATTTCATTCAAATGGCTGCCTCGACTGGCCATGCAGTAGCCTACACAATCGGTGCAATTTTTAAGCACATTATCCGCACCAAACAGTGACTCGTTTTGGGTGCAACGGCTTTTCAATGTATGCGTGCGATTTTTCTGTGCCCCAAATGCGACAATTTAGCTTGTTTACATATCCGCCAAGATCAAAATTAGCTTCATCTGAAAAGATGATTTTTTGGCAAAATCGGCATCTTTTGTAAGTCGATCGCAGGCCCACTTAGCGAAGCGAAAACGCATTGGATGGTCAGTTGTTCAAGCGTATACACAACCATTTCGTTCAGCGGAAGGATAAAACTAATTTTATGTCAAATCAGACATGAGCTAAGTGTTACCATTCATGAAATAAGCACTAGTTGAGAAAAAAAAACGTTAGATGGCGGACCCGTGAGTAGTGTACGGTAGCTTATCGTATACAGCGATTGTTATGAGCTCTTTTTTCATGTTTTCAGTTGCCAATCCAACGACCAGTGAAGTGAAACGGGTGTTTCGAGTTTTTGGCAGTTGGGTTGAAGCTATATTGTATACACCAAAAGCAGCCACATCAACCATGTTAACCATAGAATGCATAACCGGGTAGCCGTGTGTCGGATCTAAGAAATTTAAGTCGCTTTGAGTCCTTTTATTGAGCACTTATGAAATTCGGTTCATCGGTGCCATAACTATAAGCTTCTACAGATGACACCTACGCAAACGCATAACCGGGGTACCCGTGTACCTAATAGTTTGTATATGAAAAGAAATGATTAAAGAGCTGTTTTAATATTTTTTAATTAAATATATTAAATAATAAATTTTATTTTATTTGACCTTTATTTATTAAATTGCAATATAATTTATTAAGCTTGAGGTTTTTCTTTTTTATAATGGACAATGTAACAAATTTTATGTATGCACGACAAAGAACAAACTGAAAACTAGAATTTCGGGTCACAAATCAAATCAAAAGTTTAGGGATATTTCATCACAAAAAAAAACAGCATTAACAGCCCACTGTGCCAGTTTAAATAACTCTTGAGAATGTATCAGTTTTAAACACAGAAAAAAATTATAAGCGACGTTTAATGCTAGAAATGTTGAAAATCATTAAAGTACCAGAATTGTTAAGAATTAATTTTAAATCGCAAATGTAGCACAAAATTATAGACATTTAGTGTATAAAAACAAAACAGGAAATTAAAAAAAATGTTAGAATGTAACAGATTATTTGTATAAAAATTTTTCTAATTGTAAATAATTTTTTCTATGTGACAATTGTTATTATTTTTTTCATTATTATGTGAACGTTTTTTTAATTGTTTGATTATTTTCCTGACGATGATACACATTGCTGTATCGAAATATTGGAACTAAAAAATAAATGTTATTTATTTTTTTATATAAAAAAGAAAAGCCTCAAGCTTAATAAATTATATTGTAATATATTAAATAATTTCATTAATGTTTTAATATTTTTAATAAACAGTCTTTTAGTTTAATATCTGTTTTCTGTAAGACTAAATGACTAAAAATTGTAATGGGGTACACGGGCACCCTGGTCATTCATGTGAGTGTTATTTATTTTTTTTGGTACACTCACAATATTCTGTACGTAAACTTAACTGAAATTGTAATATAAAATAAATGAAAGTTCAATTAAAAACCGGTCTACCTATTTTTCATTTATTTTTAACAAAAAGTTCATTTAATTTTTACTGTCAAAAATTCAACACCATATTCAGTAAAAACGATTAAATATTCAGTTATTTTATTAAATTTTCGTTTGCTCCACAAAAGAGCCGAATTTCTAAAAATACCAGACAGACGCCTGTCCGCTTGTTTTTCTTATAAGCGAGAGAGGGAGAATATTTTTATTTACTTACCCAGTTACACAGGTTTGTTTTTCTTTTGTTGTACTGACCACGTTGTTTACAGAAGCACTCTCAATTATAAGACACCAGCAGCATGACCGATATGGTTTCCCAATTATTTTACTTTTAGAATTTGATGTATTTAATTAAATTATTTTTACAAATAGAAAATGGGTATTGCTTACACAAAAGAAGCAATTCATTTTTTAAAGATAAGTAAAAATTAATTTTTGGTAGTAAAATTATATAAAATAACTGAATATTTAATTGTTTTTACTGAATATGGTGTTGAATTTTTGACAGTAAAATTTTATAAAATAACTGCATATTTATTTGTTTTTACGGAATATGTAGTTAATTTTTTGACAATTAATTTATATAAGATAACTGAATATTGATTTGTTTTTACGGATTTAGCGGTTGAATTTTTGACAGTAAAAATTAAATGAACTTTTTGTTGCTTTAAATTACGTTTTCATTTAATTTTACATAAAGAAGAATTTAACTTAATCAACGGACAAAATTAACTGCAACTGAAAATCCGTATTAATATGCACTTAGTTTTTTGAATAACTGTTAGAATCAGTTAAAAATAAATTTGCTTGGAATTTTAAATGTTTATTTATTTAAAAATTACTGAACGGAATATTTCTTAAATAAACTACAGTCCGTTACTGTAATAATATTGTGAGTGTATGTGTTCTACGGAGAGGAAATTAGGGTTCGTCAATTGCAGCACAGCCGCGAATAAAGTTTTAACCCTTTCGATACGGGAGACGATTAGTTAGTTTCAAGCTTTTAAAATGGGCTATTTTTACAAAGATATGCATATTAAACAAATATTTATCTTTTTTTTGTGTGCTCCTATCCAGGGAAGAGACTTGAGGTGGGACACATATGTCCCATCAGGAGTTTGGCATGGGACATATAAGTCCCACTAGTCGGAAACTTATAAAAAAGGGTATGCAAAATCAAGAAATTGGTTTCTTTTTACGATGTAAATTCATATATGGATATGATCCACGAATTTACAGCTGACATCACCAATCTATAAAAACTTTATCCCACTATTTCTGTGATTTACGGTCTAGTTTATACATTTCAGACAACTGATCAAAAAACTCCTCCAAACAACACGTGTTATGATAATAAGCAAGACTTTGCTTAGTATTTGTACTTAAACGTCTAAATAACTAAATGGGACAGTTTGGAATCATTTAAAGCGACAAACTTTAATACTGGGAAAATTCAGTGGGATACAGATGTCCCAATAGGTGCGAAAGGGTTAAGTGACAAAATAATTTTTTTTTCTGGAGAGCATAAAAAAAGTTTTATTACTTATTTTTAAATTTGTATACAAAATATCAAGAAATTTTTAATAAAAATTTACGGTTAAAAAAAATTTTTGTGAAAAAACTTTTCATATCCACAATAAGATTGTATTATTTTTTTAGCACCATACAACGTTCTTTCAAGGGCTGACTCTTTGTATTGCATTTTGAAGAGGTTAAGGTGCATAATTTTGCATGATATGATGTTTGAACAATGCAAGAGGGTAATTTTAACGATAATTTGCAAAAACAAGATTTTGCATAAGTGGCTTTTACAACGTTATTTATAGTTATTGGCATCATTTTTTGTTGTAATGTTTAAAAAATAATTTTATTTAATACAAATAGAATCTGGGAATTTATTTCTAATGGTGAGTAACATTTATTATATAAATTTCCATATTACTCGAATGTGTATTCTAAGTCACAAATTACAATTTTTAAAAGCTTTTCTTCTTTAATAGTCTTATTCCTTCCCAGCAAACACAGAAATAAACCATATGTATTGCCAAACGTATTGCGTGGATGAAAAATATTATTGCGGCAATAAATGATTTCGTATTGAGGAAGATATCACCTTCGGGAAGAAACGTGTCGCGATAGATATTCTCCTAAGCAATACGAAAGCGATTCTTCCAGATGATAAACCAGCAATATTGGCAGATAACCACTAAGACCCCTTTCAGACTCGGCAAGTTAATTGCGCAAGTTACTTGTCGAGTACAACAAAGTCTGTACAAAATGTTTTTTACCTAACCTTGACTTTACCGCTGACGTCTGCAACCCAAGAGTTTCGCAAGAGACTTGCGCAAGTAACTTGCTGAGTGTGAAAGGGGTCTAATGAGAAAATATAAAGATATCGCCAAAATATCATTGGGATGATAAAAAGAAGAGTTTGCATTTTAAAAATATTCATTTATGTCAAAATAAAAACAGCTTTTTATTAAAAATTAAATTTTTAATTACATACATAAATATAAATTATACTTACAAAAGATTTATAAAAGATATATTTTATAATTAAATTAAGTAAGCTGAAATTATTATGTAGTTTCCACCATATCACCCAACTCCTTTAAAATTGCATCCATTTTGAGTGTTGCGTAATATCTTGATTAAGTTAAAAAGGAAAAAGATTAATATTTAACAGATTTATTTTATTTTTATATTTACCTTCTGCAGAAATTTTAAGATTTAATAAAATTTTTTTTTCATTTATGACGTTCAAATATGTTATAATTTTTTTCTGTCTAGAAAATAAAAAATTACTTTGATTATTTTCATTTAGATGACAATTTGGGGATATTGCTAAGCTATTGCCTTAGGGGATATCGTCCATTTGTTTGCAGGGTTCTTTTAAAAATTGCAATTTGGCTTAGAATACACATTCGAATAAGATGAATATTTATTTATTAAATACATTTAACTATTTAATAAATTTGTTTATATTTTTATTTAGCGGTATTTAAGAAAAAATTCTTGTATTCTGTGAAGCTGAAAATGATTAAACTTTACAATGGGGTACACGCGCACCCTGGTTATTCGTTTGTGCGGTATTTTTTGGTTATGCGTTCTACGGTTAAAAAAATGTTCAAGGGCCAGCTATTTATTTTACGTTTAGTACAATATTTCGACACCATTTGGTCCATAATATCTACCCGGTTTTTGTTTTATTGCAATAATCATTTATTTATATCTTTTCGTCAAAAGCTAGCTCCCCTGTAGTATAGCGCATTGACGATAAAAAATAAATACTTTTTTCTTTATCTTTGCCACAGACAAAAGAGTCCCGCTCTTACTGAAACCTAATCGTGGCGTTTCTTCATTATCCTCTTGGAATGAAACAATTATAATTTTAAAAAGATTACATACCGTTGCAAATCATTGCAAACTCAATTCCAATTAGATGCAGCTAATACATATATGCATTTATGAACAGATCTTTCCGTTCGTGCTTAGAGACCCAGTAAAAAATTCGTAATTAGAGGAAAATCGCATAAACGTGCTCTCCACTGAAAGAGCTTTATGGGGCTGTAAATGCCTTTGAACCAATTCATACCAAAATTCTCCTTTTTAGTAAAAAATACAAAAACAATTTGTTTTAAAGCAAACAAAAAAAATAACTTATATTCTACACACACAGAAAAAAATGTGGCATCAGTAAAAGCGTTAATCAAAAATAAAATCAGTTTTAATTAAAAATTTTATCAAGTGAATTAAGCGTTTAATCAAGTGAATTAAACTTTAAATCAAGTTTATTAAACTTTTAATTGAAAATATTTATTTGCACCAGTGTAAAAAATGAATAATATCAATTAAACGTTGAATTCACTTGATTAAATGTTTAATTCACTTTATTAAACGTTAAATTCACTTGATTAAACGTTTAATTTACTTGATTACATTTTTAATTCAAACTGATTTCATCAAAGTTATTTTTGGGAATACAAGATTTATCTGTAAATTTGTCAGAATAAAGCTCTGTTGGAAAACTACGAAGATTGTTCCTTTAGTATGCCCGACGGCATATCTGGCTTAATAAGATTTCCATGTGACGTGCTAAATTCCCAATTTTCATATTTGATAAATACACTGAAAGTTTAATTTTGAATGATTTTATTTTTGATTAGTGCTTTTACTGGTGCAAAATTTTTTCTGTGCACACACAATCTTCTCGTTTGTAAGCGACTTTATTTGATTTTCATAGTGGAAACCTGCTCGTTTTGGAGCACATTCTTTACTGGGTAGGTATATAGTCATACTACGACCATATAAAATAATAAACATACACTAACTTTCACTTGTACATTCCAGTAATAAAAGTAATATAAAAACTTTACCTTATTGGAAGTTTGCTAAAAAAAAAGAAAATATTAAAAGCAAAATATGAAAAAACTTTCCACATCCATTTCAATTTTCAACTTTAAAATTGACATAAACATTTTTTTATTTGAGTAGAAAACTTTGGTTTTTTTTGAAGTAAATTAAATTTATATGTATGATAAATTGACCATTACTGAGAAATAAAAACAAAACGAAAAACTATAGCTAATGGCATAAATTAAAAACGTAAGTAAGAGAAATAATTAAGAAACCAAAAAGACAAAGTTAACCAAAATATTTTTCTTTCTTTTTGAAGTTAAAAGAAGAACAAAACAAGCTTCAAAATATAATAAGCTA
Source organism: Pollenia labialis (assembly GCA_949318255.1). Lineage (NCBI taxonomy): Eukaryota > Metazoa > Arthropoda > Insecta > Diptera > Polleniidae > Pollenia > Pollenia labialis. The sequence goes on along the minus strand of OX439139.1, from coordinate 117,543,655 downwards.
CTCCAAAAAACTAGTATAAATGGTTTGTATAGAAAAAGAAAATAGGAACAAAACTTGCTTTGTATAGAAAGGTAAAAATTTCTTTGGAAATGTAAAGTTTTAATTTTAAAAGAATTTTTTATTATTTGCTTGTTGTACTGGGGAAGGGAGGTTCATTAAACAACTTATACTAATTGATTTGGTAATTGCTTAGACCTGTTTCATAAATATGAGGTCTAAATTATTCTTTGAAGGACTCTTTTTAATTGCTCGAATTAGTTTTGGGCTATTTACTTTTTATACACTTCTCTAACAGTAATAATGATGACAAAGCACTTAGAATAACTTTCTCAATCGATGCACAGAGAGAATAACATTAACTAAATGCCCATTGCACAATTTTGTTTAACAAAAAAACTACATGAACTTTGCATACATTACTTAAATGCTTAAAAAGTTAAATAAGAAGCAAAAATTCCCGAATTCAATTTGTTAAAGTTATTTAATTAAAATCATCAAATTTTGAAGGTGGAATACAACAAAAGTCGCCGTCATATCTAAATTTTTTGATTTTTCATCAAGCGTTGTCGGTGTCACACATACCAACACATTTGCACTAATACTACCACAATGCTTGATGAGTACTTTGATCAGTGTATTTTGGCCTTAATGTTTCATCTCACTTTTACTTAAGTCAATCCCGTGTTAGATTTATTTTAAGTACGGGTCACGTAAGTAATCCCTACATGAATCAAGCATTCTGTAGTTGATCTAATGAAATTTGTACTTGCCATACTATTGATACCGCTTCGTCTTGATTTAAGTACGCTTTGATTAATTTTTTCTTTTCAGTGTATTTCCTTAACCACCCTACCGAATATCTGAAAAACTTTTGACTTTGTCCATAATGACTATACCAATCAAATTATGTTCTTCCATAGTTTAATTGAATTCCAAAATCATAAATGTTACTCAACGTAAATTTTTATTTGTTGTAATATAAAACAGGGTGGCGTATAATGAATGTTTTTATTGTATAAAGCCTAGTACTCTTTTAGAACTTGCAAAAAATGTTGAGCAACATTGATTATTTCACACGAAAATTATTATATGTCTCGCGGTTTTTTAAAACTTAACGTTTTTATTAGTTACAAGTATACAACATTATTTTTGAAGGTAAACAAAAAGGGCGTAGTGCACCAAATGTTGATTTAAATCAACATTGCACTCTTACTTAATAAAACTGCAAAAAATTATTTTTTACAATTTCTTACCAGCTTTAGTGATGGTTGGTATTTTTTTCACTAGCACTAAAAAAATTAATTGGTATTGAAAATTTTTTCACTATCGCTAACTGTGATTGTATGCACAAAATCTGCACTCAATCCAAATTTGTAGTTCAAAATTTGAACTTGCAATCAAAAAGCTGTAGGAAATCATAATATCACTAAAATTTAAATAAATGTAATTTTGTACGTGCATGGTTTTTGATTTTTCCGATGATATTCATAAGCAAAGGAAAATAAACTAGATGAAATTCTGTCAATAACGGAAAAATTCTTGGATTTAATCATTAAAAATCATTAAATTGTGTGCAAAATTGTTAGCCAAATAAGTGAAGACAAAAAACTGCAATTAACTGATGATTGCTTTTTTTTAAATCAAATTATTTTCTTAGCGCTAAATGTTTTAACATTACAATCATTTATGTGTAGCGAGATTGCTAATTTTCAATTCATCACTTAACATCAACAAAATTATTGCAATCATTTTTAACTAGTGCACTACCCCCATCTATGACAAAAACCATGTGTTTTGATAATTGTCATTAAAAAAATAAAAACAATTTTATTTTTAAAATTTTCTATAGTAAAAAACAAAAAAAATTTAATTTTATTATTAATTTTTGAACTTTTCTACATTTTTTTTTAAACGCTTTTTATAAACCCCACCTCACAAATACAAAATAATATATTACAAAAAATGATTAGCTGTTGCTTAAAATTCCGTGCTGCACTTATTTCGCGGGGAAAATAAAAATGTTGCTAGAAACATTTCGCATATTATAAACAGAGTACAACCCTATCAACATTTTTTCGTTTGTATTTCACAGCAATTTTTTTTTATATTGAGTTTGAAAACATTTCGCACGAAATACTGAACAGAGTACCAGGCTTTAGAGAATATACATTTTTTTTATTTACGTTTTTTATTATTAACTTTGAAAAACTTGGGAAAATCATGATGGAAAAACTGAGCATAGAATAAAAACCCAAAGTTTATCAATTTTGTTTTGAAAGTCGTCAGATTATTTACACACAAGAATCATTTCGAAAAATGAGTGATAATGCCCATTTTCACCTTAATAAAAATATTGGACACATTAAATCAGAGAATAATAGTTGAACATACCCACTTAGATGTACAGTATGGTGTGGAAATATTATCGGACTAATATTTTGGAATATGCGAACAAGTTGCCGTTAAGTGAATTGCATTTAATGCCGGCCAATGATTAAAATTTTTTTAAGTCCCGAGGTAGACAACAATTTAGTATTGTAGTTTGAAGAAAAATGGAGCCCAGCCCAGCCCTGACAGCACGTCCAACTGTGGGTCTTTTCTGGCGGCCATACATTTCTTATGCGCCACTCTTTATTAATGCTTATACATATATCAAATTTAACTTTACTTTTGAAATCGAAAAATGGATAACCCTTTATCATTTACTGAAATAATTCAACGTACATACATAAAATGCTTTATCTTGAGATATAAATAAAATTCTTTTTAAACTTTATTTAAATTTATTTAAATAAATACAGAAACTTTAAATCCGAAATAAAAATATTCTTTTAAAAATATTCTTATCCAATTATAAAACTTTACTTGTTTTGCATAGAAAAAAAGAAAAAAAAAATACCTCATAAATAATGGGTTTAAATGAAATTGTGTGTATTTTTTTAAATAAATTACATTTATACATTTAAATAAAAAGAAGAATATTGTAATAATAAACTTTTGTTCTTTCATACGAAAACCAAACCACTATCTAATGCTATACACAGACAAAATAACACAAATATTTAGAAGCAAGTAGGAGTGCTATATCCGGATTTGTTGTATTGGAAAAACACTTGACCACAGTATTTTAAAGGCCCGATTTGTATGTGGGTCAGGTGAAATATACTGGGGCTATTGGGCCCATTGTTACTGTCAAATAAAACGTAAATAATTTAGACAATTTAGTTCTGGTATTTCTAGTCATATTGGTCAAAACCCCTTATTTCGGGAGGACACTTGTATTCTTACTAGCTGTAATAATTTGTGGATTTAATTAGTTTTCAATATCAAGCATTGTTTACATATATAAAGAAATTCTGCTGGAAATTGATGTTATTTGTTCTTAAAGCTCTTATCCCGTGACTAGTGAACACAATAATATAACAAAAAGATACGAATTGTGATAGTTGAAAACAAGACACTTAACTGTTGATAATTTGGTTAAAGTGAAGTTACTTCAAAGGAAATGTGATTGACACAAACTTGTCATATGCCAACATTTTGTGCGGGAAGTGTCTCATTCTCTACTGTTTAATTTTTTTATAAAGCGGATATTAACATGGTTAACACGGGACAATACCTATGACAGGCATTATTTATCCGAAATCGAATGTGTCCATTAAGGCTAATCAGAGACCTGTTACAAAGTGTCAAAAAGGTGCCAACTAAACCACTCCTAGGACATCGCCATGTTTAAGTGGCGAGTAGCTTTAAGTCTAAGTAGCGAGTAGTATTAAGTGTTAGAATAAGAACTGGCCCCTACCACTTTAGCCTTTATATGCTCGGGATTGTTAACTAACGTTGGCGGTCGGAAGTCTACATTTGTAGCAAATATGTATTTTTATGGAAAACTATGTCCGCATATTAAAAAAATTATTATTAGGAGAATGTTATACTTAAATGCATATTTGTAAAATATAATAAGGTCAAATATGGAAGCACACAGGTCTTGCCAGATCAAAAAGCAAAAAGAGCAAAAAGCGTAGCATTGAAAAGAAGGCTTGATTTTTATTAACAATTTTTATTTCGGTTAAATTGACAAAAAAGGTTATATTATTTATACCCTCCAACAGAGGTGGACATACATACGTAAGTTCGTTTTTATATAAATTTATAATTTTTACAATATTGATCTAATAAATGCGGAGTTCCCCTTCTATTCGTCCATCGGTTTTTCTACCAGTGTAAACGTTGAAATGGGTTTTCTGAAGAAAATATGTATTTATAAAGTCCGGAATTGCTTGCAATTGAAATTAGGCAAAATCGGTCCACAAATGTCTGAGATATCCGCAACAAATTACGACTGCCTTTAAATTTTTACCCATAAAACTTAACTTTTAAGAGTCTTGTTATACATTATTAACTTTATTTTTCAAATTTTGCATGAACGTAAAGTTTAAAATCTTAATTTATTGTTCTATGCCACCGAGAAAACTCGGTGTATCTGTGCTAATCCCAAACATACTCACACGTATATAAGTCATTGGATACAAATTGAACAGTTCGAAATTGCTTTGATTGCTCTACCTTACGTTTGGAAAAATATAAAAACAACACATTTGAAGTATGTGTATGTAAGTTAAAAATAAAATAAAAAACTTAAGGTATGTTCAGACCTAACAAATATTTGACGATAAAATCTAAGAAAAAGCGTGACCAGTAAATTAATCAAACTTAAGCTTTATTTTTAACAATTTCTATTTATTTACTAAACTTTATTTCTAAGACGATAATTGTGCAATGTAATTTAAATAATGTTTGCACTAGCCAAACGTTTTGCAAAAGCAAACAATTCTTTTAGACGTCAAATATTTAATAGGTGTGAACAGAGATTGATGAATTCTAAAAAAAATTATACTGAAATTAAATTAAAATTTAAATAACTATTTCTATTATAAATTATACCCAATTGAATTTTAGCTAATAACAATTTTGCTTAAATAATAAAGTGTGTAAAATAAACAACTAAGGCCCCTATTATGAGTTACATTTGATAAACGATTTGCGCTGGCTATCGAACATCGACTATCGAATGTTAATTTGGTATTATGAGTTGGCAGCACCATCGAAAATTTCGTTGTGCATCGAATTTTTCAACGAAAACAAATTTGCTTTCGACGGTGCACATTAATATAAAAAACTTGTTGAAAATGTAATTATTTCTATTTTTTTTTTGTGTTCGTATACCAAATACCATATTCTTTATCAGTTTTGTTCTTGTTATGCTAGTCCAACGTCGTAAACAGCAATTGGAAACGCCCATATTCCTTATGGAAAAAAGTCTTTTAAAAAAGTGGGATGAAACCCCACTGAAGCTAAATTATTTCAAAACAAACATAATTCCACCATGGTCACGATTAATTTTAATTTTATTTTATAAATTTGTAAACAAAAATTTTTTATTTTAAGTGACAGCTGATAGAAAATGTACTACTGTGAATTAACAAAATCACAATAGTAAATTGTTATCGAATGCGCGCCATAAAACCACATAACAATTCGTTCGATCAGCTTATTAGACTGCTGTCGAAAATCGAATTTAGTTCATAATAGGCACCTAAGACTTATTATTTTTGGGCTATAGTGAATAAATTAGTTCCTATGATGTAAGGGAAACTATTCACAAATCCACGATGACTGATATGTGTTCGCTTGGCAATTTTAATACAGAACGCGTGAATAGATGTATGTAGGTGCTTTGTTCACTTAACCTTTGTCCAGCGGAAAAATTTTACAACGTTAAAAGGCGGTATGGGTACAATTGTACCCTTATATACTTAACACGGCTTTCCTATTAATATAATTAAATTATTCTGTTCTAATTTAATAAACAAATGATAGAACAGGCCCGTGGCTAAAAAAAACTTATTTTACGTACACATGTATACATTATTTGCTTTATTTTCTTGTTTTTTTCTTACGACTTATATGAAGGTACAATTGTACCCCTTCAGCCTTTTAGGGATATCAAGTCAAAAAAGACTTATTTCGGTATGATATAATCAAAATCTTTTTTTTTAAATTTCAAATATGCAATCCGTAACAAAAGTTTAGAGATGTCAGAAAATTTTAGATATCTAGTATTAACAAAAAAAAGTTATTGCAATTTAAAAACGAAAAAGGTACAATTGTACCTCTTCCGCCGGACAAAGGTTAACAACTTATTGTGCAAAGTTTTGAAGAGTATTTTACGACTTATAAAATCGTACGCTTCAGTAGGGACCTATTTTTCTTTTTTTTAATATTATTAAAATTTGCTAGAAAGATTTGGTGAGGCCTCGTTGTCCTAGTTTTGAAAACATATTCATCCCAAAACTATCTTCACAAAACTGCCATTGTAATGAAGCCGATCTGGGCCGTATCGCTAGGAGTCTAGGAGTCTATAGCGGACAAAGCTAGAAACATTTTGTATGATTTTAATACACCAATACCCCTGTTTGCTTGCGTCGCTTCGGTTTGCGTCGTTTTCGAAGTAGCGTCGTTTTAAAATTTCTGTTATTACGAAGTTGCGTCGTTTTTGTTTCACTTTGCGTCGCTTGGCTTCGAAGTTGCGTCGCTAGTGATTCGATTTGCGTCGTTAATATAAAAATGTTTGAACAAAGCATAAACAGAAAAGGGGGATTTCCCGTTTAAGACTAGCACAAATATGTATGTATAGGTTGTCTGCTACTTGCAACTGGTTTCAAATTACATTTGCTGAAGTTAAGTTAAATTTAAATATTTTGCCGCAATGAGTCAAAAAAAAGCCAATAAGCTTAGAACAATAAACTGGACATTTTGACGCGTTTTAAATCAGGAGAAAAGAAACCTTTAACTAGGCCCCTTCTGCAATGAAATCCATTTGCTGTTCCAGGGACGCTAATAAAATTAAGAATTTTGTTGAAACAAGAACATCGTTACATCATAAACCGGTTACAAAAATGGGAAGTCGCTAAATGAAAAAAATGGAGACACTTCTTACTATTTGGAATGAAAATCAAAATCAGCGAATAATGCCCTTACAACAAATGGTTATTCAAGAGAAAGCTTTAACTTTATTTGAGGATCTAAAATAACATTATCCTTTATAAAGTGTATCAAAACAAAATTTATTTTTTTAACTAAAATTATGAATTTCGGAACCAAATAAATAAAAATCAATACAAATGTATGGAAAATCGTGTTTCGGTTTCCGTCGTTTCGGTTTGCGTCATTTCGGGTTGCGTCGAGTTTTTCCAGTCCCAATTAGCGACGCATACCGGGGTATTGGTGTATAATACAAATAATTCACCGATATTCACGAAAGTTTGTGTCATGATTTTAAGGCATATATATCGAATTTGTGCAAATTCGTATACCGATTTGAGCTTAATCACGTTCGAGGTGCTTAAACGCGTTTTTCACTAAAGAGTGTCAATATGAGTGATGTAACATGTAACGAAATATAGACACAACGTCACAAAAGTTTGTATATTTTTGTTTCAATTTAGATTTTTTTAAAGTTTATTGTTTACATTAGAGCTGATTAAAAACTAAATCCCGTATTCATAATTGTATTAAATTTAACAAACGTTTATTGATGAAAATTTTTATAGAAAATTTGTAAAGGAAGCTTTTTTTAATTTAAGTATTTTTATGGATCGATGCATAAAACTATACAGGGGTGTTCTGGAAATCAAAAGCGTAAAGCGCAAGAATTTTAAATGCCGTTTTTGAACAAGATTTCTGTAATAAAATATACAAATATTACTCTACTAGACAAAAGTTTTTAAAAAAAAATTTGATTAAAAGTGAATTAAAAACAACTTCCAATTTCTTGCGCTTTCGATTACCGGAACGGAACACCCCTTATAAAAACCAATTTTTATTTCGTTCTTTACTTTTTTTCTATATGCATAAAGAATTTGTAGTTACTATAATTTTCTTTGTTTGACGTCATTTTCTTAAGACACTATACAATTTACACACAAAATTTCTTATAACAAAATAGCGTCATTAACTGGGATTTTTTTCTAAAATAAGTATTATAAAATAAACTTGCCCCAAAAAATTGTATTAGGAAAATTCAATCAAGCAGCAAGATATCAAAAAATTAAAATAGAGTATTAGTACTGAAAAACTACAATCACAAAATGAATACATTTGAATACAGTGCTCCCTCAAATTATGCAACGCTTAAGCAACGCAATTTTGCATTTAGTGGTACTCATTGAAATAGCAAGAATCAGAGAAATTAGAATATTAAAACCTTATTTTCAATGATATTTAAGTAAATGCATAAAAATAGTAACACATATCGAGGTACTACTGTAATTTCAAAGATGAATTTAGTAAAATCTTTAGGGCAATTTAAATCATCTTTCCAAATTAACTTATTTTTTGCTTAAAAATAACATTTTTTCAAAGCAAAAAGTATTAAATCTGCATATATTTTCCAGGCTTCAAAGCTAATTTAGCAACAAATTTGCCATCAGTTATTTTTCTTATTAGGAATAATATTTTAACTGTTTTGCTTTAACAATTTACTTTTTGCTGCGCATATAACCGCAATTTTAGTAAAAAGCCCTTAATCTTAAGTATTAAAATTTTAGAAATTTGGCGCTTTTTTCATGGGCTAAATTAGCATAAAGAAAAAATTGTTATTAATATGCAAATCATAAAAATCATAAAAATAATCATTATCGTTGTTATAAGTGTAAAAATAAAAGTAATAATGATGAGCCTTGATTGCTGTTAAAATTATGATGGAAAAAATTAGCAGACAAAGAAGGAAAGATATTTAGAACAACATTTCATTCTTGTAAATTTTTTTTCAATACTTTTATTTAGTAGAAATTACTTTATGAAAAGCGGTGGAAAGATTAAGCGCTTCCATTATGCTTTTTTCAGCTGATGTTAGAAAAATATTTTTCTACAGATAAATTGTTTGTGAATTCAATATGAAGCTGCCAAACTCATTGTATATTTTTTAATAAAATTCCTTTCATAAAGAGTAATTAGAGTATCGAAGTTGTATAACTTAAAGTTCATATTGCACACTGGGAACTTAAGGAAAATATAATTGTTGGGTTTTTCAACAAGAACTTTGTTTTCAAAAACAAAATAAAACAAAAAATTAAGATGAAGATGATTCAAATTTTTATTGTATCACGTAAAGGAAAGTTGGCCAATAAAGAATGAAAAATTATATCTGGCAAATGTCCACCACGAGCTCGCTGACAGATGCCGATTCTTTCATCAAAGTATTTAATCACTCTTTGGCAAAATGGTGGGTCTATTTCGTTAATTACATCGCGGGTTTTGAGTTTTTAGCCTGCAATCGAATGCGATCGGGAAATTTTGGTTTGCAATAAATTGTGTGTGACATGTGGCACCGTCCTGTTGGTGTGGGTACATTTTGTATCGAGCCTGTCGACTCAAATTTAACAACAAAATTCTTAATTGGTTGTCCGAAAACATCGCGAATTTTACGAAATGTTATTTTAACAGAACCACCATTTTCATAGTGGATTTTAATTATTGTAACGTAATTTTCGAGCGAAATTTACTTCAATGTAACAATTGCCAATGCATCTACTACGAATATGTCAAAAAACTAAATATCAAAAGTATCATGTTGTTGGTGTTGCCACAATCAAAATACAAAGTTCTTCTTGAAGAACCCGATATATATAAAAATTTCTTGTCACGATGTTTGTGTTTAAACTTCTCTGAAACTCCTCCGAAATACTGTAAAATTTGTTTTGTATTTATATATGGTAAGTATGAGGATAGTTCGTAAAGTACCTATATTTAATACCGCTACGCTATTAGGGTGTCCCTATCCAGAAAATTTGTTTCCCGATTCTTCGACAACAACTTAATTTGGCTTCAAAAATTCACAAATTTTTCGATATCGGCGTTGAAAAACTTGCTGAATTAAATAATACTGGATTTTAAAATTGCGCGATCATTTCTACACAACAGTTGATACCCAAAACGCTCTCATTGACCGAATAATTTCTCATGTAAGCACACAATACAAAAAATGTGGACTGCAACGATTTAATCTTCGAGATGCAACAGTCGTTGTTAGGCACTTCGCAACACACAAATCGATCGATACAGTTTGTGATGCCAAAGAAGCTTTACGTTGCCCAACAAAGTTTTAAACCCACTGAAGTTGCCAGACATGTCACTATAACTTATACGACTAAAAGTTGGGTGTCTGGTTATTTCGCTTTAGAATTTCCCCTAGCTTGGCATTCGCAATGACAATCAATAAATCGCAAGGACAACCGATGTCTATTTGCTGCTTAGATTTGGGATCACCATGCTTTTCACACGGACAATCATACACATAAAAAAATAAAACTTTTATTTTAGTATCTCAAATATTTTAATTAAAAAATGTGTGATATAATATTACAAATTAATTAAATTTGCAACAGTTAACAAATTGATAGTTTCAATTAAAAATTGTGTCACATTTACAACATTTTCTGCAGTAAAGTTGTTGATATAAGTAAATGTTTGATTTACTTGATTCAGTATTTAATTAAAATTGATTTTTTTGGTTTTGATTAATGACTTAATAAACAAATATTTGGCAAGAATGGTTTCCACGTAAAGTGGCATGTTCTCGCATGGGCAAACCATAGAATTTATTTTGTTCACTAACACAGGGTCCTCACCTGAGATAAGATATAAGATGATTATATCAGCAAACGTCAAATTTAATCGCAGAGAGTATTGTCTTGGCAAATTCAATCGCAGATAGTATTGTCTTGTCTTGTCTTACGTCTATATAAATTAAAATTAACGGCTGGACCGATTTGGACGATGTTTTCTTTCTAATGATCACCATGGTCCAACTTAGGTTTTTACGAAAAGAAAATTTTGACCCGCCCACTTTTCCGATCCACCTAAAATCAGGAAACGGCTTCATCGATTTGACTAATTTTTTTTTTCAAATGTTCGTATTTATTCATTTTTAGTTTTCATCGAAAGCAAATTTGTTCCATGTTAGGGCGCGAGTCTTATAGAGTTGTGCTGACCCGGTGGACCTGTGAATCCACCTGCTCTACATCCAGGATCCTTTGGCCTGGATATGATATACGGAGAACTAGCTCTCTACTTGGGTTCAGCAGAGACCATGCTGGAAGAATGGGTCTTGAGGAGGAAGAGGAGACTGTGCTTCACTTTCTTTGTCATTGCCCTGGATTGCGGGGCATTAGGGAAGAATACCTGAGGGAACCGGTGTTTACCTGCTTGGAGGATCAATCTGGGATGGAACTAAAATCGCTCCTTCTCTTCACTTGGAAGACGAAGTGGTTGGACTTTGCAGTGACGCCATCTGAGTAACTGCTCTAAGGGATGGGCATTGGCGCTGGGTATCACAAAGGGACCAATAAAGGACCCAAGTGAGCTGTCTTTTGATGGCTGCCCATGGAACCTAACCTAACCTAATGTTCCATGTTGAATGTGAACCACACCTAAGCGTCAAGTTTTTTCTGTATTTCATTTGACATTTCTGAATTTCGGACTAACTCAAGTTGAACCATGGAAAGATACACAATCGAGCAACGCGTTAAAGTTACTCATGCTTATCTGCCAGTTTACCGAATCAAATTCCGAACTCATCCGAAAGGTGTTTCCAACATTATACAAAATTACATAAATCATGATTGCTTGAGCGAACGTGCTATATTGCCTACGAGAAACGTTGATGTCAACGAATTGAATTTCAAGATTCAAAATGAAATCGCTGGCGAATGGAAGACGTAGAAGTCGGCGTATTCCGTTACTTCCCAGAACGATGTCGTCAACTATCCAATCGAATTTTTAAACTCCCTGGAATTACCCGGATTACCGCCTCGTAATCTCCAAATAAAAGTTGGATCGGTAAACATAATGTTACGATATATAAACCAACCACTTCGTTGTAATGGCACCCGACTAACGGTAATAAACCTGATGAATAACGTCATCGAAGCAACAATACTTAAAGGAAAGTACAAAGGAGACAATGTTTTGATACGTCGGATCCCAATGATTCCATCCGACATGCTAATTGATTTTGAACGCTTGCAGTTTCCAGTTAGGCTCGCATATGCAATGACAATCAACAAATCTCAAGGGCTGTCATTGCGTGCTTCACACATGGTCAATTGTTTCGCCTATTTCCGCATCGGAAGTCCATTAGCATTATTTGTTTATGCGCCAGATAACCAAACATAAAATGTCGTATATCACTAAGCATTGCAATGAACAAAATTATGATATCCTAGCAAAGCAATCGAATTGAATAAGTTTTACTGGTTACCTGAATAGAGATCTCATCAACTTAAATGTCAATAGAATACTTTAATATTCACAGCATATACATATGTACCAACAAATTATGGTTAATTTAACCATATTATTATTAGGGAAACCATAAATATGCAGTTGTATGGTTTTCCGTGTGCGACCAATGAATATATTTATCCGTTTTAGAGCATTTTATGAATTTTGGCATCGCTTTGTTAGTGCATATTTGAACTTTTTCAGCACTTTTGTGCATAATTTAGTTAAACGAGCATTTTTGCAGCATATTTTAAGTTTATAGCGCATATTTTGATACATGTTAAATTTTTGTAGATACTTATAGGAGCTTTCGCAGAAAATACATTTTTTTCTGTTCCTTCAATTTTGCCATCTACATTTAATTTTTACTCTCAAATTGTAAGACAAAGCAGGTTGTCATTAATGTTAAATGCTATGCAATGTGAATAATATATAGAAATGTAGACCAATCTTTTAATATACCGATCGACAAAAAAATCACTTGTTAAAGTGATCTAACGATGTCCATCCGTCAGTCTGGCTGGTTGTCTGCCCATGTTAACCTTTTGCGTAAAGTACGAGTTCCAATTTTGTAGATAATTTGATAAACTATGGACGATGTCAGTGTAAATGGCGAGAATCGGTCTAAAATTTCACATATTCCCCATGACAACATCTTTCCAAAGAAGACTCTTTGTGTCAGTAAGATATCTAATTATAATGGTATTTAAATTAAATTTACCACAAAAGTATGTTGCTGCAAATTAAATTATTTTCGAAATTTTTCACATTTGCCTTAAGCTTTCATCCTTGAATAGCTTTCCCTTCCTTTAAATGTTAACATTTGTTAACAGTTAAGCGACCGTACCTAAAATCCCTTTAAGACAAAAACCCATATGGATGTTAATATCTAGATAATATTCGGCGAAAACTTCTCTTAAATGAATTTTAACCTAAAATGGGCTTAAGAGATAATATTTAAGGTTTTTTTTTTCAAATTTTGTTATTAAATAGTTGAATATTTTGTCGTCTTCCAATTAGGAGTTTTTGATTTTTAGGGCATATTTTTAACATTTTTCAGGGCATATTTTCCAGTTTTTATGGCAAATTTAATGGGAATAATACGTGTTTTTGGAGCATATTTCCCTGCATATTATTGTCACAGACAACCATATTATGGTTAAAGATAATCCTCCGTCTCGAAGCCATAACCAATTAATGGTTGCCTCTAAACATGTTTTAGTTAAATATGACAATTATTTGTTTTTAAATTAACAATAGTATTTTCCTCTTTTCCAAAAGCAACATGCTATGGTTGATAAACAACCATGCTTAACAAGTGTCAATCATATTTTAGTTATTTTTTCATAACATGTTAGGAGCCAACCATAATATAGTTGTCGGTGACAATAATATGGCAAATTAAACATAATTTGCTTAAAAGTTTCTTTAAAAATAGTTTTGTTTGTAGGTGACCATATTTAAACATGTTTTTTCTCTGGGTGTATAAAAGGTACTAAAATATATTATTTTCGTATAGAATTGTATAGATTTGTGTTTCGCTCGTTGAGTCGCAAGCCGCAGTCAAAGCTTGGTTAAAAAGTAAAAGGATTCTATCTTGTTTGAAAGGATTTTAAATTCGAAAATTGGCAAACTGTCTTTGAGATTTTATAAAAAATTTTAAGCGTTTTTCAATAATAATTGTATTTTCGGTAAATGCAAAATAATAATAAAGTTGTATCTTTGTTGCCCGTCATTTGGGGCATTTACTCTAAAATCTTTTATATTAATTAAAACCTTTTAAAAGTAACGTTCACATAAAATTCTATACTGCCATTTAAAACAAATTTGCCTTGATTTATTTAAATCCTCAAACATCTATTAGAGTAATGAGCTAAAATTGCATGTTTTTGAAATAAAAAAGTTGGCTCATAAATTAATTTTACGTATATATATTTACTGGTACTTGTGTATGACGTTTTCACATAAATGTAGGAACATAATAATGACAGATGAAATGTGGTAATACATTTGAAATTTTTACGATTTGTATACCCACCACCACTAGTGGCGAAGAGGATATACTACGTTTGTCATTTCATGGAAAATTGTGTAAATATTCATTAAGAACCCCATAGAGTACAATTTGTTTGACTTATGTGCATACCGGTTATAAGCATTTCTGGAATTATTGTTTGGTATTTAAAAAAGCCCAAATTATTTTGTATATAGTTTAAGATGTATTAAACTCTGACAAATGATGACGTTGTGGTGTACTTTGGTACAGATAAGTTTAATAAAACTATAAATCACACAACAGAATTTAATGACGATCTGTATGTTATTAACTATAGGCCCGATATAAATGCACCCTTTCGAAAATCTATTTAATACACCTAAAACCGAAACAATTAACCCTCTATTGCCAATGACCGCCCTTAAACGGGGTTCATATAAACTTTAACTCGAACTGTTTTTTGTGTAAATCGTTTTGATCTATGAAGACACCATAGCTAGTTTGACTAAAATTTTAATATGAACTTGAATTTACCATTTTTTAATTTGTAAAAAAAATTGAATTTGTGCATTGAAGAAAAGATATTTGGAAGTACAGTAGAATCGCAAAAAACTGAACTCTCGGTAAAGTTAATATCGCGGATAAGTTAACCGAATTTTAGCGTGCCTGCTCCGCTCTAAAAAGTTAACTTTTAGTTAACTTTACTGAAAGTTTTAATAAAAAAAAATCGTAAATAAGCAGAAAGTAGAGAATTTTAACAAACTTAAATTAGATATTCAGGGAAAACGAATATCGTTGAATAACGGATCTCAAATTTAGAATAAAATTTTTGAAATTCTCGATGCTGTGGTGTGGTGAATAAGTTAAGTGTGTTTTATTGTATATATCTCCAACTTAAGCCCGCTTAGAAAAGTTAATAGTTCGAAAAAGTTAAATACCCTAGGGACATTTTAGTTGACTTTTTCGTGATTCTACTGTAATTAACTAAGTTAAATAAAGTAAAGAGTAAATAAATAACACTTCCACTTAAAATATATATATTTTCAATTATAAATAGAACAAAAACATAGCTAAGAGTAAGTTTCAAGCCTATGCCCAGTGGGCATGAGAATTAAAAAAAAGGTTTAAGCATACAGTACTTTTCGTTTCTAGTCTCGACAGTTTTTACCATTAAGCGATTTCAATTAATCTGTTTTGCTGCCGTTATAAGTAAATTTAATATTGGATTTACATGAAAGTCCATTTAGCGATGTAAACATATTTGCCATATATTCCATTTTTTATTTTTTTGAGTAAATGGGAGAACATTTTGTAAATTCTGCTAGTAAATTAACACATCAATTATATGTCTAAGTCAAAGTTGATAAGTAAGGTTTGGAGTTATTCCTAGCTACATACATACAATTAAAAAAATGTTTATAAAAACTTTAAATGTTATTTTTCAATGTGGCCTTTAAGAACAAAGCCAAGGATATTATACATATGCACTTACTTAAACACTATTTAATCTATGAAAAATTTCGAAATACTTAAAAGTTACTTCAAGAAACTATAAAAACATTTAGCTTTATTTTTCGGCTTTAAATTTCCTTTTTAGCTCTATTTTAAGCATCTGGTCACACTGCAAATAAGGGTAAATATCGAAACGTGCACAAGCAAAAAACCATTTTATCATAAATTTGAAAAGGGTCCAGTAAAAAATTTTTAGAAATTGAGTTTGTTGTTGGATATAATTGAATATAAAAAATTATATTTGATTTTGCGTTAATAGTAAATACAGTTTCAGAAGAAAAATTTAAATATATGTACAATATTTGTCGTCGGAGGAACATGATATACAGATTGCCGATTTCATAAATTTTTATGAAGACATTCTGCAATGGCCAAGCGACATGTACTCACAGGCAGATTTAGAAGAAGATTTCTAATTTTTATCTTTCAGAAATACATTTGTTTTTATTATTTTATGAATGAATGTGTTGTAGAGTTTGTCATCTTAATAAACAGATAAAAATATACCGAAATTTTCTAGTTGTTCCTTTATAATTAAAAGTTTTCGTTGAAAAAGTTGTTTACTTCTATAAAAATTTTAGAGTTTTATAAATAAATCTTCAAAGTGGTTAAACTTATCTTATAAAGCAATATATATGTACATTTAAACGTTACAGATTATCTGAATGATACCATTTTGCTGCTTAAGCCACAAAAATTCAAATAATAATTTTCGAAAAGATATTATCTCCGTAAACTGTAATAAACATTTTCTCCTTAAAATATTACTTAAAATAATTTTTTATTTTTACTATTACAACATTAAAATTGGTTTACAGTTTAACGAAAACGCTGCTTCAAAAAGTTAAATGGTGAAAGAGATATTAATTTTTTTGTGTCTTCTAACCATTTTGTATATTTGTACCTGATCCCTTTTCGAAATTCATGATTTAATTGCTTTACTAAAGTGAAAGTTCGGGCATAAAAAATACTCTCAAAAATATACAAGTTTATGAAAAATATACGCAGCAAAAAGAGTGGGTTTAAAAAAATACAAAAATTTTTTACTTTACAATGTAAGTTTGGAATATGAATGAACGAAATATTTGTTATGTTTATTTCTTTGATAATATTGCAACAACAATTGTTTGCAAAAACACTTCTCTGTCTGCGTACGCTAGCCGACGACATTCGACGCACAAGTAAAAATCTCAAATTCTTTGCGGTTCATATGACGAACAAGCAGACATCACAAATTCCCTCAGAATGCACGAGGTAATATTCAAATACTAATAGTATAGGCAAACATATGTTGCAGTATTAAAAGGTTTTGAAAGAAACAAGTACTGTCTGAAGTGTATTTATTTGAATTCTTGTACCCTATAACACTAATTAAATTGTGCGACGAACAGTACCGCATAGCATTTGTCATTGCGGTTGTACACAAACTGTTTGTACACGCATTTGCTTATGCAGGGCTTTACAAGAAACAAACTAAAAATTTAACATAATTTTCAACTAAATCATTGTTTCTAAAAACCCTTGGTGTACAATTTATCACAGATTTCAAATAAAGACAACTTTCATAAAATTATTACCCTCTGTGAAGGGTATTTAAGATTCGGTACAACTAAAAATTTTAAAATTGTTGCTATAAAGAATATAAGTTAGTAAATTAATTTTATGCAAAATTTTCTTTACCACAAAAAGAATTTTGGTTTTTAAGAATTTAATAGATTTTATCACCTCAAAGTTAAATATAAACATTAAATTTATTACTACAGTAGAAGCTCACATAATAGAATGCTCAGTTATTAGAATTTCTAAGTAGACATTAGAATTACTAGTTCCAATACATAAACACTCTTAAAGAAGAAATAAATGTTTAATTTGGTGCTCTTCTATTTAATTTCTTCAAAAAATAAATTACAAAATGGTACGAAAATGTGTTTTGTAAAACAGCAGTCGAGAAATAAAAAAATATTCCAAATTTCAAATTGCCCTAAAAATAAAGTGTTTCTTATTTGCGAGCGTCTACTGTATAGCAAAAGGCACATGGCAAATATTTTCTTCATTTTGTTTTTTTTTAGTATTTGTATATTTAGCGCATAAATAATATGTTTTAATTAATTAAAATAAATTTTTCAAATCCCTGCAATCAACAATTATTCATTTAATTTGTAATTTCAATTAGACCACCATCAACCAAACACATGCCAAACGTGTCAATGTGTAAATCTTTTATATCTAAAAATCATTTGTTTACTGAAGCGGTTTTGGGAAAATTAATTAAATTTATTCAAGCATGTCTAGCGGTTTTTGTCTTTGCATATACAGGCAGATTCCATTATTCATGTCAGTATTGCCAGAAATGTAAGTACTACACGCCAAAAGTGTTATTGCAACTATTTAATCATAAATAAATCAATTAAGGTTTAGGATGAAAATTTTGTTTCGGTGAGACTAATTTTTAGAAATGAAACACCCATTTACGTATAGAATCAATACTTTTCTTTATTGCTGGTTCACACACAGCAAGTTTGATTTGTGCAGTCTTTAGTTTTAAAAGAATGGAAGGTTTACAGACTTGAGCAGAGGCCTTATACCTGCAATTACGCACAAGGTTTACATGGACAGCCTGCCAGCCAGCCAGCCGGACGGACGGACGGACGGATATAGTTAAAACGATTCTGAGTCGATGGGTATACTTAAAGTAGGATCTAGGACCAATATGTTAAGGTGTTGCAAACATCATAATACCCTCGCATAATATGTACCCTCTCCACTATTGTTAAGTACACTGATAGATAAATGCATCTTCATATTGATGATGCCCTAACATCAAACTTGTGGCATCAATGATATTACAAATGTCATCAATGAAGCAAAAAGTGACATCAATCCAATGACGAGCGGAATAATAAAATTTAGTCATAATTTATGCGTCATGTATGCGATGATTACAGTGACATCAATTCGATGCCACCTTTTTTGAATTATCAATTTTAATCACTCAATTTAATGGCAGTTTGTCTTTAAATGACATGTTTTATTGAACTGACTCCGATTCATAATTTCTGTGATGCCGATGTGTCATCCAATTGATGACATTTTTTAATTTTGACCCTGTTGGCAATTGTCAAAGTGATGTTAATGCTGGAATCACAATGATGAAAAGTGTCATGGGATCAACAACGAAGACACTTGTCATAGTACTGATGTCAAAATACAGCAGCTTTATGATTAAAATGCCGATTAAAAAATGTTTATAAAAAAATATGCTAAAGCCGCGACACTTCCCGTGTAAGCTAAATTTCATGGTGACAACTCTGGATTATAAAAAATGCGTTAAGATATCGCCCCTGTGTGTGAGAACCAGTTTTGCCAAAACTTATTGTACTCTTGCATACCTTTCAGAGGATCGCATGGAACATGTTAAAAATGTGAAACTTGTATTCACACATTTCTGAAAAAAAATTTATTAACAATTTTTTCTACAAAATTTTATTTGAGGTTCATTTCGTTTAAAGATATAAAAAAATTAAACAAAAAACGACTTGCAAAAAGAGAAAACTAGAAAAATGGTAACGCTGCTTTCAAAACAAATGTCACTTTCTCAGTGATGCCACAATAACATTAGCGTAAAATTTATTTAAGTAAAAAATGTAATTTTTATTAGGAGTTATTTAAATATGGTATAAAATATAAATTATGTAAATATAAAATATAAGACGAAAATTTAATTGTTCAAATATAATGGAGTCTATAAGTTCACGCAAATTTTCTAAAGCCCATAATTAAAACGTCGGCAGCAATTTCAAATTCTCTCTCCTTCAATTGTTTTAATTTTTTATTATCTTTTGAATTGGTTTTAATTTTCTGTTTATAAAATTCAACACAGAAAAAATGTTTGCAAAAATTATTCAATTAAAAAATGAATTGATTTACTTTAATTTTTTCAATTAATTTATTGTTTGCTGCAATTAATTTTTTTAATAAAATCACATAAATTATCAAAAAGTAATTTAAATTTTTGGGAATACAAAATTTTAAATTTTCAAAAGATTTTATTATTCGTGCGCAATTCCCAGTTTTTATTATTCATAAAAACACTTGAAATTTATTGTTGATGGGATAAGCTATTCCTATGCGCATTTCACTGGTTGCTTAGGCCAGATCATCAGGAAACTTCATACATAAAGATTTTAGAAAAACTTAAGATATTAAACCAAATAAAACTGTTAAACGTATAAGAATTATAGCAACAGTTCTACCTGTAATAATATCAAAGCTCAAACAAAACAACATCAACAATAAACAGTGGCTTCATCTCATCTTACATTCTCCACTACAATTAATGTTGGGAGAATTTCAACTAATTAGTTGTTGATGTTGTTTTGTTTGAGCTTTGATATTATTACAGGTAGAACTGTTGCTATAATTCTTATACGTTTAACAGTTTTATTTGGTTTAATATCTTTAGTTTTTCTAAAATCGTTATGGATGGAGTTTCCTGATGATCTGGCCTAAGGAATCAGTGAAATGCGCATAGGAATAGCTTATCCCATCAACAATAAATTTCAAGTGTTTTTATCAATAATAAAAACTGGGAATTGAGCACGAATAACAAAATCTTTTGAAAATTTAAAATCACATAAATTTAAATGTTTGTGCATATGTTGTGTTTTTTTTAATTTATGCAATTAATTTTTTAATTGACTAAATTTGAGTGGCATGACTCGAAAATACAAATCCGTTAATTGATATGATTAATAATTTTGCAGGGGCAAAATTAGTAAAATATTTAATTGTCTGAACGAATTGTTTAATTAAAGTCAATTTTCTTTTTTTTTTCTGTGTAGTCATTGTTGGGAGAATAAGTGTATATGTATATGTGAGAGAAAAAGATTTTATTTCGCGACTGCTTTCTACGGCAAATTTGTATTTCAAATTGTATGGAAAATGCGGTCTCGACGAAGTTTTGCTTGAACACCAATTCATGTTACATTAAGGAAACAAGTAATTTTGAATATTTATGTATAAACACAAGTCCTTGGAAACGAGTTCTTTATTACCTAAGAAGCATTAAAAATGTCAAAAGCATTATTTGTTCCAATTCTGAAAGCGCTATCAAACCTGATCACAAAGCTTTACTTATTTCCAGGAATCGTAATTGTTGCAAAGGAAAAATAAGCCACAAGAAAATATAGGAAAGCCAAGTCATAAAAAGTATTTGGATCGTTTTCATATAATCATATGCTTTTTAGATTCTTAAGTTTTTATTTTGCAGAAATTATTGTTATTTAAATATGTATGTGATGAAATCGATCGATCGATTTTTTTCAAAATACAGTACAATGTCCTGAGGATGTCCATAACAAATCGCAACAATTCCACTTTTTAAGTTTTTTGTGTTTAATTTTACTGATTACATATCAAAATCTTTTAGCCATTCTTAGAAAACTTTCCATATCTTCAGCTCATGGTGAAATTACGACGATATGCGCCAAAACAATAATGAGCTGTCGATACGACAATAATTATTTTCTTATTTAATAACAGAGATAAAAGTTCAGATCAAAATGAAAAAATCCCATATCAAAAAATTATCACATACTTGATTTTCTGAATTTTTTGCAGACAAAATTTACTTCTTTAAAATTTATATCACTTTATACCGATCATCACAAGATTACGTGGTGTAATTTCTAGATATATGTACAAAACAAAACTAATTAATTTTTAATTCAAATTTCAATTATACATTTTAATTCATTCATACAAATTTTAATTGAGTCTAATAAATACCCAGTAAAAACAAAATGTTAAGTAATCAGAAAAACATAAGAGCACTACTTACAATTCTACTACGCATTCAAAAGTAAGTCATTATTTTTTTTCATTAATACATCCAGAAGAAAGTAGTTATAGTAGTTGTTGTAGATGTAGTTATAGAAGAAAGCTACTAAATAATGAGTTAAAGAAGCTATTCATTTTGAAAAAGTAAGCGAAGTTTTTACTGGGTAATTTGATTACTACACCTTTTCCAGTTGTAATTCAGAAAGCGTCAATTGTAATTCAGATTAGTCAATTGTAATTCAGAAAGCGTCAATTGTAATTCAGATTAGTCAGTTGAAATTCAGAAAGCGTCAATTGTAATTCAGATTAGTCAGTTGAAATTCAGAAAGCGTCAATTGTAATTCAGATTAGTCAATTGTAATTCAGAAAGCGTCAATTGTAATTCAGATTAGTCAGTTGTAATTCAGAAAGCGTCAATTGTAAATCAGCAATTGTCAATTGTAATTCAGAAAGCGTCAATTGTAATTCAGAATAAAATAAATGTAAAAAAGAAAAATCACTAAAAGTTTTGTGAGGAAAAATTATAAACATAGTAGCCCGTGATTTTTTTTTTTTGCAATAAAATTTCTGAATCCATTTAAATATATGTAAATACATAGTCTATTTAAAACTTTAAACAGTTTAAAACGTAATATTGACATAAATAAAAAAAAAATGGAATTTAAGGATAATTGTGCAATTTGCCAATCTGTTATGACAAGGAATTCAGTTATACGCTTGCTACCATGCCTGCATTTCTTTCACAAGAAGTGCGCACAGCCCATAACGGATGTTGAAGATAGTGCTTGTCCAATCTGCAGAGCAATAGTGACTGGAAAATATGAAATTGAAAGAAAAAAATATAAAAAACATTGTGCAAAAGACCGTGAAAGGATAGTTAATTGTGCTAACAGAGGTGAAGATTGGATAGGTTTGGCTACATCACTAGGAATTAAATATAAGACCGCATATTTTTGGATCCAATCTGGTGATACCGAAATGAAACCAAAAGGTGGTACAAAGCCAAAAATCCTTTCTAATGATGAAATTGATTTGATGCTTTCGTGGGTAGAAGAAGACTCTACCATAACATTAATGCAGCTTAAAGAAAAGGTTATAAGTCATTTCAACAAATCGTTATCTGTGTCAACAATAGGTAATTATTTAGAAGGCCGAATGTTCACTACAAAACAAGTACACTTTGAACCAGTTACAATGAACTCTGAGGCAAATAAAAGGAAATGAGCTGAATATGTTCAATCCTTGAACCACTACATACAGCATGGAAAGCAAATTGTTTGGATGGATGAAACCAATTTTAATTTGTTTTGCCGTCGAACGAGAGGCCGTGCAAGAGCTGGGGAAAGAGCAGTACAACACCTTCCAGCATCAAGAGGTCCTAACATACATTTAATAGGAGCAATTTCAACTACAGGAATCGTACACGTGGAACGTAGAAGGGGTTCATTTACTGCACAATTAGCAAATGACTGGGTGATTACATTAATGCAAAAGTGGCAAGATATGGGTAATCTGCTGGAAGATTTGGTGATTGTTGCTGACAACGCACCTTGTCATTCAAACCTTGAAAGAGTAATTAATAGTACGCCAGCATCTCTTTTGCGGCTCGGACCCTACTCTCCAATGCTAAATCCCATTGAAAATATTTGGTCGAAAGTTAAAGCCTATGCCAAAAGCAACATTCGTGTTCCAAACGTTACAGGTCCTGGCGTGATAGAACAAAGATTGATCTACTTGGAGGAAATTATAGATCGTGCAACAAATACCATAACTGGGGGTGATTGCGCTCGTGCTGTGCAACACTGTACGGTTCACCAAGCTTCTGCGTCCTCAATGAATGACATGGCGGTCGGTCGATAATCATAAATATATGCATTTAAAAATACAACCAAATATTAGCTCTTTAGTGTACATTTTTTTCTTTTGTTATAAAAAAATAAAAATAAATAGTTAATGCAAGTTTTTTGCTTTCTGAATTACAATTGACAATTTCTGATTTACAATTGATGTTTTCTGAATTACAATTGACAATTTCTGATTTACAATTGACGCTTTCTGAATTGCAACTGACTAATCTGAATTACAATTGACGCTTTCTGAATTACAAGTGACTAATCTGAATTACAATTGACGCTTTCTGAATTACAATTGACTAATCTGAATTACAATTGACGCTTTCTGAATTACAACTGACTAATCTGAATTACAATTGACGCTTTCTGAATTACAGGTGACGCTTTCTGAATTACAATTGGAAAAGGTGTAGTTTACCTAATGAATTATTTTTCAAACTACATTTAGAGTTGACAAAAAAGAAAAGATAAACTTATAGTTTATTGTTGTTGTTTTTATACCCTTCACCGATGGTGAAAGGGTTTACATAACTGTATCCCGTTTCTAGTTTTTACAATATTGATCGGAGACCCTATGAGGAATATTTATTCAGGATCCCTTTTAGAAGATAAGTTCAAATCATAATGTACGTCTTTCCGTGGGTCCGTTAAAATTGGATTTCCGGAGACCTCAGATATGATGGGGAATCGGTTGTTCTATATTTATGTAAAATATAGGCTGGAATTGATTGCTATAGAAATTCTGCCTGGTCAATGCAACAGTAATCCGGTAGACTGATAGACAGCTCTATATTCATATCTTTCAAAAAGATTCCACCACTGAGCCTTTCTTTTGATTTTGACGCGACTGTTAAGGATTAGATGATACCTGTACCAAAATAGAGGGTACTGTTATAGTTAGTTCTATCCGGAATGTTGCTTAAAGTTCAATTTTTATAAGTTGACATTTTAAACCAAATTATTTAAATAAAAAATTATTGTTAAGTTTATTTAAAACACGTAGCTTTCCGGAAAAATCGATTTCTTTTCATTTATATTAATTTTAGCTTTCTTTTCTCTTATTTGGGACTGCAATTAAATCTATTAAACTCTGTAATTATAAAGTAACAAAGTTTTTTATCAAAGTAAATTTTGGGAATACAAAATTAAATTTTAATGATTTTGATATTCGAGCTTAATTCACAATTTTTATGCTTGATAAAAACACAGAAATTTATTGTTAATGGGATAAGCTCTTCCTATGCGCATTTCACTGGTTGCTAGGGCCAGATCGTTAGGAAACTTCATCCAAATAGATTTTAGAAAAACTAAAGATATTAAACTAAATAAAACTGTTAAGCGTACAATAATATTAACAAAGCATTTCAGTGTGTTTATCAAGAATAAAAATTGGGAATTAAGCACGAATAACAAAATCATTTAAGTTATTAAGTTTTCTTAAAAAAGTAACGCCTGTAAAAATACCAGAATATAAAAAACTTTAGAAATATGTATGTCCCATTTTTCCTATTTCTGGCAACACTGGCAACGTAAAGACACATTTGTCTTTGTAAGTGTGTGTTAGTTCATTTAGAGGTTTACTGTTTTGTTTTTGTGCTGTAAATCGAGTCAGCAAATTTAAAGGCAGGAATTGTAAAAAGAGCCTGAAACCAAAAATAAAAGGCAGAAAGTTAAAAACCATAAATGGTAAACCCAAAAAACTAATATTAGATAAAAATTAAAATACATAAAAAGATTTAAATAAAAATATTTTGAATTTCTTTGCTTGTTAAAGTTTTATTAGCTAGATTTTGTTGACAAGATAAAACAAGCAAAGCTTTAACTTTAATTGCATAAGACAGCTTATCATTAACGTTGATGTCTTAAATGTAAAGCAAAAGACTTAAAATTTTTCCTTCAAGCATATCGTTAGTCTAATTCGCAAATGTGTTAAGTCCCTTTTTTCAAATTTTACAGGAGACACAAAAAACAATGTATCTTTTTTAGTTTTTAAAATTTGTAAACTTTTTCAACGCAATTATTTTAACAAAATAGCTCTCTTTAAATGACCTTGATCAAAAATCCATTTCCACAAAATTTTGGGAGGGAAATTTACACTTTTTGGACTTAGCATTTTTGCTTTGTTAACTTATTCGTTTTATTGTGGACTTAGCACATTTTCCTACAATCAACACCCTGTATTTGCAAATATTTTGAGTTCATATGTTCTGCAAAAGTACTCGCCATATGGTTTTGTACAAAGTTGCCGAACATTATTTGGTCGAATTCTGGAAATTTAACGGTCAAAATTTTGATTTTCTTCAAGAACCTAAAAATAACGGTAATTTTGTAAATAACGGAATTATAAAAAAGTCGCGGAACAAAAGTTGCTTCTGATACCCTAAAGAACCATTTTCAACAATAAAAAAGTTCTTTTTCGCAAAAAGTGGATTTTGGCATATTGCTTATTATGATTATTTTTTTTAAATAAAAACTAATATCTAAATATTAACCTTTTTTATATTATTTGTTCTTTTTGGAACTCCACTTTAGAAAAAAAAATAGAACATAAAAACCAAATTCAATTGAACAAATTAATATTCGTGGAGTTAGCACGCGCTTTTAATATTTTTCGTAGTTTTGTGGACTTATCGTTTTTGCAAACCACAAAATTACAACAACTTTAAACTACATAATGACATTTTTTGTTGTCGTAAAATATGTATTTTGTATCGTTTTACTGTTTTGCATTAAAATATCAATTTTGGAAAAAGTGGACTTAGCGTCTTTGCGAATTATACTAACGACATACATATTATACTAGACATACATACATACATATACAACTCTTTGATTTTTAAGCTGATATGCATGAAACAGACTATTGGAAGAAAAGATATAACAAGTTTTGTTATTTAAGTTTAAGAAAAAATAAAAATAAGAAATCGACTTTAATTCAACAATTCATTCAGAGAATTAAGTTTTTTTTTTACTAATTTTGCCCCTGAATGCAAAAGAGTTGATAATATCAATTAACGGATTTGTATTTTCGAGTCATGCCACACAAATTTTGTCAATTAAAAAATTAATTGCATAAACTAAAATATACACAACATATAAACAAACATTTAAATTTATGGCTGAAAAAGTCACCCTCCCTTTACATATGTACATACATACAACCAACCGTCACGTCCTTTTAAAAACAACTCAAAGGAAATTAACTTTTTAATAATCTCACAAACATATAAAAACATTTCATATGACTTCTAAATATACCCCCAAACAACAAAATACATCATCATTATTCAACTCTAATAAAAGCAGCATAGCAAAACTTTGCGAAAATACATTTTCTGGCTTTTTGCAAAATAAAATCTCATTTGTTCCTATCGCATCCTCTAACACTAACGTGTTCTATTCTTTGTGTCTCTGTTGTATCAGTTTTAAAAAATTGTTGTCTTAACACATGTTGTTTTTTTTTTGCTGTTTGTTTTTATCTCTGCCTTTTTCATGTGAGTTTTTCTTTAACATGCAAACAGCAGAACAATATAGAAAAACAACAACACCAAACACAATCATTATTATACTCACCGTTGCCAGATTCAAAGATTTTTAGTTGAAAATTAATCGATTTGTGTTGAAAATTTTTGTATAATCTGAAAACGCGAGATTCGCAAGACACACGTGGATTGTGTCTTTAATAACACTTTCTGTAATGTTAACATCTGCCATTTATTTTTATTTAGTCATTTAACGAAATGGTTAAATCAACGTTTTGTTTTTTGCTTCGAAAATGTCGAATTTTGTACTAACAAAGCTTTTATGGAAGAAGTTTTGCTTTACTTGTTTTAGTCAGAGATAAGAACAGCTGTAACACATAAATTTTTCACCATTGGAGATGCATTATGCAGTTCAAATATCGTGATTTTGACACAGAAAGCAAAACTCCCCTCAGATCGACCAATATAACTAAACATCAATTCTAAAATGGACTAATTTAAAAGTAAGCTAATAAGGTACCACACAAGTTAAAACCGGGAGACCTGCTTAAAAAAGGAGCCAAAAATCAATGGCAACAAGTTAACGCTTCCAATTTGGTGGAAGTAGAAGGGATCCTTCATCTTTGGCGAGCTAGTTAATCAGCCGAGACTATCGCAGGAAACCTGTGCCAACCACACCTGGTTCGCTTTAAGAATTCATTTGAGAACACGCTTAAAACACTGTGCATATTTTGAATATATTTGCGGCAGAAAGGAAAAAAAGTGCTTAAGTCGATTAAAGCAATATTTGAGTTTATGGTACTTTTGTAATCTCCATGCTTTAACCCAATAAAAAATTGTGCTTCGAGCGAAGCAGGTTTGTAAGGGAGAAATGCAAGAGTTGCGCTTACCATTGCGCTTACGGAAGACATGCATTTTATATGGCGAGTTCCCACTTTGAAGCAATACATTTTTGACACATAAAGCGCATTATTCAGCGCATATAAAAATTGTTGTAACGATCGGCCTTAGACACTGAATGTTTTGAAACAGGTTTTTTTTAGTACTCTTCCTTACAAACCTGCTTCGCAGTAAGGGAATGCCGTAGCACTTGAAATGTTATGTTTTTTTTTATAAAAGTTTTTGAGAGTTCTTTTACTTACTTTACTGCATTTATGTATGTATGTCTTATTGCGTAGCGCATAATTGTGCGCTTATTTTTTTAAATATACCATTAGTGCTTCGCAAAATGATAAAATTTTTTATTGGGAACTTAAAAAATAACCAAAGAGAAGAAAGTTTAACATTTTTTTCTACAAATCTAAAAAAATATGGATGTATAAATATATGTGACACGAAAAGTTTAAAGGGACCTATAGGCAGAAAATAAGTTTTGGAGGAAAACTATGGTGGGCTATTTTTTTTTGTAATATTATTGGATTTGCTTGAAACTCGGTATTCAGGGGTTTTCGGAGTCGCTTATTACGAATCTTTTTTTTTTTTTTTTTTTTTTTCAATATTATTTATTGAATCTTCATACATTTAATATGAACTAACAATAATTAATCAAATCTTAACCTAATACTTTATTTTATGTCCTGCCAGTGCCAGACAAAAATTTTCTTTATCACGGGTTCTGTTCACTTATCTAGGTGTTTATCGCTCATCTAATTGGACAAGTGCTGCAGTGTCTCTTCTTCTTAAGCGAGTGTGGCCGCTATCATTTAAAATATTTCGAGCTAGTGGGTTCGGATGCAATTCGAGCCTTGTTAAGTATTTTACTGCATATTTCGTAATCACAGTTTTAACTAATGGAACATTGAGATCCTTGTGAATATTTGAATTTTTAACATACCAAGGGGCAGCTGTGATTATTCGAAGAAGTTTATTTTGGCGCCTTTGAATTTTTTCGATATTAGAAGCCGAGGCAGTGCCCCATAACTGAATACCGTAGCACCAGATAGGCTTTAAGATAGAGTTGTAAAGTAGGAGTTTACAGTCGAGACTAAGGACTTCTTCCAATAAGAGACTAAGGACGATTTACGAATCTGGTATTAGATTATGAATCTTAAGTCACACTTTCAAAATTCAAATTGTCGCACTTTTTGTTAACTTATTTTTTTGTATACTTATTTGTTACATCACAGCAAAATTGTTTATAATTTTGGTAGTAGACGGTTTCTTGACAATTTGAAAATCAAACATGAAGATGGTATTTTCTCTATCTAACCCATTTAACGATTTTCTATAAATTAAATATCAGGCAACGCTTTTAATCGTTTGTGCAAAATACGAGTGCTGCTAGTTGCTCTTTAATGGCATTTGGAGGGGCTTTTGTTGGGATAAATGTGTGAATGCATATGTAACTTTAGAGTGCGTATTTTTGAAAACTTGTTTGCCCTTTAGCATTCAAATTCATCAGTTCAGTTTAGCGGAACACATTAAAAAAAAGTTACTATGTTTAGTTTAAGTATTCCTTTCTCAAACTAGATACTTTATGAAAAAAGTTTTGCCAACGCTTCCTCAATTAGAGGTACATATGTGATTTACGATTGGATTTGTTGCATTTATTAAATTTGCTCTTAAATCTTTGTTATTACAATGTTGATTTATAGTATTTTTATACTTACACCACAATAGTGCTAATGTTTGAGAGACCATAAAATATTGGAACTAGACGAACCTTGTGCGTATAGTTCAGGTCCCAGTTTTGGAGATAATAAGATGAACTTACAAAATTTCACAAAGCCCCCATATAAGCTTCACACAAGTTTAGCATTTTATAACTCGAGTACCACTAAGCGAATTTACAAACCAATACGTGCGTTGGAAACGTCACGGAAGGTTTTAAAAGAGAAAACAGCGAAAAGATGGTCCAAGATAGGAGGTAGGTGCGATTTCTGGCTCTCCTAAACTATCTCACAGATTTTAATCAAATTTGAAAGATAAGTAGATCCCTATTTAAATAGACACATAAGCTACTTACGTAGTATATTAATATTAGAGCTGCAAAGGCAACGGTGCTAAGTACGGCACGCTGGGTACCTGCTTGTAATAATATAGAAATTTGTATGCACCGAAAGTAGTCTATTAATGCAAGGATTGCGAGTTCGAATCCCGCCAGCGACTCCTGTCTCTCCCGCTGCAACGAACTGGTGGTACATATTAATAATGCGCGGTAATTGTAAAATAGACCTAGTAATGTTTATATAATAGTATTTTTAACTCTTTATTAATAAACAAATACTCAAAAAATTAATACAGAAATTTGTGAAAAATATTTAGCTTTTTCAATAAATCACTGTATCACTCAATTCACATGAGGGCTTTTACAACGTCGTTTTATCTTGATTCCCTTTTAAAGCAACTTCCAAAATCCCTTTGCGTTCATACGATGATTTTTGGTTGCAGGTCCTTTTTTTATTTACAGTAGGGCCTTGATAATTCATAATTTGATTAACCGACAGCATAAATTAACTGGAAAATAAAAAAAAAATTTGCATTGATTTAAACAACGTCTATTATCCGACATTACCTCTGTTATCCGAAATTATAAACAAATTATCTTTTTTTCGTTTTCTTATGAACAATCAAAAATATTTAAATAAACGATGAAAAGAGAATTTTCCAAAGAACTGGCAGCATGTTCTGCCAAAATTACTATTTTCCTTATGTTTACATATTAAAACATTTTATGTTTACATAAAATAATAAACACACAAGAAACCATTTATAATCAAGAATGCTGCCGGTCCAATCTGTAATCGATAATCGAGGTCTCACTGTATTTTCATCCACACACTTCAAACTAAGAAAAAGAATAAAACGTAAAAAGAAAAAGTTAAAAAAGAAATATAAAAAACGACATAAAAAACACAAACCGATACGTTTTGTTTACCCCTCTTTCTTTACTACACCGTTTGCCAACAAACAAAAAGAGACGACGAAAAAGCGTCGTCGTAAAAGCCCTCATGTGAATTGAATGTATATTAATATTCAGTATTAGAAACTCCAGACTGCAAACAGCATCAAGTTAAAGCTTGTTTTAAATAAAAAGAACGGAAAGTCTTTTAGTTGCGGTCATGGCAAAAACATTTAATTCCATAAATAATAAAGTTTTTAAATTTCATTTGCTACTGCTATATTTTTTATTAAAGAAGTTAAAAAAACAAGTTAGAGTGCTATATTCGGTTTTGCCGAATCTTTGATACCCTCCACCGACAGCTCAGTGGGCTTTATATGGGGCCTATAGTAAATTTTGAACCGAGCATCACGAAATTTATTAGTGTGACTAGTCAAGTATTTAATTTTATTTTGATAGCATTATTTATTACGGCTTTAGGCGTACTAAACTGTTTTCCGAGAGTAGGGTTTATATGGGGCCTAGCGTAAATTATGGACGGATCTTTACGAAATTTAACAGCGTGATTTCCAGTCGAATAAAACAAATTTTTGCAAAATCTTATCTCATTCCGTGCCTTATTCCACCATTTATGTTATTTTTTTTAACAAAATTATCATTTTTTTTAGGTGGTGGTTCCACATTTTGATTCATAGCTCTGGTCCTCCTGCACCGATTTGCCTGAATTTCAATCCCAAACTGCTTAGGATAACTACAAGCAATTTGGTACCAAGTTTGTTCATTTCTTTTGAGTTGTTCGAAAGTGAGCGTGTTTTCAACAGGCGGACATGGCTAAATCGACTAAGAATCACTCAAGGACCCAGAATATATATACTTTTTGGGGTCTGAGATGAATAATAAAAAAGTTTCACACGGAATGACAAACTTAATATACCCTCCTCACAACTAATTGTGGTGGAGGGTATACAAAAATTGTAGCATAAGAGGCAACAATAGTGTATTCGAAGTAGCAAATTTTTAAAACCATAGCAAAGAACACACAAATTTAAGGTTACTTAAATAGATCTTAGGGATATAAAGTCGTGTCGAAGGTATCTTGATATATATCACAAAACAAAATATATGATATATTTCACAGATTTTTAAATCCAAGCAATCCCCACACGCAGAGAAAAAACATGTTCGAATATCATCACCTCCAGTCCTTCATCAGGTCACCACAACCATATTATGGTTGCCTATAAACATGTTATGGCTAAATTTGACAATAGTTTGTTTATAAATTAACAATAGTATTTTCCTCTTTTTGAAGAGCAACATGCCATGGTTGAAAACTAACCATGCTATTATAAGTGTTAAACATTTTTTAATTATTTTTAACCATAACATGTTTAGAGGTTACCATAATATGGTTGTAGATTCTTTATGGATGTCTAATTTAACCATAATATGGTTGTCGATAACAATAATATGGTTAAATTAAACATAATATGTTTAAAATTTCCTTTAAAAATTGTTTTGTTGAAGGTGACCATATTTAAACACGTTTTTTTCTCCGGGTGCAGGTCTCTATCGCTTATGGAACTACCTTCCTGGCTTGTTTTCTTAAAGTTGATATTTCTGTGGCAGTTTTAAATCGTTAAAATTCAGTTTGCCAAAATAATTTTTCAAGATATACATTAAGAATACTTCGACAGGACGATATGTACATTAGCTTTGCCGTAAAGAGTCAACCACAAGTTTTCAAATTTAATACGTTTTAAGACCAAAATTATTGTTGAAACAAATTTCGGATCTCAAGCAAAAAAACAACAACCATATTAACTTGAAGTGAAAATATTATCGAAGATAGAATAGAAGAATATAACCGTTCTTAAATTGAGATGGGCATAAAAAAATCATTACCAAGCAATAAATTTACATTATTTCCAATTGCTACTAATTCGAAATTAAGTTGATAACTTTCTTGAAAACTAAAAATCTCAGTTCATATTTTTTAATTTTAAAATAATTGATTTATATTATCTTATATCTTTAAAATTTTCCAAAAAGAATAAGTTCTCAGTAATGAGAAAAGTCAGATAAATTGGGAATTTATATTTTAGTTATTTTTAAATACTGAACAAATACAGAACATATAAAAAAATACAAAACAATTAAAGGTATTACAATAGAAAATAATTCACACAGAACAAAGCTCTAAAATACAGAACTGTTCTGTATAATACACAACGGATGGTCACAATACGGATGGTCACTTTACGGATGGATGGAATTGCAATAAAGTTTCAAATAAAAACATCATAAAAACGAAAAACCTTTTTTCATTGCAATACAATTATTAGAAAACGCGATTATTTTACGAACATCTGATACAAAAGATCTTTTTTCCTTTAAGCGTCAAATTCAACCCATTACAATTTTTTTGGACATTAATGACGATTTATTTTTCCGACTGTTTTATTTCTTCTTTAAAAATAACGTCGATTACTTCCTGAATTACAACTTTTTTACAACCTAAAGGTAAGATTGTAGCACAAGATTTTAAATTACAAATGAGAAAGTATTACATTATTTGCCTTTGAAAAAATATCTTTACAATAATTATGTTACCTATTGCTCCGTTTCAAAAAGCATTTGAAGTTTTAAAAAAAGTTTATAAAACAAATTTTCTATAAAAATTGCCTTTAGATACTCATGAACGATGTTGGTACTTGTTAGCGTATGATTGTTATTTAGTTTGAGTTTGAGTTAATTTGCTAAGTATACGCCCAAGGTTCTTAATGACATTGACATTTTTATTACAAATAGAGTTCTATCGGACTTTTTCCACACTCATAAAATTATTACAGGAACTGAGTGTGGCTTATTAAATTCGTTTTCCATTCTGGTAAAATTGAATAAAAATATAGTTATTTTACGAATAATTTTATTTTTAAACATTTATGTTTGGTATTCACAAGGCCCATCTATCAGGTCTGCTTACTTGTTCTGCTTACTTGTACAAATACAAAAAACGATTCTTTTTAGTTGTCAAAAATTTACTACCACATATACAAAGCAAAAGGAAAAAACGTGTATGTGTAGCATACCATAAACGTAAACAACGTATACATGCACATGTAAGCAAAATGTAAACAACTTTTGACAACTAAAAAGAACATAAACAATGATCATCAGGCTTCTTGCGCAGACCTTTACAATGGGCCTTGGGTATTCAGAAAACAAACTTACAAAAAATAATGTGTTTCCGTACTTATTTTGTTATGTTGTTTGATTTTTTGTCGGTTAAAATATATTTTTTAAAAGTACCAACTAATAAATTTTAATAAATGTGCTATTTAATAAATAAAAAATTTAAAAATTAATGTAAAATTCATTTATTTTAAATGAAATGTTAATGATCCGTTTTTTAAATGAATTTTTAGTGGTTTAAAATGGATTTTCGTTTGAATTTAATAATAACATTTTGAGTGCAGGTATCAAATTTTCTGTTTGCTTAATAGATTGAAAACTGTGGATATTAGAAAGAATAAAATAATCCCCGTACACCCCCTTATACAAATTTATTCCAGGCGGTTTAAAAAAAATCGTTTTTCTGGTCAACGTAGAGGTCGCCTTTATGGATTTTTCATTATATCCAGATATTTAGCCACCAGATCTCTATTTCTACCTCCCTAGTGAACAACCCTAATGTCAGGAAATTAAGTTAAGTTAAAAGCCAGAAATTTTATCGTAATATCAGTCGATAGCAATTGCTGTTTTTACACATACAAACATGCATACATGTGTTGCTATGTATGCCATTCAAGATACCCACACAGCAACAGTAAAGAATAGGACCTTTGTGACCGAAACAATCTTCATAGGTAGGTATTAAGACTAAATTTTTTGCAAACATATTTTATTGCCATCTAAATTATCTCAACAATATATAATTATTTGGGAGCTATTTAATTTAATTACCGATCACCGAAAAGAGCTTTTAATGCCAAAATTGCCTTATAAATGATGTCATTGGTATAACATTTAGTGAGACTAACATCTATGTCAGCAACTATATCATGGCAACATTTTGTGCAGATAGGTCTATTATTTTACAAAACCTCATAACGTAGCTTTGATCTGGCGAGTCCATTTTTGCCCATGGATCCAAAATATGAAACACTCAAGAAAACGTGTCTCTAAATGGTCTAAATGGTCTTTATGTTCATCCTTTTTTTTGTGAAGGATTTTTTTCATAATTTTTATATATCGAGGCATTGCCGCAAAAAAAGCTAAAGCGACATAATTTTCAATTTTCGTTTTTTTACGAAATTACTTTATTGACAACACTTGCATCATCACCTTAAATGTCATGCTCACAAAAGGTACCGTTTGGATATAATAGCAAAAACCATTTTATCGTAAGCGACAACCTTCATATAAAATTTTTATGAAACAAAATAAAAAAGCCTTCTCTTGTAAAATTTTGTTTTTGTCGCTTAAGCTGTTTTTGCGGTAATGACTCGATATGTACATAAGTATCTATATTAGCGTGGCCGTTAGTTGTATGGAGAACTTTTTTTTTTTGATTTCTTATATTCTCCCCCCCAAATCGGTTCAGTTTTATGTAAAAAAAAAATACAAAAAAATTTCGTAGCGAGAAATTGTGTTTTAGGGGGGGCGTCCGCCCCTCAAAGTTTGCCATCAAGCCATTTATTCAAATGTAATTTGTTTGCATATTACTATCTCTTAAAAACAACATTTTACAAGAATATGATATGTGGCAATATTTTAGCTCTTCTAGTCAACAACATTAGCTTCGAAGAAAGTTTTTTGCTAAAATTAATATATAAAATAATTAATCTAAGAAATAAAAAAAAAGTAAATAACGGCCACCCTAATCTATATATATAAAATAAATTAAAGTTTCAAATAAACTCTAATGACAAACAGACCTATGCTTAACTAAACATTCAAAATAATAATTAAAATTATTGCTACTAAAATTAAATACAACATGTTTTGCTCTCTTCTTTTTTTTAGATAACGACATATTTTAATGAAACATCATGGATAAATCCCTCAGAAACAGATACGATAGTGGGTGAGGATCCCGAAGTGGAGTCACTTTTATCATTAGTTGTTGTTGGTAAAGTAAATGTCGTTGAATGTCTCTATCTTTTCCAAAACAGAAACACTAATCATGCACACAAACCGCTCAGAACATCTCATATTACACAGAGTAAAACCAAAGGTTCACTTTCGTACATACACATCCTCATAAACATAAAATTGTCTATAAACCATTAAAAGGTATCCCATTCTCCAGCATGTTCTATATGAACTGTATTGCATGGTATATTTGCAAGAAAAAAATAATTTTTTTTATTAATATTTCTCTTGGAAGTGTTGATCCACATGGAAAATTCTATATACATACGTGTCTTTGTTGAAAATATTTTTGCATTAAACATCAATCATGTCATAAGTTCATTTAGTCACCCCTACCCAAATCATCTTTACATTTAATCCGCCACACCCTCATTCACACACTTCCACACATTGACTCTTCCTCAATATTCATTTATCTCTGTATGTCTGTCTGTCTGCCTGTTTGCCTAGACATTTAACTCTCTGTTTTGTCGCTAGAACTCATAAATATTCGCACTTTATATATATATAATTTTTTTTTTGAAATTTTTAATCAAAATTCTTTTTTTTTTCGTTTTTAGTTCTCCCACCCGTTTTCTTGATAGATAATTTTTGTTTGCTTCTTTATTTTGCAGGCATTTTTCTATCAGTTCTAATATTTTTGTCAATTGCCGGAAATATACTCGTCTGCCTTGCCATTTATACAGAACGCAGTTTGCGCCGCATTGGGAATTTATTTCTGGCATCATTAGCAATTGCGGATTTATTTGTGGCTTCGCTGGTGATGACATTTGCTGGAGTTAATGATTTGTTGGGTAAGTTTTCAATTTGATTCTCATTTGGGTCCTATTTTTTTTTTTTGCTATAAAGAGTTGAAGGTAATCAAATATTTTGGTTAATTTCCATTTTTTTGCAAAAAAATATGTGAGAAGACGTGCTTGTAGATTTTCTTATCAAACATTATTGACACACATATTTCTCTTGCTGAGGGCTTCGTGCTTGTACACTTGATACGTTTTAAATTTTTGTATTAGTTTATTTCTAAATAGTTTTTCAGCGGAATATTTAAGGCTGAGTCACATATAATACTTTGTACTTTTTTCAAATAACAACTCAGTTGATATACAAGTTTTCTTATGAGCTTCTGTCCGTATCGTACGTCTCGGTTAACGCAAAGTACTAAATATAGACAACTTTTAACGTACTATGTTTGTTTTTTGATTTGTTTTAATTAAATTTTTATGTTTTTGTGTCAGCAAAAATAATTAAAATTAAACTTAATAAATTCGATTGTCTCGGTCTTAATTGAATATCCGTCATCAAAGTATTCATATTGTGTGCCCCTTCTCCGTTGCTACGTTTTAAAATTCAACGGATTCCATGTAACTAAGCCTTTAGCTGTTTATTGAAAGTGTTTTAATACAGTTTTACTTTCTGGTCAATATTGTGTGAATGTTGATCCACAAATGTGATTTAAACGCAAAGTAAGGGATATTAAAAAATTTGTTCTTTTTCCAAACCCATCAGTTTTCTTTAGGATCTTGCAAGCAGATTATACGTCTTGAAGGAATTTTTGACCCAAAAGAATTTATAAAAATATTTTAGCTTTAAGAAAGGTATATTTTATATGTAATTTAAAAAAAAAAATTGACTTCAGAAACGAAGCATGTTTTTTAACTAATCTGGGTTAACTGAATTCGAATCTGGCATAAAAATTGGGCTATCAGAAGAAAATTTAGTATATTTTTTTTTGACTTACACCAAACGCCTTTTCAAAAAATTCAAAAACTATAGTGGCCGATATTTCAGGAACTCGAGCTAACTTTTCAAAAACCTTTGGCAGATTTACTCTACCAATAGTTAAGTTTCATCTCGCGTTGGAAGTATTGAGGCTGTCGGTGATGACCCGAATTTTGTTGCACTGTGTTATGTGCAGACTTGTCTATTTAAGAATTAATTTCGATTATACTCCGACTAAGATTAATTTGTTATTGTGTGTGTGTAGCACCAACAAATATTACCCTAAGAGCTCATAAAGTTAAATAATATTTCTGTACCTCAATTCTGTAACATTTTGAATTTAACTTTCAAAATCGTTAAGTTACGAGAAATCGCGGTTTCTTTAACGAACTTGTTATTTTCTATTTTAAATAAACAAATGTTTATGTTTAGAAATATTGATGACTAATTTCAGTAAAAAATATAAGAACGTCAAAGATAAAATTTTTTAAATTAAAATTTGCTTGCAAAAAGGGACAAAGTTCGAGGTGCCTGAGCCACTCTAGCACAACATTCTGCTCTTCCTTTTTATACCCACACTACTGTATGTTTTTTTTTTCTTTCTTTGGCACATACATATGTGTTTATTGTCACAAGGCTGAAGCCTATTCAAAAAGTGAAGAAGCGGTTCATTTTTTCTCACAACCCACATGCAAACTTCTTTCCGAAATAGGGATTTGTGCTTTTTAACCATCTTGTTTTATAGATATTTGGGTCTAATTAGGTCCAAACATTTTTGTTTTGCAACCTAAATCAGGATAACAAATTTTATTAGAATCGGTCCACATTTGGCCACAGCTCTCATACAATTACACTTATAAGTAACCTTAAAAATAGCTTATAAGCTTATATGCTATCTCATAGTAGTAACCATAGTAATAGTAGTAGAAATTAAGATTTGTGAATTTTTACTTCACAACATACTCTTTTTGGCGGCAACATGATCGCCCAAATACTGTAATGTAGGGTTGGGCTTCTTTACTCTATTTTTAATCTTTTAACAGTATATTTATTATCGTTATTATTTAACAAGACAAATGTTTGTGTCCTTTGCTACCGACATTGTTTACCGATTAAAATTGTTTAAATTTCTTAACAGAATAGCTCTTAATGACAATTATCGTTAGCCTACGAATTTTGACTACTTAACGAAAATTGTTTGTCGTAAAAAAGTTACAGAATTTCAGTACTGGAACTATATGTAAGCAATAAAGCCATATCCTGCGTCTGTTGAAGATATGCGCTCTTCTAGGCGACTTAACAGAAATATCAAATTATTTCTAGTTATATTTAGCAGTATTGGATTGAAATCTAGCACAAGCTCGACCAAGCTTCCCAAAAAATTGTGACATACTTTTATTCTAATTATTCTAATTATTCTAACAAGTAAAATTTTTATTAAGGAGTATATTTTTTAGAACGGCGTATTGCACTATGCAACAAACAAAAATTACCTGACTAACCATTATATACTTTGGATCCGCTATAGTCACCTAACTGCAAAAATCATAATTATTTAAAATTCTATTGTAATGTTTTTTTTTAAATTTTTTTTCTAAAAATGGAGATTTTTGAAAAGGCTGCTCCTTACAACTTATCGTTACTTTGGAACGACGTAACCGAGTTTGATATGCAATCTCTCAAAACATTTTAAGTTACCCCTGATTTAAGTTTTTTTTTTGTTTTTTTATAAAATTTTTGATTTAAAAAAATTCATAAAAAATTTAAATCAACAAATACTTACCAGTTTCAGTACTTCTGCTCAAAGCTGCATGTATTAGAAGTAAAATAAATTTTATTTAATGAAAATCCATGGATAAATTCATGTTTTATTTCCGATTAAGTGAAAGTACCTAGTTTGACATTTAGGCAAATCCTGCGTGACGCCCGCTACATACGCACGCGTTTACTGATTGATATGTTTATACACATTTGTTGGTCTTTCAAAAGAGATAGCTTCAATTTATATATAGTATTTAGTGAGATTAATATGTACTTACGACTAGCATATATCATATCATATAAATAATTGATCACAAAGTTTTGTGACGCACGCCACAAAAAGTGGGAGTAACTTTAAAAGTTGTAGTGTGTTTTCCTAAATTTTAGCAAATTTTATATCATAAGGTATACAACTTCTAATTCATAAAAGAAAGCCTACTATTAGAGAATTCTTAAATCACTTGTTCGCAGCAAAACAAATTTGTGAATTTTTGACAAAAGCCGTGAACACTTTGTGACGCACGCCACACAATGCACGCTACAATTTTTCCAGTAGTAAATTTACCAATTTTATTTATTTTAACAAAACAAATTATATTTTTATGAATTGAATTTCTTAAACTAAATTGGTAAATTTTATTAATGAATATCATTTTTTTTTTTAACGAAATTTATATTTTTATGAGTCTGCTGTAAGTGTTATTTAAAGCCCATAAAGCACCTAAAATAATGTTAAATTCAACTATAATATTAATAGATCAGGGGTTGGGTAGGATTTGGCAAGAATTATTGATCATTGAAATACATGTTTTTAATATAAAAATTATATTATACATCTAATCTTATATTTAATTAAAAAAAAATGAATTTGAACAATTTTTGGTTGGTGGACTGTTTCTGGGATTTGCCCATTTTTTTATTGCAAATTTGTGTAGAGCTAAAAGTCACAAAGTTTTACGTTTCTATTACACAATATTTGTTTTTAATCCTTAACTTTAATTACTTTTTCAAAAAGCTGCATATAATAAAAATAAAATAAATTTTGTTTCACAAAAATCCATGAATAAATTCGTTTTTTATTCCCGAATTAAGCCTGGTTCCCTGTTCAACATTTCCCGTGAAATGCTGTCAAAACGTATATGAAAAAAACTTGTGCGAAATATCTATGAAAT
This sequence comes from Pollenia labialis, assembly GCA_949318255.1. Lineage (NCBI taxonomy): Eukaryota > Metazoa > Arthropoda > Insecta > Diptera > Polleniidae > Pollenia > Pollenia labialis. The sequence continues at coordinate 117,502,979 of OX439139.1, read as the reverse complement.
AATGTTGATAGAGTTGTACTCTGTTAATTTTGTGAAAAGGTTCCGAATAGTTTCTGGCAAGATTTTTTTACAACTGCGAAAAAGTGTAAGCTGCACTTACATATATCACGTGGAATTTTAAGCAAAAGCAAACAAGTTTGAACTGATTATTAAATAAGAAATACAAAATTTAAATAACAAAACCGGTAACAGTTTTTTATCCATATTTACATTATTTTTTTTTAAATTTTTTTTAAAAAAAAATAATTTTTAGTAAAATACATGTTGTTTTGTTTACATACACAAAACAATGTCGCCTACTTTGCAGGAATAAAAAAGTCCAATTGTGCAAACTCGCAAGATGTGAAATAATCAATGTTGCTCAACATTTTTCAAAAATATAAAAATTAAATTAAATTTTTTTGTTTTTTACTATAGAAATTTATTAAAATAAAAGTGTTTTACTTTTTTTAATGACAATTATCAAAACACATGGATTTTGTCATAGATGGGGGTAGTGCACTAGTTAAAAATGATTGCAATAATTTTGTTGATGTTGAGTGATGAATTGAAAATTAGCAATCTCACTACACATAAATGATTGTAATGTTAAAACATTTTGCGCTAAAAAAATAGTTTGATTTAAAAAAAGCAATCATCAGTTAATTGCAGTTTTTTCTTCTTCACTTATTTGACTAACAATTTTGCACACAATTTAAAATACAAAACTTGTGTTTTAATTATTAAATCCAAGAGGTATTCCGTTATTGACAGAATTTCATCTAGTTTATTTTCCATTGCTTATGCATATCATCGGAAAAATCAAAAACCATGCACGTACAAAATTACATTTATTTAAATTTTAGTGATATTATGATTTCCTACAGCTTTTTGATTGCAAGTTCAAATTTTGAACTACAAATTTGGATTGAGTGCAGATTTTGTGCATACAATCACAGTTAGCGATAGTGAAAAAATTTTCAATACCAATTAATTTTTTTAGTGCTAGTGAAAAAAATACCAATCATCACTAAAGCTGGTAAGAAATTGTAAAAACAAACTTTTTGCAGTTTTATGAAGTAAGAGTGCAATGTTGATTTAAATCAACATTTAGTGCACTACCCCCTTTTTGTTTACCTTCAAAAATAATGTTGAATACTTGTAACTAATAAAAACGTTAAGTTTTTAAGAACCGCGAGATCGATAATATTGATACATGACAACATTTTCGTGAGAAATTATCAATGTTGCTCAACATTTTTCGCAAGTTCAAACATTGCTAGGCTTTAAGTGAAAGTACATAGTTTTGAAATTTTTTGTATTGCAAATTTGTGTCGAGCAACATGTTTAGTTTATTTTCTCAACATGTTGCACGACACAAATTTGCGATAAAAAAAATAACAATTGTTATTCCAATAACCTTATCGCGATTGCACCATTTATGTTTGTGCAACATTACATTATCTTGATTTCATTTTATTTACGTGACAAAATACAAAAGTAAGCTTAAAACCCGAGGCAAAGTAAGCATAAATTCATATAATATGACTTCTCCTGCATAGATTTCCTTATATCTGAAGAACGGCCAGAGCCTAAGTTTCTAAAATAAGTAAGAGCATATTGGTTGTAAATACTAGAGTATCCAATTAACCGACTTTTGGTTTTGTTCGAGTAAAGAGTAAAGCGATTTTTGAATTTTTAAATTGCTCGATTAATCGAATTACTGGAATAGTTCGAATAATTCAATTAATTTTATACAATGGGAAAGAACATACATCTATATTTAAATTAATACTTTAATTATATTAATAAACAGAGTTAAGAGGTGCCAGAAAATTTTGGAAAACATTTAAACCAATTTATTATTCCTGGAGTCTAGTGAACTTGAATTGAAGTCGATGGAGATTATCAATTGAACTCTATTCTATATTTAAAAACATTACTCTATAGGTTTGGTTAATTTGTTTTTAACGTATTACTATTTCGCGCCAACACTTCGTTTTTAAAGGATATCTTAAGTGTCAACATCCAGCCGATTAACCCTAGAAAGATAACGTTATTTTGTTTGTACTGAAAAGATAACGACACGTCTGAAAGACGTATGCCACTGTATTATCTCTTTTTTAATTCATGCTGTTCTCCACTACAACCTCAATCATAGATAACTACATCTAGTAAAATTTTTTTAATGTTGTCGGTTTTTGATAAAATAGGAATTTCTAGCCCTAAAATTAAAAAATTTATGGAAATTTCGGCACTGGTCCATTGAATAATATCCGAAATTATATCGGTAGTAAAAAGAGGGAAGCATGAAATTGGGTCGTACAGTGATTTGCATTCCCGAGTTGGTCTTCTTGCCGTCCTCTTGAAGAAACTCATCCATCACTTTGACCTCTCGATGTAGCGCAACTACTTTTACTTCTTAAAGTGGATAGAGAAATGGTTAAAACACAGCTATCGGAAGAAGTAGTAAAATGTTCAGGTTCATGTGGATTTTCCTGAATCGGTGGTTTATTTTCGTCAGGCTCAAAAATGACAAAAGCTCATCTTCTATATCACTTTGAAGACTATGCTCCAATAATTCATCTTCCGATTAGCTCACATTTTCCTGTGAAAATGACTCCTCCAACACGATTTGCAAAATAGCGCCAATTTCTGCGTCGTCCTAGGCGTGCTTACAATACCGTAAAATTCAACCAAAACACCAAGTTATCGTCGCTACTAAAGTAACACTTAAGATAACGATACGTCTCTCAGATATATGTTGTGCTTATTTCTCAAAAGATACATAACTTACAACATAAAAACTGTCACCACCACCTAAGTGCTGCTAACAACTGAGATAATTAAACGTGAGAAAGTTGTATGTTTACAAATGTGAAAATAAGAGCCCAAAATTGAAAAAGCGTACGTCTCGCAGACGTACCTTATCTTTCTAGAGTTGAAAGAAACTGAAATAAAGAAATTAACAGTTGGGTAAAAAGATTTAATCCATAATACTCATTTATAACGGCTTATAAATTTTCGCTCAAATCTAAAGAGGGACTAAAATATTCTTAGAAAAATGTGTAATACAAATAAATGCAGAAACTAACAACTTGAAATTTAGTTTTATGATTTAATCAGTTAGAAATCTAAAAAAATATTTTTACTTTAAAAAAATTTAATTTTCTAATGGCAATTAAATCACTGATGGCTTGAACGCTGGCTTAGTTGAATTAAACTTGAATTTATGTGTAGTTTAAACTCAACAACTATAAATCAGTGTCCCATGTATTACATGTTGTTAAAAAAAATAACGTATATGTTCTGTATTGGTAGTTTAAACGCCCAATTTTATGCGTTTAAAGATGGTTTATATGTTTAGTGATTTATAGATTTTTAAACCAAAAAGGGAGTTCAACTTGCTCTGATTTTTTAGCCCTAAGAAATTAATTTTATTCGATTCATTGACACAATTTGTTCGAGTCATTCGTTATTCGAAATTGACCATTTTAATTATTCGATCAAATAATGGCGGAAAAATTCCTCGATTTATGGACGGAATTTGGGCAAGTGAACGCGGCACAAAATAGATTTATTTATATCTTATGAACGGTACTTATATAATTTTCTGTTATTATCGCAGCATGGTGATTGGGCATTGCGCAAAAAAGCACTTTTACTTGTTATTTTTGCAATTATAAAGCAAGTTAACCGAAAATTTTGGACCGAAATCTATTTGATTTATCTGTTTAATTTAGGATAAAAATAATAAATTCATGTTGACAAAAATTGTTTACTGGGTGATTATTTTGATTATATTAAAGAATTAAAAGACTAAAAGAAAGACGGACAGAAAAACTTATTTAAAAATTCAATTGGAAAACAGAATGGCACAGAAAATATATAAACATATTTATATAAATAAATTGTTAAGATAAATAACAAAAGTTTTCTTTTACACACTTCAAATATAATAGACATCCGTGTTGGTAGGTAAAACCTTTTCGTTTTTCGTTTTTCCTTTTTTTCTTTGCTTAAGATAATTTAATATTGAATATAATTTTCTTTATATGAAGATGTATAAAAAGGAAATTATAAAAAACCTGTTGATGGAATAAAATATCGAAGTCTTACTTATCAACAAGAGCACTTATCATACATTTACACTTAAGCATGTAGTCCTGTTATTTAAAATACACACATTGCCGCACTTGGGCTTCCCTGCAAATAATATTGGACCACCTGATCCATTTTGATTAAATAAACTAATCCATGGACTGGTCCGATGTAATGCAAGCATGGACCATGTCATTGTGTTTGTGCGTGTTTGTTGTGAGACTACATGTCTTCGTTTTTTAACGACATGTTTTCGTTTTTAAATGAAGTTAAAACAAAGCCACTTGTGTATACAATGGAGTAGTTTAAAAACTGCTCCTTTATAATCCAAAGCTGGGTTACATTGTCCTGCCCTAGGACATTGTAATATTAAATACATCATGTTTTTTCCATACGTTTAGGTTACTTTTGGACTAGTGGTAGTCCCTTGTGGGCTACATTTTAGACGCGTGTTTGGACTAGTCCTATTATTTGCAGGGTTGTGTACCATTCTGCTGTCTGCCAGTCTGCATATGTATACCCGCAAAAGAACTAAACGGAAATAAGGTTTATTGATAATAACCAAAAGAAATCGAATAACGAATAAGCAGATAAAGAACAAGAAAATGAAAAAGAAATCTCAACTTGTGTTTTCTAAAACACTCATGCCGCAAAATAACATTTACACAAAATAAATTGTACCTTGTCTTCGGTTACATTGGTTATATTGGAAAGACTAATAGAATTATATGAGTGTGTTTGTTTGTTTGTATATATGGGTACTCTTAACTTGTGATGATGTGCAAATGTCAGTGTATACAATTTCCTGTGGCAATACTAAATAATATTGTATTCTTCTTTTTATAAGTGTGTTCGTTGTACGTGCATGTGATTGAATACATGATTAATTTACTGCTAATCATTGAGGACTACGACTTAAAGTATCCTTATAACGGAAATTGTTAAAGTCTTTTAGATGGTATTTAAACTTCATCGCTGGAAAAAATATTAAAGTTTAAATTTCTTAAAAAAATAACGGCTGTTTATAGTTATTTTCTGATTTTTATTGAACTTTCTGATTTTTAAGAGTTTAGTTTTAACCGAACTTCAACCAACTGGTAAATAACTTTTTTATTATTTCTCCAAAAAAATATTCTCTAATAATTACAAATTAATTTAAAAAAATTTTAAATTAATATTTTTTTTGAATAGCAATAGTACACAACAAACCAAAGTTTTAAAATGTCCCTCCTCACAAATATTGTATAATAATAATCCACTACGTTTTTTCTGAAAGGCGACTCGTCACAAACCAGTACAGGCTCAATAAAGTCTTTCGGGATGCTGTACTCAGAAAAAATAGTTTTCCTTTGGTGAAATTTTTAATTTTTTATTTTGGAATAATCGTCTGTCTTGTTTTACACACTATCTTTCTTCTCACTCTATGTTGCTGTATCCTCTCCTTGGCTATAGAAGAAGAAATCTACTTTCATTCTACTTTCAAAATTTGATATATTTAATTTAATAATTAAAAACACAGGACTTTCTTCATTATTTTCTATGCACTATCAGAATTTTCGTTTGATGACGAAGGCCGTAGCAGGCCAGAAAACGCATTACATTCTGCTGGTATCTAAGAGTTGCATAAATTTATATTACAATTTACTTAATTGCCAGCCAAAGGATAGCTCATGTAAGCCTCGTAACAGGAATATACAAACGGAAATTCTGATAGTTTGCATTGACGTTTAAAGTATAAAAGCTTTTAAAATTGTAATTTGACTTAGAATACACCCTCGAATTAATATGAAAAAAATTCACAATTTTAAATTTTTACTATTTATAGTAATCTATATAATTATTTTGGTATTATTTTGATTTTGCACCAACAAATTGTTTGATTGATTCTATGAATTTAGTGATTAGACACAATTTTTAATGGTTACTGTGTATAACTCTATTAGGTTAAGATAAAGCTAAGAGTGCAACGCCAAGATGACAATTTTCCTTAAAACGCAGGTCCGAAATATCCGATATATCCCATGCAGGTCGTTTAAGACCAATAAAAAAAGTCTTTATTAATACGGTTAAAAAGACTCTTTTAGAACCTTAATTTAATAAAAGCCCTTTATTCTTTTAGCACATGGTGTCACAGAATAGCTATTTGCTTTGAATCAGTGTTAGAAAGTAAACACTAAATATCTGTGGCATTTTGACAAATCATCTTAAGCCGAGATAAGAAAGCAAAATATTGTTAAACAAAACTTGGCGAAAAAATAATTTTTATCAAATAATCAAATAAAAAATTAATCAAAATTAAAAACCATTTCGTTTGTCCTCTTTCAGACAGGCAAAGTTTATTTTGCAAAGTCTTGAGTTTATAGAAGGGAGGGGAAAAGAGAATAGCGGGGATCACATACTTTGCTGTACTCGTAAATTCCTTTTTTTTTCGTTTGTATTTTTTTAACTGAAGTTGGCTGCAACTTTTTATCAATATAGCGTTGCCAGAAAGTTTGGTAAAAAAATCATCATTTGGCTAAAATATGATTTTCTTGAAGAGAAAAATCTACAAAATTTTTTTTTAAATCAAATTGTTTATAACCAGGGCAAAAAAGTAGAACATATTAATTTTAATTAGAATTGTGGTTATTTTGTTGAACTATTTATGGTTTTTTTAACGAGCTCTATGTGTACATTTGTCCTTCAAGTTGTGCTGAAAAAGGTCAACAAGAAAAAGAAAGACAAAATGAAAAAACAAAAAAAAAAAAAAAATGTACTTTGGACTTCAAGAAGAATTCTTGACATAAGTACGGAAAAAAACAGAAGTTAGGAAAAACATGTAAAATCAATTAAAATAGATAATCATTCAAAAAAGCAAATTTCAATCTACCAAAGGTTAAAATACAATTTGGTTTAAGGATTGATGTTTGACTATTGACGTCAGCAGTCGTCGATGGCTGCAAGTGTAAGACGGCAAATCCATCTGAGGAGATCAAGTGGTTGTGATCGAAACATGTCATGGTAACCAGCCGCCTGGGTTCGAATCTCAGGTCAGTCAAGAATGAATGATTATCAATAACAATTTTAATTAATTTTCATGTTGTTAAATTCCTTTCTTCATAAAAACAATTTAATGAAAATTAAATTTGATGAACTTAAGCCTGATTAAAATATTAAAAAATTTGGATTAAAAACCATAAATAGTTCAACAAAATAACCACAATTCTAATTCACATTTCTTAGTTTAAAATAACATTAACCTTTTATGACAACCTGCTTTGTCTCACAATTTTTCCCATTCAACTTTTTTGTATGAATTGCAATATTTCACTATAATTTGGTATGAATTCTTTTACGATTGAAACGGGTAGAATATTTTATGCAATTAAAATTAATAGTTGTGTTAGATTTATTTAATTTTTACATTTTATTTTAATACTTAATAGTTTTTTAAAAAAAAGAAGGCGAAAAACTTTTGACAACTTATTGGATTTAAGAAAACGCATTTGCTGTTTGTTTATTACGAAGATTTAAATAAAACCTGTACAACTAATCAAATTTTGATTTTATTTTGGTTCGATGTAATATATAAGATATTTTGATAAAATTCTATTAAAATGTATTTTTCTAAACTAATTCTTAATGCAATAGTTAAACATATGTATGTATGTATGTATGTACATATGTATGTACAAACTTTGTTTATAAATTATCATATATATGGAAGGTGGAATTTTCAAACTAAAAACTTCTTAATTTTCATTAGTTTTACTTTTTGGTACTAAATACTTGATTTTTTGTTCTTTATAATAATACGGGGTTTCTTTTCACAAATAATTTCTTGTATCAATATTCTCAAAATTAACAACCGATAATCTAAGATGCTTTTTTAATATTTTGTATGCCCAAAAATAATTATGCAATTTTGTGTATTCCTGACACTGGGTGCAAAAGTGTGCAAAACCAATAAATTACAAGCTGATTCAAAACTTCATTGTTTTAAAAATTGGCCGTTTTAATAAAATTGTGTATTTTGTACAATCAAACTAAAAGCAAATCATTATTTTTAAAAATAAAAAAATCATCATTTGAGAAAAAAGGTTTTAAATGGTATTGTTGTCAAAAAAAATCAAAAATATGACAAAATCATCACTCTGGCAACGCTGTTTACATAATAAATTCAAACAAAAGAAAACAATACTTTGTCATATTAAACTTTGTGTGTCTAAACACCGAACAAAGTTTAAAAAAGAATTCAAAAAGCTTTGTCAAAGTAAACTTTGCCTGTCTAAAAAGCAGTGTTGCCAAAACTTGGAGACCAAAAATGGCTAAATTTACGAGAAAAAATGGCTAAAACATGGCTAAAAATGGGCTAAAAAATGGCTAAAAGTTTTTTTTTTGAATAAAAACACATTCACATTCAATAACAAAACAGAAAAATTCATTTAAAGTTGTTTACGATGAAATTGTAAGTTAAGATCAATTTCTTAAATAAGAATAAACGTTATTTAATATTTTGAAAAAACCATAAAAAAAAGTTCAACAAAATAACCACAATTCTAATTAATTTTGAAAGATATTTAAAAAATTTAATCAGTTTTAATTAATTTGAAGATAAATCACGACAACATTTACCCAACCTTTTGATTCCAGATCTACAATAAAAAACAAGTAAAAAAATATAGTCGGTCAACCCCGACTATATGATACCCTACACCTCATTAGTACCTGTGTACTAAATTTTATTGAAATATATGCAAATTTGCGATCTGAACTTTACGCACAAGGTTTACATGGACAGCCAGCCAGCCGAACAAACATCGTTTATTCGACTCAGAAAGTGGTTCTGAGTCAATCGGTATACGAAAAGGTAGGATTAGTTCCAATATTTTAAGGTGTTACAAACATCAGGACAAACGCATAGTACCCTCTCCACTATTGTGGTGTTGGTATAAATATTTCATTGATAAAATCGAATTAACGGTTGCTAAATGTAACATATTTTTCAAATTACTTTTAACGATGTTTACTTGGCGAAATATCCTCTCTACTTCAGCATTAGACCATGGAAGAGAAAGCAACTTTATAGTAAATTCTGAAATTTCAAAAAAAAATTGTTGCCGCCTACATCTCTTTATTGAAATATTTGCAACCAGAAAGAAACACCGATGTTTGTGTTGATCCATTTTTTAAATTTAATATTGGACTACTGTTCCTTTATTTTGAAAGATCATCATCGTTTATACCAATTTTCAACATTTGTAAAAGTTGTGATTTAAATTAAAGGCATTTTAATTGTTAAAAATGTTTATTTTGCTTTTATAAATTTTTATAATAAAATAAAAATTATTCTTTTAAAAGCAAAACGGCAAGAAAAATTTTATGGCTAAACAAGTTGAAAAATTGCTAAAAAAAAATGGCTAATGGCTAAACCCTTTTTTTAATGGCTAAAGAGGGTGAAAAATGGCTAAATCTAGCCACTAAATGGCTAAATTGGCAACACTGCTAAAAAGGGAGTTTATTATGCAAAATTCTTATGCTTCTGTAAGAGTAAGACACAAAGTCATCTGACAAAATTTCAATAAGAACGTGCTCTATTTTCTTCTGACAAACCATCTGACATCAGATCTCTATGCCGGGAAGAAACCGGCAGCGGCGTCCACTATTGACGGAATCATTAGCTGGCTGAAGTTAATTTTTTACAATACCGAGATATGTTTGATCATCTTACCATTGAATAGAATTTAGTTATTATAAAATCCTAAATTGGTATCTAAAAATGTTAAGATGGCGAAACTTTTTTACGGCGCTAATAAAAAATTTCATGGTGGCAGCAAGCTATTTTAAAACCGAGCACTACTTTGGTTTCTGCAATAACAATGCGAAAAAAAAACAGAGACAATATCAGAAGCAAATTACATGTACGTTTGTGACCGAATATTATTAAACTTATGTAAAACAGCGATTTTGACAGACACGCACAATTATGTGACTTGAAAGTTGACATGTCAGATGACAAAAACATGAAGTCTATATGCTCCTTTACACAGCTTTATTTATTTCTTCAAAAATGGACAAGGAGCGGCCGTTACAGTCAATGACGATCGTTATTGGGCCATGTTGAACGTATTTTTGTTCGCAAAAATTGAAGGGGAGGATATTGGCAACATTTGGTTTCAACAGAACGGCGCTACGTGCCACACCGACGAGGCTACACTTGATGTTTTGCGCCCTGTTTTTGAAGATCGCATTATCAGCCGCAGAGCTGATGTCGTTCGGCCACATTGGAGCTGCGATTTGACACCGTTAGACTATTATTTGTGGGGTGCCGTCAAAGATAAGTGTTACGCCGACAAGCCAGAGACAATTGACGATTTAAAGGACAATATTCGTGAAGCAATTGGTAAAATACAGCTGTGCACAATCGATAATGTGCTTAAAAATTGGACCGATCGTTTAGGCTACTGCATGGGCAGCCGAGGCAGCCATTTGAATGAAATTATTTTCCATTTTTAATCCAAATTTTTAATATTTTTAATTAGGCTTAAGTTCATTAAATTTAATTTTCATTAAATTATTTTTATGAAGAAAGGAATTTTACAACATGAAAATTAATTAAAATTTTTATTGATAATTTTTCATTCTTGACTCAATCTGGGCTCGAACCCAGGTGTTTACGGACAGGTTACCCTGACATGTTTCGATTGCAACCACTCAATCTCTTCAGAGGGCTTGCCGTTTAACACTCGCAGCCATCGACGACTGCTGACGTCATTAGTCAAACATCAATCCTTAAACCAAATTGTATTCAACCTTTTGGTAGATCGAAATTTGCTTTTGAATGATTATCTATTTTAATTTATTTTAACATGTTATTCCTTTACTTCTCTTTTTTCGTACTTTTGTCAATAATTAAAAATATTAAAAATTTGGATTAAAAACCATAAATAGTTCAATAAAATAACCACAATACTAATTATTTTCCATTATTAACCGGAAGGAATGCACTTTCAAATAAAAAAAGAATTTTGAGAAAATATTCAGTACTTTTTCTTTTATAGCATTTTCAAAAAAAAAGAAAAGTTATTTGGCGGACCCTGTATATCGCACACCTTGTTCAAAATAACTCAACTCAAAATTTTAATTTTCGGGATTATATGCTTAAACGCTACACAAAACACTTGTTAATCTATAGAAAAATATCAGTGTATTTTTTGATATTAACTGTTATTAAAAAACGGTTATGTCTTTCTTTATGTTTCAATTGATATAAAGTTGCAATTCATAAAAGTGTCTAAATAGTCTTAATTCGAGTTGTGACACTTTTGATAGAAAAAGCATTGGTAGAGTGAATATCAATTAGACTTGTGTCAGTTTAAAATGTAAAAACTTGAAAAGAATTCAGCTAAAGTGACATAACTTAAAATAATTCATCATCAAAAATAACACAAGTTAAAATTGTTCATAAATATAGTGTATAAATATCTAAACAAAAAATCATAATATGTATGGCTTTTGTACTAAATGGCTTAAAGATTTGTTTTTAACTAAATTTTTTAGGTTTCTATGTCTGAAAAATTCAGTTTTTTTAGTTAATTCACTTTTGAACTACACCCGGTATGTATATAAGAATGTATGTATATGCGACTAATATTAGAAAATTTTATGCTGACGATGAAAAAAGTTTCTTTATTAGATTTAAGACTACTTTATCATACGCACACATACATACATACATATTTATGACTTAGAATTTTTGCATAAAACGCTGTAGTATATTTTAAGGGGAAAAATGCATTTTCTTGTTGATAACGAACTTTATGTGCAAAAGGACCATACAAAATAACATATTTGTAGTCTTCATACATATTTTCTTAAATGTCATCACATGATTTAGTAAATTATAATTTAAGCTAATAAAAATATCAATTGCATAACGCAATAAAGAGACTTCTGATAAGCTAATAAATTTAAATAAACGATATATTTTTAGATTTAGTTGTTAAAGTTTACTGATCGAACAAAATTCCATTTTTTTCTAATTCTTATATCGCATAGTGGTTTTTGCAATCCCCTGTTTGGGGAAAAATAGTTAAAAATTAATTTTTAATATTTTTATTTAATGCTTTTTATTGAAATTGAAAACTAAAATATTTTGATTGGTACACCCAGTGCATTCTGACAGGCCAGAAAGCAAACATGCCTTTAAGATTTGTAAATTACATAAAAAAACGGTCACCTTGTAATTTTGTAAATATTGTTACGAAAATAATGTTATTTTAAAACTTTCCACAAGGTTTTTAGCAGTTAGATCCAAACTGTGATTCAAAGAAGGTGTCCGATTTTTTTTAAATCTACTATGCCATTTGAAATAGATTTTATTCAAAGGAAAATAATATTAATATAGAAATATATGTACATTTGCTCATACATATAATATGAATGTTCGTGCTTATTAATTCATTTGTCTTTCTGACTGTGAAAGAAAAGCTTTACTTTATAAAAAAATGCATTTGAATAGATTTTTGATAAAATAAATCTTCTATAAGTACATCTTTCTGATTATAAAATTTTTGAAATTGCACTAAAAATTTTATTTAAAATTAATTTCATTTAAATGATTTTGTAATTCGTGCTTAATTTCCAATTTTTATTATTTGATAAAAACACTGAAATTTATTGTTGATGTGATAAGCTATTCCTATGCGTATTTCACTGGATGCTTTGGCCAGATCATCAGAAAACTTCATTCATAAAGATTTTAGAAAAACTAAAGATATTAAACCAAATAAAACTGTTAAGCGTATAGGAATTACAGCAACAGTACCATTTGTAACAATATCAAAGTTTAAACAAAATCATCAACAATAAACAGTGAGTTTATCTCTACTTACATTCCCCACTTCAATTGATTGGAATTCTTCCAACATTAATTGTAGTTGTAAATAGGTTAAGAAAAAACAAAAAAGTACCTAGAGGTACTTTCAAGTACAGTCATGCGAAAGATTAATATGAGTACCTGCCGAATTGGTCTTACCCTACGGTGATCTTTGTACCGGGTCACAAACAATGAGTGTGAGAGCAATTAGAACCCAGAGGTAGCAATTAATATTATTTTACACGTCTCTACTTGCCTCTTTCTAAGAAGCTGGAGCTATCTTACCTTCGCTTATTTTGGAAATATTCTACCAGCATCTTTTGAGTAGCAACAGCATATAGGAACAGCATATAGGCTAGGAGACAGTGTAAAATATACATTTTTATTTCATTAAATATTTTCTTTAAATTCATTGTTTTTATTAGAAATATGTAAATACATAGACAAAAATAAACAAGAGTTACATAATAAAATATTAAAATTTTTTTGTTTTTAATATAAATATACAAAAGAAATGCTCTTGTGGACAACGTGGGCCAGGCAGTAAATATGTTTTATTGAGTGCTATTTTGCAAGAAGTAATTTTGATAAATTTTTACATTGAATCAAATAAAAAGTTTGTAGTTCTACAATTTTATTTTTAACAAACTGTGTTGTTAAATAATTTTTCTGGGTACTTAATTTTGGTTTAGAGCTTCAAACGCTTACCTTCTCGCTTACGGAAGGCATGCATTTTATATGGAGAGTTCCCACAAAAAGCGCTTTATTCAATGCATATAAAAACTGGTGAATGTAGCGTTCAGCTTCACACACTGAATGTTTTTTACAGTTATGTTTAAGTATTCTCCCTGGCAAACCTGCTTCGTAGTAAGGGAATGCCGTAGTATTTGAAATGTTATTTTTCTTTTATAAAACTTTTTAAGAGTTCCTTCACTTACTTTTCTGCATCTTATTATTTACTTTACTGTCTTATTGCGTAGCGCATAATTGTGCGCTTATTTTTTTAAATGTACAATTAGTGCTTCGAAAAATTATAAAATGTTTATTGGGTATTGTTAAGTTCTTAAAAAATTAGCTGAAAATCTACAAAATTAAAATTTCTGTGACAAACATTTTTCATCGTCTATAAGCATAAATAAAGTGGAGCAGAACCACCCGGGTGGCTATTGGAAAAAGATGTACATACAAGTATTTGATAAGGTGAAGGTTTAGTTGATTTAAGCTAAATTTAAGTTAATGGCACCTTTGCGATCTTCACGTACAAAAGAACACATGGGTAATGTTTTAATTTTTTTAACGATTTTTAGGAAGTTATAGCAAAATAACAGTTTGCTTATTATTTTTCAATGTGCAATAAAATTTAAAATAAAAGCATTAGCTTGCTTCCGATCTGTGTTATAAGGAATATTTAGGAATAAAATCCTAAAAACCTATAAACGTAGAGAAGGGATGATTATTTTAGAAGAGGAGTACATTTTCAAAAAACCACCTCTTAAATTTTAAAATTACTCTCCTAAAAAACTCAAATAATTGACTGAAGTACTTCTTCCTTATTGCCATATATATAACACATTATATATATATATGTATGTAAATATCGTTACTTAAATTCAGAAAGGGAGTATTTCACGTATATAATGCTTTAGAAAAGGTCCTATATTTCTCATAATTCTAAAACTTCACATGAGCATTTTCATTACACTTTTTGGTCTCAAATTTAAGAAAAGAATTATAAATTACCCAGAAAAAAATTTTCTTACCTGGTTAGTTAGCATGAAATGTAGGAGAAAATAAACACTACTCATTTTTCGGCTAAATGACTACTTATGTTTGTTCGAGGTGTCCACAAATTCAGTACTCACAATACTCCTGCTAGAAGTAAAAAAATCACTAGTTAATAGACCTAATTAGTAGTTATTGAGTACGTTACCAGTAAGTAAATATTCAGTACTGAAAACAACACAACTAATAAGTAGTTATTAAGCTGATTATTAGTAAGCAAATATTCAGTAGTGAAAATAATAGAAGTAATTAAAGCAGCGATGTATGCATATTGTTTTCGTTCAAAATTTCCTTAATAAAACTCATTGTATAAAATAAAATTACCAACAACAGCAGTTTTCAGTTTTAAGGTCATTACTAGTGACAACTACTTACCAGGTAACGTACGAAATAGCTACCACCTATTACCAAAATTAAAAAAGTTTTTCCTGGGTACCAAGCCTTTTCTTAATTAATGCAGCGATATATGCATATTGTTTTCGTTTAAAATTTCCTTAATAGAACTCATTTTATAAAATAAAATTACCAACAACAGCAGTTTTTAAACAGTTGTTTTTCATAAATAATTCAAGAAAATTGTTAAAACGGAAGTCGTACCGCAATAATGTATTTTCTCTGCAGGTAAATTTAAAGAAATTTAAAGTGATAAGAAAAGCAGGAACTTTAGTTCCCCCCACCAAAAAGTCTATGCGACAGAGTAAGAATACGTAAAAAAGGAAAACATTTATTTTTTCATTCAAAAGACTTCCTGTGTGCGTTTCACAAAATTTTAAATAAAAGAATATTTTTATATTTGACAAGAAGCTAAAATTTTAACAAGCTTTTTCTGACTGTTGCCACACAATATTGCCAAGGTTTTTCAACTCATATAGAGTTGGATGATTGATTTCAATTGTTAGCGTCAACCATACTCTATTCATTTCGAGATTTTGTAACTTTTTCTTTGCCAAACATAATGAAAATAATCCGCATTGAATTTTTTAATTTAATTTATGAATATTGTAAATGTTGCTGTAGTTTAATTGTACAAAACAAACACATATTTAGCAATTCATATTTGTGTTCACTGTTGCATTTGTAATAAAAGTTTTCAAACTTTGCAAACAAAGTATAAAAAAAGTTTCAAGTGGCATTTATTTGAAAAAATTTTGTTTGAAAATTAAGCACTATTTGAGTTAATGTAATTTTAAGTTTAAGCTACCCTGGATTGTACAGAAAATATTATCGCAAGTAATAATAACGAAAAAATTTAGTAAACCTTTAACGACAGAAATAGTCAAATAAACTAAAATTTTTTTCAAATCAACTGTCGGTTTATCCATATCGACGAATTTTCTTCAAATATACATAGTTTTCTTAGAAAAAAGTATATTTTTGTAAAAAAAAAAATTAATTAAATAAAATTTTGTTAAAAAATTAAAAAGAATTCTACTAGAACAACAAAAATTTAGTAGAAGCGGTAGTAACGCATCGTAAACGAAAAATATTAGTTAAGTTTACAACCCTAATGGAAGTAAATTTGTATAAAATTTTCGTTTATTTGAAATGTTTCGTAATTTTTTTTATCGTCATAAGGAAGAAGAATAATTATAAACAATTATGGTGTTGAGTAAAATAAAATTTACTCAATTTTTTATTAACGTTATTTATTTTAGTAACTTTGAAGAAAATTCTTCCAACTGACTAATGGCAAAAATAATTAAAAAAAGGCCAGTACAATTAAAGAAATTTCGTAAAATTTAACTAAATTTTTCAACTTGACTAAAGGCCGGTAGAGTTAAAAAAATTTAGTAAATTAACTTAATTGTTGTAGTAAACTTGAAGAAAAAATCTTCAAAGTGGATAAGTGAAGAAAAATAATAAGTGAAACAGTTAAAAGAATAATAAATACAATAACAAACGTAACAATTTTAAAAAATTTGTGAGAATAAAGTTTGTGCAATCAAAGCCTTAACTGTGTGTTCACTTAAAGGTTTACCATTTTCTTTCCTCAAATAGCACTTTCAAGTGTTGTGAGGAATTAATAAAAAAAAGAACAAAAAAAGGGTACATAAATTAGAAAATAACTCAAGTGGAATATTACTACCGAAAGATGTTCTTTCAACACCTGCTGCTAATTTTAGTGTAAAAGTAAGTTACAGGTACAATATTAGCACCAATTGCTACATATTTTTAATATTTTATAATGATCCATTGTACAATGTATATACATATATATCCTCCGGAAGACAATATTGATATAAATATAAAGTAAAATTCAGCCTTTAATATTAATATCGGGTTAAATTTTAGAGTCAAAAGAAATGGCAAGTTATTATACAAGCCATTTTTAAATACAACATTTTATGGTTTTTTAAATCGGGCTAGAATTAAGAGTTCTAAAATGTTTTTAATTTTTGTAATTTCCGAGTTGCCCAAATTTGGAAACTTATGGCACCCCCGCTTGATGTGTCCAAAGATCCAAAACCAAAAGCTTTAATTCGAGCAAAAGTTCTTAGTTGCCAACGGAATTTTTATTTCAATCCCACTAACCGTTTACAAATTGCAGAATCATTTCCACTTTTTTTAATTTTCTTAGAATTTCCAAATACAGTCTAATCCCGATAAATCGTAATTCCCGATAATTCGTAATAAACTGTCGGTCCCTCGAAAAAATCTCGTTAATTCGTAAAATTTCCATACATTTTGGTCCCCTCGCTAATTCGTAATTTTTTTCCTGTTATATATCGTAATTGTTTGCTAACTACCCCTTATAATTCGTAATAAAAATGAAAAGAATGATTTTTTGTTTACCGCCATTTTGTTTTGCGTGGGTTTTTGCTTGTTGTGTGTTTATTTGTTACATGAATAATTTTTATATATTTTATTTTTAACAATTGTTTTTTATGTTTTTTTTATCGTTTTAGTAAATAAATTAAAAACGCCATAAAATTCGTATTTATTTTATTTTAACTCCTTTAAATCGAAACCCTGCTAAAAACCCCTATAATTCGTAAGAAATGACCGGACCCTTGCGATTACGAATTATCAGGATTCTACTGTATGTATGTCAAAATTTTGAACTCACAATTTTAGGGTTAATGTTTTCTGATTTTAGTGAATATTTAATATTCTGAATAGGCTATACTTAAAATTCGTTAAACTAAGTAAATTGGACTCATTTGATAAAATATGGCCAGAAATGGAAGGTATTGATATTAGTTTTTTAAAATATTTATTTCTTACACAGTACAACATTTTTCAGGTGATTGATTCGGGACTCAATTCTGATAATTGGTTATGAAAGTAGATCCAAAAAGAAGAACTCCTGCATCATTAGTTTGGTCATGACACATCAAATAATAATTTAACAATTAATTTGAAGTTAGTAAGTATTGTATAGGGGAATTTGTCACGTTTTAGGCTTTTTGTTTGTCATAACTCGAGAACCACTAGGCTGAAGCAAATTGAAAAAAATTAAGAATTACAATTCCTTTAATCTGTTCATACAACGTTTCGCTACATAAGCAACAGTTTCGCAGTTATAAATAAATGTATGAAGAAAAAAAATTTTTAATTCATAAAAAAATCCAAAAAGGTAAAAAAGTGTCAAGTCCTATTACTTTCACGTAAAGTCGCATAACCTATGAACAAAATGAGACATAAATCATGTAAATCGATAAACGCGTTTCGCTTTTATTCACAGTTAAGTAAAGGTTTGAATTTCAAAAATTTGCTAGAGATATCCATAAAATTCTTTGGAAAAATATTTATGACTTTTTTTATGATTCTCAGAATTAAAAAAAAAGTAATAAACAAAAGGTTATTTGATTTTTATGATTGCGGTAGCAAAGTAATAAGCGGTCATAAATGTGCGTGGACAATTTAAAGGAAACAATGAAAGTGCACTTTTTTAATTATTTGGGTTTTTCCGTTAGTTACCTGCATGAGTTCGTTACAGAAATTGCACCCACATTTATGAGTGAATGTGAATAAGATACAATCGGATTTGAACTTCGCTTTTCATAAGGACCCAGAATATATACACTTTATAGGGTGTGGGATCAATATTGAAGAAATTACAAACGGAATGACAAACTTATATGAATATACCCTTTTACCTTCGGTGCAGGGTATAAAAACAATGAAATTTATTGCTAAAAGGGATGCATGTTTTATTCTAAAACATTCACCCTTACTTATGACATAAGGTGATATATGATGTTTATATATGGGTTTTTTTTAATAACGGCGACGATTGCCTCAAAGAGTAACAAAGCTACGCGAAAATTGCAAAAATTCGAAAAAGTTTGCAAAAATAGCGAAAAATTTCGAAAATTAACATTATTTCAAACGAGCCATAAAATTGATCAAAAAAAGTCCTTAAAACTATAAGAAATGGCAAAAATTCGTTAAGATTTGCTTAATTAGCGAAAATTCGCAAAAATTCGCCAACAGCGGCAAGAAAGCAAAGTCTAATATTTATTAAAAACCTTTAAACCAAATTTTTGATATTTAATTAGGCCTAAGTTCATCAAATTTAATTTTCATTAAATTATTTTTATGAAAAAAGGAATTTTACAACATGAAATTAATTAAAATTTATTGATAATTTTTCATTCTTGACTGACCTGAGGCTCGAACCCATTCGTTTTTACGGACAGGTTACCCCTACATGTTTCGATTGCAACCACTCAATCTCTTAAGATGGGTTTGCCGTTTAACACTCGCAGCCATTTAAATAATTTCTTCATAATGAACATTAAATTTAATGAACTTAAGCCTAATTAAATATCAAAAATTTGGATTAAAAACCATAGAACAGTTCAACAAAATAGCCACAATACTAATTAGAAATCTTTTAAGCTCTAAAAAAAATCATAAAACTTACAGTAAAAATCACATCTATCGCGAACATGGCTAAAATTCGCGAAAAATTGCAATATTGGAAACAAACCCAAAAAATTTATTTGTAGTCGCTCTATCGGTTAAAAAACAAAATGTCAGAGAAGAATGAAAAAATTATGAAGAACAATTTTCGTCATGTCCTATGGATATATCTGTGTCATTTTGACAAAACATCTTAAGTCAAATTAAAAAAAGTTAAAAAAGAAGGTTGCAAATCATACGAATTTTCATTTAAAACTCATTTTTGCTTACGTTTTTTAAAATTTTGTATTATAATTTTGGTTAATTTTATAATTTGATAAAAATAATTATTTCACAGAGATTTTTTTTTTAACTTTTTTGCTATCTTATCTCGACTTAAGATGTTTTGTCAAAATGCCACAGATATGTATCTTGTGTTTTGTTCTCGTCAAATATCATTATTACAGGGCTGTCAAGACATTTTATACATGCACCTTGTAAGAAAGCGATATTTGTTGTGTAGAAAAGAAAATACCATTATTTTTTTTAGGTCATTCCTATAATTTTTCCAATTAAAAACTCAATCATACATTTATACAAATTTCTTTTAAAAAGTTCTTTGTTTTTAAATACGACTGCATACAAGATAAATGTCAACCTAAATGTGCATCCTGTTCACATTGATTTGTTCATCCATTCACCCAACCATTCGTATATTTTTTTTAATTTTCAGTTTATTTGCATTTTCCATGTTCATGCACGGGTGAGTGTATGTATTTATTTGGTTTGTGTGGTTACATTTTGATATGCGTATATAAATGTGATTTTATTAAACCTGCAACATGAGTAAACTTAGTAAAATAACCAGAAATACTCAACAACTTCAGATATTGAGAAAAACATTCATCTGTCTATACAATGGAAACCATGAACTGACCAACCAACCAACCATTGGCAACCAACAATAGATGACTATTACCAGATGTCGTTCTCCAACGATAGACATGACATGACAACTAATTTGTGCATGGAGTATTTAATACAAAAATAATAAAAACACATGTAAAAATACTAAAATACAAAAATATTCATATGAAGTAACTAATACATAGCTAAGTACGTACACACATGAATGTGGCTAGATGTTCAAGCCAACAGGAAATAACTTTGGGCTTGTTGCAAATATGTGGGTACGTACGCAAGTGTTTTTGTGTGTGTGTATACACTTGTATTTATATTAACCATAAATACCAATATTAAATAGGAAAAATAACAACAAATTACAACAGAAAAGTACTACTTATTAGATTTATTATCATGAACATATTTACATGTGTTAATATGTACACACACACACACACACACACACTTGAAATCCTTTTACTTTCGTTTGACTTTTCTACCCATTCAGGTGATGAAAATAAGTTGTTTTTATACCCTACACATTTTTTGTTGGGGGATTGTTTTATAATGAAAATAAGTACCCAAATTTTGTTAGTCAAATAAAAACAAATTTTAATTTTGATCACATATCATTTAATCTGCATTAATAATTTCAACTATTGATATATGTAAACTTTCAAGGGTCATATGACAGAAACTAAAAATTCTAAATTCAGAATTTCGAATCCAAATATCCGAATTGCCTTCTCCTCTTTGGCGCAATTAACATTTAGAAGCTTTTATGTGTAGCCAGCCTTCGGCCGGGCGCAAGGACTTTCTTCTTTATGGTATAACAAAAACCAAGTTTAGCCTACGACTATGCAGAAAATGTAAATAAGCTTTTATTTATGGCGTCCTAGTTAATTTTTTTTAGGGAGATATTTCATATTTTTTCCTTTCCGGGGCTTAGTTCATTAGGGACTTAGTTCTAAAGCCTCATTTGTTAAAATGACGAACCCAGTAAAAACTTCGCTTACTTTTTCAAAATCAATAGCTTCTTTCACTCATTATTAAGTAGCTTTCTTCTTTGCACACTTCTACAACAACTTATATAACTTCTTTTTTCAGGATGTATGTAGTTAAAAAAAATAATGACTTACTTTTGAATGCGTTAATTTTGGGACATCTCTTGTAAAATTCATTGGTTCTTTCAGTTGAATTGTGAGTAGTCTTTTTACTTTTTTCTGATTACTCAACACATTATTTTGTAGGCGAAGTTTTTACTGGGAAATTATATAAAACTAGACAATTGTAATGTTATAATAAGTAGTGATTTCAACAAGCAATAACTTTTGTTTTCCAGTAACGAATATTGTTGTTAGACTCTTCTTTGAACAGCACTTACTTTTCAAGTGCAATAACCCATCCTTATTGCAAGAAATATTCAGATTTAAGTTTTTTCTGAGAAGAAACGTTTACTTAAGGACACAAGTAAGAGTCCTATCTGCGATGGTAATAGAAGGTTATATAAATTCCGTTCCTTAGATACAAAGTTTTATTTAGTTTGTGACACGCCTACTTGCCCAATCCCGTCCATATTTTGTCCGATTTTGTGCACTAACAGCCAAAATTCTTGTACTTCATTTGGAAACTATGGACCTTGCCGTTCTCCAGATATTCAGAAATCTATAATGTATTTGTACAGGGTGCCACGCCCATTTCTCTTATTTTTTTTAAATGTTGTTAACCCAGCTATGTGTATCCAATAAGGAACATTTTTATCTTAACGTTTTTTAGACATAAATAAATCTATTTTGTTCCATGCCCAATTCTGCACTCCAGCCCACATTTTGTCGAATGTTGTCTACTGAACCCATCAACGTCCTTAAATATTGAACATAGAAACATTTAATTTTAGGTGCAGGGTCCTGAGTGAAGTGAGTATAAGATGAAACATGGTGGGTACTCTTTTGTTCTTCAACTGGTGTTTTTTGACATTTAGTTATATTTGGCCTAGAAACATTCTGGAGTTTATTATTAATATGATTTCCGTATGACGTGATAAGTTCCTAGTTTTTCATATTTGATAATTACACTGAAAGTTATTGTTGAGGGAAAGCTAGATTCTATGCGCATTTCACTGGTTGCTTAGGCCAGCTCTTCAGGAAATATTTTCCAAAGATTTTGAAAAAGCCAAACATTTTATATAAATAGAACCCTAAAGCGAATAAGAATTGTAAACACTCAAAGTCTTACTTGTGAGAATATCAAAGCTTAAACAAAATACCAATAATAAACAGTGAGTTAATCTTTTCTTACATTCCCCTACAATTGGTTGGGTTCTTTCCGACTCGAAAAGCGGGTAAAAATAAAAAAACAAAATTAAAAAACAAACTGTTTCATTCTACTGTCTTCGTCAGAAAACAACAAAAAAAAACCAATTTGCCAATTCAGTTATTTTGCACGGGCAGATGCAAGTATGTATATTATCAAAGTTATTTTCGGGAATACCATATTTATTTTTAATACGAATTCCGTATGAGTTTAATTAAAATTTTTTATTTTTTACGCCTCGCCAAATCGATCCAGTAAGACAAAAAGGCTCGACATATGTAAATGTATATACATATACAAAGAAAAAAAATTATCAGTAGTATTTTATCAATTAAAAAATTGTTTAAACAGAACTTCAATTTAATTAATTTGATAATTGAATCAATTATTTTTTTGTTGAAAGAACATTAAAAATACAATTTTGATTTAATAAACATTGTAGTTGTTTTGAAATAAATTTAAAATTTAAATAAATTTTATTTAACCTTTATTTATTAAATTTCAATATTATTTATTAAGCTTGAGGTTTTTCTTTTTTTATAAAAAATTAGATAATATTTATTTTATACAAATTCCAATATTTCGATACAGCAATGTGTATCATCATCATTAAAGTACCAGAATTGTTAAGAATTAATTTTAAATCAGACACGGAAAATGTAGCACAAAATTATAGACATTTAGTGTATAAAAACAAAACAGGAAATTAAAAAATTTTTTAGAATGTAATAGATTATTTGTATAAAAATTTTTCTAATTGTAAATAATTTTTTCTATTGTGACAATTGTTATTATTTTTTCATTATTTTGTTATTTTTATTGTTTAATTATTTCCCTGACGATGATACACATTGCTGTATCGAAATATTGGAATTTGTATAAAATAAATATTATCTAATTTTTTATATAAAAAGAAAAACCTCAAGCTTAATAAATAATATTGAAATTTAAAATTTAAATATTAATTAAATAACAAAAAATCATAATTGATGTTTTCGTTGAAAATAAAATAATTTAAACTTATAGAATTGTTGTTGGGAATTGTTAAAACCTGAGTTATATTTAATTAAATCAATTAACATATAGTTTGTAATGGCAAAGTTTTTTGATCATTTGTTTTAATTAATATTAAAAATATTTATTGAAAAAAAAAATATTCACAATTTTAAATTTTTATAATTTTTAGTAATCTATATAATCATTTTGGTAATAGGCGCAAAATCAACAAATTGTTTGCTTGATTCTATGAATTCGGTGATAAGAGACAATTTTTAATTTTTTCTGTATACTTATATGTATGTTTTCATCATATTTGCATAAATAATTATAGCTGAATTTCGACTAGTGGGCAGGGCTGGGCAGTATTTGAAATACATGTATTTGAACTACGTATTAAAAATACAAATACGTATTTTGTATTTGTATTTTAAATACATGACGTGCAAGTATTTTGTATTTTAAATACATAAAAAAATGGGAGTATTTTGTTTTTTAAAAACAAAGTTTACAAAATATATTTTGTCAGTTTATTGATGGTTGTTTGCATTTTGATATACCAAAAAGAATATGGAAATAAATATCAGAAGTAGAAGCACCAGTAAAGACGATGATTTTGTTGTTTTCGTAGATAGGAATGATGGTGAATCTAGGATAGGGATGCCAAATAGGGCCAGGTTTTTTGAAACCCGGGATTTTAAATTCTAAAAACAGGATCCCGGGACGCATAGGGATTTTTCGGAATTTTATATATAAAAGCAAATTTTTAAAATTCACAGAATTATAATTTAATATTTAAGTATAAGTATTAAAACAAATGTATGAAGAATATCAAACTCATTACAAAATAAAACAGTTTAATATTTTCTTTTAAAGTAATATGAAAGAATTGTGTATTAAATATGTTTTAAAACACTTATAAAACAAATTAATGACGTCTGATAATCCATATCTTATTTTAATGTAAACATATGCTGCTGACGAAACCAATATTAGCATTCAACAATTCTGGGTGGTATCAAAAACAAATAGTTACATATATGCTATCTATATGACAATATTTTATTTATTTCATCTCAAATATATTTGCAAGTATTAATCTAATAAAATAAACTTTAACAAATATGTGTCAAAAGACCTTTGATGGAACCCCCTAAAGTATTTAACACCTTTTTGCACAACTTGCATTTTGCGTGTGCAGTTCTATTCTCATTCACTTTATCTGCTGATTTTGTTTTCTGTGGTAGGTACAAAATACATTGCATGTATCATTTATTCACTTGCGACTTCTTTTTGTAGCCATTTAAAAACTAGATTCCTTGCCAGTATGATTTAATATTAAATTTTTTAATTTATATTTAACAGGGTGACTCACGATTATTTAAATATAGTTGTGTTTAATAAAAAAAATTTTTTCTTGCTTAGGTAAGGCTGTTAGAAACGATAAATCAACCACTTTGAAAGTAAATTTCGGTTAAATGAATTTAACGGAACGATATAACATAATTTTAAGCATTAAATGCTAGACTTTTATTACGTTGAATGAAAACTGCTCACTAATTTAATTTAGTAATACAGTCAAATCCCGATAATTCGTACCCCGATAAATCGTAATTCCCGATAATTCGTAATAAACTGTCGGTCCCCTCGCTAATTCGTAAATTTTTTTTCAAATAAAATCTGCTTAACCTTTTATAAATCGTAATTGTTTGCTAACAACCACTTATAATTCGTAATAAAAACAACAGAAACATTGAAAGAATGTTTTTTTTTTGCTTGTGTGAGCGTTTTCAAATAAATAATTTTTATATATTTTATTCAACATTTTTTTATTTTTCGAAGTTATTCTTTGAGCTAAATTTCAGTTATGTATTTTATAAAGCTTTTTTGTAATAGTCATTTCTGAAAAATTGAAGGAATAGGACTATTACAAAAAAGCTTTATAAAATACATAACTGAAATTTAGTTTGTATATTTTATTTTTAACAATTGTTTTCTAAGTTTTTTTTATCGTTTTAGTAAATAAATTGACAAACCCCGTTAATTCGTATTTATTTTATTTTATCCCCTTTAAATCGAAATCCCGCTAAATCGAAAACCCCTATAATTCGTAAACAAATGCCCGGTCCCTTGCGATTACGAATTATCGGGATTCTACTGTATTAAAAGGACATTACTCACTATATCATCAAGTAATTCCAACTAAGTCTCTTATGAAAATTTTATTATGTAAAAATTCATTAATTGAATTTAAAAAAGTGTTTATCATCCGTTGACAAGCGTATTGAATACAAAAAGATTGCACACAAGAAAAATTATTTAAATTGTAAATCCCTTTTTAAAATATAATAAATTCTGAAACTCCACCCAATTTCTAAACAGAATTAATGAATGAATTTGCTGAATATATAAAAAAAAAACTTTTTATCCCCAAAGCACACAGTTTTAATTAAACGCTTAGTTTGTGCAATAACTAGTACTATATTTAATACTTATTTATATTAAACGAAAACATTTTACAGTTATTTAAATATAAATAAAATAAATTTACTTTTTTTCTCTAATTTTGTTGTTGTTTCGTTGTTTGGATTTTGTCTTTTTTAGGTCATTGGATTTTCGGTGCACAATTTTGTGATACGTGGGTTGCCTTTGATGTGATGTGTTCAACGGCGTCCATATTAAATTTATGTGCAATATCCTTAGACCGTTATATACACATAAAAGATCCACTGAGGTAAGTCTGTTGCCTGCTATAATCTCTATTGACACACTAACACAGACCTATAGGAAAGTATGCAGAATATTTGAAAAATATATTTTAACTCATACATATTCGAATACATGTTTACTTATTTATATTGTTGTAAATATATTAACAAAATCATCATATCTCTAAAAATACATACTATAGAGAAAAATAAACTAAAAATATTAATAAAATAGTATAGAGGACATTGTAGGACGAGGAAGATAATGTTGTTGATGGTAGTTGCTGGTCATTCACTGAGCTTATGCGTCCTTTATTTTTTGCTTTAGTTGTTTTGTTTTTTTTTCGCCCTGATTTTTTTTTATTTAAAATTGTGTCATCTGCATACGTTGATGATAATAATAAAAATGATGATGATGGGCGGTAGAGCTTCTGTGTTTAACATAAATCGTTTAATATAAATACATATGTATGTAAGTATCTGAATCCATATGAGCCAAGCATTTCATTGTGAATATAATATTGTATATATTTTATATATGGGGAATTCCACGTCAAATTGGATGGTTTAAAAACTTTTATTTTTTTATTTTTTCCAATTTTGTGATAATTTTGAGAACGCTTTAAATGGCTTTCCTTTTTGATAACTCCTTCAAAGCAGTCTTTGTTTTAGTTTTTGTTCAAAACTTTCTTAATAATGGTCGAAGTTGGTTGTTTTTGTAAAACATGTTTTAAATAGAAAACAAAGCGAATTGAAGTTCAAAATTATACAAAATATACACAAAAAATCGAAAAAAAAAAGTTTAAAATATAAATCAAAAATACTCCTTTAAAGGAAAAAAAAAATTAAAATTTACTAATTGCGTTTTCTTTTCTAAAAAAAAGTGTACCATAAGTGTTACATGGGATCTGGCAACATTTTTAAATGTTAACCTGATTTTTAAAAAGTGTTGTATATTTTACGTTTACAAAAGACCACAAGTTTCGGCATAAAACAAGTAAAAAAAATACGAGAGACGAACTAAAAAAATAATTTATTTTTGCTGATATAACAACAAAACTAGCTGTTAATCAAGTGCTACACTCATGCCCCTTTAATTAAAATAAATGTTGAACATGTAGCATATTTTTCATTTTACGGGAAACGTCTTCAAAAAATAACACGTTGCACTTTTAAAACAGAACACATTTTTCAGAAACGAACATAAAGAAATGTAAAAGGCAGAATAAATGCAGAATACTAATCAGAAAATAAAACGCCATAAAAAGACTATTTTGAGGTGTTCTAAAAAATATACAAAAATTTCGATAGTCAAAAACAATTTTAAACTATTCGATTAGGCGTGGAATGCCCCATATACATTATTTAGATTAAAGAAATCATAAAACATGGGCGCGTATTCCGAATCATAACTAACGTTGTAACTAACAAAACAGAAACTAAAAAATAGTTCATAGATAGTTATAGATCTTATTCACAATTCATAACTAACGTCGTAACAGCTCTCAGTTGATAGAAGAAATGAAACCATGCATATTGCCATGTAGAGTATAGATAAGGTCGATAATATTTTGAACGATATATTCTACAATTAATTAAAAATCTAATTCCAAGAATGGGGGCACAAAATTCAGACATAAACAAAAACAAAGAAAGCACTGCATTATCACAACACATGTTACAAACAAAACACAAACATGAATTTGACAACATAAGAATACTCGACAAGGTAAATAACGTGAGGAAAAGACTTACAACAGAAAGCTTAAGAATTTCACAGACAATAAACAGAACAATGAATAAAAAGGAAGATACTGACCAAGGCGAATTCAGCTACAGATGGTGTCGGAACTACAACAATCCAACAGCATCAGAAACAACATAGTGGCCCATATTCATAGTCAAAAATAAAGTCGACTTTAAATAAAAACCGGTTTTAAATGTATGTGAACACCATTGTTTTAAAATATACTTTAAAAAAAGTCGACTTTATGTTTGACTATGAATATGGGCCACAGTGTTTTTAGCATTGCATTGTTAGTGTTTACGGCTAGAAATGTCTACCATTCTTAGCAAAACACTAACAAATCAAAATAAATAAGCTCGAATTGTCAAAATCAGATACCGTTTCGACACCACCTGTAGTTAATTCGCCTTGGCACTGACAATTTAAGCGCCTGTTATAGAGATGTTTTGAAAAACAGTAGATGACGTCACTTGCTTTGGCTTTTATTATTTAAAATATATTTTGTATATTTTCACTGTAAGTTTGTTACATTCATATTTGTTGCATTAGACAGTACAGCATTTTTTAGGTGATTGATTCGGGACTCAATTCTGATAATGGCTTATGAAAGTAGACCCAAAAAGAAGAACTTCTGCATCATTAGTTTGGTCATGGTACCTCAATAAATAATTTAAAAATTAATTTAAAGTTCGTAAGTATCGTATAGGAGAATTTGTCACGTTTTAGGCAAATTTATTTATTAAGAATTACAATTCCTTTAATCTGTTCATACAACGTTTCGCTACATAAGCAACAGTTTCGCAGTTATAAACAAATGTACGAAGAAAAAAACAATTTTTGCCCAAAAAATTCATATATTTTATTTTTAATTCATAAAAAATCCAAAATGGTAAAAAAAGTGTCAAGTCCTATTACTTTCACGTAAAGTCGCATAACTTATGAACAAAATGACTCATAAATCATGAAAATGCACTTATTCGGACTAGTGGTTCTCGAGTTATGACAAACCAAAGAGCCTCATACGGGACAATTATTTATTGAGGTTCCATGACCAAACTAATGATGCAGAAGTTCTTCTTTTTGGGTCTACTTTCATAAGCAATTATCAGAATTGAGTCCCGAAATCATGTGTTGTACTGTGTTATTAAATGTTGATGGTTTTATTTTATATTAATAGACGATTCCCCTAAAAAAAGTGAACATAAAATTCACGAAACTTTGCTAAAAATTAAATAAAAAATTTTATAAATATAAACAAAAGAAAGTGGCGAAAAATATAGAAAAACTACTAAAAACACATTTTTTGTTGTTTAAAAAATTAACACAAATTCTAAAAAAGTTTTTCTTGGTTATAATTGGACTTGTAAAAATAAAAATATTTATATTGAATATAATTTTGTCGACTAAGAACACTTCTCTAGTTTATTTTTTTTTTGTATGGATGTTTTTTGGATGTAGCAGAAATAAATGCATATCAAATGGATTGCAGCGTGTTTTATATGTCTTAACTATTTTTTTGCCATGTTTTTATCTGATATTATTTGAATATCTCTTATAATTTTTTCCATTTATTTTTTTATCACCACTACGAATATGTTGTACTTATGAAATAAATTACCAGCTGTTCTTTGAATATATTATTTAGTTGGCATTTAGTTACAGCTTCACCTATAATTAAGTGTACACTTTTAATGCTGAAAGTAATCATCTGTGAATAACTTAAATAGGTACTAAAAAAGTTAACACTTGGTAATAATTTATGAATATGCACTATTATGTTTAAGACATTTTGGTACAGTGCTTTTTACGACAGTTAATTTTTGTATTGATAAAGATGGTTTATCATAAGGTTTGCATTAATTCAGAAATTTAGCAATGTCGCACATTGGTTCGAGAGCGGCAATAATTCATTTTTTCATGTTCGCCGATTTAGATAATTTTTTGGTATTTTGTTGTCAGATATCTGAGTATTATGATTCCGTAATGCTAGGTTGATATACTTATTATTTGTTTGGACAGAAACGCTCAAAGTTCATATATGTTCGCTTGTTAAAAATGCCATGCAAATTTACAGTATAATCAATCTTTTGGTACAATCATAGTTAACTTATCATTAGACTTTGTTGTATATTTGCGGAAATAAAACGAATATTCTTTGAAAATTTGTATAAAAGACCGTTTATAAATCAAAATTATTCTTAATGAATAAGGCGGTAAAATAAGTATTGAAGGGCATATAAACCAAAATGAATGCCTTTTTTTTAATGTACACCAAAGTCCTTGTTTCATGTGTTTTTATACCCTCCACCCCAATTAGTTGTGAAGAGGGTATACTAAGTTTGTCATTCCATGTGAAACTTTTTTATTATTCATCTCAGACCCCATAAAGTATATAGATTCTGGCTCATTGAGTAATTCTAAGGGCTAAAAAAACAGAGCAAGTGTAAAGAAACAATATATTTTATTTTTAACTTTTTCTTTATTTCTTATTGTTCATTTATTTCTTTTTTTACATGTGCC
The DNA here is from genome assembly GCA_949318255.1 of Pollenia labialis. Lineage (NCBI taxonomy): Eukaryota > Metazoa > Arthropoda > Insecta > Diptera > Polleniidae > Pollenia > Pollenia labialis. Next base: position 117,472,225 of record OX439139.1, on the reverse strand, counting down.
TTGCGGCTGTGCACTTTTACGACTGGCTCTTAAACAAAACTTATATATCTAGTTACAGAATTTTAGCATTACCAGACTTAAACAAACAAAATATCACAAATTAAGGGTTACCATCTGCCTACAGTTCGGCCATCCTGACCACAAATCGTCCCGATTTCGTCTGAAGCCTGGCTGTTCTAAGCACACCTGCGCCATTTTTTTAAGTTCGCTGCTTCCCATATCCCCTCATAAGGTAACTGTGTCAACTGAAACCCTTCTACATCCTTTATAACATATCTATCGTTACCTAGGACCTTGCTCACCCTGTATGGCCCCTTAAATTTCGGCGCCATCTTCCTACAGGCACCTGGGGTACTAACGTAATTCCTCACCATAACGTAATCGCCCACCTTATATTCAGACTGAACCCTATTCCGATCGTTTACCCGCTTATTATACTCCTGATTCTCGACTATCCTCCGCGCAGCCTCGTCCCTAGTCCTAACTAGATTCCGTCCAATCCCGGAATCAATTTCCTCCAATTCCTCCCTGAGAAAATCTACAACCATTCCCTTTTGACGAACTCCGAACAACAGTTCACTCGGCGTCACACCCGTACTTTTATGTTTCATATTATTCATTGCGAATTCTATGTCAGGAAGCACCCTATCCAAACTTAATTCCCTACCAGCAGCAGTCAGTTTGGCGATCATTGGACCCAAACTTCGATTGACCCGCTCTATCTGACCATTCGCCTGGGGTGACCCCGTTGCAATCTTCACATGTTGTATATTATTGGTCTCAAGAAAGTCACCGAACATAACTGAAGTAAATGCGCTACCACGATCAGACACGACCATTTTCGGACGACTGTAAGAGTTAAAGTACTGTATCAAACACCTAAGTACCTCCCCCGTGCCTGTTGAACACACCGCGTATAACTTAACAAATTTCGTAAAAGCATCAATAATTAAAAACACGTACCTCTTCCTAGACTTCCGAAGTAAAACTGGGCCAAAATGGTCTATGTGAACCGTTCCAAAGGGAACATTACCCTTTGGAATGCTATGCATTAATCCTTCTCGTTTTCCCGTTTTTGCCGAAAAAGCAATACATTTTAAACAATTCTCAATATGATTCTTAATCTTCGCCCTCATTTTGGGAAACCAATATGAAGTCATAATTGCACCCATAACCTTATCACACCCCATATGCCCCATCTCGTCGTGATATTTACTGAGAACACTATTCTCCATAGAGGCCGGAACATAAAATAGAAGATTGCCCGCAGTTTTCCTATATACTAATCCATTTCTCATCTCGTACCATTTACTCTCAGTATGCTCCAGTTCATTACGGATCTTATTTATTTCCTTGTCCTTATATTGACAAATCGACAAATTCTGCTCAAAAGTGTTCTCCTCGAGAACTAAAATACTCGACAGTCTACTGAGCGCATCCACGTGTTGCATTTTCGTCCCTGCCCTGTGCTCCAAGCTATAATCATAACCCTGCAGCTCCAAAGCCCATCTGGCTATTCTAGGATTAATTTCCCTCTTGTTCAATGTTAATGTCAACGAGTTACAATCAGTAACTATCTTAAATTTTATTCCTTCCAAGTAAATTCTAAACCTCCTAAGTGCGTAAACAATGGCAAGAGTCTCTAGCTCGAAACTGTGATATTTGGATTCACAATCCGTTGATCGTTTCGAAAAGTAGAAAACTGGATGAAAAATACCATCATTTTTCTTCTGCAATAATATCGCCCCAAAGCCCAATGAACTTGCATCACAATGAAGCTCAGTCTCATCCCTATGATCATAAATAGCCAATATAGGCGCCTCAATCAGTTTACATTTCAATTTCTCAAAACATTTCATTTCCTCCTCTCCAAATTCGAACTTAGCATTCTTCCTTATAAGAGCATACAACGGTTGAGCCTCAATCGAAAAATTTTCTATAAATCTCCTAAAATACGAGCACAAACCGAGAAAACTATGTACAGCCCTAGTATTGCGAGGAACAGGAAAATTCTCAACTGATCTCACATTCTTTGCATCTGGCCGAATACCATCCCTAGAAATAATATAGCCCAAGTATCTAATCTCCGACTTCATGAAATTGCATTTATCCAATCTCAATTCTAAACAATTTTTTACCAACTTATCAAAAACCCCCGCAAGAATTTCCAAATGTTCCTCTACAGTCTCAGTTGCCACCATAATATCATCTAAATAAATTGCCAATTTACCTGTTCTTATCTCATCGTCAAATATTTTACTAACAAAGCGTTGAAAAGTCGGTGGCGCATTCTTCAGACCAAACGGCATTCTTACAAACTCGTACTGTCCCATGGGTGTGACAAACGAGGTATATCTCACAGATTCTTCGTTCACTTTCACATGATAAAATGCACTTTTCAAATCAAGTAAGGAAAAATAACGTTTATTAACCAGCCTATCCAATAAATCATCAATAAGTGGTAATGGAAAATTGTCCCTGCATGTATTCTTATTTAATTCCCTATAATCAACACATAGCCTAATTTCACCACTCTTTTTCCTAACCAAAACGATCGGAGAAGCATATTCAGATATGCTTGGCCTAATAACCCCCTTTTCTAGTAATTCATCCAAAATTTGCTGAACATTCTGTTTCTCACCATAAGAGAGTCTTCGTGGGGAGCAGCTAAATGGTCTCTCGTTTTTCAAATTAATCTTAATCTCCCATTCGACCTCAGGTTTATCGGGACGTTTGCAGTTCAAGTAACAATCTTTAAATATTCTTTCAAATTTTCCATTGAACTCACTAGATACATATTCATTATCTACAACAAAACTTTCATTTCCTATCTCAATATTCATTATATCTTCGCATTCCTTATCGTAATCCGTTTTCAATCTGAATTTTGCCTCATTTAAAAAATTTTGCCCTAAAATCATTGGATAGCACATTGTCTCATCAGATACAACAAATAAATCAAGATTAATTGTCCTCCCCTCAAAATAAATTATAACCTCAACTTTTCCTTTTACAATAAGAGGACTTTTATTCAATCCAAAATATTTGTAATTCATATTATTTTTCCTTATCAATACACTAGGCACGAACTGTTCTTTTCTTAGGCTGATGGGACTACCAGTATCTAATAACGTTCCTAAAGAAGAATTAAACCTACAATCATTATTTATAAAATCTATATTAATAAGTCTTACATATTCAGTCTCGTCCTTGCCATCGTTAATATGATGTACAGATTGCATTCCATCATTTTTATTGCCGGCTAGTACATCCTTTCTTTTGCGACAAGCTGCAGCAAAGTGGTCCATTTCACCGCAAACAAAACACGACCCCAATTCTCTTTTCGGCTTGCGACATTCATTGGCCATGTGCCCCATGGAATTACAGTTGTAGCAACGAATTTGCTTTGCTTGTGCACCACCATCCACTGCGTTGCCTACTTTTTCATTAATAACTGGCGGTTTTTCCAATCGTACCTTGTTAAATGCATTCAATACCTGCTCTTTATTTTTGAGACCTTGCATTCTGGCCTGTGTTTGCAATGTATAATTCGGGATACCTTCAATCAAATACTCTACCATTTCATCATCCGGTATGTTTATTTTGTTGGCCATAATACTTTTGTCATGATAGTATTCTTGAAAGGATTCGTTACGCTGCCATTTGCGTTGCTCAAATTGTCTTTTTAGCGAAAGGCGACTGGAACGATCTCCAAAAATTTGTTTAAGTTCCTTTAATAATTCGTCGACTGTTATCGTCATTAAATTGGACTTTGAATAAAACCAATCGAGCGCTTTTCCTCTCATTTTGTTTGAAATCAATGCGCGCATGTTATTTTCATCAAGATCAAAAGCAGATTTAACATTGCTTAATTGCATTTCCCAATGTTCAAAACTATCATTTTGGCCGGAGAACTCTGCCACTAAATCTTTTGCAAATGTAAAGTTACAATTTTGTTTAGCTTTATTTACTTTCTCTGCACTGCCTGTTTGGTCTATGTTTATCTTTATGACTTCTTTTTCTCTTCGCAAAATTTGATTTTCTCTTCGCAAAATGTCATTTTCTTTTCTTTCGAGTTCTCTTTCTTTCTCTAGCAATTGCAATTTTCTCTTAAAAAAATCTATTTCATTTTTCAGTACAATTATAGTTAATTCATTGTTTCTCATTTCAACGCACTTCAAACAATTTTTTAAACTCTCATTTTCTACTTCTTCTAAAATTTCACACTCTTTAGTTTCGAACTCTTTTTCTATTTCATTTCTTTTGTCAGTAACAGCGTTATCATTTTTACTCGTTACTATTGCATTGTTTGCTGGATAATTGTAAATTTGCTGCTCGTTTGCGCACACATTCTGACTTTCAATTTTGTTGTTGTTTTCGTTTTCAAATTTTTTTTCAGTCTGTTCTTTTTCGTTGTCTTGCTTATTTTCTGCAACTGTACTGGCTTCGTTTACGTTTTCCTTGTAATGGTTATCTTCTTCCTTCTTGCGACCGTTATCCAATACATTTTTATTGCTGTTGTTGTCGTTTATAAGTACAATGTTGTTGTTGTTACTACTTTTTCCATTGCTGCCTTCTATGCCACTTGCGCCTGCCTCGTTACCAGCAATACCAAACTGGTCAAAATCGTCCACTATTTCACCTTCATCGCTATCTACGCCACTCTCCCTAGTAGGAAAAACACCACGCACTTCTGCTGGAACACTCAACAAACGCAAAATTAATTCGTTTTTATTTCCATCGCTTTTAATCCCAATAGATCGTAGCCAATCTTTTAACTGCTTTACAGTACATTTATTTAAGTAATTAGCTTCGGAGGGCATCATGATTCGTGCTCACTTCTGATGTTGTAAAGAAACAATATATTTTATTTTTAACTTTTTCTTTATTTCTTATTGTTCATTTATTTCTTTTTTTACATGTGCCTTGCGGCTGTGCACTTTTACGACTGGCTCTTAAACAAAACTTATATATCTAGTTACAGAATTTTAGCATTACCAGACTTAAACAAACAAAATATCACAAATTAAGGGTTACCATCTGCCTACACAAGTTGAACTCTCTTTTTGGTTTAAAAAGTGTTTAAACCAACAAATCTATAAATCACCAAACATATAAACCATCTTTAAGCGCATAAAATTGGGCGTTTAAACTACCAATACAGACCATATGAATTTGATAAGATTTATCGTAGTGCTGTGAAGTGCTATTTTCTTTTAACAACATGTAATACATGGGACACTGAATTATAGTGGCTGAGTTTCAACTACATATGTAAATTCAAGCTTAGTTCAACTAAATCAGCCTTTAACCATTCAATAATTTAGTAGATTGAGGCAGTCCGTCTGTCTGTCCGTCTATTTCAAACACGCTCACTTTCACTTTGGTGTCAAATTGGTTTTAGTTATGCTTAGCATTTTGGGATTGAAATTCAGCACAATCGTTTGAGTAGGATCAGAGCTATGAATCAAAATGTGGACCCCCACCCTAAAAAATTATATTTTTGTTACAAAAATTAACAGAAATGGTGTAAAATGACTTGAAATCACATTGTTAAATTTGTTAAAGACCGGTCTTTAATTTATTAATAACAACTTAGTGCGTCTCGAACCGTAATAAATAATTCTCTATTAATAGAATTTGGTACGTCGCAGTTTTATAGGACTAGAAATGACACCGTGAAATTTCCTGACTAGGACTTGAAATCACACTAATAAATTTAATAATTTAAATACGCCTAAAACCGTAGCAGATAAAGATATTGCGGTAAAATCTCTTCCAACTTCATATGGCCAGAAAAAATTTCGTGCAATTTTGTGATACACGGTCCATAATTTACCTTAGATTCCATATTAAGCAGCCTTTTGAAATACACAACATCCAAAACATAATTAAAATATATGTTTTTTAATAGCAGAATTTTGGGATGATTGTCCCATAACTTACCATGGCTTTTACATAAATTTCCCTCCTGAAAATCATTTAACTTCGGCTTAAGCTGTTACGAATCATGATATTTTACTCAAGCTTGTTAAAATTGTTAAAAAAAAAGAAAAAGACTTTCTGATTGTTGGTCAATAATTTAATAAATTTGAATGCAAAAAAACAGACGTCAGTTTTTATAAAGGTAAATTAATAACAAATAGATTTCATATAGATTCCACTCCTGAAATATTCTAACTGTCGGTGGAGGGTATAAAAGATTCGGCACAGCCGAATATAACACTTTAACCGGTTTTATTTTATGTCTTAAAATCACTGCTGAATTTTGTTCAATATGACTAGAATTGATAATGTTTTAATGTGCTAAATTCCCAAATCGTCTTCTGGATAAACACACTGAAATTGTTGATGGGATAAGCTAATTCCTATGCGCATTTCACTGGCTGCTTAGGCCAGTTTATCATTAAACCTTTTTCTAAATACTAAAGAAATGCTTGAGATATTTTACAACTAAAACGGTTAAGCGAATGAGAATTACAAACACTCAAGTATCACTTGCAATAATATCAAAGCTTAAACCAAACTAAATTTATGCTTCTAAGTTTGGTCTTGTTTGGATAGAAATAAATCGAAAAAATTTTATGAAAAGTGTACTCTGGAAAAACTCTTTTATACACCAAAAAACCTTGACGAAATATGACTTGAAATTGCGATGTGAGCTTTTTTAAGAATAGCTTCATTATCACTGATTCCATATAAAGTTCACTCTCGAAAATATCTAATTGTTGGAACGAGGATATCAATGATTTTTCACAGCCAAATGCAAAAGCATTGTTACTTGTTTAATACTAATTTTATAAGAAAGGCAAAGAGAATTTGGTACCGTAAATCGATCCATCAAAAAAATTTTAAATTTCTAAACTTATGGTGTTAGGGAATAAAAGTCATTGCAAACATTTTATTCAAATATATTTTAGCAGTTTTCTTCAGACTGATGGTCACTTTTTTAAAAACTCAACATATTGATCTCATAATAACAGAGTTAAATTTGTAAAATTGTGTCATATGTAAATAGTGGTTTATACATTTAAAGACAAGCCTTTTTTGACTATAAAGAAAGATAAGAAATCATTGCAAAAAATACGAGATTGCATGGAAGAAAAAGTTCAATTTCTACGCTGAAGCAACTTTTGGAAAACAGGCAATTTCTATTTTGCCTTAACAAACATGCACGCAAAGAAAAAACATGGTTGTGGTAAACATATTCTAAGAGCAACATATTATGATAAGATTCATGATTGTAGTCACCATATTACGATTGTTATTAAATCATATTATGACCAAATATGTTCGTAATATAACATCATAATATTTTTCCCTTAATCATATTGTTATCCTGTTAATCATAAAACGTTAAGAAGTTATAATATTACTGTCATGGTAATCATAATAAGATAAGAAGTAATCATATTGTTGTCATGGCAATCATAATAAGTTTAGAAGTAATCATATTATTGGCATGGCAATCATAATTAGTTTAGAAGTAATCATATTATTGTCATGGTAATCATAATAAGTTTAGAAGTAATCATATTATTGTCATGGCAATCATAATAAGTTTAGAAGCAATCATATTATTGTCATGGCAATCATAATAAGTTTAGAAGTAATCATATTATGATGCAAAGTGATATGAACTGTTATACATAAATTTTTTACATCATAATATGATACAACTTTAAACATAATATTTTTATTAGAAAAAAATACTTATGATAAAATAAAAAACATAATATAGTTACTGTAATCTTTTTGTCGTAGGTCGCAATTATTTATAAATTATTTTATGGAGTTTTCATTATTTTTCTCTTAAAATAACACAAAACTTACCAGTAATGGTGAATATTTTGCACCAATATTTCACAAATTTTTCCACCACTTTAAGATTATTAAATTTTTTAGCAAAGATATTTTATTTTGTGACACTACAACCTATTTTTAATGTTTTTTCTTTATTTTTTTTTTCAATTTCTTGTTTATTTTGTTATTTCTTTTTTAATATTTTTTTTTTAATTTCTAGTTTATTTTAATGGTTATTTTTTTATTATTTAGCCACTCACTAACAAATAATTCGATATGTTTATGTAAAACACGACACAACTGATACAAAATTATTTTACAAATGGCGATACCAAAATATTATTAGAGTAACGATATTTTGATTGCATCTTAAACTTATTATGATAAATGTATATAAAGTTATCATGTTATGGCTATTTAATATCATGTTATGGCTGTGAGTAATATAATATGTTTTGAAAGTTATCTTAATTTAGTTGTTAGAAAAATAATTATTTTTCGGTCAACAATACTCAAATTTATAATTGTGATAAACATTAATATGTTTACAGTAACTATAATATTGCTGATATTTAATAAAAATAACAATTATTTGTGTACAACAACAATATATTGTTACAATAAACACAGTGTGGTTGCCGTAACCATGCCCAACCATATTTTTTCTCTGCGTGTGTGCACATGACATTTTGTTTTTGTTCAACTTTATTTATGGCGGCAAAATTATTGATTTATTAATAAAACTTTTTCATCCATTTCCGTTTTATTTATTTTATTTGTTTTCTTTGTACATAGTGAATTGTATTATTTTAAGAAATTAATCAATATTTATCTGGAAGTAAAAGTTATTACCACTGGTTCATTGTTTCAGTTTAATGTGCCAGTCACGAAATCAAAATAAAAGTGTTACAGTTTTATGCAAAAGTTACAATACGCTACATCAACATGTGTTGCATGGGTTTTTCGGGTTTGTGCTAACCTGTGTAACACATAATAACATTGATTTTATACTTTACCCATCTACTTAGAATCGATTTTTTGATCAATCTAACGATGTCCATCCATCTGACTGTGTAGTTGTCTGGTTATGTTAACCTTGTGCGAAAAGTACAGGTCGCAATTTCTAAGTGGTTTGATGAAATTTGGTTCTTACATTACATAAATAAAGAAACTAAGAATATTATTTATCTGTCCATGATTGCGCATTGTCCCTTTCCAAATGTACTCCCAAAAATTTATTTATTTATTAGCCCAGTAAAACAAATATTTTATTACAGTTTTTACAAAAATTTATGGAAATCGGTCAACTTTTATGAAAGGCTGAGGTCCAAAAGATTTTCATACTTTTCATCGAGTTTAATGATGCACAATCTGCTTTGTGTGTACTGGAGTTTTTCTTTTACGGACTTTTTAATTTCCTGGGGAAAGCGCGATTGATTTTTCAATTTCCCGCCAAACACAAAAGGATCTAAAATATTTTTAATTTAATTTATTTGAACAATAAATTATTCATAAGATCTATTAAATAAGTTTATAAATTCATTAACGATTAGCTTAAAAATATAAAATTTCAGTTCTTTACAGGTCTCGTTAAAGTATGCACAGGAAATTCACGCAAAAAAAAAACACAAACTAATAACACTGGACTGCAACAAAACAAAAAATATTCGAGTCTTTTAATAAAAATATATGGAATGTACAAGATTTTGTTTGTCGTGCTTAATTCCCAATTTTTATGCTTGATAAAAGCACTTATCCGTTACCCCTTCTACAATAAATTGGAAATTAAGCGCGACAAATAAAATCTTGTAAATTGAAAATTTTGTATTCCAAAAAAATTACTTTTATAACACCGCGTTACACACATTTTGTCCTATGAACCAAATATATTTTTCGAAAAGGGGAGAAAAAATAAAAATACACGTGTATGGGCGATTTTCATGTACTTGTCAGAATTTTTTTTCCGTCTGTCCGCCTGTGTGAAAGACTTTGGATACATTTTTAACCCTTTTTCCGTGATCCAATCGAGCTGAATTTTTGCAGGCAGACTCGTGGAAATGTCAAATTTTTTAACAAAAATAGATTTTTATCAATCCTCGTGATCGAGCTAGATCGGGGAAAAAATATATAATATATGGAATATTAAGACTTTAAAGAGCTAAATTCAAATCCGTTTTCAGTTTTTTTTTCAATCGAGCTTAAATTTTTTATGGGCATGACTAATATTTTGCACGAAATAAGGCAGGTTTGCTAATACATGTCATCACAACTTGAGAACGATTTGGCCAATTTTGATATTGTTGAATATTTTTAACAGTTTTGGAGTTATTTAGAAATTCGTCTCTCTAATTACTTTTTCACTGAGCAGGATTGTGAACTTTGTAATATTGTTAAACAGCTAAGGCACAAGCTCTTTATTTCCATTTGTCCTTCAATTTGTGCTGAAAAGGTCAACGAGAAAAAGAACGACAAAAAAAAACACAAACACACAAAAATGTACTTAGGACTTTAAGAAGAATTCTTGACAAAAAGTATGAAAAACGGAAGTAAAAAAGAAACATGTAAAATCAATTGAAAATGGGTAATCACACACAACAACAAATTTCGATTAACCAAATAAAAAAATACCACTTGGTTTAAAGATTGATGTTTGTGTTATACGGCAAAGATTTCTGAAGGCGTGACGTTAAAAAACAGAAGTGGATTTTGAGTTGCATTACAAAACTGAATACGACTGCGAATTGAGCAAGATGTTTTGTATAAAACCTTTTTAAGAAACCTTTGGAAACCATTTAACGGCCAATTCTAAGGTTTGATATTTAATGACATTTTAAAATCGTTTTAAAAACCAAATTGTGTTCTTCACTAAGCACTTTAATGTAACTAAATTTACCAAGCTGGTACATTTAAATTCAAGTTAAGTTTCTATAGTAATAACTTAACAAGGTGGCCTCAATTGAACAACAATATAAAAACAACAGGCAAAGCAACAACAGAAAGCCGTTTTTTAAGACCACCTTGTAAATAAATAAATTTTTTTATGATCTATTTTTGTATTTAGTAGTGCTGCCATACTTTTATTTGAATTAAATAAGACATTCCAAACAAAACTAAAAAAATCAATCTGTATTTAAGTACGACTTAAGTTTATATGAAAATTAATTCGGGTAATCAGAAAAAAGTCGATCAACACATATAATTATAGCTTGACATAAATTTAAATGCTGTCCTGACTGGGCACATGTAATTGTTTTTTTAAAGTTTTAAACTAAAAAGCAAAGCTTTGAATCTGATTTGCATTTCTATAAAAACATAGGACCCATCCTAAACTTTCAAACGCTATCCCGATAAATTTTTGAAAAATAGTCCACCAAATCGGATACGGCTTTCTAAATTCCGACTTTAAATTCACAATCACCGACCGCAAAATCTTTGAGTAACGATTTTAAAGCGAATCTGATCAATTTCAAAAAAAAAGCGAATCATATTCGACCCCGCAAACCCCTGAGTGGCGAGTTTCAAACCAATTATATCAATTGCAGAAAGATTTGCCTCATCGGATTATTTTTTACTTCCTTTTTTTCAAAAGTGTCTATTTTGAAGATAATTTATGACAAGACTAATGCAGCCAGAACGCTGCAGGTTGTTGCATTAGAAAGAACGTGTTGTCTGCTATAAGAATCACCAAAAAAGTAAAAATCGTTTTTTCGACCTTTTAACTTTGTCTGTGACATACACAATTTTGCGCTAGTAAATAACCAGAGAGTCAGTTAGGGTATCTTAAGGTTCGCTTTACCTAACTATATTTTCTTATTGTTTTTTTTTACTTCTTTCTTTTCAAGCACGAAACTTAACAAAAGTAACAAAAAGTTTACTTTCTTTTAATTCTCTTAATTTTCTGTTGTATTGTGTCGTTAATTGAAAGGAGTTTTAGTTCAATTCTTGTGGCTATTTAAGTGATTAAAATAATACTTTCGGGGTTTCAACTTCCTTTGTTGCGTTAAAGTAAGGAAAAGTTTTACTGATAAGTAGTTGCTGCTAAAAGTAACACAAGTGGCTGGTTAATTTTACCTCGCCTAAAAGTAAAATTAGCCGGTAAAAGTTTTAAAAAAAGTATAAAATATTATACTTCTGTACATAACAAAGATAACTTTAAGCATAGCAGAAACAAATTTTTTTAAAGGGTTTCTTTCACGAATGACTTTGATGGTTGAAACAGTCAATCAGCCATGTTCTAGGAATTGAAACCAAGTGGAATTGAGATCTCACGAGCTTTTGTGATTCTTTGTTCTAAAAGTAGTTCTGGTAAAGATAATTGGTACTTAAAGTATGAAGCATATAAAATGAAGTTTTCTTATGTTTTGAGAACATTCTTCGGTGGCTAAGTAAGTTACCTTGGGTGCACGCAAAATACATTTTTAACTCTTTTCCATATTAATAAACATAAGGGGGATTCACAAGGTACTCATAAAGTTGAAAAGTCTAATAATAATTAAAAAAAAATATTTATTTTGTTTGAAACACAACAGTATTTTTTTAGCAATTGTGAACTATTATGACGCTATGAATTAAAAGCACATCCTGTGAATTTCCTAATTATTTAATTCTCAGTTTCTACCAGCCTTTGGTTTTCAAATGGTGTTTCATAGAGCGCTTCGTATCATTAGTTTAAATTAAGCAATCGAAATGCTCTATTTTCCATGACGCTGGTGCATAAATCAAGCCGCTGTGGCTTTTTGCAGATACTAGCAACTTATGCAAACCTCCTCAGAAAAGGTCAAATTGGGTAAAATTATTCGAGAACTGCAGCCGTATTCTGTAATTCGCTACAGCTAAATCACGATCGCTCAACTGCTTTAGAGAATACAAAATTTTATTTATAGACGCCGACACAGTAAAATCCACAACAAAGAGTGACTTTTTCGGACTTGTATCGTTCCAAATCCGTTGTTTATTAAAGAATGCATTCCAGAAATCGGACTCATTGTTGGAGATGATTTTCGATTTAAATTATGAACAGTTTCAGAGCCCATTTTGATAAAACAGTTTTATTATATACAAGTGTTATTGAAAGCTTTATCCTTCCATGGTAAGAGGGAAAAACAGACCGAATAAATTACAGTCCATTCAACAGATTCAGCTTCAACAATATGACAGCAAATAACTATCAATTTTTGGTAGTCTGTATTAGAACACCCTTTATTAACACCGATTAACTTTTGCTCCTTCTCTTTTTAGTATTATTTTTCTTTTGATATACAAATTGTTGTGCTTTTCTGATTATTAATATTATTATTTACTCAAAACTTATTTTAAGTTTTTATTCAGGCTTTTCTAAAACAACCCAGTCTAAAATCACTCCCTCATATCATACGATTTTCCAAGCCATCTGCTCTTTCTTAACCCAATGTAAGAATTATTTTATGGTTCCACACACACACATACATACATGCCTCCCCTTGCATGAATATGTATGTATATGTGAGCATATGCAATAAATTATTTATTTATGGTGAGGCTTACGAATGATTTAAATTTAAATTGTATTTGGTCAACACATTAAAAGCATCTAAGTGGTTTTTCTTAAGGATTATCACACTTAATGGTCAGTGAAGGAATTGGCCTAATACATGCTTTAAGAACTTAAGTGGGAATTTATTTCATTTAAGATTCACACATACACACACGCCTCCTTTTTGACTAAATGGTATTTCAACAAACATTTCTTCATTGTAGTCATTGTGTCATAAATTGTAAAAGGTATAATAAATCCTTTTTGATGCTATTTTCAGAGTCTTTTATTTGCACAAGAAAACACATGCTACAAAAACAAATTACAAAGACTTTCTGACACACAACTACATTGCTATAAATATTTTATTTATTTAAGACAGATTCAGGCATAAGCTTCTTTACTAGTCCGTAACGATTTTGTTGAAAGAGGGAGCGTTTTGACTTGAAATTGTGGTAAACAAAATGAAAAAAAAACAAAAGCGATTAAAAAATTTTCATCAATAAATTGCTTAAGTTATGAAAATTGCAAAACAGCAAAAATAATTTAAAATTTATTAGAAAAATTACAGTATTTTTCACCTAATTTAGGGGAAAACTTTTTTTGAGCAGAGAAAAATACACTAAAAATTTAAATGACTTTATCAAAAGCAGGGAACGTAACTGCTATGACGTTTTTCAGAAAGTCAAAAAATAACTATTATTTTTTTTTTTTGGTTATTTTTTTTTCAAAAATAAAAGTTCAAATTTGACTGATATTTTTTCAGTCAAAAATAATAGTTAAAATTTTACTTGTATTTTTTAGTCAAAAAGAGAACTTTTATAATCATATCTCTTAATTAATAATACATTTTTCGAAACTATTTAAAAACTTATGCAGCACATTACAGTGGTTCGGGCCCCATACAAAAATAAATTGAGCCAGTCACCCCCTAGGATTAAAGATCAAATCAAATTCTGGTCACAACTTATGCCATCTCGGAACGTACACCCTAATATCCAATTTTTTCACGTGGCAAGAAAGCCCTTCTAAAACTTTGTATGTCTAGGTTTTAATATGCTATTTTGTATGCCATGCCCCAAAAATTACGCCCCTTTTTTTTTGCACATAAATATTATATTACACCAGGTAGATTAACATACAAAAACTAGAACATTGCATCAGTCCGAATGTCGGAGAAGGTCACATATATTTCTATATATGGACACTGTAACAGTAAAAGTATTCAAATTGTGTATTTTATATTAATACACAACATCTGTCGAAAAGTAGGTTCAAAGATACTAAAAATTTCTGTATATCTGTTAGGGCGATCGATTATTCGACTTTTTTCATTAACCGGTTTTCGAATAGTCCGAATAGTTGCTATTTTAAAATACCGGTTTTCGGATAAGCATTTTAAAAATAACCGGTTATCCGGTTTAAATTAGAATACATAAAAATACAAAAATCAAATTAGTTTTTTAATAAAAAGTTAATTAGAATAAAAACAAAACAATTCACGAAGGTAAGGAACCAACAAAATACATATGGGTAATTCCATGTCAAAACGACCAAGAGTGGGACACGACCTCTTCCGATTGTAATGAAATTTAGTGAGAAGGTTCCTTTTATCTTATAAGGAACATATATGAACGAAAAAAAATTAAAAAATTTTTTTTTATAAAGTTATGTCATATTCAATATGTCATAATTTCGCAGATTTAGCCGAATGTGTTGAGCTTATTTCTTCAATATCTCGAAAACTACTTGACATACGAAGATGATTTAAATGTCATTTTAAAGAGAATACTTGGGACTACAAACTATATACTGAAAAGAAATAATTTTTTTGAAAAATGTAATATCTGCAAAATATTAAATTTTAAAAACGGACTAAGTCAAAAACCTATTTTTTTATTTGGCTGATTTTTTTTTATATAATACCCCAAACTGTTCTTAAAAAATCCTGAAACTTTGAAGGAGGTTTTTTTTTTTTAAGATATGATTTTTTTTCTTTCGCAGCCTTTGAAAAAATAATCTTAAAATAGAATTTTAATATTGTAATTTTGAGCAATAAGTACACTGTGCTAGTTGCAAAAAACAGACCAGCCGCGCACCTTGCATTTTGCCCTAATTGGGGCACGCTGAATCCAGTGGGACTTACCGTTTTTTTAGATTGGCACTTGTTTTCAAGAATTACCGTTATTTCGAAAATGTAAGAGGTTGCACAGCATATATTTGGGTAACTCAAAAACGGTTAGGTTATTGAAATAACTAAAAAAAAACGAAATTCGGCAATAAATAATAAAGTGGGGTTGGTCATACAGTTGACCCATCTAGGAGCATCCTACGCGCCACCATGCAAATATTGCGGTTTAATAAAATGCTTTAATTTGGCCCCTGCAGCGCGCGTAGGATGCTTCTAGATGGGTCAAATGTATGACCAACCCCACTTTATTATTTATTGCCGAATTTCAGTTTTTTTTAGTTATTTCCATAAACTAAACCGTTTTTGATTTACGCAAATATATGCTGTGCAACCTCTTACATTTTCGAAATAACGGTAATTCTTGAAAACAAGTGCCAATCTAAAAAAACGGTAAGTCCCACTGGATTCAGCATGCCCCAATTAGGGCAAAATGCAAGGTGCGCGGCTGGTCTGTTTTTTGCAACTAGCACAGTGTACTTATTGCTCAAAATTACAATATTAAAATTCTATTTTAAGATTATTTTTTCAAGGGCTGCGAAAGAAAAAAAATCATATCTTAAAAAAAAAAACACCTACTTCAAAGTTTCTGGATTTTTTAAGAACAGTTTGGGGTATTATATAAAAAAAATCAGCCAAATAAAAAAATAGGTTTTTGACTTAGTCCGTTTTTAAAATTTAATATTTTGCAGATATTACATTTTTCAAAAAAATTATTTCTTTTCAGTATATAGTTTGTAGTCCCAAGTATTCTCTTTAAAATGACATTTAAATCATCTTCGTATGTCAAGTAGTTTTCGAGATATTGAAGAAATAAGCTCAACACATTCGGCTAAATCTGCGAAATTATGACATTTTGAATATGACATAACTTTTGAAAAAAAAAATTTTAAATTTTTTTTCGTTCATATATGTTCCTTATTAGATAAAAGGAACCTTCTCACCAAATTTCATTACAATCGGAAGAGGTCGTGTCCCACTCTTGGTCATTTTGACATGGAATTACCCATATATATATGTATATATATATGTTCCCGTCGATCCTGTAAGGAGCGAAGGGCCTCAAAATATAGATATGACTTAAGGTATGTTCAGACCACAAATATTTGACGATAAAATAAAAAAACAGCGTGACCAGTAAATTGATTAAACTTAAGCATTATTTTTAACAATTTCTTATTATTTGCTAATCTTTATGTCTAAGATGATAATTGCATTTATGTATAATGTAGTTAAGAAACTGTTAATTAATGTTTGCTCTAGCCAAACGTTTTGCAAAAGCAAACAATTCTTTAAGAACACTGGTGGTTACGTTAAGAGTCAAATATTAAATAGGTGTGAACATAGCTTTAGAATTTTTGAAAAACTTTGGTTTTAAAAATATTGGGATTTAATAAATTTATTATTTGACATATTTTCCCAAATTTATTGTAAATGAGTTTTAATTTGTTGCTGGTTAAACATGTCTTTATGAAGCAGTAAACTTCAGCCATATTTTTGAAAAGTGGCAAACAAAACCTCTTTTACAGGATTATATATGTATTTAAATTTTTGTTTGTTTCAGCATTATAGGAACAATAGTAATATGAACATGCTTTTTGTATGAAATATCTTTCAATTCGTCGATCACACAATTTAAACCCTTCCAGGACATTTTTGATTCCTTCAATTTTGTTCTTGGTGTTTTTATAAATAAAACTGATGAATTTTCCCACAACGTTTAGTCCGCCGTATGTTCTTGTTTTAAGCATGAAGATATTCTAGAACTACTTAAATAAGAGTTTTTCATTTATTTTTATATTTATATTATTATATATTATATTTTAGTAAAGTATTATTTGCAGTCTCTTAAAAACTACTTGGAACAGGGTCAAGTTTTACTTGGCGTATATTTATGTCAAGCTTGTAGACTAATTAAAAATGATTAATAAGTCGTGACGTTAAAGAATCTTTACAACTTATCATTTTAGGGCCGTTTAAGCACAATTTTCTTTTAAGTCAGTTTGAAATATCACCAGAGATGGCATCTTTATAAAGATATATATAGTATTTAGAATACTGTCAAATTGCTAACTACTTTTTAAGCTGAACTTTTTTGACGTACTTTAAATTGTTTTTGGTTTTTTTTCAAGAACACACGCTAATATAAGCGATTTGTATATACACACATTGCTCATAACGTTTTTTGACTTTTGTTTCATTTTGTTTTGACATTTTTTATAAAAAGTTTAAGTTTGCCAAATATTCAATTAGAAAAATTCTTAAATTACGGGTACATTTATAACAAAACTAAGGAAAACGTATATAAATTACACATTACTAAAATAACCGGTTTATTTTACTAAAATAACCGGTTTATTCGATATTCGAAAAATTGACATTTTAAAATTGACATTTTAAAATATTCGACTTGGGCAAAACTAAAATAACCGGTTAAAACCGGTCGAATACTATTCGATCGATCACCCTAATATCTGTAGAACGATAACGGTAAAAGCATTTTGCTATTGTTTATATTCGAAAAATTTAACAAAAGTCGATAAACTTAAAGCCACTAAATCATAAAATTCGAACAAAATGAAAAATTTACAAACAAAAAAAATGCTTAATATCACTTATTAATTCATTAGTTTCATAAAAACGAATCGATTTAGTTTTCAGACCTGCGCAGGATCTTTATATTAAAAACCTTATTGTATGGTTAGAGAAAATTATAAAAAGGTAGTACATCCCTGGACATTCTTAATTCAACTTTGTACTCATATATAAATACAAGCTTCCCCAACAAACAAAAATTAAGCGCTCGAAAAACTACGCTTTTCTTGTTGATATTAAATTTTATATATTTAATTTATTCATTGTTTGAATTACAAATTATATTCTAACTTAAAGCAGCGAGCAATGGTAAGGTAAACCCTTAATCTGACGTCTTTGGCGGGAATCGAACCTACAACCGTCACGCTAATAGACTCACTACCAACAAGCCTACCAGGCCACCTGGGTATCAAACGTTACACAAAAAATTTCAACGAATATTTTTAAAACTCAGGTATAAATGACTACTTTTCGTTAAGAATGCTTTCATTCGCAAATGATTATCAAACCATTTGACGTGTGACATAGGATTGACTTCAAGTCATTCTTATTTTTTGTTATCCAGCTCCTGTGTTGGCTGGGTCCCTGTTAGTATATATATATGTGTATGTGTGTGTGTGTTCTTGACAGATATGCCAGCACTTTAACTTCAAAAGAAAGTGAGATGAGGTGTATAAATTAATACACAAGCAAAAAAATTTCTAAAAATGAATTATGGCTTAAAAGGATAGAAAATATAAAGTAAAACAAAGACTATTAGAGGAGTAAAGCAGAAACAATTTTACAGATTTTAAGCATAAAATTGATTTTGGACATACAAACAACTCATCTTTTCATTGAAAAAAGGCACATAAAACACAAACAAAAGACCGAGGAAAAATGATACAATGAAATGTTACTAATCAGCAGTACGAGTATACCGAATAACCAGTATTTACAATTTCCAAGATTTTATGTAAACAATTTTTGTTAGGAAATTTATTGATATCCTTTTTTCATTGACAACAGAAGGACAGGTGTTAAAACACAAGTATGAACACAAACAAATCATATACATGTAACCACAGCACGCGCACACACAAATACACGGCAACTTTTATCCAAACACTTGCTTCTATTTAAAATTCAATCAATAAAGCTTATTAGTAGTAGATATTAGAAATTTTTAGGGCTCCAATATTAAGGCTAAAGAAAATGTATAAACGTAAACACACAATAAAATAAAAAAATATATTTAAAAAGGATTTCGTTTTTTACGATATTTAATTTTTTATACTCGTTTTAACCTGCACAGACATAAAAGTTTAACCCCATTTAATTGGAATATTTTTTTTGTAAATTCATGTTCCCATTTAAGATAATTTTATATTTATACTTTTATTACATAAAAAAAGGTGGAAGTAAAATAATGTCATTATTACGAAATTACGTTTTTCTAAATAAACATAAACGTTTAATCCAAAAAACCATTACGAAAAGGCAATTCAGGAATTAGTAAGAAAAGGTCGTTGGCAGTATTGAGTTCTTCATTTAAAGGTTTCAAAAACAGCTAATTTAAAGATTATATCTGACAGTGGCGAATCTCTTATGCGCGACAGAACCTTTTTGACCTTTATGTGCTCGGAAGTCTACATTTGTAGTAATTTTGCTTAGATTATCGAATAAAAATTTAAAACGTCAGTAAAACAATTTGAGGTTTTTGGTAGCTTCCTAAAATCTTTTCGTAAGCAGATTTAAACGTTAATGATGTAAAAATATTTATTTCGTAGGTGCAAAAGGGATGTTTTTTAAAATGATCATCTCGTGGCCGGTAGTCTACATTTGTAGTCACTATGTGGTCTGGTTGCAAATAAGCTTTATTTGTTGCTTATTACATTTGCACACATTGTTTTTCTTTTATTTTTGCTAAAACAATAGAGCAAAGACAAAGTGAACGTTACTTTTATGATTTTACATTGTTTTGTTTTTCTATTCTTTGTGTTGCAAAAATTAGTAAAGTGTTGCTAGTCAAGCGTATCAGATGTGTAGTAGTGATAAAAAACTGAAATAGAAAATTTAACGATAAATATGTCTGGAAATTCTCGCTATCGAAATGGCGCTAGGGCACTCGCCAAAGTCAACTTCTTCCGCTTCAGCTACTAATCAATTTCCCGATACATCTGAGGATTAGCTGCCAAAACATCCTGTACGATGTCAGGTATGTGAAATGGAAATCGCAAAAACACACGAAAGATATTACATAAAATAAAATATATATAACCCTTTTTTATAAGGATAAAGTAGTGCAAAAATAATGTTACTACAAATGTAGTCTTCCGACCACCCACGTAAGTTTTCGATCCCGAGCACATAAAGGTTAAGCTGTATTATTTTCAAATATAGAAATATTGCAGTGTTCGGTAAATTTTTATTGATTACTAAAAAAAACTCAGTATTCAATTTTAAAGGCAATATTAATTAAAAAAAATGATGTTTTTGTAAACATTATTATTATGCAAAATTCTGTCTTGAAATTGCTGTAGTGCCCAGATTATGAAATTTTAGTCTTTCAATTTTATCTTGTCTTTTCTCTTCTCCGTTTTTTATTTTATCGAGTTGAAATTGCAAAACAAACCAGAATTGCAGAGTCCATAGAATTGAGTACCTCTCCCGAATCTTTTAACCACTCTCACCAATAAACTCAGGAATTGCTGCAACAAAAATTGCAAGTCTGGACGATGACTAATTGGTTAAAATTTTCTGAATGCTGCAATTTTTTCAGCAAGCAAGAACATTTTACAAGTAAATTTTAATTGTTTAATGAAGTATTTATTTTGTACAGTATGCCCATGTGTACATTCAACATAGTACTAAAAAGACAATTTTATAAAGTTTTAAATTTAAAAAAAAATTTTTTTTTAAATATTTAATCGCCCTATAAAATTTTAAGGTTTACGTTAAATTAAATACTTTACAAATAGAAAGTGGGAATTATTTTCCTTTCGAAGGTTACTTTATATTATATTCTGAAAAATTGAAGGAATAGGACTATTACAAAAAAGCTTTATAAAATACATAACTAAAATTTAGCTCATAGAATAAATTCGAAAAATAAAAAATGTTGAATTTGAATTCTCAAAAGAATTTGTTATTAATTCCCAGTTTTTATTATTGATAAAAACACTTGAATATGTAAAAAAACTTTACCCAATCTGAAATGGCGTCATTGGAAATCTTATTTCCACAACCTCACGGACAGACAAACCGATGGAAGTGCATGTTTAAATCAACTCCGCAGTCATGAGGCTCCAGAATACATATACGTTCATTAGAAACACTGTACAATGTAATGCAATCATGGACCATGTCATTGTTAAAAAAGTGTTTGTAGTTAAACGACATGTTTTCCTTTTTAAACAGCATGTTAAAAGGATTCCAAAACTAGTTAAGACTACTCCTCTGTAATGCAAAGCTGGGTAATATGGTCCTGCGCTAGGACATCGTAATGTTAAATAAACCATGTTTTTTCCATACATTTGGATTACCTTTAGACTAGTCCTAGTCCCTTATGGGCTACATGCGTGTATGTACTAATCGCAATATTTGCGTTTAAAAACTGCTGTCAGAGTAGAAAAACTGCAATTTCTTCCATTTCTTCATTTATCATTGGCCATAAAAACACTGTTGCCTTTGTTTCTAATTCATTAAATGTAAACACTCCCAAGAACGATTTCTATTTTTTAGTGATTTTGTAGACGAACGCAACCCTTAATACCGTTCGTAACTATTTTCAAGAAAGAGCCTAAAATTATATATCGCTCCTTTATTGCAACATTGTCATATCTCGAAAAATACTAAAAAAAACCTGTTACAAAACATTCAGTGTGTAAGGGCGATCGTTACACACAACAATTTTTATATGCGCTGAATAATGCGCTTTATGTGTCAAAAATGCATTGCTTCAAAGTGGGAACTTGCCATATAAAATTCATGTCTTCCGTCTGCGCAATGGTAAGCGAAACGTTTATGCTTCTCCCTTACAAACCTGCTTCGTTGGAAGCTCCATTTTTTATTGGGATATAACAATGTTGCAATAAAGGAGCGAGAACAATTGTAGTGATACTGTATAGACAAACATTATATTTTAATGTTCTATAATGTTTCTTTTTTACATTGATAAAGAAATGAACAAACAAATACTTTTAGCAACGACCGCAGCACGAACAGCTTGTGTGTAAAGTTTTTTTTGTGTTCGTGTTAAATTATATGGCTGGCTTTTTGTTTTTTTCTTATGTAAATTTTGTTTTTGTTAAAGCCGTTTGTTTTTATTTTACCAGCCAAAAGCGACGAACATTAATGAGCCGAACTGAACACAATGAAGTTTGTGGTTTAAAAAAAATAGAAGGGAATTAAATCTTCTCATATTTGTTGAGTTGGATAAAAACGGTATTATTTTTGTGTTCGAAAGATGACAAGCAGGGAAACGTTATTTTTTAAATTAATTTTCTACACAAACACTTTTGGCGTTTGTGTTTTCTACAAATCTACCGAACCGAACACTAAGGAGCGATATTTAGTATTTAATGTCGAACACTGCTTTTGGGACTACTCCGTTATATGGTCCAGCCCTAGAGGATACATGGTCCAGCCCTAGAGGATAAAGGTAAAATGTTTATGTTTTAAACGATGTCGTTGTTTCGATTAGCAAAGATACTTTCAGCTATTAATGACGTTGGAGAGATTGAAAGTAAAGCGTTTTAAAGCAATTTCTGTGCTGTTTTTCTTGTAATTTCTAAAAATTGGTTGTCTTCCATTATACCACTTGAATCTCTTTTTGATTTTTTTTTTAACAATTTTAATTCTTCTAATAGTCTTGTTGAGGCTGGTAGAAGGTTGTTTTCATTCGTCTTAAAAAATCATCTGAATCATTGTGATTAAAATCTGTTCAAAACATTCCTCGCTCTTTGTATGATACAATATTTTAAAAAATTGTTTCTCAATGGCAATGTGTTAAGAAACAATAAAAGGAGATTTAAAAAGTACCGGCTTGTTTTTTCACATTAAAGAAAAAAAAATCGAATACTGTGAAAAAACAAATTTTCGATTAATCGACATAAATTATTCGTTAATCGAAAATAAGCAATTTAAAATTATTAGAATCGCCCAAAATTAATCGATTAATCGAACAACGGTTAATCGTTTGAATACCGAAGAAAACAATACTATTGCAAATTTTTGGGTGCCTATTCTGCTTATCATAAACATAAAAAAATTATGAAAAAATTTTCAAAAGATTTTGTTATTCGTGCTTTATTCCCAGTTTTTATTATTGATAAAAACACTTGAAGTTTATTGTTGATGGGATAAGCTATTCCTATGCGCATTTCACTGAAAAAAAGAAAATAAAAATGAAACACTATCAATCAGTAAACTCTGTTGTTTATATTAGTATGTTTAATTTTAAATTTTTCAATAGCTGAAGCAAAAATTGTCGTTATATATTTCATCTTTTAATAATACAAAACAAAAATAATGTTTTTCTCGTCCTCTTAAATACGCTGATGTCTATATCGTTAAAACATTACGAATAAATTTGTATCAATAGAATTTGACAAGGCTTTCGCACGAATTTCCAATAAGAAATGAAAAGTAGACGGAAAAAAAATTTTATATAAAAAAGTTTAACTGAAAGCATGTCAAAATAAATATTTTTTTTTTTAATGAATGTCAAAGTTGTCAAGTTGTCAAAATAAAATTGATGTGCCATTAAATAAAGAAACAAAAAAAAATTGCTAAAGTGTCTAAGGTGACTTTAAGTAGGAACTCAAAGGAATTGGAAATTTCGATTATAAACTGTTTTTTAAATTAGAATAATTTTATGCATGTATTTTGTCTAAAAAAATTTAAATGTAATATATATATTTTATGTTTAATGGGGTAAATAAATTGCACTTCCTTAAACTATTCGATATTATCTCGAAAACAAGAACCAACCTAAAAAAAAATAAAACGTTGGCTCCATTGGATTCAACGTACTCAAATTAGGTTAACCTACCGGGTGGTCCGCTTTTCGATTTTTGTTGCAGATTGACTTAGCTCAGGGCAAATTCATGTAGTGGCGATACTACAACAACTAACAACATCAAATTGTCCTATATCGAGCCCTAAACTAAAAAATAACGTAAGCACCAAAAATCAAAGAGAGTTTTTTGTTATTTTATTTCATATAAATTTTGTATGAAATTTGTCGCTAACGATAAAATTCTTCTTGCTATAAAATCGTAAGGGTTTCTTATGTGACCATGACATTTAAGGAAATGATGCAAGTGTTGCCAAAAAAAAAACGAAAATAAAAATAATGTCGCTTACGTTATTTCCGCGATTAGGGCTCGATATCTACGAAACCCAACATAAAGTTTTCTTAAATTATTAGTATTGTGGTTATTTTGTGGAACTGTTTATGGATTTGAATCCAAATTTTGATATTTTTTAAAGTACAATTTAATTTTTTAATTTTTTTGTCTTTCTTTTTTTTTTTTTTTTTTGTTGATTTTCCAGTTAGTGTTATTTCAATTCAATGGCTCAGGGCCTTGGCTAAGCTATTCAAACACTCAAATCCTTGCTGCAAACTTTTTCACAAAATGTTGCGCATTTGCAGCATGTATTTTATTAATTAATTATCATTTTTTTTAATTAATGAATTCGCCTTGGTTTAACTTAATATTTTATGTTTTCGCCTTAATTTATTTGTTTTTGACGTTGTACAATGATTTTAGAAAACTCAAATTGCTTGTGGTTATTGTAGAGTTGTACTTGTTTTAGTACCGATATTACCTGTAATGAATTCGCCTTGCAAACGATTAAGTTTGTTCCTGACTTTTTTTGCTCCATAATTACGCCACTGAACGTTTTTGAAATATTCTATGCCAAAAATTCACACATAAAATAATAGTTGTATGTTCCAGCTTTAATACTTTTTGCAACAGAGCTATAAATATTTTTTCATTTTAAATCAGGGCAGTCGAATAAGAATGCTTTAATCGGCCATGTAAAAATCTTTCGTCTCTTTATACATATGTATGTAATTGTTTGAGGACAGGCACGAAACTAATTTTACTCTTCAACTATACAGGTGTCACATGAAACCAATATCTTTCTACTAAATATGTCGTTAACAATTTAATGTAGACGTTTTCAATTTCTATTCAATCTTGATTTCTTCTGATGTTTTCTAGTAGGATAACAAGAAATTGTATTTAATTAAAACCGTTGGGTTCTATTAACTAAATGTCATAACAATTTGTTTTCTCTTAAAACAACTTAAGTTTCATTACCAACCGCCTCGTTCAGATAATAAACTCTTATTTATATTCTAATGTATTCAAAACCATAATTTTTTATGAATTGCTGCTTTTTGACTTTAAAATTTTTTTTCTTATTTGATTCTCGAACGTTCAAAAACCTTTTTTGGTAGCAAATGACTGCTGTAAAACTTATTTTACACAACTGCTTTCTCTACTCTCATACAAAATTAACTTGAATAAATTAAAACTATGTTTTCTAATAATACACAGAATGTCAAATGCCAACATATTTACAAAAAAAGGGAGGTGAATAATTCACGGTTATACAATCGTATCATTTATTATTAGGATTGTTCTGCTTTTGCTGCTGCCAAAAGGAAGAAAATAATTTTATGCATTTGGTTTTTGTAGCGGATATTTTTCCTAAAAAATGTTTTAGTTGGAGGTGACCATATTTAAACATATTTTTTCTCTGCGTGTAATTACTAAACTTTTAGTAACAACAAAAAAAAAAAACTTAAAAACAAATTTTAGTTTTTCTTTGTAAATGATTTGCATTTACTAATTCTTAAAAGTTCAAAATTACATCACAACTAATGCTGCATATGTAAAATTTGTTATTCTAAAATTTTTTAAATCTTTGGGAAAATTTGGTTAAAAAAAATGGCTAAATTGATTTTTAACGGCTAAACGAGATGAAAAATCCCATCATCGTAAATATCGCTCCTTAGTGTTTGATTCGGTAGATATGTGGAAAACCCAAACGCTTATAGAGTTTGTGTAGAAAATTATCAAAATCATCAAAATAACGTTTCCCTGTTAGTAATCTTTCGAACATAAAAATAATACGGTTTTTATCAAACTCAAAAAAAGATGACAACTTCATTGTGTTCGGTTCGGTTTATTAATGGCTGGGAAAAAACCAAACATTTTTTACAAAAACAAAATACACAAAGGAAAAAAAACAAAAAGCCAGCAAAATAATTTTTACAAACAAAACATATACACAATACACACAGAAGGTGTTCGTTGCTAAAATTTTTTGGTTGTTAATTTCTTTATCAATGTAAAAAAAAAAAAACATTAAAATATAATGTTTGTCTACAGTATCACTACAGTTGTTTGGTTTTTTTGAACGAAGAACAGAACAATATAATTATAATGTTCGGCTATCTCTTAAAAATAGTTACGAACGGTATTTAGGGTTGTGTTCGTCTACACAATCACTTAAAAAATAGATATCGTGCATGGGTGTGTGAGCCGAACGCTAAATAATGTACAGTTTATTTTCGGACATTGATCACAATATACCGATGAATGAGGTGGGCATTTTTTGTAAACTATTTAGATAAAAGTAATTGGGAATTCGGGCATTTTGTTCTGATCTTGGCCTATCGGACTTCTATTTGTTGCGATCGATGAATGGAGCTCTTACCTAAATACGCTGCATTGACTCCCCACTGGCTTACTGTTATTTACTTAGAGCTGATAGTCTTATAGTTTGGGGTGGACTCGTTAATCGACATTATCTTTTGCCGGGCTTTGTGACCTGCCCATGATGAACAGAGGGCATATTATCTAAAGTCAACCGTCGCTACTTATGCGAGAAGAATGGCTCTGGAATTGGAAGGCTACTGCAGAAGTTGTCATTTGAGGGGAAGTGGAAACTATGATTAATTTTTTCTATCAACGTTGTGGAATTCGGGGCTTTAGAAGTTAACATCTGGAGAACCAGTATTTATCTGCTTGGATGATTTATCTCCGTTCTTCACAAAGGCCTGTTAAGATGCCTTCTTTAGCAGACCTAATTATTTAATAAAAATTGTATTGGTTACAACGTAAAATTATCCAAATTCACCCAACACACAAACGCTTCGTTAAAGGAAAACTAATTTAAATTTACTTCTTTTTTCTTTAATCTTTTTTATTTAAAGTTTTGTTGTTTTGTCTTTGGAATGTGTTTTCTTTAATATCAGTTTCGTTGCTGCAAACGTAGTAGGTGCACAAAATGTATGTATACTCATAATAAAAAACCACCTTTGTATGTACATTAGGGTGTCCCATTAAAAACAAATTTTGGGGATCATTCTTAATTTGAATACTCAAGGCTAAGAATTTTTGAGATTTTTTTCCGATTTTTCGGAGGTGGTTTAGAGGTCGCGCAAATTGATTTTGTACCAATAATCGACCTTTTTGGAATTTTGGTTGAAAATTGGTAAAAAAATAGATATTTCTTCAGCTTCTGAATCAATATTCTTAAAAAAAATTTTCCGATCTTTAATTTTATGTGCATAAATAATAAGTTACGTAAGGGATTTTCCACATTTTGATACATTATATAACAGTTTTTCGTAAATTTTCAGCAAATATGAAAAAAATGCTGTATAACTTTTAAAATTTGTATGAAGACTAAAAAAACTAATGATGCAGTTTAAAAAATTATGAAGTTTTAAATAACTTAGCAAAAAAAAAAAATTTCCCTCACCGTTCTAGAGTTATACCCTTTTAAAGCTTTGTACACATTGTATGAAATGTATAATACTTTAAGGTGTGAACTATGTTTGCATTGCTTTAAACTTTAAATAATTGGATTTAGAAAATGTTTTTACAAATAAAATAATAGTTACTTACCACTCATACATAACAATTATATTAAAAACAAAGAAAAAGAGAATTGTTAAATCATTTATTATAGTTCTTGCGGAAAGGTACCACTGATGCCGCAGAAAGGTTTTCAGAGTCTCGCGTGCAACTTTGTCATTAAAGCGTTTGTAATCATACAATTGTTTCAAAAGTCTAAGGTCATTGAGAGGAGCGTATCGGGGACATTGCATAGGTACCAATTTTTAATATATACTCTTAAAATAAATGAGGTAAACTCCAGCAAGGCATCAATTTTGAATGAAAGGTTGTAGCTGGTTTCGAAAAATGCATATTTTTAGAGAGTATATAATTTTCATCATCCAGCGAGCTCGGTTAATGGCTCCAGGAGATTTTATTGTTGGATGGGGCTCAGGTCTATCACCAAAAAAAAATTAAGGCTCAGTTGCAGCATTTCTTTATAATCTTCCCTTGGTTGCATATATTCTCTACACATATTCTCCAGCTGCCCTTTTACAAAAATAATTAGATCTATAATAAATGATTTATAACAATTCTATTTTTCTTTGTTTTTAATATAATTATTATGTATGAGTGCTAAGTAACTATTATTTTATTTGTAAAAACATTTTCTATATACAATTACACAGTATAACAGCCAATCTTGGGGGTGAGAAAGTCCAAGTCAGGGTGATCGTACTAGGTCAGTATAGTAAAACCCTCAAAGGGTTTGGCGTTCGCATGTGTCAGTTTTTTTTATGAGATTTTAAATTTTTTCCTTATCTTGATGTTGTTTTGTTTAACATAACTCGAGAACCACTTGTCCGATTTTGGTAAAACAAACTCAAAAAAATTTAGAATTACAATTTCTTTAATCCGTTCATATAACGTTTTTCTTTATAATCAACAGTTTTGCCGGTAAAAATAAATTTGTGGAGAAAAAAATATTATAATTATTTCGCCCTCGAAAGTATGCTAATAATTAGTTTAATTTATTTTCTTAAAAGTACATGAGAGCGTATGCATATGTGATTGTTTTTCTAATATTAATCATACGTTCAAAATTACGATAATTTAGGATTTTTTTAGTTTTTATAAAAAAATTAAATTTTAATTTTAGAATTAAAAATTAATTAAATGGAACATATATGTACATCAAGGCCCATCTATCAGGGCCTTGATATACATCATTTCGAAAATATTATAGGGGAAGCAAAAATTTAATGCAAATAATTAATTTATAAATTTTTCATTAATAAACAATTAGTTAACGGTTAATAAGATCTATAAGCGTTTCTCATATTATCGCTTTTGTTGATAGTTTCGTTTGTTTTTGTGCTTAAAAATCGCCTATTTTGGTCGAAAAGTTTTTGTGAACATTTGCGTTTATGCGATTTTATATTTTTGTTTATTGAGGGCCGTTTGCATTTTAGCTACCGATATATATCGAGCGCTTACTGCTTACTGCTTACTGCTCATTGTTTATGTTATATTTAGTTGTCAAAAGTTGTTTACATGTATACGTTTGTTTACGTTTATGGTATGCCATACATACACGTTTTTTCCTTTTGCTTTGTATATGTGGTAGTAAATTTTTGACAACTAAAAAGAATCGTTTTTTGTTTTTGTACAAGAAAGCAGACCTGATAGATGGGCCTTGATGAATATGTTCCATTTAATTAATATTTAATTCTAAAATTAAAATTTTATTTTTTTATAAAAACTAAAAAAATCCTAAATGATCGTAATTTTGAACGTATGATTCATATTAGAAAAACAAACACATATGTATACGCTCTCATGTACTTTTAAGAAAATAAATTAAACTAATTATTAGCATACTTTCGAGGGCGAAATAATTATAATGTTTTTTTTTCTCCACAAATTTATTTTTACCGGCAAAACGTTATATGAACGGATTAAAGAAATTGTAATTCTAAATTTTTTTGAGTTTGTTTTAGCAAAATCGGACAAGTGGTTCTCGAGTTATGTTAAACAAAAAAACATCAAGATAAGAAAAAAATTTAAAATGTCATAAAAAAAACTGACACATACGAACGCCAAACCCTTTGAGGGTTTTACTATACTGACGTAGTACCATCACCTTGACTTGGAATTTCTCACCCCCCAGACAATAATCCCAAAAATGTTCCATAGTGTTATTTAAAGTTTAAAGCAATGCAAACATAGTTCACACCTTATAGTATTATACATTTCATACAATGTGTACAAAGCTTTAAAAGGGTATAACTCCAGAACGGTGAGAGAAAATTCATTTTTTTTTGCTAATTTATTTAAAACTTCATAATCTTTTAAACTGCATCATTAGTTTTTTTAGTCTTCATACAAATTTTAAAAGTTATAAAGCATTTTTTTCATATTTGCTGAAAATTTACGAAAAACTGTTATATAATGTATCAAAATGTGGAAAATCGCTGACGAAACTTATTATTTATGCACATAAAATTAAAGATCGGAAAATTTTCTTTAAGAATATTTACTCAGAAGCCGAAAAAATACCGATTTTTTTAGCAATTTTCAATAATAATTCAATAAAAGTCAAAAACGCTAGATTTTTGGTACAAAATCAGTTTGCGCGACCTCTAAAGCACTATCGAAAAATCTGATCAAATTCTCAAAAATACTTTACCTTATGAGTATCCAAATTAGGAAAGATCTTCCGAGAAAATCCAAATTTTTATTTTTTTTGGGACAACCTTATGTACATATCAGAGAATGACAAATATATAATAAGTACTCTTCCAATATTAGTGGGAAAACATGTATGGACATGCATGGGTAAAGATCAAAACCATACACATTAGGGTGGTTTTAGTGAATATGGCAAAAAAAATTTTCCGAAATTTGAAAGTGCTCACGTCTAGAAATGTTCAATTTAGTGTTAAAATACAATTGTAAAAGTTTTAGCTCAATCGGATATTGCTTTCCCGTGCCTATAGAGCCCCAAGTTTACGAATATTACTGTTTTTCACGAAATAGCGCCATGTTTCTGCTGATGAATGCCATAATTTATTACAATAAATTTACTATCAAATGAAATGTAATTTTAATGACTTTACATTAAATTCTA
This sequence comes from Pollenia labialis, assembly GCA_949318255.1. Taxonomy (NCBI): domain Eukaryota; kingdom Metazoa; phylum Arthropoda; class Insecta; order Diptera; family Polleniidae; genus Pollenia; species Pollenia labialis. The sequence continues at coordinate 117,441,152 of OX439139.1, read as the reverse complement.
ACACACTTTCTTCAAAAATATATAATACAAAGAAAAACAAAAAGTTATCAAAGTTGTATTTATTAAATAGTTATATAGAAAATCATACTTAAAAATCTTAAAATTAATACATATATCATATACATACATCAAATACATATGCATATATCATCAGCTAAAGCAGAAACATAGCGCTATTTCGTGAAAAACAGTCATTTTCTAAAACTTTGGGGCTCTTTAGGCACGGGAAAGCAAAGTCCGAATGAGCTAAAATGTTCGCAATTGTATTTTAACACTAAATTGCATAATTCTAGATGTGAGCACCTTTAAAATTCGAAAATCGATTTTGAAAAACCACCCTAATACACATACATACCATTACACATAACTAGCTAAAGTTAAATATGTATAGGTATACGCTGCCAATGTGTATTTGCATATTAATATGCAAACAACTCAGTTAACTTTAAGGTAACTTTAAGTTAACTTGTTTAAGCTAGTTGTGGTTGATGCCTGGATTATTTTTAATGGAGCCAACTGACTATTTTAACATTGCATGTCATAGGAAGTAGTCAATTGTCCGACTCTGCATGACTTTTCCACTAACTTAAAGTTAGCTAGTTAGTAGCTAGCTTTAAGTGAGTTAGGTAGTATAAGGCGGTAAGCTTTTTTTCAAAGCTGTTTTATAACTCGAGAACTACTTAACATATTTACAAAATTAAAAATTCTAAATTGTCATATTAACAATTTGTTTCTATTGTAAAAAATTAATAGGTATTTCATAGAAAAAAATAATTTTGTGTCAAAAAATTAAAAAATAAAAAAGTCTGGATTTTCGATCTAAAATCTTTAAAATAATAAACGATATGATTATTATTGCTAAATTTCATCAATCAATGCGATAAGTAACGTTATTATCTAGTGATTTATAAAGAAATTTTAACCATTCTTTTATAAATTATAGATTTTGAAATATTATGGATAATGGTGCTAAGATTCTGTTTTGTGCTAATGTATGAACCCCCCAGGCACTAATTTGTCGCTTAAATATGTATATTATAATGTTATTAGTGATGTTATTTAATATTCATATGTATTTTGCAAAAAAAATATAAAAAAACAACTTTTAATAGAATTTTTTTTTCACTTAGTTGGCAACAAAATATTTTGTTAATATAACAAACTTACAATAAAAAATTATATTTAATTGTTAACAAATATTTCAATCAATATTACAAACTCATTGTTAAAATAATTTGTTGAGTTGTAACAATTTTAATTAATAAAATAATTTTTTGTATTTACAAATTTAGTTGTTGGTGCCTTTTCAATTAAAAAGTTAATTGTATTGACGAATATGGTATTCAATATGACAATTGATTTGACGTAATTTTTTTCAGTGTAGGTGTTTTTGGCTGCAAGAGAGACAACGTTTATACATGTATTTATGTATTTTTATAATTATATATAAATAAATTACATGTTTCAATAAACGTATGAGTTTTGCAAGACAGCATGGCCTTTTTCTCCCTAAAAAAAAGGTTTAATTATTTTGTAATAATATAATGGCCAATTTTCAGGATAGATATTAAAACACATTTATGTTTAAAATCGTTTAAAATACAAAATTCTCTTCTTCACTAAAAACTTAAGTTGAACTTAAGTCACCGATGTGGTACACTTAATTTCAACTTAAGTTTCCATTGTAATATTTTTGCAAGGTGGCCTCAATATCACAACAATACAACAACAACAGGCAAAGCATTAACAGTCATCTGTTTTTTCAGACCACCTTGTAAATAAATACACTTGTTTATATATTTTTTTTGTATTTAGTAGTGCTACCATACTTTTATCTTAATTAAATAAGACTTTCAAATAAAACTCAAAACCCCAATCTGTATTCAAATACGTTTTAAGTTTTTATAAAAATTAACTTAATATAGATTAAAATACAATCCCGAAAATTGGGCATAAGTTTCCCGATAAACTGATGCTTGCAGACGTAAATGACGCGAAGAAAATTTTTTTTTTATAAATACACATTGTTTTATTTTTTGTTGGCAATAAATGTTGTACTAAAGGTACGGTCACATATGGCAAACATTTGTCAAATTTTGTTTGCCGGCATATTTTTAAAATTTGTTAAAAAAAATAAAAATTTTATTTGCTGGTCACACTACGCACATTTATTTGCCCATTTTTGTTTGTTCAAACAGTTTATAAATACCTTCAAATAATAAATGGGAAAACATGTTTGCCCTGTGTTCACATATAAAAATATTTGCCTAAAAATAATTATTTGAACAAATTGTCAAAAATAAAAATTTAATAAATAAAATTACTTTTCATTAAAACTAAAAATTACCTTTTTGATGCAAAATATTGAAACTTTTATGGTTTTATGGTACAGGAGAGCGAGAACAGCAATTTTAAAAGTAAAAGAGGATTAAGATAACAAATAAAGGGATAAGGCAATTTGGCAAAGTAATTTCCAGCCTTATACAACTAAACTAACATACATTATAAAACTAAAGTATTATTTGTTACGGTTTTAGACGCAAGCAATAAAGTGTTTTAGAGAGTGGATCAATTGTTAATAATAGACCGATCTTCACGAAATTCAGATATATGATTTCTAGGCATATAAATTGAGTTTGTGCAAAATTTAACGATAAAAGGTGCATTCCGCCAACAATTTACGTTAGTTTTTGTAAATAGATATTGATTTTTTCAAGAGGTTGTTTCCCATTTCGCTCCATAACTCTTTTCCTACTGAACCAAAAGTGCTGAATTTCAATCCAAACTGCTTGGACGAACTTGCGGCCAACATTTTTATTTTTCGTCAGCATCCTTTTCTAAATCGATATAACAATGTCCATCCGTCTGGCTAGCTGTCGATGTTAACCTTATTCGCAAAGTACATGTCGCAATTTTTGAGATAATCGGGTGTGTTCTAGAATCCGAATTCACTCGAAAGTGGATTACTTCAGCATTTTTTGTGTACCACAATTCACCTCCACATGTTTTTATTCGTTTTCAATTAGAGTGGTAAGGGGTTAGTGAAAGTAAAACGAATCGACTTTAATTCTTATATGTGAGAACATTTTTAGCAAAAAAACATAATTTTGGTTTTTAGTTTGAAATGTTCTTTATATAATGAAAACATTACGTATTTTCACACAAATATCGCAAATTTTTGCGAATTTCCACTGATTTAGCAATATTTAGCGAATTTTCGCTATTTTTGTAATATTTTTTTTTTTTGTTTTTTCCGACATTTTGTTTTTTAACCGATTTGGCAATTTCAAATAAATTTCTGGGTTTGCAATTTTTCTTGAATGTTCGCGATAGATGCAATTGTTTCCTCTGATTCTTTACAGCTTTAACGATTTTTAATAAATACATATTAAACTTTGCTATTAGCAAATTTTTGCGAATTTCCGCTAATTTAGCCACTTTTATCGAATTTTTGCCATTCCTTATAGTTTTAGGGACTTAAAGTCAATTTTATGGCTTGTTTGAAATATGAAAAATAATCGCTATTTCTGCAATTTTCGCGTATCTTTGTTGCTCATAAAAACTTATTTCTGGAGAAAAGTTTTGTGCCCACAAACAATCTATTATCACCTAACCAAATGTTATTGTAATCCATCCATATTTTACCATAGCTCTTATACAAATACTCCTTCTGTAAATAGCTTTTAATGTCATAATAATCTTATAAATGTTGGTTTTAGCAAAAATTTCTATAATAGCTTGTAAATGTTGTCTAAGTAGGCCGAGAATTGGTTCTAGGTCACTTGCTACACTCACTTCAAGACGAAAAAATCTCATAAAGATGTCGATGTCGGTAAATTATTCGGCACTAATAAGTTTTATATAAATCTTAAATTCATTATTTAATTTTATTTTGGCGGGTCCATGATTGTCCACTGACCCCAAATTATTTATATAGATACGCCATTTTTGCATTGCATAATTCGTAACATTGGCTCATATTTTATACCCATATTAAATAAATTACCTACTTACTTAAGAAAAATATATTTTGTAACATCTTGAAGCCGCAACTCTTTGCTAAAAAGAGAACACAGCAAAAATTGTTTTACATAAATAAGTTTTTTCGTAATTAAAAAATTATTTAATTCTGTTAATATTTTCAATTTTATTCAATAATTTTTATTTCAAAGCTTTTTTATTTGCCGCTGTTTGGTCTTACAAAATTTTTGTAAGAACAAATATTTATTTGCCTAAAATCGAGGAAAATATTTGACGTTAAATGGTCACATTAGGAGCATTTTTGTTTGCTAGCAAATAATTTTATTTGCCCAAAATCAGCTGTTTTTCTGTTTGCCCCTCAAAAATATTTTGTGGTCAGATTAGGGCAAACAAATATTTGATATTTTTTGACAAATGTTTGCCATATGTGACCGTACCTTAAGCATGCCCTTTGTGTGCAACTTATATTATGATTTTAATTGTTTAGTTGAAAATAAAAATATTTTAGTAGCAAACATTTCACATAATTTAATATGTTTAGCTAGATCAGAGTAACTTTTTAGGTGTAAACCACCATATAATATTATTATAGTGAATTTAAAAATGTTGAGGACAAAAAATATTTGTTCAAGTTATATTAGGACTATAATAAACTTATTAGGGTAAACATATTAGGCAAATATGAATAAAAATGTTCGTAGTGACCATTTATTAATCATGTTTTTTCTCTGCGTGTAGCTTATGTGTCTATAAAATTATAGATTTATCAATGTTTTTAGTTTCATTAAAATCTGTTAGATAGCTTCGGAGAGCAGAAATTGCCCTTTCCCACCCCTTGTGGTCCTATGTTTTATAAAAATGTATAGCTGATGTTACGGATACACTTTTTTATGTATCATAAAATATATTTACATAGTCCCATACCTGACCAGTGATCAAATCACATTTTGTTAAACAATTTTTACAACTTCAATTAATGTTGGAAGAAATCCAATCAATTGTAGTGGGGAATGCAAGGAGAGATGAACTCACTATTTATTGTTGATGATTTTGTTTTTACTTTGATATTATTACAAATAGAACTGTTGCGGTAATTCTTATACGCTTAACAGTTTTATTTGGTTTAATATCTTTAGTTTTTCTAAAATCTTTATGAATGAAGTTTTCTGATGATCTGGCCAAAGCATCCAGTGAAATACGCATAGGAATAGCTTATCACATCAACAATAAATTTCAGTGTTTTTATCAAATAATAAAAATTGGAAATTAAGCACGAATTACAAAATCATTTAAAATTAAGTTTTGTATTCCCACGAAAATTATTTTAATAAAATTATAAAAAGTATTCTTTTTTTTAGTTTAATAACATTTGTTTAATATTAAAAATATTTTTTTTTATTATTTTATTAAATTAATTTTTAATATTTTAAGACATAATTTCAAAACAAGATATAAAACTTATATATGTTTGAATGTAGCAATGTATAGAGTATAGAGGCCTTAAAAAAAGCATGCTACTAGCGGTCCTTTCAATATTTACCGCTGGTCATATGGACATAAGTATCTAATTCAATTAAATTTTCAAATTAAATTCTCTGTCTGTCACATGAAACTAAAAATGTTCGTATTTAGGTGCTTCTTTTTGCGTTTTTGTTAATCTCAAATTCTATTAGTTTTTATTTCGTAATAATTTTTCATTTTTTCGCAATATGTTTGTTAAACAACACACATGAGACCATTTTGAGTCGTTTTTATTTCATTTTCTGTTTTATTTAACTTTTTATTTATTTTTCTACTGTTGTCTTTGCGTCACTTAAAGTGCATAATTTACACATTAAACAACATTCATAAATTTTAACCAGTCATTTCTAGAAACCACTTCGAATTGTACTTGAGCGAATGATTGCAATGTTTGTGGGGCATTCTACATTGAAAGGTTCTTTCGATATTAAAAACATGTATCGTTACCTAAAACGCAAAGGGACCTCACTCATTAGAAAAAAATGACTTTTTAAGGATTTCATACACACAATTATCCGCTTTGTGTTTTTACTATTAGGTATATGTATGTTCAAAGATCTCTTTGATTCGCTGTGGATAAAATTGTTGTTGTTTTGAAGCATTTATAAGTAAAACATATGACACCGATTGCTGCGTGTAACTACATTTTCAACTTTAAAAGATTTAAAAGCGAATTAAAGAGAAACTGAGAAGCATATGTTGAAGTGTGTTAGCCTTAACTAGCCGATTTTCACAGTACTTAGTTGTACGATTTTTGTGAAACTTATATGTGCTAAATTTAATGACAATATCATAATTTGTTAGGTTTTAAGCTAAATATTACTAATACTAAAACCTTATTTAAAAAAAAATTGGGAAAATTATTTTCATTTTTATAAAAGTTATTTGCAAATAATGTTTTTTATGCCCGATAGAACTTACGAAGGGGGTTAGCTATCAAATACAGGGTTACCGTTAAGGATTTTGAAAAAGTCGCACAAAAAGTCGTTTTGAAAACAAAATGTCGCACAAAAAAGTCTTTTTTTAAAATAAAAGTCTCACACTTTTTTAACATTTTAATTACTTTACCAAAATCTCGGTTTTATTTCTTTAACAACTATTTCCAATTTGCTTCAGTTAAAAGGACATTTTTTCTTAATGAACAAATTTAAAAAACAAACTGAAAAAAGTTTTATGACGATACCTTTTCCTCATCACTTACTAAGCTATCTAAATAAGAGCGGCAAGCGTCTGCTTAACGTCAAAATGTTTCATTTGCACACAGTTTATACGAAACAAACCTTTAGAACGCGAGTTCAACACCACCCGTCTGAAAAATCCTATTTGATAGATCGCTTGGTCATTTTATTTTTTTGAAAATATGTTGACAATATAATTTTCATGTTTAAAAAAGCGCTTGCCGCTCTTGTTTAGGAAGCTTAGTTAAAGACACGCATTAACACCCGGGTGGGTATTGGTCAACGATGTACATAAAAATCTTTGGTAAGTCGATGATTAATCAAAAAAACGATATAAATAGCAGAGAAATAACTTCTTAATAATGTGTTTAAATACACTTTTGTGTGATAATTTTACATTTGATTGATTTTTAATAATGTGTCTGTATATTATTAATAATGTATGTATAATTTTTACATTTTATGTTTTCCTAGCTTTGTTCTTATCTTCGCACAAGTTCATTATTAAGCATCCAACTTTGTATTTCAGTATCTATAAAATTTAGAGTTGAGAGCATGGACTCACAAATTTCCACTGTTAACCTTTTGGTTGATTAATTGGGTTTTAAAACGCTTCAAATATTAATGCCGTTCATCCTAGATTGGCATGGAAATTCAGTGAACTCGATACAAAACAAGGCAAATACAATACAGTTGAGTTGTTGAAATTGTCTGGATATAAAATAATAACCTTCTCAATCGAATGAGGTTACATATCCCGGGGAATTTTTAAAACAAAATTGATATTTTTAAGGGAAAATATGTGAAATTATGCAGTGTAAAAATTATTTCACTTACAAAAAAGGGGCAAAAAAATCGCAAAAAATTGAAAAAAGTTGCAAAATTAGACGAGTTAAAAAAAGTCGCACAAAAAGTGTCAGAGCGTCAAAAAGGTTGCAAATTGCAACTTAAGTCGCACAACGGTAAGGCTGATCAAATAAACTGTCATACTGCGCTCACTTGACGTTCAGTATGCTTTGGCAAATTATCATGAATCGATTCAAGATTGAAATACGCTACAAAATTACTCAAATTTACTTCAAAAGTCAATTTGCGCTTCGCGTTACTTATAGACGACTTCTTTGGCGAAACAAATGTATTAATAAACAAGTTTGTTGCATAAAGAGTAATGCCATGTTCGGATTTGAGTTTTTAGAAAAATTCATATACAGCTATAACACGTTTCAATAATTTTAGACTACAATTAACAATGGATCAATATAAATCATTTAGCCAACACTTTTCATATGGAAAGCCCCTTGAAATGAAATGAAAGAAACCTCAAACATTCATAAATGTACAAATAAATTAACAAAAGTAAGCAAATAAAATACTGCACAAGAACTGAAGAGAGAGAGCGAGTAATAAAATGTTACAACAACTCATAAACAAAGAAACAGGAACAAGTTTTGTCACAAAGAAAACCGTAGAATACAACATTAATTTATAATGCATACTAAAACCAACATGTACTATACAAGGATCTGTATTAATAAAAAAAACCAACACACATGACCAAACTGTTTGACACCACAAAAACACACATACATACGTTTAGAAACTCCGATGTACACGAACGAGTAAAAGCAAAATAAACCCCCATTTTCAAATAAATAACAGACGCATTTGTGATTGTTAGTGTATACACAATTAAGGGTTTGCAGTACCGAAATCGAGAATACTAAATTTCGAAACACTGTAATATCAGCATTTTAAATATTTCAAACCCGAAATAGCGACTTTCCAATACTCGTTCGGTATTGCAAATCCTAATACAAATGCATTTGAAATGCATTATTCTCAATATAAAACAACACCAACTAAATGTCTGCTACTCTTAGTGACGCAAATGTGCATACAAACATACATATACATGTAACGAGGAGTTAGCTTCAATATCGTCTATCTACAGGTTTTTTCAAACATTTATTTTTTATTGAAACAGGTGTGATTGCAGGCCAATGTGTCTCAGTTAATGAAGTTAGAAAAAAAAAATTAATAAAAAACCGCGACCTTAGGAAAACAAGGTTCTATTTGCACCTTAACTCCATGTATGATAGAACCTTGTTGTCCTTAGGTCGCGAAAATGTTTTTTCAATTCATTTTGTAAATATATCGCATATGAAAAAATTTGGAATTCTTATCTTGAATCACAAAATAAATACTTTAAATGGGTCTTTAATAAAACATCTTTTTAGCATTTTGGATTTTATTAAGTTTAAAAAGCTCTTTTTGGCCGAATACTTTTATATGAGCCGCAATTTATTTATTACTCAATAAAAAATGGAGCTGCCAACGAAGCATGAATTTTATATGATGAGTTGAAGCACTTTAAAGCAATACATTTTTAACACATAAAGCGCATATTAAAATTGTAGAATGCAACGGTCTGCTTAACACAGTGAATTATTTGTTGTTACCGTATTCTTTAATATGCTCCCTTACACACCTGCTTCGTAGCATGTTATAGAACTCGTTTACTTACCTTACAGCATCTCTGTATACCTTAAAGGCCGCTTTAGCCGATCGTTAATGCAATGAAATGCAATGTAACGTACTGTAAGCTCATTTGTGAACTTAGAGAACATGTAAGAACGTGTCAGCTGTTTTCCAAAAACATAAACAAAAAAGCATAAGTATACATAAAACAACACACACACAGTGATGAGAATTAAAAATGTCAAATGGTGACCGCTTTGCAGAAAAAGTACCAAGTGATACTATTAGGGCTTCGCAAAACAAGAAATTTTTTTGTTTGGTAAGTAAAAAACATATGTTGAGTCAAACTCAAGCATTTAAACCAGCGCTTAAAAAAATGCAGTCGAAACCAAAAACTGTCGAACAAATAACGAAAATTTTTGTACAACTTTTCGCTTTTAGAATTGTTTTGACACCGACTGTTTACATTTAATGAGTAAGTAAGGTAAGAGCAATAGTTTTTTTTTTTTTTGGCAATTATAAATGAAGAGGTTGACTGCAGTTTTTAAAACGCTAATTTAAACTCCCCTCTGAATATAATTTTTTGCAAACGGAGAAATTCATAGTTTGTTTCGTTTTTTTCTGATATTAAACGAGAACGAGCAAAACTGACCAATTATATGAAGAATATTGTATTGCCAGAAGTGAAACGAACAGAATTTAACCTTCCTGACTATTTTCGTTTTTGTGCGACACATTCACATTTCTCGGTCTCTCAGACCGATTTCAAGTATTTCTCGGTATCTCAAAACTTTTCAAATATTTTCAAAATCTGTGCAGTGGACATATTTACCAAACTAATCTGAAATAACTGAAGTAAGAAAAAACTAAATTAAGTATTTTTTTAGCTCACAGCATCAATTTATATTTCATCACAATACTTTGACATTTTTGATCTTAGACCTAATATAAAAATAAAAAAAAATTCATTCCCAAAACACAACATTTATAAAATGTTGTTTTTCTATAACATATATAAATAAAATGAATTCAAGAAAAAACAGGAACATTAAAAAAAAAATTAATTTCAAAATGCTTAATATATATGCCCCATTATGAGGCTAGTCTTTGTATATTTCAATAAGTTGTTAAAGCTTTCGATCCTCGTGTTTTGTCATGCAGCTCATTAAAAATATGAATCGATTTAGAGTCAATGAAAGGTGGAAAATTTTGGGGTGAAGAATTCGGCATTTAGCCGAGCGTTTTTCCGAGTACCAGCAAAAAGCAGGAGACCAAGGAATGCATTTATCGCTAAAGCATATGTAATGTTGGTTTCAGGTGTATTTTTGCTAATATGTTCGATGTATTTGTAAGTACCATCCACTATAATATTAATGACATTTTCGGAAAAAAATATTTCATATTTCACCAGGACATTTTCTGTTCAATGCTGTGCCTTTCACTCCAGGGAGCTTTGTTATTAAATTTTCGACCGTCTTTTTATTGAAGACTAGTTTTGTCTTTTCCAATAAAAAAGTGATTTTGACTCGATTCAGCGTCCGGTGAATCTTCAACATCGGAGTCTTCTTGTTCAATATCAGTGTTTGCTTCATACACATCAATGTTATCTTCGTATCCAGTACCACTTTCCACATCAATATCTGAATCGATTTCATTCAGAATAGCTCTTATGCGCTCAGTATCTGTCATATCTAAAGAAAATCTTACGATAATTTATTTTGAACATAATTCTATTATTAAATCATATAAACTGTTCGTTAATTGTCCATTTTCATCTAAAAATTTCTAATTTAGCAAAACCAACTTACCTGACGAAAATGTTACACTTAACTATAAGTCGGTCCCACAGACCGTCTGATTAGAAATCACCGGTACAATACTTCAACTCAAACCCACTTGTTACACTAAACGTTGTATAATTAGAAATAATGAAGATACTGAGAGAATGACGGAGTTGCCATTTTTTGTTTTCGTGAAATTAACACAAACGTGATTCATCGGTCTCACAGACCGACGAAATGGTCAGGAAGGTTAAATAGTGTTGTGAGTTTACAATAATTTAAAGAAATATATTCCTGACAGTACTTGATTTTTTTTCAGAACTTCAATGCAGTTATAAATGTTTGTCTATGCTCCAAGTTCGAGAATTTGTGATGAACACTTGTGTGTCTTATGTAACGGACGCATGCAAAAACCTTGCAATGTTTACTTTAAGGTGGAGCTTCAATGTATGACAAAATTGAAAACTCTTCTGTTTGTGTGAGGTTAGGATAAGAAAAATTTTAGTTCGATCGGTGAAATATTGGAAAATTAAATTGGGAGAAAATGAATAGAAAAAAGCTGGTAACTCTTTAGGAGTCGCCGCTAGGGTGGTTATATGTATTATTTTTGTATCTCCAATACAAACTTTCCCTCTATCTCAAACTCATAAAACCCCATAAAAAACTGAATTTTTGCGAAAATTTACCAAAATATAAAACAATGGATTTACACCAGGTATAAACTTTTTGAATGTGAATTGGATCGTAGAACCAATCTATGTCTTGTCACCGGGAACATGCCAGCTGTGATTGTCGAAAGCCGATTGTGTACATGTGAAAAGTCGAATATGGTTCTTTGACTAGCACTGCTCTTACACTGGAATCATTTTTTGGGCGATTTTTTATTTTGTCATTTTGCTTTAAGTTAGAGAACCCTCTTTGTCACTTATTTTGTTCTTGCTATGCAGCTTATTTTATGTACCCAGCAGAGAAAGTCAATGGGTATAAAAAAAGTAAGTACGAAAGCACATATCGAACATTTTCAATACGTGTGCGTACTCGTATCTGTTTATTCTCATACTTGTGAATACCCTGCGCATTTGATTTGATATATGTATGTTATCATACTTATTGTTTTCATACTCGCACATATCCATATAATTATATAATTAACTTCGAACATTTCCTTTTTGTCATTTTTTTTTAATAAATTTTGCCAGACATTTTTTTTTTGTAACTGCTGAATCACTCATAAGTCCTTTTTTCAATATCGTTTGAGTAAAATTCAACAAAACATTATTGAAAAAGAATTTTTGACTTTCCAAAAGTCTCTGGATTGTAAACATCTGCGTTCTTATCTCAATAGAAAAACTATTCTTAGGAAAATCTGAAAAAAATTTACAAAATAGATGCAAATTAAAATACGTCGTATTATTTTAATCGTTCTTAAGAAAAGCACAAAAAGTAACCGAATACCAAAAAAAAAATCGAATTTTCGCGGTTAAAAATGAGATATCACAGGTTAATACATTCATACATTTTATGACTTTGAGAAGTTTATCTATTGGCATTTGCAGTTTTAAGACGTTAAAAATTGCTTAAAATGAAAGGGCTGAAATCGATCAGTATGCCAGCAAAAATGGTTCCCTTACAGAAGACTTTGACATCATGATGTGGTGCAAAAACAACTCCACAAGGTATCTACGGTTGTCTACATAATAATTTTATTCCTGCCAGCAGCGCAGTATCAGAACGAGTTTTCTGTTTAGCTGGAAACATAAAAACGTAACAGAATATATCCAAAAATAGTTGAATGCCTTCTTTTTTGAATTCTTTTTGTAAAAAGCTCTTTGGTAAAAGAGATTATATTTTATTATTATTTATAGAAGCATAATTTTGTAATAATAGAAAATATTTATGTTTTAATATAACTTTTACATAAATTGATAAAATTTCTTATTTAGTCAGTGCTATATTTGTTTTGCTGTTTTTGGAAAATACTAAAAAAACAATTGTTTTCTGCAAAAAAAATTTAAGTCGCGGCTACAGTGCTTGCTTTAACCCTCCGAAGCGTGGTAAGGTCCCTGTGGACTTTTTACATTTTTAAACAAGTGTCATTTAAAAACGGATGGGGAGAATGGCTAAATATTTCATGACTTCTATTATTCGAGTGTTATTAGTGTTTTAATACTAATTCCAGGAGATTTCTTATTTGCAGAGTATTTTATTTTTTATTTTAAAGACTTTTAGTACGCCGTTGAGCAGTAAGGTCCGTAGGGACCTTGTTTAAATTTCATATGTATGACTAAAAAATGTATTAAATTTTTTAAAACAAAAGTTTAAAATGCATATTCAAAATAATAACAAAATAATAACATCAAAATTAATTAAATTATATATAAATTTTAGCAAAATTTAATGCATTTTCATATATACCGCTCAACGACCGAATAAAAAGTTACCGCTCGTCGGAGGGTTAAAATAACCATACGAATTGTTGCAGTTACTTGACGATACTCAGCGATACATTCATACGAATGCCTATACGCATGCCTGTTTGTTCATACTAATACCAGTCGCCTTACATACTTATTTATGTTCATGCTTATTGGTTGTCATACCTGTCTGTACAGTGTTCTCGTGCTCGGTGGCGTATGAATATGTTATAAGCAGGGAAACCATAAATTGCAATTGCATGTTTTTCCTTGTGGGACCAATGTAGGCAGAAACAATATATTAGAGCTTTTTTGTGAGTTTTGCCATCGATTTTTAAGTACTTATTTTACCGTTTGCATAATTTAGTTAAAAGAGCCTTTTTGAAGCATTTTTAAAGTTTATAGCGAATATTTAGCCGTTTTAAGACATATTTTAATACTTGTTAAATTCTTTAGATACCTACAGGAGCTTTCGCAGAAAATTCAATCAAAAAGTTTTTTTTTAAGCAATTCTGGGTTTTCTGTTTTAAATATCCATTTGTTTGGGTACACAAATAGTGCTGCTTCAATCTCGCCATCTACATTTAATTTTTACTCTTAAGCTGAAAGACAGAGCATGTTGGCATTAAAGATAAATGTTATGAAAAAGTGAGTAAAGCTGAATTATGACTCATACTGCCTGTTTTTAGAAAACGTACACAAGTGAGTGAGAAATTACATTGAAAACAAAACAAATTTTCGTTTTTATTGTTTTTTTCAATATAATTTCTCACTCACTCACTTGTTTACGTTTTCTAAAAACAGGCAGATAATTTATTGAACTTATACGCACTCATACTCATTGCCATGTTATTGAAGCTCATATTTACTCAGAAGTTTGATAATACTCATCGCACTCATACCTACACTCAAAAGAAAAATCAAACCATCGGTACTCAAAACAATCCGAAGCGGTATTATTAGTACGGATTTTCTTGAATCAAGTACAGAAAGATTGATTTCAGTATAGATTTTCAATCGCAAAATACTTAAATTATCCATATTCAATCCCGATTGCGTACTTGAAATAATCCGAAAATGAGATTGATTTAAGTAAAATTAAGATTGAATCGATCTCAAAATGCGCTTGATTCAATAATTATAAAATTGTTTTAATCCGTATTCGTACTTCAAATAATCCGAAAATGAGATTGATTTAAGTAAAACTAAGATTGAATCAGTCTCAAAATGCGATTCAAGTATTATAAAGTTGATTTTATTCCGAATTCCTGGTTAAAAAATAAACAAAAAAAGGAAGAAACAATTATTATGATTGATTAACTTACTCGTATTACACGTAACAGAATAATAAAACACAAATATCATGCACGATATGGTTTTTACTTAAGAAATCTTTAACCAAAAATATAAACTAAATTAGAAGCAAGAGTTTAAATTGACTTTTTAACCCTTCGTGGTAGACATGAGTCCGGCCAGATATTTTTTCAATGTGTATAGAAAATGAAAACAAAACGAAAAGTATAATTACGGGGTAGATTTTCAAAAGTAATCCCATTTAGGATTATTTTGAGTACGTTGTTCGTACTTAAAGTAATCATAGAAAACTTGATTTATCCCGAGTGTTTTTCTTTCTGTGTAGCAACATTTTTATAGTGGTTGATTTAGATTCAACTTAACTCAATGTGTATGTGCCGGTTCACACACGTCAAGTTTGACTCATCAAGTCTTGAACTTTTAGGAGAGAAGGGAAAAGAGAAGGCCATTTTTTTCCCGTCTCTCCTAAAAACTCAAGACTTGACGAGTCAAACTTGACGTGTGTGAACCGGCACTAAAGGCGAAGCCAAATGCGAGGCTGCCAGATTTATCCCTGAAATAGCAAAGTGACGATTTGGCAATTACAGTTTACTAAATTTATATGTATGAAGTTTTTTCGGCAAATTTATTTTGCAGCGGTGTTTATGAAGTTGTGTGTTTCTCTGTTGTGTTAAAACGGTAAATAGATGAGCTGAATGAGTCAATGAATCAATGTGAGTATTAAAAGTTTTTTCCTGAAAAAAGAAATCAAATTGACAATATTTCAATTAAACATTTAATACACTTGATTCAATATTTAATTAACCTGATTAAATATTTAATTAAAACTGATTTAATTTTTGATTAATACTCTTACTGGCGCAAAAATTTTTTTCTGTGTACATTTTTAAAAGAATCAATATAACAATATACTGTGTAAGTGGTTAATAAGTGAAGTTATTGAAAAACATTTACGTTAATACGGACACCTGTTAAGTTTAGCTTTATTAGATTTATCATTCGTACAATATGTTTAAGCCAAACTCATTCTAAAGAGAACTATTTTGTTTAACCTTTATGTGCTCGGGATCGAAAACTTACGTGGGCGGTCGGAAGACTACATTTGTAGTAACATTATTTTTGAACTACTTTATCCTTATAAAAAAGAAAAAAAGGGTTATATTTATTTTATTTTATTTATATGTTATTTATGTATGTACATGTGGTTTGGAAAACTTGAACAAAAAAATTTTAAACATCCCAATAAAAATTTCATTTCATAAAATCATTTTGCGAAGCACTAATGGTACATTTAAAAAAATAAGCGCTCAATTATGCGCTACGCAATAAGACATACATACATAAATGCAGTAAAGTAAGTAAAAGAACTCTCAACAACTTTTATAAAAAAAAAAATAACATTTCAAGTGCTACGGCATTCCCTTACTACGAAGCAGGTTTGTAAGGGAGAATACTAAAAAATAACTGTGTGTGTGTGTAAGGCCGATCGTTACATACAACAATTTTTATATGCGCTGAATAATGCGCTTTATGTATCAAAAATGTATTGCTTCAAAGTGGGAACTCGCCATATAAAATTCATGTCTTCCTTCAATGGTAAGCGTGATATAAGTTTTATTTATAGAGCAGCATTTTCCAAATACGTAAGTTCTAGAATGTGCATCGCACACCGGTTTCTTACACCAACTGAATATTTTTCGTGTGTTTTTGCTATTTCCCATTTCACATACCTGACATCGTACAGGATGTTTTGGCAGCTTATCCTCAGATGTGTCGGGAAATTGATTTGTAGCTGAAGCGGAAGAAGTTGACTTTGGCGAGTGCCCTAGCGCCATTTCAATAGCGAGAATTTCCAGACATATTTATTAAATTTTCTATTTCAGTTTTGTATCACTACCAATATCAAAATACGCACATCAGATTCACTTGACTAGCAACACTTTACTAATTTTTGCAATACAAAGAATAGAAAAACAAAACAATGTAAAATCATAAAAGTAACGTTCACTTTGTCTTTGCTCTATTGTTTTAGCAAAAACAAAAGAAAAACAATGTGTGCAAATGTAATAAGCAACAATTAAAGCCTCTTTGCATACATACCCCATAGTTACTACAAATGTAGACTACCGGCAACGAGATGATCATTTTAAAAAACATCCTTTTAGCACCTACGAAATAATTATTTTTACATCATTAACGTTTAAATCTGCTTAAAACAAGATTTTAGGAAGCTACCAAAAACCTCAAATTGTTTTACTGACGTTTTAAATTTTTATTCGATAATCTAATCAAAATTACTACAAATGTAGACTTCCGAGCACATTAAGGTTAAAAATACGGGCGAGTTCTAGATATCGAAATGAAGTGGATATAAAATCGATCAAATTTTAAAAACAACCCTGTAATGATTTCATTTTATCTACTTCATTCTTTAAGTATCTATTATTTTTTGCAAAAACCACACTTAAACCCTAATTTTGTAAATAATTAAATTTAAATTATCGGTTGAATTCAGTTTCGCTTCATTTCGATTTCAAGAACATACCCGATAAATTAATATAAATCATTGAGTTGACATATGATTTTCGTTTTTTCTTTTGTTTAATGCATTATTAAATTGTGTAATTTTTTTTTTAATTCCAACGACACATACATTTTTTTTTTTGTTTATTCGACTTAAAACTTTATAAGTTATTCGAACAATTAATCGTCTAAAATTGTTCGATTAATCGAACAAGAATTTATCGACTAAACACCCTAATCTCTATTTACTTTTACATACAATTTCATAAGTCAGTGCGAGTGGCGAAAAAACGATTCATTGCTGATCTGTGGTCCATGTTAACATTGTGCGCAAAGTACAAGTCGTAATCTTGTAGACGATTTTATCAAAATTGGTAAATATATATTTTTATTGTGCTCATGCCCATAATTTCTACAAAAAGAAAGCTGGTCGTGTTCGTACAGTTATCTTTGCCTTTTTCAACGCTTATTTGGCTTACGTGTTTTTTCCTTCAGTTTTCTTTTTAAATATTGCAGCTTTAACTTCATAGGTTTCTATACACAGCTGGATTTCTTTCTGTAGAAATAACGGGTATAAGGGCGAAGTCTATGTTAATGGTGATAATCGGTCTATAGTTTTACACAGTCCCCGTAAAAACTTCTTTCCAAATTATATTCTTTGTGTCCGTAAACCATCTAATTATGTTGGTTGGTATTTAAATAAATTCGCCCATTTAATTATTTTAGAATCGGTTGAAGTTTGCCCAAAGCTCCCATCTGTAAATAGCTTTAACTTTTTTTAAATCTTAACATTAAAAAACAATTTAGCGACCGTCCCTAACACTGTCCATCGTTTCCAAATAAAATAACATCTCGAATATTCTTTTATAAAGACTATGGTGCTAGGACTTAAGGATTGTTGTTATTTAATGGCCCTGTTATTTTATTGTTTAATATGTTGTTTTCAAATTTTAAATTTTTAAGGGCATACTTTTAACGACGTTCAGGGCATATTTTCAAGTTTTTACTGCATATTTCATGCGCATAAAACGCGTTTTTCATAGCATATTTCTGGTTTCCCTGGCTATAAGTATTAAAAATATAACGTTTTGGCTTTCTCTTGCACATAGACGTATTGACCTTTTAGTTGCACTATGACATTTAAAATTAAAACTTACAACCTCTGAGCATTGTAGTCACATCAGAAAATTCATTGGTTTTTGCAAGTTTTGATATGAAAAAAGTTTTAAAGTTTTATTAAAAAAAAAAGTTTTTCTGAAATTGTTGTGGCTTACATAAGATTTGTTATAATTTGTAAAAAAAAACTCTTCACTTAGTTTAGCTAATTGAAAACTAAAAGGATTAAATACGTAAAATAAAACATATGGATGAATTACTTTATTATTTATATACACATTTCATAGCTATTAACAAGTTCATACATACATACCGTCTTATGATTTCAAAAAAATCCCTAAGCTACAAAAAATCGATTATTATGCACCGTATAGAAGTACATGTAAAAATATATCTTTGTAAAAGTGTAGCATTGCGTAATTCTCAAGATTTTTGGAAGCGGCAAAAAACTGGGTTATCGCGTATATCCCGAATAGGCGTTTTCAGAAAAATCAATGAATACCATATTCGTGTTCGGCAGCCCCAACTTATTTTAGAAAACATCTAATTTTTCAAGGTTATGGCAATAAGTAGAAAAATTGTATACCTGTGTTTTTTATTAATGGATAAATGCATGATATCTGACCGAAATCCAATGCAAGGTAACATATTATTGCCACTGACAGCCATATTATGGTTAAAATCGCCATCCATCAATAAGCCACAACCATTTTATGGTTGCCCGCGAACATGTTATTCATAATAACTAAATACTGTCATGTAATAAAAACTAAAATATGCTTAACACGTATAATAGCATGGTTGGTTTTCAACCATAATATGTTGCTCTTGGAAGAGGGGAAAACACTATTGATAATTTAAAAAAAAACTTTTGTCATATTTAGCCATAACATGTTAAGAGGCAACCATAATATGGCTGTAACATCTTGATGGAGGACTAATTTAACCATAATATGGTGGTCGGTGGCAATAATATGGTGTAAATTAAACATAATGAGTTTAAAATTTTCTTTAAAACTAGTTTTGTTGGAGGTGACCATATTTAAACATGTTCCTTCTCTTCGTGCAACATTTGCTATTACATTTTGGGATTGTAGGCGATGTGTGCAATCTACATTAGTGTGTCAGAGCTCCAGCATAATTTAAAAGCTTATAGGGTAAAGTGTTTTTGATTTTTCGGAAGAGATTTAGAGGTCACTTAAGTCGAATAATTGCCAAAAATCGGGTGAGTTTTCTTCATAACGTTGTCAAAAACCACTATTTTTTCACCCTTTAGGAAATAATTTAAAACAAAAATGTCGAAGCTTTATTTGTGCAATAACTATAGGCAATGAATTTGCTCATTTAGGCACCCTAGATAACAATTTTTCGTAATGTTTCCATACATTTTGTAAAAGCCGCTTTATAACTTTTGAATTTTTTATGAATGTGAAACACCTCACAATGCAGTTTGAAAGCCCAATTTTTTCTTAATAATTAAGAACCAAATATTTTGGATTAGTTCTTACTGTTCCTGAGTTATACCGGTTTTCAGATTTGTATCCAGTTT
Source organism: Pollenia labialis (assembly GCA_949318255.1). NCBI lineage: Eukaryota > Metazoa > Arthropoda > Insecta > Diptera > Polleniidae > Pollenia > Pollenia labialis. The sequence continues at coordinate 117,421,297 of OX439139.1, read as the reverse complement.
ATGATACTATTAAATATGCACAAAAACCAATTAAAATCAAACGTTTTGCCTAAAAATCATTTATTGGGGTTCCGACGATGTAGTTCTATGCCCGGCATTAAATTCTGCTAATCAGTTTCAGACGTTGTGATATTGAAGCAAGTGTTGACCAAAGCCACACCTCGTTTCGCCACATCAGTTACCACTTGTAAATATTGAACTTTGTTCTTTGCATCTTGAAATGACTTGTTGGCTGTCCAATTTTCTGGGTCTGTTTTAAAAAAACAGTTGAAATATTGCAAGCTTAGTCAACAAAAGAGAAACAAAAGGCGCGGCGAACTGAGTTTGCCAATCAATGCTCTTTCGCAACACAGAAAAAATAGAAAATCGACTTTAATTAAACAATTCGTTCAGACAATTAAATATTTAACTAATTTTTCCCCTGCAAAGGAATTGATCATTTCAATTAACGGATTTGTACTTTCGAGTCATGGGACATAAATTTAGTAAATTAAAAAAATTAATTGCATAAACTAAAAAATACACCTCATATACACAAACTTTTAATTTTATGGGTTTTGATTAAAAAAATTAATTGCAGCAAACAAAAAATTAATTGAATAATTAATGCACACCAATTAATTATTTAATTGAATAATTTTTTGCAAACATTTTTTCTGTGAATAAAATCTCATAATGTGGTATAAATTATTGTTGTTTGTTGCAATATCACTTTTTTCTTAGATTTATTAGAGCAAATACAATTTTAAGTTCCCTTCATATGGACCTAGACACCAATACTTATACCGGATTAATTGCATACACTAAAGATAAGTAGAACCACTTTCGATAATCTATATATATAGAAACGTGTCTGCCTGGAGCGGTTAACACCAAACTTGACCAATAAATTATTTTAGACTGGAGCCAGGTTTCCCTTAAGTTAAATCCTGATAAGTGGCGCTGATGTCCTAATATTAAAATTTTTTTATTTATGGTACGATTTGACTAAAATGCATAAAATATATTTATTAAACAAAAAAAGCTTACTGATACATTATTTTTTTACTTTTATTTAGAAAATCACGAGTAGCGCCGGCACCAAATAGCTAGTTTTTTATTAAAAATTATAAATATATTTTATTAAATAGAAACCCAAATCATTTATATTAAAATTTTACCAGATAACGTAACAGTTATACACAATTCCCATGAAAAAATTTTTGTCAAAATGAATTCGTATTTTTCAACATAGACATTTTAAATATAAGCCCTTAATATGAATACAAATAATACATTTCCAAGCAAATGCGAACACAAATGTGACAATTTAAAATTTGTCAAGTGTCAGCACTTTCATGTTAAACAAAAACCACATACACGCACATTCAACACATATGCTACATCCTTGTCCAAGAATGTGTGTGTGTGTGTGGATATGTAGGTGTTTGCTTTTAACACACTTCTGTATATGAAAAATGTTAAACTGTTTGAGTGTGTTTGCTTGTGTTTGTTTCCTTGTTATTTACAGTGCAAAAAGTCAAATAACTCATGGTATATTTTGCCTCTTATTTACTTTTTACCTTCAGCAAGGCTTTTTGTCCATTAAATGGTTTTTATTACCACAGCAGTAAATTTAATACAATTTTAGACCTTTTTGCTTATTTCCTTTTGTCATTTTCTTCGTTTTAATTTTATGAATGTGACTATGTATGTTTGTGTCTAAATATAAAAGTTTGCTTGACTGCATTTGACGTATTTGCTAAAAAAAACAATTTACTCTAATAAACAACACCGTTGCTTATTTTTCTAAAAGGCTTAGTTGTCGTTTTCGCGATTTTGTTGAACTGAACAACGAAGAATGTTTTGAAGTGTGGGTTAAGCCTCAGCCAATTTACAGCATAGAGAGATGATTGTCGTTGGATTAAGAGTAATAAAGTCTTGAATTTTATCTTGATACCTTTTTTTACAAAAAAATTGGAACTTTTTTAATGTTTTTTTATTTTATATTGAAAATTTGCCCTTATGAACTCTAGATAATTTACGCTAATATTAATAACAAAATATACTTCTTAGTGTCCCGGTAGGCTAGCTGTCAGTGAGCTTGTCTACCAGTACCAGGGTAACGGGTTAGATTCCCGCCTGAACCTCTGGTCTCCTGCACACAAGCGTAGATTAGTTTAGGAAAAAAAAAGAATTTATATCGCATGTAATTCACTGTTTTTTTGGAAATTGCCAAAAATACTGACTTTTTTACAAAATCGTTATTTTGCATGTTTTCTGCATACGGCTGCACGACATGTATGCGTTGTTTTATTAAAACGTAAAAACTTTTTACAAAGAATAGCTAAATAAATAAACGGTACAAATATATACTATGGTTTTCAACTCTTACCCTGCCTTTACACATGCAAGTAATTACTTGCAAGTAGTGCATACGTATTATCAACGAAAATGTCGAAGAAAAAGCCGAAAGTCTTGCAAGTAACTTGAGTGTTTACACAGTCAGTTCTCAGTAAAAACTTCGCCTACAAAATAATGTGTTGAGTAATCAGAAAAACATAAAAGCACTACTTACAATTCTACTGAAAGAACCAATGTATTTAACAAGGGATGTCCCAAAATGAACGCATTCAAAAGAAAGTCATTATTTTTTTAATTAAATACATGCAGAAAAAAGTAGTTATAGATGTAGCTATAGAAGAAAGCTACTAAATAATGAGATCAAGAAGCTATTCATTTTGAAAAAGTAAGCGAAGTTTTTACTGGGTTGTGAGCAGGGTTTAAAAAGCTGCAGTCAAAATCAAAAAATTGCTTTTTCTTCCACTTTCTGATTTTTCATTAGACAAAAATAAACCATTGCCTTTACTTCTGGTTCATTAAATGAAAACAGTCGTAGTGAAGGCAAAAGCAAAACACGAAAAGTTGAAAACAACAAAGAACATCGGCACTTGACATGTTCGGAAATGTTTCGTTTGACAGACTGAAAATTTTACTAAATACCGAAGTTAACGAAGATGGGACGTTGTGTTTATTTCCGCAATTTTTTTTTTTTAATACATGTGACATAAATACATACGTTTTATTTAATTTCAAAAAATTAAAAAGATTGTTAAGCATTAAAATAAATACATATGTATGTATTTATGTACACATTTAATTATTATTTAAAAAAAAAAAAATTCGGAAAAAACACAACGTCCCATCTTCGGTAACTACGGGATTATTTAAAAGTTTCAATCTGTCAAACCAAAAACTTTCGAACATGTCGACTGCCGATGTTCTTTGTTGTGTACAACTTTTTGTTTTTTGCTTTTGCATTCACTACGACTGTTTTCATTTAATGAATCAGAAGTAAAGGCAACAGTTTTTTTTTGTCCAATGACAAATGAAGATGTCGAAGCTGCAGCACAATCTTATGACTTTTACTATCTCAACTGCAGCTTTTTAAACGCTGGTTGTAAGTTCATTTTTCAAATGTTCTCGAAGCGAAAACATCTTATTAAAAAGGTTTGTTTTTCGGTTTAAAAACATTACCATGCTATAACAAAATATATTTTGTAATTTCTTGATGAAATAATTACATATGTTTATTTTATAAAATATATGATGTCATAATATTACTGAGAATAAAATTTTGATTAACAATTTTTTTTCAAAAAGCTTAAAATTTATGATTAATATTGCAATTAAGATGCGTTGTTGTATAGTTGTGTTTTTTTTAGTTGTTATTTATTATAAATACTCATAAGATCCGCTATAAACATTACTTTTATATTACTAAGTACTAGTAAATTGATACAAAATTCATCCACGGTAACACTGTTTCTTCATTTGTCATTTTACTTGCTGCAAGTGTCAAAAATTTACTTGCAAGCAAATTCTCTTGCAAGTTGGGCTGATGGTGTTAGTGAAAAAGTGTGAGTGTGAGTGATACTTGTGCGATTAACTTTTATGAATGCTACATTACGGTGACCGCTTAAGGCATAAGTTGGATTTATTAAGGTCTCACCCGGCAATTTGGTGGGTATTGATAAGAAACAACACCAAATAAAAATTTGTAGAAAAGTTGTAAGCAAGTCTTTTCTTAATAAGGGTACTCACATCACAAGTTGCATCCTTGCAAAAAAGCAAAAAACCAAAAGTGCAAACTCATAACAACAACCACAAAGAAAATTATTTACGCGAAACTAATTGTCTGTGTGGTTGTTGTTATATTTGTTCACTTTTGCTTTTTTTCAAGGGCGCAACTCGTGGCGTGAATACCCTAAATATCTTATTAAACAAAATAAACTGAAAAATATTGTAAAGCCAATAAAAAACCAAATTTTTAATTTATAAAAGAAACGCATTTTGTATCTTTAGTTATGTTGAAAAAACATTTGTATTATTTATTTTTAAATAAAAACTGACCAGCTAGCCACCTGGCGTTTTAACATAATTCTGATACGCAGAACCCAGTGGTGCTAACCTGTTTTCGAGATATACCGCTACTTCGAAAATGGAGGATGTTGCACAACATATCGAGCCCTAATAACGTAAGCGACATCATTCTCAATTTTCGTATTGACTATATTGGCAACACTTACGTCGTCTCCTAAAATGTCATGGTCACATAAGGTACCGTTACGTTTTTATAGCAATAACAATTTTATCGTAAGCGACAAATTGCATACAAAATTTATATGATACTAAATAAAAAAAAAACTGTCTCCTGTAAAATTTTATTTATGGCGCTTACGTTATTTTCGCGGTTAGGGCTCGATACATTGCGTAACTCCAATAAAATTACCTTTAAGAGAGGTGAAAGGTTTTCCTAATATGCGCAGTCGTTTTAGAAACATTTTTTTTTCTTGCAAAATATAAATCATTTCTTATCAAAATTTGCTTATTCGCTATGCTTATAGTTTTTTCTACCCTTATAGCAAACGAAGTTGCAAGCAAAAAAAAGACATAAGTGATTAAAATTCGTTTACAACTTTTGATTTTATTCTCAAAAGAAGAAAAATTTCCATTAAATTTATAAATTTCATGAAACGCAATATTTGTATGAGAGCCTCCCTAAAAAGTGGAGATAAAGGTCAATTATGTTTAAGGAAAATGTTAAAAAGAAGAAGCAATGTAGGTCGGTCATAAATTGTATCCCCCTAGCGATGACTCCTTGCCAGTTATGGTGCTTTTTCTTCAATATATTCCTAATCTTTATTAAAAATTTTGTATTGGAGTTACAATAAACCGACATGTTTGTATGGGAGCCTCCCTAAGGGGTGGCGATATGTGGCAAGTATGTGTTAAGAAAATATTATGCACAAAAAACTAGTGAAGATCCCATAAAAAGAAGGGACAAAAATAGAAGGAGTTGTCAGATATTTTTAAAATTTGGTACACTAGCATAAAAAAGCTTAGTTAAGAAAAATAAGAATTTTTGGAAAAATCGTTACCTCCCATGTGTCCTGAACGTTCTGTTCTGTTATGAATCAGCTATTTTGTGCCTGTTCAATTGAAAGCCTGTATATGTGGTTTGCTATCCCTTAATCGTTCTGTTCTGTTGCGGACAAATCTGTTGAAAATAAAATTTAACGTTATATTTGTTTGCTGTGGTATAAACAAATTTGAATTTTTTGTTTAAAGCTAGACAAATTTGTTTAAATTAATGATTATTTAATAAGCGATGTAATTTCTTTAATTTTAACGGAAAGTTTTTTCACAGTTTCAATGTTTTCCATTTTTAAAGCAGCTGATTCCTTTCACAGGGGGGAAAATTTTATTGGATACAAAAAAGTAAAAAATTAGTTTTTAAAAGTTTATTAAAATTAATATGTGTATATTTTTTAAAAAAACTTAACAATAAGGTTAAATGAAGTATAAGATCAATTCAAATAAATTAATTTTTTTAAATAAGCAATTTATGATTTCCTTGTGAGGCAAATTTATATAGTACAGTCTTTCTTCTGTCATTGTTGATCTGAGCCATGTTTTTATTAGAAGACGGGTAAGAAATGACCTCTCTCTAGTAGCATTACTGACGAGTAGGGTGAGTTTTTTATGGCATATGCCATTATTGCCATTTCTTCAATTATTTTTTTAAAAAGTAATTTTTGGTTCAGCTTACCAAAGAATACCGTTTTGCAACCTAGAAAAAAAAAATTTTTAAATAAGCTTAGCGAAAATCGGACGTAAAAAGTACTTTCAATGCATCTGCTCAAGCCTCTTGAAGTTACAAACGAAAGGGATTTCTATGAATTAAAGCTTTGGCTTAATTGACAGTGCTAAGGAAAATAATACAAGATGTCAGTAAAAAAGATTTTGTTAAAAAGTTTAAAAAACGTTTTAGATCGCAATACGTGTGGTAAATTATTCAATACTCCTGAAAAATCTATATGGCTTGGCATTTCAATTTTAAAAAAGTGTTTTAATCGATTTTCTCACAATTTATTGACAACCTTTCTCCATCTGAACTTTTAGTGTTCAAATATGCCCCAGTTACATCTTGCGATGTTGAAAGAGTGTTTTTCATTTATAGAACTGTTTTATGTGATAACAGGGGATTATCAGGGGTGTTCTAGAAATCGAAGACGCAAAACGCAAGAATTTTAAACGTCGTTTGTTAATAAGATTTCCCTGATAAAAAAATTTTATGGCAAATATTATAAAAATATTTCTTTATTAAACAGAATTTTATAACAAAAATTTGATTAAAAGTGTATTAAAAACAACATCAATATTCTTGCGTTTTGCCTCCCAGTATTTTTTTTTGACAATTTGAAGAAACATACTATTGTACTTACAGTTAAAACTTAATAAAATAAATGTTACTTAAATAACATTTTTATTTTTGCCATTTTTAGTGCAATTTTTTATACTTTTTCGTGCCATTTTTCCAGCCATGCCCGGCTGACGAGCATTGAAACGAAAATTTGAAATTTTTTTAGATTTCGGTAGATATCTTCGTCACAGTTTATTAGAGCATCTACAGCTCATCAGCTAGTTGAGATTTTAAAAGTTTTGTATCTGTATTTGACTTGATTACACTTTGAGGTAGAAGTTTAGGTTTTTTCAATACATTTAGGATATCTATTGGGAAACGTGTTTTGAGATCTTCTAAAATTAATTCAATAAGAGGAATGTAACCTACAACTCGGTAGGAATCTTCAACATTTTGTATGTGATTGGAACCTCGATTTGAACGCATATAACTTTAACTTTTTCAAAAATTACTTTAAATAGTTCTTCAGCTTTATTTCTTTTCTCTTCAAGGCACATGACTTAAGTTTTGATAAGGCTTGATCCTTTTTGAAGATCTATATCATGCTTTTGTAAAATGATACTAAGCGGCTGTGATACAAAAAGTATCATGCTTAATATGTTTATTCCGTAAAATTCAAAAGTACTAAGCGAGTTCCTTAATACAAGGCTCTTGATGAAGTATCGCTACCATTCCACTCAGATATTTTTTCCAAAGCTTCTCCTATATGATGTACACTTGTTGCAAAGTGTAAAAATGAGTCGTGACGGTCCAACTATCTTGTCTCGCATAATGTAGAGAGTTTGGCTCCCAAATACTTAAAAATAAATATTTAAAAAAATTGTCGTTTCTTTAACAAATGATACAACTTATTGTATAAATGGCACTTTGTTGCTTTTTAAAATAGAGTTGTTTGATTTATGGGAACAGCAAGGCGTTTGTTGTGCATTTGGCCAGCAATTTATAACAGCTCCATTTTCTGATGACATCAGATGACACCCATCTGTTCCATTTCCTACACAATTTTTTAGGTCAAGACTAAAATTTGTCAAAGCTTTTAGAACTATTGATGATAGTGCCTTCGCATCAATTGACACATCAACGTCATTATCAATATCCTTTGAAGCCTCTTCAAATGCGTTTACAACAAAGCCAATAAATGCTTTCCTAACAACTTTTTGTTGTATGTTGAAATATCTTTAAGATAAGGATATCTTGGTTTTCCCCGACAAATCTGTATTTTCGTCAAAAATTATCGAATAAAATATAAAATATAAATAGGATTTAATGTAGAATAATAAGTTTTTGAATACAGTAAACTAGATGTTTCATTGGAAATATCTAATAAATAACTATTAGAATTAAGATTTGGAGACTTTTTGAAAATTTCGTTAGATTCAATAAAAAAAAAAACAAAAAACAACCTTGCTGGGATTTCCTAAAATTTTGAGCATAAAAAAAAAATTTAAAATTGGGAATTCTTGTAGATAAACCAAACATATTTTTATAATTTAGGGGGGGAAATTCCCCCGCCCCCCTGAATCTGCGCCTGGGCCCTATTATATTAGTAATGTAGTAAATAAAATCAGGAACTTAGGAATTCGCTCTTTACACATTTTTCGAAGAATTATTCTATTTGACAACAAAATGTTCCTGCTATAGCTATAAATCTGCATACATATAAAAGTAGACCCAGCCCGGCAAAGGGCTTCGTTAGTGTGAGTTTATTTTATAGCCACAAAAAACTCCACACAAAATACAAATGGTCCCCCAACCAGGCCCAGGTGACAGCTTGTACCACAGAAATTAGGTGTCTACTTAAGAGTTAAGTATTCATGCATAAAAACAATTCAAAGTAGGAAAAAACACAAACAAAATACAACAAAAAAAAAACAGCAACAAATCAAAAATATATAAAACAATATACAAATGTGCAACGTGTGAATTCGCATATAAAATGTGCTTGCATTACCGAGTATGATTGCTGTTGACGTAAATAAAATTTTTCTGCTGTTGTTAAGCTAATAATTAGCCTTCCGTGAACAACACAAATTTTCTTTTTCCATTATGTTGTGTGTAAATTAAAAAATTTTTAAAGTCATCTGATGTTAAACTAATATTTTAGAGTTTTAACGATGTTGCATCAAATGAGCAAGTTGGTAAAGATTGTGCTATTGATTGATTTAGTACCATAAAAATTATCGTTATGTCTTAACGAGTCCTTTTTACAGTAGGCTTGCTAATAGCTTTTAATCAAAATTATCGTTCGCATACGATATTTTAAAAATAGTTGTGAATCGAATGTTGGCATAAATGCCAAAAGTGTTTATAATCAGCTTTTTGGCAATTCAGCTGTGTTTTAATCAATTATCGTTTCGAGAATTTACGGTTTTCCCCCTTAATAACATATGAAAATTCGGCCTCAGTACCAACCAAATAATGTCTATACAGGATGCAATGCTAAGGAAATTTTACGAAAAGGTGATATATTTACTTTGAATACAAAATCAAGTTATTTTGTATACCGAAGTGTGTTTAAGATTACAACGATGTTAAAACATATTAATACATCATATAAGGAATAACATTTATTGCTGCTACTTCATAATTATCGAACACGTCTGAGTTATAAAAATCAATCAATCAATAATATTAAGTATACAAATTTAACGTGACCTGGTTAATTCGTTTCAATAACATTTTATTTGTACATACGTAGTTAACAAACATATAGGGAATTTCAGATAAAATTAATCTTTTGTACAATATCATTTTGAAGTGAAGTCAGCAACATAATATCTACCTAAATATAACCGGAGAAGCAAAATAATATCAATTATATTATTTTATTTTTGCCTAGCTTTTCTCCGTTCAGCTCTAATAGATATTCAATAAATTTTTTTCTCATTTCCCTTTTAAAATTAGTTTACTATTGTTTCTTTAACCTCTTGGAATGTACTTATATTACAGATTGCTTACATTTTAATCCAAATCACTTGTCATTCATTCTACATTGCTCTTCAATATGTCCAATCGTTTATCGATTGCACAACTTTAGAAAAATACAAACACATTAAGCAGAATTCTCTATAACTATCTTGTGTTGTCGATAACAACAAAAACAACCTGTATATTTTGATATGCTTTGTTTTATCTACAACGAGAAGTGTACATGTGTGTAAAAGTGTATGTATGTATGTATGTATATGTGTAAAAGTTTTGATGTATGTCTATTTACTTTCTAACTGCTTCCGGTTGAAATTTAATTAAATGTCTAAGTATTTTCATACATGTCTTATTCCATTTTATTTAACAAACATTTCCTGTTGTTTGTTTTTAGCTTATTTCTTTTTCTTTACTATTTTTGTTTTACATATATAGAACCAACAGAAATACGAATATTTAAAAGTGAAAAGGGGCAAAATTAAATGGAAATATAATAAACTTGTAAAATTCCCCTCAAAATTGATCGACATTGTTGTGCTTAGCTAATGGCAGACGTTTACTGCAAGGAGTAAGTAATTGCATTGTTAAATTATTCATATGAGAACTTGCAAGGAAAATTGTTTTCAAAATTGCTAAATAAATCGCAATTGATTTCTCTACAAAATTTTCAAAAATTAAAAAAAAACTTTCATAATAAAATATGATTTTATTACGGGATTTTTTTTTATATACTTTTGGCAATTTTTATATCACTGTTGTGTTGCTTGTCTTATTGAAGCGGTAGTGTTTGCGTATACTTAATGCTAACTGTTTGCATCACTCATACGCATTGGCGCATAATATAACGAGAACAAGCTGCCTGGCGCACAATGTGGAAAAGAAATTTCATTCTTATATGAATTTATATTGAAAACAATATTAAAAAAACTAAAAATTTTTTTTGCTTACAGTAAATATAAGAAAGAATTTTTTGCGATGATTGTGGGACAGGCGGAAAGTGTTTGGAATATTAAATAATTGCAATTTTCACTAACTGGATTGATAGACATTAAAAAAAAATATATGTATACAATTTGTGCAAAAATTCAAATATATGTTGATAATGAAGAATGACATACTTGAACAAGCATTAGAATTGGAAATAAAGTTTTTTCAGGGAGTAGTGATTATATGGAGCATATAGTAAATTATTACGAATAATGCATTATTTATTACGGTTTAAGGCGTACTAATCTTTTTTCCGGGAGTAGGGTTTTATGCTAAATTAGGGACTGCTTTCACGAAATTTGACAGTGCGATTTCGAGTCGTTTAAAATGAATTAGTGAAAAATGTTATATCATTCCGTGCACTTTCCACCATTTATGTTAGTTTTTGTAACAAAATTATCAATTATCAAAGTAATTTCGTGGGAATACAAAAATTTTTAATTTAAAAGATTTTGTTTATCATGCTTAGTTCCCAATTTTTATTCTTGATAAAAAAAAACTGAAATTTATTGTTGAAGGGATGAGCTATTCCTAAGCCTAAGCAACCAGTGAAATACGTATAAGAATAGCTTATCTCTTCAACAATAAATTTCAGTGTTTTGTTCAGGAATAAAAATTGGGAATTAAGAGCGAAAAACAAAATCTTTTAAATTTAAATTTATCAATTTTTTAGGGTAGTGCTTCCACATTTTGATTCATAGCTCTGATCTTACGGAACAGATTTTGCTGGACTTCAAACCGCTGAGGATAACTGCAAGGAATATGACACCATGTTTGTTCTTTTCTTTTAAGTTTTTTGAAAGAGAGATTATTTTTAATAGACAAACATTGCTAAGTCGACTAAGGGCCATTATTAAAACTTGCCAATAGGTCGGATTTTGTTGGACCGATAAATAGCTTTGCATTATTACAACTTCCATTTTTTATTGCTGTTATTTTCAATAATGATAATATTTAATAGATGAAAACATAATAAATGAAGGTTTTATAATGCAAAGCTATTTATCGGTCCGACAAAATCCGATTTTTAAATATTGGCAAGTTGTAATAATGGCCCTAAGTGTTACTTAAGGATCAGTGGAGTCTTAGATGTATAATAAAAAAGTTTCACACAGAATGACAACCTTAGTTTACCCTCATTCACCACTAGTGGTGGTGGTGGCTATCCAAATGTTTTATTTCGGGTTTTTTGTTCAGTATTTATTTACAATGCATAAGCGCCTTTGGGTATGCAGCATTATTAAACTTAACTTTTATGAATAAACAAATTAAAAAACGACAAAGAGTCTGAATCGTTTTTCATACGATTGTATAGTAAAAAACCGCAGTGCGGAACGGCATTAAATTTTTATTGCGGACTTTCTCTCTCTCTCTCCCTTCCTCTCTCTCGCCTTTGTGATACTTATTCTATTGCTGGTGTTGTCATATTTTTTGAATAATTGGCGATGTTTACAACATGATAAAAATGTATTCACAAATAAATTAATAAAAATGTTAACAAACAGTGACAAATAATGCCGTCGCCGTCTTCCGTTGTATTATGTTTATTTTTCTTTCCCGCAACGAGAAATCGTCTTAATTAGAGTTTTTTCTTTTCCCGGCCTTTTTCATTTCCCGCGAAAGCATGATTTATTTTTAAATTTTCGGGATCCTGAGAATTTCCGCTCAATACAAATCGATGCAAAATATTATTAAATTGATTTTTTTTTTAACATATAACATTTCCTGAGATCAATTATATAAGCATTTATACTTCTGTGGCAAAAAGGAAAAAGTGCTAAATGGCACCTTAAGATCTTCATGTTCAAATGTACACATGTGCAAAATTTTTATTATTTTGAACTCTTTGGCGTTTGGAAAAACGTCTAGACTCAGAACTGTAGTTTAAATTGAATTAAAGCCAGTCAAAACCCAAAATGTTTTTATTTTACTTAAGACCTTCTTGCCTAACGGCTAAGATCTTTTTCTTGACACAACTTGTTTCCAATTATACATATCAGCATTTATGTTGCCATAATTAAATAATAAGAAATCCAGGAAATTCCCCCACAAATTTCCCGGGATTTTTTCCCGTTTGAAAAACACTTGTCTTAATGGTTTTTCTACGAAAAAACTTAAATAATCTTCTAAATATTTCAACATAATATTATTTTAATGTCATAAATTTTGTGGTGAAAAAGATGTTTTACTCTTCCAAAATATTGATAAAATTTTTAAAATTTTTCCGCACATCTAAAAATTTCTGTCAAAAATTTTCAACACAAAATTAAAATAATTAATTTTTTTTTGTTTTAATCTCGTAAAAAATTAATGCTGGGACTGTAATTGAGTCCATCTTAGGGGTAAGTAAAGCTATTGTGTAATGAATCCGTTTTGAGTTCGTTTTAAAACCTTTTTCTGCATCCCCTCCTAAGTCCGTTTATGTTTAAGGTATGCATTTGTGATGAGATTTTTATTATATTTAAATTAAAACATAATTAGACAAGCAGTTTTAATGCATCTCTTTCTGTTAAAATGTCCCTACTTTTTTTAAAAATAATAAGCAACATAACATTTTGTTTAATTGACAAATTTGTAATTAATTCTTTTATTTGATTACTAACTTATATTTTATTTAATGTTACAAACTCTATGTTAAAAATATTTATTGAATGTGAACAATTTTATTTAGCAAAAGTATTTTTTATATTAACAAATTCGGTGTTGGTGCCTTTTCAATTAAAAAATTAATTGTATTGACGGATATGGCATTCAATATTACAATTGATTTGTCGTAATTTTTTTCTGTGGATTTTGTTTTTGTAAAAAACTGTTGTTCAACCAGCTCTTTTTCGTTGAAAAATAATTGAAAATGACGGCATCATACAATAAGTAACTCCATCAGTATTTACTAGCATCTGCTTTTGCGAAACAGATATAAACAGATATATTACTCATTCTCTTTTTATCTAAAAAGAAATAAATATCAACTTATATCGAAAACACTAGACCACTCATCAATACGCATTCACTTTAGTAAACACACAGAACCTTGTACGAGCATATACATATATCTGTGCAGGTCTTTAGTTCATACAACGAACAAGAAGGCGTCACCTATAATGCTGTGTGTGTAATTTTTCTCATTTTGCGACGCCTAACAAATAGGAAAAAACCAGTCCAAAACCTTACTTGTAACGATTTTAGCTGTAGGAATACTGTGTACAGAAAAAAATTATGACTAATCAATTGTCATATTGAATATCATATTCGTCAATACAATTAACTTTTTAATTGAAAAGGCACCAATAAAGAAATTTGTAAATATAAAAAATAGTTTCGTTACTTAAAATTTTTAAAACTCAACAAATATTTTTAACAATGAGTGTGACATATTGAATACAATATTTGTTAACAATTAAATATACTGCCATGTTCTTCAAATCGAAATTTGGTGGAATTGAAACCGGAAAAAATTTTATTTTCAATTATTTACAAAATTACTGTAGTTTTTCCTTGTTTTTAATGAAGTATATAAAAAGGAATATTTTTATGAACTTTCTTTACAGGCTCGTTTTCAAAATTTGTTCGGCTTTAAATCCACTGCATTTCGTTTTACAGAACATACCCGATATTTTTTGGGAGTTTGTTATGTTAACCAAATATTTTGTTGCTAACTAAGTTCTATAGTGAGATGCATTTACAAGCTGTATATTAAAAATCCTGGATGCACTAGAAGGCTTTGAAAACATAATCTTGCCACCATTATCGTTTATGGTTAAAAATCTATCATTTCTGAAGCATCCGTTAAAATTTCTTTAGGAATCATTAAATATTATCTTGACTTACAGTACATATTGATTAAATTTTGCAATAATCATCGTGTCGCTTATTCTTTTAAAGATTTTAAATCGAAAATACAGATTTTTTTCTATTATGTTTTTAACTTTTTGACACAAAAAATTCTTAATTTTCTACAAACAAAACAAATTGTTAATATGATAATTTACAAGCACATTAATTAAGAAAATTGTTAAGAATATTAAAAAAGTTTTACCAAATTTTCTATGTATGTATACAATAGCATTCATATTTCACTCTATTTAAAATTAAATATGATAACTATAACTACTGAGTTCTTAGAAAATATTTTCTTCATCAATATATAGTTTAACTTGTCTGATTCTAATACTGTAATTTATAAGATATTGTGTCTTGTTGTATTAGAAAATCAAATTAATATATACAAATACAATTACAAAAATATGTACCTTCATTCGTGGTTTATACGACTTAAGTTTGATTTCATATCTTTCTAAGGACCACTCAATAATACAATTCCAATATTTTATGAAATTTTGTTCAACAATAACGTTATTTATTAGTTAAATAAATTAAAGGTTTATTATTTCTTTCACACAATTCTAGAAGGCAATAAATTTTTCTGTGAATTCTATATACTTTTTTTCCAAAAATATTAAATGGGAAAGATTTCACTTAATAAATCCTGAATGCCATAATTGGCATTACGTCATGTGCTAACATAAAATCACTAAAATATGTTAAAACATTTGAGTCAATTGTTCTATGAATAATCTATAAAATCAACAAAATGTTCCTATTTGTTTCATTTCCTTATTACTTAAATTAAATTTAACCAACACTTATTTTGTTGAGTTCAACTTCCTTCCTTATACAAACGCACTTACTTTTTATTACTCCTCCTTTGTTTTGTTCTTTCTACGTACACGACACATATCCGCCAATACAAGTAATTGAATATGTAACATTAGACTACTTTGCATCATTTCATTTCCGTCTTCTTTACTTTTTTATGACTTTGAATGAACGTATGCCGTCTGTAAATTTCTTGTTTTATTTAAATTCCTAATTCGAATGGCAATTTGCCTTTTGATTAGGGAATATTTACAGAAGCTGTGAGACGACTTCTTACTTTTATGGCTTGTTACTTTGGGTATTTCTATTTTTGAATTTTACGTGAAAAGTAAGAAAAAAAGATTTTTAGTTGGCTTCATCAGAGATTTCCTGTGTCGTTTATTGTATTTCTGGTACTTTCTTTATGAGCATACGCAGCTATTTTATATAATTTTATTTTTTGTTTCCATTTCCGTCATATACAACATATTTCTGTCAGAATAAACGTGCATAAACATACCAGAGCTGTAAAAATTGCAATCAGTTCGCATTGAAATTAAAGTAATTTCACACAAACGGATTTCATTCTGTAAAATCGAAAGAATTTCAGATTTTTAATTAAATCTTATCAAAATTGCAATATTTTGTGACTGCAATCATTTAAAGATCATTCTTTTTAAAAATAACTTGTTTGGTATCAATTCGATTGAAATAAAATTCTTATTGCTATCATGCGATTTCAATCAAATTCATATTTTGTTCGTGCAATTTTATTCAATTCCTATAAAGTTAAAACTTTAGTGAAAGTGAAACTAATTAACATACACATCGACGGTTAAGTAAGCAAACCTGCTAACTCCCTTTCAACAAATTGTACAGGAGAGACAAAAAACTTTTTATTTTTCCTATTTGCTGCTTGAGAAGAAACCCAAAACTATAGTTGATTAGGCACACTTCAAGACTCAAATTGAAGAAAAACTACAAGATGCACGCGGCATCGAAATCTCAATTTACTTAAAAAGTGGATTTAGCAGGTTTGCATATTAAGCCGACGACTTGAATTCTAGGGGTTGTAAACAAAAGTTGAAATTCTTGGCAATTCAAAATGATCAGGTTCAGCTGTATTTCTAAAGAAAGGAGTTCCATTTGAAGCAATAACTTGATTTAAACTATTATAATATCGTTACCTTTCTTTACAGATGTACCAAAAAAATTTTTTAAAATGATAAATTGATAAAATTCCTTATAAAGTAGTGTGTAAATATATATTGATGCCTATGGTTCCAGGTTGGAACAAAGGGCCAGAACAAAATTCTTCCATTAAGGTCTGTTTAGTGCCAGCGTTTTAATTTCAGATCAAGATTTTTACATCAAACGAATTTCTCCTTGTGCCAACCGTCTCCAGGTGTTAGATGGCCTTGCCACTCTTCTGTTGCCTTTGGGGGCTGCATGCAATTGCAATTCTTAACATGTCTACGTTTGGTCTTCTTAGAACATGATCAATCCAGTTCCATTTCTGGCGGGTAATTTCTAGTCGGACTAAAGTTTCACCAGTTTTTCGCCACAGATCTTCATTGGAGATTAAATTTAGCCAGAAAATTCTTAGTATTTTGCGCAAATAACGCAGTCAGTCTTATTGGGGTTGTCCTTTTCGTAAACAGCTGTGTCGTTTTTTGTAGTAGGCTAATGAACACAGGTTGTGTGTTACTTAAATGTACTATTAAAACGGCACAGTCTTATACGAGAACGACAACTGCAATAAGGCTGGGTATTTCCTGCTTGAAATGTTCCAAGACTCGCACCCGTATAGTAGAGAGGATTTAACATTTAAAGAAAAAGAAATTTTTTTGGATTTGAATTTGTGGTGATCACACCTGCAATACCCATTTTATACCCGTCCATTCAATTGTCGTTACCTGCATTACTTGTACAGTAAAGGGGACAGCACACATCCTCCACACATTGTCGCTAAAATTTTTAATAAGATTCATTATATCCACTGGAACACCTTTGCACCTTAGTGTCTATGACAGGCCACGGCCTTATTGACTTATGGTACAGCGTATTAAAAGGCTTCGCAAAGTCTATGAACATCATATATAAGGGGAACGCCATTCAACGGATTGTTCCACTACAGTTCGAAGACTGTTGACGTTACCGATACAGAAATAGTTCGTTCTGAACACTGCCTGTTCGCTTCTTATCTCAGGTAAAATAACTGTAGATAGACAATCAATTATTTGTGCAATCACCCTATGGATCATGCTCAGTAGGACAATTCCACGTCAGTTCTTACTGTCGGTGAGGTCACCCTTCTTAGGGAGGTAAATGATTACACCTTCTTTGATTTATCCCAGAGATGATCATAATACCGCAATTGATGTGCTTATTATTTCAGACCTTACCCAGTAAATCATTTTGCTTTAAACGAATCAGGTTTGTAAGGGAGAAATGTAAAAGTTTCACTTACCATACCCCACTTTGAAGCAATACATTTTTGACACAAAAAGCGCTTTATTCAACGCATATAAAAACTGGTGAACGTAGCTACCAGCTTTACATACCGAATATTTTTTTTACAGTTGTTTTTGATGTTCTCCCTTACAAAGCTGCTTCGTAGTAAGGGAATGCCGTGGCACTTGAAATATTATTTTTTTTTTAATGAAACTTGTTAAGAGCTCCTTCAATTACTTTACTGCATCTCTGTATGTCTAATTGCGTAGCGCATAATTTTGCGCTTATATTTTTAAGTGCTTCGCAAACTGATAAAAAATTTTTATTGGGTAGTTTGGGTTTCGCTTTTATTAGCTCAGCGTTAATGTTGTTCACACTTGGGCTTAGGCAGATGGGATTGGCAAACACAATGCCAACGAGTGCACGGTTGGTCTATAGACAGCATTCTGATGTAATATATTTAGTTGCCTATCAGCTGTGGTAGCTTTATCACCCATTAGGTCCTATACTTTGATATAAATATCATCATATCTATACTAAGAATATTTCTTCCACAAAAAAAAAAGGAGTTATGGTAATTATTTCTGCTCTTCCCTGCAATTCTGTGTGTCGGTAGCTGCCTGTGCTTCAGACGCCATAGTTTATGTCCGGGATCGCTAATCTTGTCTTGCTCTACGTTTTAGCATTCACACTGTATTGGTTGTTTAAATTGGTTTTGGATGATCATGTATGTGCAGAGTTTTTTGCTTGCCTTAAACAGTTTATCTATATACATAAAATGGTAACGTTACTGACTCACTGATTCATCATCGCCCAGCGTAAGCGCCTAAATCTAAAAACTTGAACTTTGAAACAGAGATTAGTCACTCCCCAAACCGATCCACTAAGACGGGATTTTTGGAAATTCGAATGTTTAGGGGGTAAAAACGGGAAAATTCGGTAACCTTATATCCAACACTAAAATAGATACATAAAATGTAGTACTTATCGTTTTTCTTTAGAAAAATAAGCGGACAGGTGTCTGGTACTTTTTTGAAATTCGGCCCTTTTACGGACTAAACGGGTTAAATCTGAATTTTGGTACTTTTTTGACACCTCATCTATCTTTTGAACCAATAAACATAGCAACAAAGTTTATACCACATTCGAAACTTATTAAAAAAATACAAATATGAATTTGGTACTTTTTCGAAATTCAAACATTTCTTTTGTGTTCTACGCGTGATACTTTTTGAAATTTTTATAATATTGAACTTAGATACTCAAAATTATAGGTGCAAAGTCCTGTGTGAATATCAATCTGTGAGATGAAAAATGTTGGAACATTTTTGTTAAATGCTAGAAAAATATACTTTGGCATAAAAATATGTCCACGAAGGTAATTTGCGGGTTAGATGTAAGTAAAATATACAATTTTTATAACTGTTAGTTAGGTCCTTTTTAGTTTATCATATTATCTTTTCTAGATAGGACCGTTTCTTTTTTAATATAATCGCTAAATTTGGTCTAAAGATTCCAAACTTTTTTATGGCCATTAGTGTTGATACAATACATCAGAATTAATGCAAAAAATTCCATTTATAATTTTTGGTTAGCAAGGGCCTTTTGCGTTTTAGGTTGCGATGTGAATTGTTTGCAAAAACTTGATTCAATCTTTTTTTTATTGTATTCATTTCATGATTCAAAATTGAGGTAATGCAACTTATTTTCCGATTTTGAATGCATTAAAATCATTGGCAATTATTAATGAGAAATTATGTGATTGCAAACATTTACAGCTCTGATTAATACATAAATCGCTTTATTTTATTTTGTGATTTAAATGCTCTGTTGGTTTCATATTGGATCACTTGAGATTTTCTACTTGTTTTCCTTCTATCTTATTTTTCTATTTTTATATGGTTAATAAAATCATAATGTTATTTTGTCTTATGAAATAATATTATTTTAATAACACGCTTCCACTAACTACATAATAAAATATGTTTTGTGCGATAAAATAAAACTAATGTACTGGCTGTTAAATTTTATTGCTTATAATCAGGATCATACAGATGATAAATGATACGAGTGTAGAAGACTGAAATGTAAATTATCAGCTACAATGAGTTCTACACTTTTATTTGCTTTATACAGAACTTCCGGTTCGACCGACCTTTTCTCCTTGCATGTTGGTTAGAATTTTCCAGAAATAAATCATGGCATTAATTTGTGAATTATTTGTAATGTAAAGAAATATTTGCTAAAAAAAGGAAATGAATTGAAATTGCAAAAGTCTACCTTAATATATTAAAAATCTAACCCGGTTTGCTTTGCTCCCCCATTTAAATAAAATTGGTTAAAACATCTTAATTCTCGTGTATTGATAACGGAGTAACTTTTGCAAAATTTAGATACTTTCACTTAGAGTTCGAAAGAAACTGTACATTAACGTAGTGTATTTTTTCAAAACACAACATTTAAATTTTATTTTTGTATTTGTGAATTTGTACACAAACAAAATACAGTACACAACGATTGTGAGCTGACGAGCACAAACACGAACACGATCTTGTTTTAGAGCACGTGCTGTGTTATACGGTACTTGTTCTGTATTTTTTTTAGTGAACGCGTACTGAACTTTTAGCTAACATGTTCTCTTTTTTTTTTTTTTTGTATAGTGAACTTTTAATGAACTTGTTTTTCTTAAGAAAAGACTAAAAATAATAAATTCTTAGTAAGTTTAGGATGGAAATAAAGAAATATAACTTTTAAATGGCTTGTTTATTCAGAAAAAGCTGATATACGATTTGAAGATGAGTTTTATAAAAGGAGCACAAAAATATAGAAAACATGCAAATGTGTAGTAATGTTTTAAGAAATCATAGTATTGATACCAAAAATAAATCTAAACGGGTGTTTAAAACTGCCGCTTTTTTATAATGAAATTTTTTTTCAGCTAAAGAATTGTTGTTGTTTTTTATATAACTGTCCCATGTTCCGTAACTCTCAATTTTCGATTGAAATGTGTGAAATGAAACAAAAATGCCATATATTGAAACAAGCAGCTGTTTTTCTCATTAAACTGTGTATGTAACTTTTTTTGGCAAGTACAAGCTGTCACGTAAGGAAATTACTCGTCAATTTACAGAAAAAGTGTGTCTGTAACATTTTGGTGAGAAAAGTTCCCGCTTTGAACTGTCAAATAAACTCACGAATAAAAATGGGGCGAGAAAAAATTTTAACACTAAAAAACAATTACAAATTTAAAATGCAAAGAATAATAAAAATAATACATATTTTGTTCTTGGTAAATTTTTTCATTGTTTTATTATTTTGCTTTTAACATTTTTATAAAATATACGAATGGTTTCAAAGCTCGTTTGCAAACACCAAACATTAAAGTCGCACTTTAAACTACTTAGTATAGCGGTTGTATTATCGCCGCCGTCGTTGAAAAATTTTCAATTTTAGTAAATTTTTGTCGCCGTCAACGATAGAGTTACTGGCGTCCTCAATGTCTGCAGACACAGTTTATTCTCACTTTTCGAGAAACGATGGAATATTTTGTTGACATCTTTTCCATACGAGAAGTTCTCACTAAAGTTACAGAACATGGGTACTAGGGATGCCAATCCCGAAATCCCGAATACCGAAATCCCGGGATTATTCTAAAAATTTAAGTCTCGAATCCCGGGATTTTTTATGTAAAAACCCCGAGATTTTGGATTTAGTAAAGATATGGTATTTTTTTATTAAATACAACTATATTTAAATAAACGTCAGTCAGCCTGTTAAAAATAACTAAAAACATTTAATATTAAATCATAATGGCAATGAATGACAAAAAGAAGTCGCAAGTGAATAAATATTACATGCAATGCATTTTGTACCACAGAAAATAAAATCAGAAGATAAAGTTTGGTGTGGTCTTTTTTCTAAGTGAATGATAATAGAACTGCGCAAGCACAATGCAAGTTTGGGATTCTACCAAAGGTCTTTTGACACATATTTGTTTAAGTTTATTTTATTAAATTTATACCTGCATATATATTTGAGATAAAATAAATTAATTATTGTCATATAGCATATAGTTATGTAGCTATTTATTTACGATAATGCGAGCATTGTTTTCGACGGCAGCATATGTTTGCAATAAAATATGGTATCTATTATCCGACGCCATTTATTTGTTTTAGAAGCTTTTAAAAATATAAGTTTTATTACATAATTCTTCCATATTTCTTTATAAGAATACATTAAACTGTTTTATTTTGTAATGAGTTTAATATTCTTCATGAATTAATTTGTTTTAATACTTATACATAAACATTAAATTATAATTATGTATATGAATTTTAAAAATTGGCCTTTATATATGAAATCCCGAAAAATCCCGATCCGTCCCGGGATCCCGTTTTTTTGGATAAAATATCCCGAATCCCGGTTTTGAAAAAACCTGGTCCCATTTGGCATCCCTAATGGGTACTGTTGAACACAAAAAAGGGATAATGGATTTCGGTAGAGAAGCCAAAAAATATACGTGGGTCGTCCGTCGTTTTGAAAGATGAAATCAGAATTTTATTTAAGGGGTGGTTAAAGTCTCACCCTTTTGGCCTGCTCGTGAAGCATTTCTGTTTATGAAATTATGTGTTATTTACATCTGAGTTTTTTGTAACGGCAAATATGTGGAACATATTAAAGCTTGATACCGGTAATTTCGCTTAAATTGTAATAAATCGTAAAAAACACTCCTAAGAAGCGTGAGGGCGGGGATGAAATGTTCTACAAAAATGTTGGCCTTGAAGTTTTACTACAAGATTTAGAACACACCGAAGCCGAAAACTTAACACAAACATGTTTGGTCTCCTCTATCAGAATCTATTGTCAGAACTCCGAAATTTTAGAAAAAGTTCAAAATTGTTGTATTTAGACATTTATAATGTCCTTGAAAAGGAGTTTCCATGCTTGCTTTTCCAGTTCGGCTTGCTTTTTGGCAGATGTTTTGTATTGATAAACTAAATTTTTGTTCCAAATTTTAAAAATTTTTACTTAAACCGTAATTGTACTTGTACGGCAGGTGCCACGCGCACCCAAAAATTTACAAATATTTATAGCCCAGATAAAGAGCCAGGTAATCAAGAAATTTCCAAGAAATTTTCAATAAAAACCACTGATATTTTAGCTGTAACTTAACATCATAACTTTACTAAAATTATTAAAGAGCAATAACAGGATATTGTGCATATTAAATATTAGAAAAGTCTCGCATTACAAATTGTTTTCTATAACAAGAGAATCAGGCATTTCTGAAAATCATTCTTAAATAAATTTCCTAGATTAAATAAAAAAAATTGGAGATCAAATCTTTAACGTTAGGATGTTTAAGTTAAAAAAAGCATTTTGATTTTTGATTGGGCTTAACTCAATTTGTTTTCTTTTTTGTTTGGCATCAATAACTTAAGTCTACCACAAAAGCCGACACCTGTCCGCTTGTTTTTCTAATGAGAGAGGGAACATTATTGCTTACTTACCCTGTTACACAGGCTTGTTTTACTTTTGTTCTACTGACCTCGTTTGTTTACAAAAGAACTCACAATCATAAGATACCAGCAGCATGACCGATATGGTTTCGCAATTATTTTACTTTAAAAATTTTATGTATTTAACTAAATCAGTTTAACAAATAGAAAATGGGAATTTGTTACACAAAACAAGCACATCGTTTTTTAAAGATAAGTAAAAACTAATTTTTGAAAGTTAATTTATATAATATTACTAAATATTCCTTTGTTTTAACGGAATATTAATATTTTTAATATTTTGATAGTTAATTTAAATAAAATAACTGAAAATCCATTTGTTTTTACGGAATTCGCGGTTGAATTTTTGACATTAAAAATTAAATAAACTTTTCGTTATTTTAAAATACATTTTTGTTTAATTTTACATAAAGAAGAATTTAACTTAATCAACGGACAATATTAACTGCAACTGAAAATCCGTATTAATATGCAGTTAGTTTTTTAATTAACTGTTAGAATTAGTTAAAAATAAATTTGCTTGGAATTTTAAATGTTTATTTATTAAAAAATTTGTGAACGGAAAACTTCATAAATAAACTACAGTCTGTTACTGTAATAATATTGTGAGTGAATAGGGTATGGAATTCCAAAGAGCTACTGCGAATATGTAGGAATACCACTCAGAAATTAAACAAATAAACACTAGGACGCCTTTTAAGTCCATACACGTACCGCACTATGTTGTTAAGCGCATCATTCTATGTCGTCTTACTAATTGTATCAGATTTAGCAAATAGCTCACAGCCATACAGTAAAACTGGCATCAGATAAGTTTTAGCAAGTACCCTCAAAATATTATGTAGTTTTATTCAAACGAATATTCATTTTAAACAATCTAAAATTTATTCAAAACCCGGATCATTTACATTTTATTTAAAATAAATGAATTTTACATTCATTTTTAAAGTTTTTATTAATTAAAGGCCGTTCGTTACACACTCTCCCACAAAGTCTTAAGTATTTTACAAAAATGCTTCCCTGATCTAATTATTGTTTGAAATTTGTCAAAAAACAATAACAGTGTTGCAATTTCGTAAAATACTTAAGACTTTGTGGGGTAGTGTATAACGGCCTTAACCTTTATGTGGTCGGTAGTCTACTTTTGTAGCATTTTAGCAGAAACACTTGAATAAAAAAAATTTCCACAACAACAGGTTCCGAAATTTTCAGTAGCTTCATAAAAATCAATTCTAAGCAGCTTTGGCTACTGACACTTTAAAAAAATAATTTAAAGCACCCCCAGCTGACCCTACTTTTCAAAATTACCATCTTACTCAACTCGAAGTTTTCGAATGAGGCATGTCGAAAATGTACTTGTGTACGTTTGTGTATGCATGCGTGTGCTTTAGGATTGCCAGGCGGGCTTGATGTAACTTGATTGTTAAGCTTTTTCAATGAGTGTCAAGGATCAAGAAAAAATTTGATAATTTAAGCCGGAATTTGAAAAATTTTTACATTAAATTGTTAAGAAAATGAAGAAACAATAATAATTATTGACCTATTTGTTATTTTTGGGCTGCAGTTATAATTTTTTGTAGGCAGCTGTGGGAATTTGTAACCCAAGGAATTTTGAATTGTTAGAAGAAGAATGTATAGCAGGACTATCTGACCGTATTTTGATTTAATTAATACCATATTCCATTCATGTGAAGCATCAATATTGTCTTTAGAAATTTTGAACTTAAAGACATTATACGAAGCTTCGGAGCAAAATTAAGTCCTTCTAACTCATATTGTGTGGGCGTTTATGTACCAAAACCGTGGTTTCTAGAAGAAAAAGGTAGTAATTTATCTTAAACTAGATCATTTATATATTTATTTTTAGTTTATTTTATACAAAATTTTAAAAATAAAGCTCATAATGTATAACAAGGCTTTAAAAAGTTAAGTTTTATGGGTAACAATTAGAGGCAGTCGTAATTTGTTGCGGAAATCTAAGACATTTGTGGACCGATCTGGCCGAATTTCAATTGCAAGCTAATCCGGACTTTATAAATACATATTTTCTTCAGATAACCCATTTCAACGTTTACACGGATAGAAAAATCGACGGACGAATTGTCGGGGATCGTTAATATTGTAAAAATTATAAATTTATATAAAAAAGAACGTACGTATGTATGTCCACCTGTGTTGGAGGGTATAGATAATATAAACTTTTTTTGTCAATTTAACGTTAATTTAATTGTAAAGAAAAATCAAGCTTTCTTTTTAATGCCAAACTTTTTGCCGATTTCAATCTGGCAAGCCTAGTGTGCTTGCATATTTGACCTTATTATATTTTACAAACATGCATTGAAGTACATATAACACTCTCCTACTAATGTTTTTTTGATATGGGGACATAGTTTTCCATACAAATACATATTTGCTACAAATGCAGACTTCCGACCGCCAACGTTACTTTACAATCCCGAGCACATAAATGTTAAACAGCATCTTCCGTAAAATTTAAAAGTTTTAACTTCAAAAAATATATTTTAACAGACCAATCAGTTACTGTAATAATTTTATAAATTATGCATTCCTATTCTCAAAGGTGTACAATGCTGGGTATGCCAAAGAGTTCTAATCATAGAAAAGGTCTGACCACAAGCATAGTTAACGTGGTTCGACCATGTAAGAATGTCATTAAGAAATATTCCTAGATTCTTAGCAGATTTTACTATTTCAATCTGCTGATTATTAATATATATATATACATACACAGAAAAAATTATTTTTCCAATTCAAACAAAAAATTTGTAGAATCAAAACATTTTTTGTTTGAAATCGGTCCTATAAACAAGTTTGCATATTCAAACAATTTATTTGAATTTTGTTTATGGAAAAAAACACTGATTTTTTCAAACAAATAATTTTAAGAATCAAACAAAAGTTTACTGATATTCATATACATAAATTTCAAACAAATAATTTTGCTAAATCAAACAAAAAGTTTTTGCACAAGCAATGACGCGCAGCCAAGCAATCACTGAATGTGAAGATGAAGGCAGAGCAGAGCGGCGGCTGGTTTTGAGAATAATTTTTTTGCTGGAATAATTTTTGAACGAAGTCTTGTTTATACACACAATGTTTTTCTTCATCACTCACTGTTGCTGTATCCTTTCCTTGGCTATAGAAGAAGAAATGTAACCAAAAACGGTAGCATACCGACTCGATATGTTTTCGTCATCATTCTATTTTTGTATTTGATGTATTTAACTAAACAGTTTTAAAAAATTGAATACGGGATTTTGTTTTTCATTCTTTTTTACCAACTTTGAAACCAACCAAAAATTTATTATGTTTCTTATAATGTTGCTGTTGTTTCTGTTGTTTGGAAAGGGTGAAACGTTTTTTTCTACCTGTTATTGTCTTTGTTTCTTTTTACTACAAACCTCGTCACGCTATTTTAGCATCTTTCTTATTGTTGTCCTTTTTTAAAGCGTCCCAAAATAGACAGTATGTGATTTTTGTTGTTGTCCTTATATTTTACATTAAGAAGTGTTGCTTCCGATCAAATAAAAGAATGCAAAAAACGACAACATTTAAGAGCGTTAAAAATTTCATACAAAATTATGGAAACTTGAAACCACTAACGCGTATATTATATTTTTGAATAGTTGTCAACATTTTTGTCGGTTAAATTAAAATCAAACAGAAATATTAATTGAATCAGTAAAAGAATTTGTAGTAATTAAAAAAAAATTCAAACAAGCGTTTGTTTGAAAATAATTCGGCAATAAATTTTTCTGTGTATGGTATAATATTAAGTTTATTAAGTCGCCTTTGAATAACTATGCCTTTATATTTTTTTAGTATTTATTTCCAAGCCATTTGCCGTAGCCCACGTTTAAATACGATGAAGTTGTTGATTAAGAGAAATAATACACTGGCCGATTAAGGCATTATTAAAACTAGTAAAAAGTTGAACGTCATCCGCGTACATTCTTACATTACAATTCGTAAGGACGCCTGGGAGGTCATTATAGTACAGTGAGAATAATAGTGGCCCGACAATGGAGCCCAGAGGTACCCCTCTTGCTACCGGCATTGCCTTGGATTTATGGATTCCAGTTTCAATATACTGAGTAAAAGACTCCAAATCTAAACGAAACTTCCTAAACAAAATCAGTATTTGTATCCTGTTTAAATAGTTCAAACTAGAGCATGGAGTTTTATGCAAAAATATCTTTTTTGAATAAGTTATTTATCCGAAGAACAACTTTTGCTGAAAACTCAGCTATTTTTCGTCATACAATTCCTAAAAATGCATATAAACTTGCATATTTTGTTAGTTTTATTTTTGATGATATTAAAAAAAAAATTTAATAAATTAAATTTAAATGATTTTGTTATTCGTGCTTAATTTCCAATTTTTATTATTTGATAAAAACACTGAAATTTATTGTTGATGAGATAAGCCATTCCTATGCGCATTTCACTGGTTGCTTAGGCCAGATCGTCAGGAAACTTCATCCATAAAGATTTTAGAAAAACTAAAGATATTAAACCAAATAAAACTGTTAAGCGTATAAGAATTACAGAAACAGTTCTATTTGTAACAATATCAAAGTTTAGACAAAATCATCAACAATAAACAGTGAGTTTAACTCTCCTTACATTCCCCACTAGAATTGATTGGAATTCTTCCAACATTAATTGTAGTTGTTGAATAAATTTTTTAAAAAAAAAATTGGAGACAATAATAACTTTATTCAAATGTAAGATTACTGTTATTTGATAGCTTGAAGTTCTCTGATAGAAAAGGCGTCATAACGCTAATGTATTTTGGCATCAGCTCTACAACAAATGTCTTCGTTCTTTACCCCATGATACTTTTCATTATTGTGATGTCAACCTTAATATCACTTGGCCAAATTTTTATGAGGGATAACAATTTAAACTATTGAATCAATGGGATGACACATTGGTATCACAGAAATGACGAATCGGAGACAGTTTAATAAAAAATTTCATGACTTAATCAGTAACACAGCAGATAGGACTCAGTGGGCACAATTTATTAACAAATTTATTAAATTGAGTCATTTGGACTTACTTATTTATTTACATGTTAATTTTTCTTTGTATTACAGCAGAACTCGCAATTCCCCGATATGGATTTCGTAATCATACTACTTTGAAAATTTGATTCATAGAACAAAATTATTTTAACAAATAGAATATGGGAATTTTTGCTTCTTATTTATACTTATACTTTTTAGACATGAAAATAATGTATATTTTTCTTCCTGTAGTGTTGTTGTTGTTTTTCGGCAAAACAAGCAAATCTTTTTACCTGCCTTTGTAGTGTTTTTGTTGTTTAAACAACAAACTTTTCAAAAAAAAAACACGTGTTTGCTTTATTATTTTTTTTTTTTTTTGACAAATGTGAAGATTAAATGTCATCGATATAAAGGTTTTATTTCGTATAATTTTTTTGCTTTGACTATGAATGAACATCAATGCAATGCAGGTTTTTAAAATGTGTCCAAAAACAAAAATAGTGGATAAAACAATAAAATTCTTCCTAGAAATTTACCAACTAAAAGCCCAGTGTCGGAAAACACCTAAAAGCATTTAAAATTTTGACGGATATTGTTTTAAAATTTGATCAAATTAAATGCTTGTCTCTCGATTTCGAACGGAAATTTTGTTCACTTTATAACACTTAAAACCAAAACAATATGGTAAAATTTGCTTTTGTTTCAAAAGTTAAGTTAGACGAACGAATTTTTCGTTTGAAATCGGGAGACAGGCAGTAAGTTCTGTAATACTCAAAAACACACCAATGAATTTCGTAAAGATTGGTCCATAATTCAGAATAGACCCAACTAACTCTCGGAATCTTTAGTACGCCTCAGCCTAAATCAGACTTTAGTTGATTAAAATTTTTGCATAGGCCCCATATTAAGTAAAATCCATCCAAATTATAATTATCGGTGGAGGGTACCAACGATTCGGCATAAATCAATATAATTTAATTTGCTTAAGGAGAAATATAATATTTCTTTTTTTAATGTTCTGTGGCACTGTGTGTCTTTAAGGACATTAAAATTTGACAAGTTTTCAGATAATTAAATAAAACTTTTTTATGGCTACCAATCCTAAAGGAATTGGTAGCAGATTTTGTCAACTGCAGAAATACACATATTTAATGTTAAACATTTTTTCTTATTTCGTTCATTTACTTCCTTTTGCTATCTGTCAGCAGCCATTATGCCATCTACATGACACAAGAGTTGTGCTAACAATAGTCCGTCGGCATCCATGTTTTCGCCTGTGACTGTGGAAAACCACCAACAACTACATATTGTATAACATGTGCATTATACATATAAATGTCCACTCTTAAACACAGGCATTTGTACATGCTAAGTGAGTGACCATTAGGGGCGTAACTTTTGTAATTTAGGTCATAAATGTTAACATACATATTGTGGACTTGGCAAAACATTTGCTTCCACTATGGTACCAGAATTCTTAAAGTTTTAAAAAAAATTTTAACTTTTCTTTAGAATACAATACGAAAAAAGTAATATGCAAAAAACGTTCCAATTAAAAAAAAGCTCCTTACTAATAATAAAACAATTTTAGGTTATTTATAAACTTGCCACTAAATAACAAATCTCTACCAGCATCATTCGAATCACTTAAATTAAAGACATTCTTATACATATTTCAGAATCACATTTCTCAGTAAACAAATTTCAATTTGCTTTCATTTTTTCACAGATACGGACGATGGGTGACAAGACGTGTAGCTGTTGTCACTATTGCTGCCATTTGGCTATTAGCCGCCTTTGTGTCGTTTGTGCCAATTTCACTGGGATTGCATCGACCCGATCAACCGTTAATTGTGGAGGATAATGGTAAAAAGTATTCAACGTGTGCGCTGGACTTAACGCCAACATATGCTGTTGTTTCGAGTTGCATCAGTTTCTATTTCCCATGCGTTGTGATGATTGGCATATATTGTCGGTAAGTACATATGTTTATTAAACCGCTTAATTTATGGCATAAATTAGCTGAAGAGGGAATTTAGATTGAGTCTTCATAGGCAAGAAACCCAGTTTTAGATTTTGTACACAGCTTAAGCTACACTAGATATTAAATGTATTTGAATATTTAAGAGTATGCTTTGAGGTATAAGTAAGCATAAACATATTTTAAGGCGTTTAAAGAATGAATTGTAAAATTTTAGCTTTTCTTAATGTTTTAAATGTACTGAAATCACTGCTTACTTAAGGAAATAATTTAAGGTGATTATTTTCTAAATCTTTTCTACTGTACTTTGAGAAATCTTTGATATAATCTTTTGTTTTCGATTTAAAAAATTATTTTGAAAATATTTTGAAATTAATATAATTTTTATTTTAACCAAGCTAATGGGCAATTTAATATATTTTTAAAAAGGGAAGACGTAACACAAAGGAGCTACCAAATTTGATTAATAAAAATTAATTCTTATAGCAAATTGACCACAATGGTCGAATAATTTATAATAAATAATTTATCTGTGGCTATAAATAATTATGCCTTAATATAACATAAGTGCTTTTACATATAATCAAATATGGGGCATTTTTTTTTGAAGCGGACAACCCAATAAAAAAATTTTGTTGGAATTCCTTTATATTTGGTATAACTACAGTTCTAGTTGACTCACAATATTCCGCTCTTAAAACTAACTGAAATTGTAATATAAAATAAATGAAAATTCAACTAAACACCGTTCAACTTATTTTTCATTTATTTTTAACGAAAAGTTCATTTAATTTTTAGTGTCAAAAATATCTGAAAAATGAATTTTTAGATATTTTATATATTTTATATAACCAAAAAGTAATTTCAATTTTTGGGAATACAAAATTTAAATTTTCAAAAGATTTTGTTATTCGTGTAAGACGAGATAAACCCACTGTTTATTGTTGATGTGTTTTTGTTTAAACTTTGATATTATTACAAGTATAACTGTTGCTATAATTCTTATACGCTTAACAGTTTTTTGGTTTAATATCTTTAGTTTTTCTAAAATCTTTATGGATGAAGTTTCCTGATGATCTGGCCTAAGCAACCAGTGAAATGCGCATAGGAATAGCTTATCCCATCAACAATAAATTTCAAGTGTTTTTATCTTTATATAACTATCAAAAAATTAACTACATATTATGTAAAAAACAAATGAATACTCAGTTATTTTATAAAATTCAGTAATTTTCGTTTACTCCACAAAAGAGCCGAATTTCTTAAAAAATACCAGACAAACACCTGTCCGCTTGTTTTTCTAATGAGAGAGAGAGAGAGAGAAGAATATTATTATTTACTTACCCCGTTACACACGTTTGTTTTATTTTTGTTGTACAGAAGAACTCTCAATTATAAGACACCAGCAGCGATAAGGTTTCGCAATTATTTTACTTTAAACATTTGATGTATTTAACAATATAGTTTTAACAAATAGAATATGGGAATTTTTTACACAAAACAAGCAAATCGTTTTTTATAGATAACTAGAAAATAATTTTTGGTAGTTAAATTACATAAAATAATTGAATATTCATTTGCTTTTACGGCATTTGCGGTTGACTTTTTGACAGTAAAAATTAAATGAACTTTTCGTTATTTTGAATTACATTTTCATTTAATTTTACACACAGAAGACTTTAACCAAAGACTATTAAATATAAATATATTTGCAATTGAAAATCCGTATTAATATGCACTCAGTTTTTTGAATAAATGTTAGAATCAGTTGTAAATAAATTTGCTTGAATGTTTTAATGTGTATTTATTTGAAAATTACTGAACGGAAAACTTCTTAAATAAACTACAGTCCATTACTGTAATAATGTTGTGAGTGTAATATAAATATGTTTTTTTGTCGAGTTTATTTGTGGTAAAACAAATGTTTTTTTTTTTTAATTTTTTTTTTCTAACCAGAAATTAATGATAAATTTATTTTTATATTATAATTTTAATTATTAATCAAATAAAAGAATGGGGGAACAAAATTCAGTCATAAACAAAAACAAAGAAGGCACTACATTACCACAACACATATTACAAACCTGATTTTGACAACATAAGAATACAAGACAAGGTAAATAACGTGAGGAAAAGTCTTACAACAGGAAGCTTAAGAATTTAACAGACAATAAACAGAACAATGAATAAAAAAGAAGATACTGACAATTTAAGCGCCTGTAGTAG
Organism: Pollenia labialis; assembly: GCA_949318255.1. NCBI lineage: Eukaryota > Metazoa > Arthropoda > Insecta > Diptera > Polleniidae > Pollenia > Pollenia labialis. The sequence continues at coordinate 117,388,789 of OX439139.1, read as the reverse complement.
AGATGTTTTGAAAAACAGCAGATAACGCCACTAGCTTTGGCTTTTATAGTTTAAAATATATTATTATTACTATTAAATGTTGATGGTTCTATTTTATATTAATAGACGAATCCCCTGAAGAATTGACCATAAAATTCACGAAACTTCGGGAAAAATGAAATAAAAACTTTGCATTTTCATTTTTACAAATGGAGTTAGGCCTCACCAGCTTAATATATGTATGTCTATAACCGAAAAAGAAAGTGGCAAAAAATAAGAAAGAAAAGTAAAAAATCGATTGATCTTTAAATAAAAAAATTAATTGGAAACAAATTTCCATTCTTTTAATTTTTTTCATCTGTAAAACCGGAAATGACCAATTTAAATCAAAATTTTTTTTAACTTGGTCCTAATTTTTATTTTTTAACCGAAATTATGTTTTGTTTAAACTTTGCTATTGTTACAAGTAGAGCTGATGCTTATAATTCTTATACGCTTAACAGTTTTATTTGGTTTAATATCTTTAGTTTTTCTAAAATCTTTGGATTAAGCTTCCTGGTGATTTGGTCTAAGCAACCAGTGAAGCTTAACCCATCAACAATAAATTTCAGTGTTTTTATCAAGAATAAAAATTGGGAATTAAGCACGACAAACAAAAACTTGTAAAAAAAATATATGTGTATAAATACTTTGAGGTTGCATTTTTTTTAATTTTTGTAAAATTGTCAATGCCTTTCCTTTAATTGACAAATATGTGAAGTATACTTTTTTTCTAACTTGAAAATAAATTTTACATGAAACTTTTATTTTAAAAGTATATGCAAATCATTGCAAACTTTAAGGTTTTCCTTTTATGTTTTACTTTTAATTAACTAACGACTTTTAACTAACGAATTTACCTCCATTTTTTTCTATTTAGTTAAGTAATTCTACCTTAACCTTTATTCTAGTTAATTAAATAATGAATATGTATACAGCCCCTATTTAGTGGTATTTCTTGATTTTCGTCCTAAATAAATATTAGTTTAACCACACAAAAACATTCTTACGCATAATCACTCCTAGATGTTTGTTTGAATGTCCTTTTCACATAAAAAACCGCAATTTATTGTAGTATAAAAACACTAAGCGAATCAAAAATAAAGAAGAAAAATTAACCTTTAGATAATAATAACGAATTAATATGCTCATATGCACATAAAACCACAATTCAAATAAATGAACAAAAAATAGGAAATGTTATTCATTCATGTAGATTGACCATACTCTGCCTCATGATGATGAAATTCATTCAAATTATATACTAATTGGATGGTAAGCGTGGTTACACACAAAAAAAAAACTAAGCGTCGAGCCGATTGAAACTATATTTTGATAGGATAAGGATCAGACTTAATGTTGCGTTAATATTGAGGTGGCTGAAGCCAGCGCGTAGTGTTGCGGTATTGACCACATTACCTAGTTTAACATGCGAAACCTCAGAGAGATCCTGTAGATGGTGATTCTCAAACAACTTATGTCTAAGCCAGTGCTGCCACTTACTGGGTAATTGGCCGAATTTTGTGTAATTTTAACTGTCGTGTATAGAGCGTAGGTATTTTTTAAATAAATGATATAAAAATTAAATTCAGTAATGAAATTTATACCATTACAGATACTATAGATCAAAACAATACACACAATTCTTAACAGAAAACGCTATTTCTTATAAGGAAACAATTTTATAATTGGGGGCTTCACAAGGTGTCATAAAGTCATAAGTCGTAAAATAATAACATGAAAAAATACGACTGTTGTCACCAACCCGTCATAATTTACATTGCTATTTTGAATTTAAAACAGCTGATTGAAAAGAAAAATAAAAAATAAATATTTACCTAAAATCAAAATATTTTTTAATTATAATCCATGAATAATTTAAATTAAATCGTTCCTGACTATTTTACAGTTTTCAATTTGTTGCAAAAATTGCTATCCGCAAGTTAAAATCGGATGTTAGCCGGATAGAACTATACCATCAACGGTGACGGCTACAAAAACTAATGCGGCTACGCTCAATCGCTCGCCGCAGGTCTCTTCTGATTAATACCGACAGCACAATAAACATAGCAAGCAAAGTTCTATTAATTTAAGGCACTTTTTGTTATCAAAGCAACAACAATATGTGTAAACCATTGTAAAATGTTAGAACATTATGACAATATAACATGATAGCACACCTTGTGAATACCCCAAATAAGTATATAGATTTTGAAACACGTTTTAGTTCATCGGGTCTTAAATTTTGATTAATACAAATTCGTTTGAAGCTATTTTGTTTGATTCATCTATCGTTAGCCTTTTCAAGATAGTGTTTGAAGATTCCCCTTTAAAAGTCTCCGATATTACTGTTTCTCGAACAACTTGGGTAATCCCTAAAGCAGGCCTAGTTCTTTCTATTTATCTGGTGTTCATTGTCATAATGGTATTTATGCGCAGTGACCCAAATTAAAATAATGTCTGATAGATGGCCCGCTTCTGCATTTCACGCATCGTAAAGTTATTATTGGAATAAAACCAGTGAATATTTAAATAAAAAAGTGGTTTTTAAGAGAGTTTCACAAGAACTGTCCAAATAAGCCACATTTAAAATTGGTGCAAGGAAAACCAAATTTCAAAATACATAACGGGTGGTTAAATTGTATGGGCCGATGTTGAATGTGAACCATACCTAAACGTCAAGTTTTTTTCTCCATTTTATTTGACATTTCTCAATTTGAAAAATGGAAATATACATAATCGAGTAACGCGTTAAAGTTATTCAGGCATATTATGAAAATGGGCGGTTAAATCAAAATGCATATCGTGCTCTTCATGATTTTGTCGGCCAATTTAATCGTGTAAATGTGCGTACAATCGGGAAAATCGTGCAAAAATTTGAGCAAACCGGGTCTGCAGAAGATGTGAAAACATCAGTGTATGCTCGTACTGCAGAAAATATTGATGGTGTTCGCAATTGTGTTGCTAAAGAGCCGTCCACCTCAACTCGTCGGCGTGCCCAACAATTGCTCTTCTCACGCTCGTCGTTGATGAAGATTATGCATAAAAACTTGCATTTACACGCTTACAAGGTGCAATTGACTCAAGAACTAAGGCCTCTTGACCATTCCAAACGTCTTCAATGGTCAGAATGGTGGCAAGAAATGGCAACAGTGGATGATCAATTTTCAAAGAAAATCATCTTCAGTGATGAGGCACATTTTTACCTCAGTGGATTCGTCAATAAGCAGAATTATCGCATTTGGGCGAATGATAATCCAAGAGTGATTGTCGAAAAACCAATGCACCCATAAATATTGACTGTTTTGTGAACTTTATGGGCTAGCGACATCATCGGGCGGTATTTTTTCCAAAATGAGGCCGGGCAGACAGTTACTGTGAATGGTGTTCGCTATCGTGAGATGATAACGAATTTTTTATGGCCCGATTTGGAAGATATGGATGTGGACAATATGTGGTTTCAACAGGACGGTGCCACTTGCCACAGCTAACGAAACAGTGGCTCTTTTAGGCGACAAATTCAATGGACGTGTTAACTCACGTGGTGGCGATGTCAATTGGCCGCCAAGATCATGTGATTTGACACCGTTGGACTTCTTTGTTTAGGGTTATTAGAAATAAAAGGTGTGCGTCGATAAGCCAGCAACAATTCAAGAGCCAAACGATGAGATAATTCGGCACATGAACGGCAAAGATCGTTAATTATGCCTCAGCGTCATCGAAAATTTGGACCATCAGATGGAGGTGTTCCGCCGAAGTCGCGGTGGACATTTTGTTCTATACATAATTGAACCATACCAGTATTGTCCTAATAAAAAGAAATAACAAAAATTTCCTAAATAATTTGTGTTTCATTCAAAATCAACATCGGCCCTTAACATGTCTCACACTAAGTCACAAACACGCATTAGGCAAAATTCAAAAATATAGTAGAGGCGGAAAACTGGCTCCAAAAACATGGTTGCAATTTTTTAGTCAAATTGAGTTTCACAAATGTTAAAGAAGAAGAAAATTGAAAGAAGACAGTTACGAAAACGAAATTGCTATAGACTGGATTTGTGAACTGGCTTATGAAAAAAACAACGATTTTGAGTAATTTTGAGTTGTGCATGTTTATGAATTAGTGTGCGATAACTAGATATTTTAATGTACCATATATATAAAAATAAGTTGTCCTATGTTCGTCATTTTATAACTCGAGAACCACTCAACCGATTTTCAAACGAGTACTTTCACTGATGGATTATAAAAAAAGAGTTCCCGATTGGTTGCGCTGTTGTCGTGATATTTAATTTTTTTTTATTTATGGTATATAGCGCTCAAGGCCCATTGAAAAGGTCTGCGCAAGAAGCCTGATGATCATTGTTTATGTTCTTTTTAGTTGTCAAAAGTGGGTTACATTTTGCTTTCATGTGCATGTATACGTTTATGGTATGCCACACATACACGTGTTTTCCTTTTGCTTTGTATATGAGGTAGTAAATTATTGACAACTCAAAAGAATCGTTTTTTGTTTTTGTACAAGTAAGCAGACCTGATAGATGGGCCTTGATAGCGCTGGTGTCAAGTTATTTACAAAATTCTCCAGTATTTAATTTTTTATTTTTATTTAGAAAATCCCGAGCAGCGCAGGGACCAAACAGCTAGTTTAATATATAAAATAAATATATCAACCGAAAAATGTAATTATATACATCTAAACATGTACAAATGTACACAAGAATGAGTTTGCAAAGCCTTTTTTTTAATTTGAATAAAAAATATAAATAATCTAAATGCTTGAACTTACAGGATGAAATAAATGACACATAATTGTCATATTTTGTTATTATAATTTTTGTTAGCCATTCATTTTTTTAGTTCTATTACAAAATATTTTTTTTACTGAAAATATTTATGTTAAAACAGACTCTGTGTTGTCTTTTTTCGTACTCAAATACGGAAACACTTTTTCTCACAAATCGAGAAACGATGGAATTTTTTATTTCACAATCTTACGAATCGAGAAATAGAGAAACAAGCTAATGGCTTTCAACAAATGTTCCAATATTGCCACAAATATTAATTTTATAAAACGTTCAGCACAGTGTTCGAAAATACATATTAAATATTGTTCTTTAGTGTTCGATTCGGTCGATTTGTGGAAAACACAAACGCTAATAGTGTTTGTGTAGTAAACATTAAAAAAATAACGCTTATCTGTTTGTGAACTTCGAACACAAAAATAATGCTGTACTTATTAAACTCAACAAAAAGATGAGAACATTTAATTGCGTTCTGTTTTTCCCCCTCAAAAACTTCATTGTGTTCTGTTCAGCTCACTAAAGCTTGTTCGTTTCAGTTTTTAACTAGCCAATAGGGTGCTAGGTAAAAAATACCGAATTTTTTTACAAAAGCAAAATACATATACGATAAAAACAAGCAGCGAAAAAATTTTTCACACACATAAGCTATTCGTGCTGTGGTCGTTACTTGAATTTATTGTTTTCTCATATCCTCATCAATGTAAAAAAGAAACTCTATAGAACATCAATGCATGTCTACAGAACTACAACAATTGTTCTGTTTTATAACGAAGAACAGAACACTATATAATGTTTGCTACTTTCTTGAAAATAGTAATGAAATAGTCATTGTGTTCTGTTCAGTAAATTTTACATAAACAAAACAAGTACACAATTCACACACAAGCTATTCGTGCTGTGGTCGTTACTTAAATTTGTTGTTTGCTCATTTCTTCATCAATGTAAAAAAAAACTCCATAGAACATTAATGTATGTCTACAGAACTACAACAATTGTTCTGTTCTATAACGAAGAACAGAACACTATATAATGTTTGTTACTTTCTTGAAAATAGTTATGAACGGTATTAAGGGTTATGTTCGTTTATACAAATACCTAAAAAAATAGTTATCGTTTCTGGGTGTGTGGGCAAAGTAATGTTCTGTAGACTTTTCGTTGGAACTGCCCATATTTATTGTAAATTATGTATTATTTTAATAAATATTTTGATCAATAAGTATGTATGAATGTTAAAAAATTATGCGTTCGCTTTAAGCTAATTGTTAAATTAAATCGTCTGTAATGCTGCTTAAATTTTTTTTTACACAAATTATTAACTTTTCTTAAACTTATACCCCGTAAATGTCGAAAAATTACAATCGCATTTTTTCCGTAAACCAGAAGAAAAGTTTTTTCTCCATCAAAAATTGAAACCTTATGCCTGTTCATCTATTTGCGAACGCAGACTTCGTTCGCCTTAATTATATTTAAAGTAAAAACAAATTATAAAATATTGTTTTTGTTTTTCATGTAAGTTAAGTGAACGAATTCTTTATTCGATATCGATTTTTTGAGAAAAATCGATTTTTGAACATAGAAAGAAATAACGACAAATTAATTTCCATATTATTATTAAAATCGTTAATACAATTAAATTTTAAGTAAATATTTAGTGCATTAAAATTTATTATTATTATTATTTAATAAGATTTGAGGTCTCTTTTTTTTAAAAATATTAACTTTATTGAACCAATATTTCGGCACTGCGTTGTGTGCCTTCTTCAGGGTTTTTTTCTTGAATTTTTGACAAAAAATCCCTTGTAAAATTCATTGGTTCTTTCAGTAGAATTGGAAGTAGTATTTTTACTTTTTCCTGATTACTTAACACATTATTTTGTGTGTGAAGCTTTTACTGGGATTCTTATAAGAAATCATAAAATTCAAAAGGATAACAAATTTTTTTAACTTTTAAAATTTTTTATATAAAAAAATCCATTTGTTTGACTTTTTCATGATTAAATCATCATTAATTTTTTTTCTAACTAACACAACTCAATTATTATTTACAGCCGGCTTATTGTTTTCTCTTATACTCGATTTTCTAACTAGGAAATTGACTAATCTACTGCAAATATTTGTTGAAATCAGTTAATACCAACAAGCACACTTTCGCTTAACTTAATAGAAAAATATGTAATATATTTAAGTTTTTCTCAAACATTTAATTTGTAGTTTTATAAATTTATTGATTGACTTGAGAAAATTTCCTTTTCATAATTTGGAATTATTAAATCAAATGCAAGTAGAAATTAAAGAAAAAAGCACAAATATAAACTTTTCTCAACTGCTCTGCTGTCCATTTTTATTTGAACAGTTTTCATATTCAATTCCCCCAAGACCAACTGAATGATAAAGTTTTTCTTCCATTTTTTTTTTAATTTTCAATAGCAAGAAAAAAAGTCAAAGTTTATTTTTCTTATGGCACCAACATAATCTTCCTCACATTAATAGAACACCAATTACAGTGATAAAGAGCTGTGTAATTTTAACGATGATTATTTGTATCCATTCGAGTACAATCACTTTAAAGGAAAACTAAAAGGAGAAAGTAAATAATCTAACAAAACATACGTTAACAAACTCATACGTCTGTGTTCTATAAACTTCTTGAATTTTATTGGCCATACAGTCTGCCTTTATTATTTTATATTTTATTTCATCTTCTTTATTTATTTTTTATTCTTAGTCCGTAAGAATTTAATAAAATACCACAAGTCTCGGTCCCTGGCCACTAATCTATCGTGTTGTTCAAGTGTTATGACGTACTCGACTCCTCATCCATAATTACATGTCATTGAGTTAAGGAAACTGAACAAACACTCACACGCTTTAGAAGCAAACAATATACTTTTTACAAGAACTAAACAGGAAACCAACTTAAATTGAGTTATAAAGTATAAACATTGATGGAATAATATTGGTTTACATTTTTTAAAGTACTTTTCTATAACAAAAAGTTGAAGAATAACAAATTAAAAACACACACACAAAAAGTAACTTTAAATGTAAAATTTGTGTTGAGATTTTCACCATTGCTAAAAATTTCAAAAGCAGGATTTGCATTAAAACATTAAAAAACGCACTTTCCCAAAACATGTTAATATAGTTTGGACTTGCATGAGACCAATTTGCACGAACTTATTTTTGAAACGAACATTTATTTGATATAACTCGCAACAAGGGATGAGGTCGAGCTATATTCTGTCGTAAAAAGATCCAAAGTGGGTCCACATTTACATAAATTCTCTGGAATACAAAGTTTACTTAGAGCAGAAAATGTACCAAATCGGTATAAATACTATTTTACAATTTTCCCGAAATTAATACTTTTGTACTTAACGTAACTACAAAAAAATATGCTAGGGGCCGAAGTTTGATTCAAAAATTTCTTATATTTCAATTTGTTACAAATTTGCCTAATTAGTCTTCTAAAAAATGGACGGCCTGCGGGGCGATGGGTGGTCCAACCAAAACGAACGATTTTTATTGTAAATAAAACAAATAGTTATGAGAGAATTATCTAAATATTTTTTGCATCTAAAAGGATCTATGACAATTATGTGTGAAACAAAATATCGGCAAAATTGAGGTTCAATGTAGTTAATGTACCGAATTATCTCATCCTTTAGCTTATTGGCGTACAATTTATCTTCACGCAGAGAAAAAACATGTTTAAACATGGTACCCTCCAACAATGCTATGATTAAAGAAAATTTAACCATATCATGTTTAATTTAACCATATTTTTGTCACCGAAAACCATATTATGGTTATATTAGTCCCCTATCAAGAAGGCACAACCATATTATGGTTGCCTCTAAACATGTAATGGAAAAATAACCACACTCAAAATATTATGTAGTTAAATTCAAACGAAAATTCATTTTATACAACTTAAAATTCATTTAAAAATCGGATCATTTACATTTCATTTAAAACAAATGATTTTTACATTTTTAAATTTTTTATTTATTAAACAGCATATTCCGTAAAATTGAAAAGTTTTAACTTTTAAAATATATATTTTAACTGACAAAAAACAATCTACACAACAAAATAAATACGAAAAAACATTATTTTTTGGTAGTTTGTTTTTTGAATAACAACTAAAATTAAAATAAAATTATTCGTAAAATAACTATATTTTTACAACTTTAACTGTACGAAAAACGAATTTAATAACCTACAATCAGTTACTGTAATAATTTTATAAGTGCATCTTATTATAAGTATTAAACATATTTTAGTTATTATTAACCATAATATGTTCGGAGGCAACTGTAATATGGTTGTGGCTTCTTGATGGAGGAACATTTTAACCATAATATGGTTGTCGTTGACAATAATATGGTTAAATTAAACATAATATGGTTAAAATTTTCTTTAAACATAGTATTGTTGGAGTTGACCATATTTAAACATGTTTTTTTTCTGGGTGTTAAAAATATCCCCAAAGAAAGAATTCAAAAGGCGCCAAATCACATGATCGTGACGTCTTACTAAAATTGGCGACGTGAGATAACACGGCCATTGAATTTCTCGCGTAATAGAGCAATTGTGTCGTTGGCTCCCAGTAAAAACTTCGCATACAAAGTAATGTGCTGAGTAATCAGAAAAACATAAAAGCACTACTTACAATTCCACTGAAAGAACCAATGAATTTTAAAAGGGATGTCCCAAAATGAACGCATTCCAAAGAAAGTCATTATTTTTTTACTTAAATACATGCAGAAAAAAGTAGCTATAGAAGTTGTTATAGATGTAGCTATAGAAGAAAGCTACTAAATAATGAGTTGAAGAAGCTATTCATTTTGAAAAAGTAAGCGAAGTTTTTATTGGGCTGGTTGCCAAGTGGCACCATCCTGTTGGAACCACACATCGTTTAGGTCCTTATCCTTAATTTCTGGATACAAGAAGGCCGCTATCATCTCGCGATAGCGAACAGCATTGACGGTAACTGCTTGGCCGAACTGATTGTTTAAGAAGTACGGTCCAATGACGGCGCCAGACCATAAACTGTCCGAACAGTCACTTTTTGTGGATGCATCGGCTTTACAACAATCACTTGTGGATTCCAAATTGTCCAAGTGCGGCGATTCTGCGTTTTAACGAATCGACTGAGGTAAAAGTGTGCCTCGTCGTTGAAGATGATTTTCTTTATAAATTAACCATTCATTTCTGTTAAAGGCTTCAACAATCTTAACGCGCTGCTCAATTGTGTACGTCTTCATGGTTGAATTTGTCAAACACTGAAACAAAGAAATGTTAAATTAAGTTGGGCAAACAACTTGACGTTAAGGTGTGACTTACAACTATCAATCATACCCAACCATAATTGGCTACCCCTTATAAAAAGGGCGTTACACAATTTTGTAAGCCTCAATGTTTAATATATGGGCAAAGTCGGTCCTGTGTTTCAATTATTCGCATAGAATTTTACACCAGAAGAAGTATTTTGGAAATTTGCCTGACAAATAATTTATATAAAGAGGGGTTGGACTTTCTATTACATCTCTTTATATATTCAATTGTTATACAATTGAAAAAGTTAGAATTTATTTAATAAAACTTTCTAAAACAGTTTTGTTAATTATTTATGATTAAATAATTTTTTTTGCTATTTTGTAGCCAATTTAATCCTTTTTACAAACAATTTGTATTCATTTGATTATAGACCAAGCGTATCCGATGTTGGTATTATGAGACAAAACATAAATATTTTTGACAAAATCGTGCGAAGACCCAATAAACATGTGACAGATCAATATGCCTCATCTTTATATATAAGTGAATAGTCATTGAGAAATCAGAATCTCTTCTGGTCATGAAAAAACAATGTGATGTCCGACGGGTAAAATATTTATTCAAGGTTTCGAAAGAAACATTCAAGTGCCTCGGTTTTTTAAAACAGTGTTAGAGATACTTTACCCCGTCTGATCTCTTTACTTTTAAAACCTCATATATCTGCCCGCGAATGGAATACAACTCTCATGTGCTGGCCGATCCTTCAAAGTCTATCTTGGAACAGTAGGGTATCCAATTCGATGCACTCTCTTGAGCACTGCCGCAATAGGAGTTGTATGTGCCTGGTTTATCGCTACTATTTACAAAAGGATGTGTTCTGATGAAAAAAATAAATATTGTTCCATTCGCTCGTACGTTTGTGCATAATACAATTTTTTCCCAAACAGACCATCCTTTTGTGGTCGATTGGCCGATGCATCGTAAAACGCATTACAGGGAAAATTATTTTTTTTGGCCTCACTGTTTCTATGTGGAATAACCTTTCTGCTGCTGTCTTCTCTCTTTCTTCTTCATCATGAATAAGTTAAAGTCGAATGCCCACAAGCAATACTCCCTCTATCCATCTTACCATAATCTTTTTTTTGCTAGTTACGATACAATGTAATACATTAGTAGCGGTCATCTCCTGAATACTGGTTCCAACAAAGAAAAAAAAAAAGAATTCTTAATTTTTTTTTCTAAAGTCCAGAATGCGCTTTGTGAGGAATCTGCCGAAAGTGGTTTCAAATGTGAATTGGCTTTTCGATTAAAATTGATTTTTTCTGTTATCCTATCAAAAATTTAGCTTCATACGAAGCAGGTTTGTAAGGGAGAAATGTAAGAGTTTCGCTTACCATCTCCCCACTTTGAAGCAATGCATTTTTGGCACAAAAAGCGCTTTATTTAACGCATATAAAAACTGGCGAACGTTGCGTTCAGCTTTACACACTGAATGTTTTTTACAGTTATATTTTAGTATTCTCCCTGACAAACCTGCTTCGTAATAAGGGAATGCCGTAGTACTTGAAATGTAATTTTTCTTTTATAAAACTTGTTATGAGATCCTTCACTTACTTTAATTCATCTCTGTATGTCTTATAGCGTAGCGCATAATTGTGCGCTTATTTTTATAAATATACCATAAGTGATTCGTAAAATTATAACAAATTTTATTGGGTATTGTTTAGAGTCTGAAGTTATATCTGGTTTCAAAAGATAATAACTTGAATGTGTTACATTCTCTTTGGTAGAGAAATGCAAATTAAACACAATAATTAATGTGCTTTAATACCAACAAAACATTTGCACACTACTTAGTCCCAATTTCCACAATGCAAGTCTTATTGATAAACTTATCACATTTTCTTCTTTGAATCAGCTTCGGCGTTTCCACGAGTCAAGGCTTATTATTTATCTGTTATTCCATTTGTATGAATGTATATGTGCGTTTTGACATTACGTTTAAAACATATTTCTTATTAAAATGTATTTAAATTCAAATTCGTGTTGAATATTTTAACAATTGTTTAATTTAAAATTAAAGTTGTGTAAAATGTACTTTTAATTATAAATTTCTTTTGTTTTGTAAAATAACAAATATTTAAAAAAATTCACACACAAAAAATCACACCCGCTACGAAATTAACTTTGTACAACGAAATTATATATGAAAGATAATTGTCAGAATAGACCTGCTGAAAAGTACGAATGAGAAAACAAAACGCATATGACGAGTACAGCAAGCTGAGTACTCGTTTCTTTTCCCCTTGTCACTCTCGCCTACAAAGTAGCAAGCTGATCAATAAGACTTGCATTGTGGAAATTGGGACTTAGTTTTTAATGTAATTTTTACATTTTTATTTAATTTGCTATTTTATTATTTTGCTTGTTTTTATTAAACTTGTCGAATTTGTTGTTGTAACATCATAAACAATATCCAAAATTTAATCACAGGGTCTACCTAGACAAATCCAAGAAATTGAATTGCTTGCCGACTTAGCAATTTGGTTGAGTTTTGGCAGAATTGTTGTATATGAGAATATTTTGTACTAAAAGAAATATAATTACGCTGGAATTGTTACAAGTAAACCAGTTTTAATTGCTTATTGTCACACGTTTACTAAAGAGAGTTCATTAATAGTTTTCCATCTGGACTAAAACAACCAACTTACTCTTTGAAAAGTCGACATGTTTGACATGTTAATTAACCAAAATGTTAGAAGGATTTCGAATTGGTTTTCTCTTAAAGTCCGTAAGTCAAAAGAGAAGAATTGGAATTAATGTTGCTAAGATTATCCAAAGGCCTTCCAAAGCCACCATACTTAATTAGTCACAAAAAACTGCAATCTTGTCTACATTTCGCATTAATTTCTGCACAAAATAACGATGGTTGGTAAAAAAGACTGCGGACTAAATATTACTAAATATGGCCAAATTAACGCGATGACTTTTCAGACATGTATAACAAACACGTTTGTTTTGTTTGTTAGAAATCTGGTTAGAGAAGAAAGAGGGGTTGCCAAACAGACACGAAATGAATTTTCATGTTTCAAATTCAAAAAAAAATGAAACACGATAGGTTTCAAATTCAAATTTTAACAAATTTATTAGGCTTCTTGCCTTCTTGAAGTTAAAAATTATACTTTAAAACTAAATTACAAAAAGGTTTGTAGTAAGCCAAACAAACTCAAAGGAAAACTACAAACTCGAGAGCAGAGTATATACCTTTGTATATGTATAACAAAATAAAGGAAATTTAAAAGAATTGGCAAATTCCAACACTCAGAGAAAATATATTCAAATTTAATAAAATTAAAAATTAAATAAAATCAAAATCTTAACAAAATTCAAACTTAAAATTTAATAGAGCAAATTTTAAATTAAAAATATAATAAAAATATAATGAAAATTAAAGAAAATAAGAAAAATAACTATAAAAAAAAGTCGCTTCAACAATGTTTGAAAATATGATTTTTCATATTTTTCGGTTGGGGTATACACAAGGTGTGCTATCATGTTGTATTGTCATAAAGTTTTAACATTTTACAATGGTTTAAAAATATTGTTGTTGCTTTTTTTATTTTTTTTTTTTATTTATTTTTTTAATTTCCTAAGCTAGTCCCGCGAAGCTCTTTGCTTATCTGCAGGAAAGAAATAAATAAATAGTTAATAAAACTTTGCTTGCTATGTTTATTGTGCTGTCGTAAATAATCAAAAGAGACCTGCACTGAGCGTTGATGGTTTAGTTTTATCTGGCGAACATCCGAATTTAACCTGCGGCTAGCAATTTTTGCAACAAAACACTTGCGGCGTCAAATTGGATCGGCTTAGGACTCTGATGTTTGATAAACAAACAAAAAAATGTATTTGTGGTTTGGGTCTGAAAAATGGAAAATAGTCAGGAAAGATCGAATTTAATTTATTAATTCGTGGATTAGAACTTAAAAATATGTATTTTGATTGCAGGATAATATTTATTTTTTTATATTTGTTTTAAAGCAGCTGATTTAAATTCAAAATAGCACACTAATTTATGAGGGGTTATTCACATTAGTCTTATTTTTTCATGTTATTATTTTAAGACATATGACTTTATGACACCTTGTGAATCCCCCAAATATGCATGAAAAGAAAATAAGACAATTAAACATGCAAACAGACATGTTTGAAAATACATCGCGAAAATGTGAAAGGCATGGTAGCATGTTAAAAAAGCGAATATATAAAACTGATACTTCGAATAAATTCCCCCTAAATAAAATTTTCGTTTCTTATTACAAATGGAAGAGTTACCATTACGATACAATATCCTTTCCGTTCAAGTAATCAGCACCGATGTAGTATTATAAATAAGTTTCGTCTTTGTTACAAAAAATTTAACAAAACAAGTATAAGTGCTTTAGTCGGTTGTGCCGATTTATTGATACCCTACATTTAGAGTGAGACTATTTCGAGAGCAGGCTTTATATTGGACTAAGAAATTATGAACCAATAATTCTTTGCGGGTTTATCTTGCTAAAGACTCTCTAAAAAGTTTTTCTAAATGGCCCGCAGCAAGACTCTCATCAGACGATAGTCGTTTAGTAGGGCTCAGCGGAGATAACAGGGCGAGCATTCCTGCTTGATGGTCAGGACTTTATAGCCTGTACTACTTGGTCTCGGAAGTGACCAGATAAGGACAGTGATATCGGTCATTACGGGTCACTGGGTGATAGGGACTCATGCGAGGAGAATGGGTCTTGATTATAATGACTACTGTAGAAGTTGTCATGATGAGGGAAGGAGAAGACGGTGTTTCACTTTCCCTGCAAATTCCCCGGTCTGGGGGACCTTAGGTCTCGGCATTTTGGGAGACCGGAATGGCCATGCCTTGGCGATATGTCTAATGTGGGACTAAAATCGATCTCTCTGTTCAGCAGGGAGTCGGGGTGGTTCGAGGTCACAGTTACCTCAGGAGAATAGTCTGGTGAATACTGGCTGAATCTCTTTACTGGCCTAGGGAGCGCTATAAGGACCCAAGTGAGCCGACATCGTGACGCCTGTCCATTGAACCTCATAGCCTAACCTTTTAAAGAGTACTCTTAATATGGGATCTGTGGTAAATTATGGGCCGGTTATCACAAAGTTTATGATATTATTTCTAGCCATCTAAACTTAATTTTATCTAATTAAAACTCGTGTCAGTTTAAGGCATATTGAGCCAATTTTCAGGAGCGGATTTTGTATGGTAAATTATGGACCGATTATCAAAAAATTTATTAGATATATTTCTAGTATTACAAATGTATACGGTTTAAGATGTGTTAAAGATTTTTTCGAGATTTGGCTTTACATTAGGCCTTTGATAAATTACTGACCAATCGTCGTGAAACTTGTTGGTTAAATTTCTTATGGAACTAATCGTTAAGTTTTTAGGCGTACAAAAATGTTTGCCGTAAATGGACCAAATATGAGGCTTCACGAAATTAAGGTATAAGATTTCTGGTCTTATAAAGTTTTAGTAGCATTGAGGCCTTATGCTCCAATATTATTAACTGACTCTCTCGAAATGAAGTAGTATAATCTCTGGTCATATACAAATTTAATATTAATCGGAGCACTCCGTCAAGAATTTATGTTTGTTTTTGTAAGAGAAATATAAATTTTTAGGTTGGTTGTCCCACATTTGGATTCAAAACTCATTTCCTACCGAACGCATTGTGCTAGATTTCAATCACAAACTGCTTAGAATAACTACAAATAATTTTACTCGAACATTTTTTCTTTGTTTAAAGTCCTTCGAAAGTGAGCGTAAAAAAGGACCTGGAATATACATACAAACTTAATATAACCTTATTTACCACTAGTGGTGAAGGGTATAAAAATACTCTTGAGCTTTTGGTAATAATGTAGACATTTCTACAAATGGTAGCCTAATCGTCTAAGTTGACATCATTTTCTTACTTTTCGCTAATAAAAAAAACGACTGTACTTAATTTTATAAAAGCCTGTCACAATTTCGTTTCTGTTAAGCAACTAGGGTAGAAAAAGAAAGTCTCAAATAGCTGAATGAATATTTGTTATTATTAAATATTGTTCTTACTTGCAATTGTTGCCAGCTCATTTGTTTTGCCATACATACATCATCTACTTGTGTCTTTGCGTTTAAAGTTAAAGCAACAATTAATCTCAAACGATCCCCCAATGTATCATTAGAAATAAATATTGCGGTCATTTTATTTGAATGTACACGAGTTTTTTTTTAATATATTTTCCTTGTTTCATTCTGTTATTAATTTTTATTCTTTGATTTTGATTGGGTAAATAAATAAAATAAAAATTCGTATTATTTTTGTTTTTATTCTTCAGGGGTATGAATAAAGAAATAAAATATTGATTATTATTAATATTATACAAAAAACAAAATATAATATTACGAAGATAATTACATGCAAACAATTAAAAAATATAATAAACACAAAACTTCACAATTATACTTGTGCCACTTCTTATTAGATTATCTTAACTTAATCTAGTTTATCGTTGCACCATTTTCTGTAACTTGTCGGTAATTGAGACGAAGCAGTGGATTAACATCAATAATTTGTAGCATCTCTAATGTAAGTATCTCTTTAGTAAAATAGACAAAAAGTACAAAAGAATTAAAGTTTTGTTGGGTGAAGCCTCCCAAGCTCACTGTTTCAATAAGATTGTAAACACCATGAACAAACAATTTTAATAGCAGTGTATTTGTTTATATTGAATGTTTTTATTCCTATAAGTCAACACAATTAATTTAAAAAAAAAATTAAGGAACAAACATATAAATACACACTTTTTTAATATGAAAACCGAGCAAGCTTTTTTACAAGATGGATGTTGATGAGCATTTAAACTTAACTAAATCGATCTTGATTATCTATTTAAGTTAAAATTTTGACACGATAAAAAGAAGGCTATTGACTTCTTTATATTATTTTCCGCGTGGCATTTTCGAGATGTTTATAATTAAATTAACATGTATCTAAACATAAACACAAACGTAAAAGTACGGATAAAATTTGTAATAAAAACAGCATTCACAATAGTGGTTAGGCAGTGGCGCACATTGGTTGAAGAGTGGCCAAAATTCATTTTTTTCATGTTGGCCGATTTGGATAATTTTTTGGTATTTTGTTGGCAGATTTCTGAATATTATGATTCCGTAATATTAGGCTGATATATTTATTATTTGTTTGGATAGACACGCTCGAAGTTTAATATGTTCGCTTGTTTAAAATGGCATGCAAATTTACTGTATATTCAATCTTTTGGTACAATCACAGTAAACTTATCATTTGACTTTGTTGTATATTTTCGTAAATGACAATTGTCAAAGATGAGATTTGCATTAAAAAAAGTTGGAAAAAGTGCCATATAAAAAATTTTGTAGATTAAAATATAAACAACATCAAAATTTTAATGTTCATCAACTTCAATAGGCTGTATCTTTTTAGCGCTGTTTAACGAATGATGTCAAAAAAGTAAAAAAAAATTCAGCTGCACATATTTGCACTTTTTCAAAAAAAACAGTAAAAACTATAAAGTGATGAAGTAACAAAACATGAATTTTCGTTCATGCTTGTTGTTGTTGCCATAATTCTGAACTGTTTAAAATTATTACAAAATGTAATTTACATACTAGTCAGTATTGTTAGTTGTACATTTCATTCTTGAAAAAAGCATAAGCTTCAATTGAATTTGAATCGTTGTTTACTAATTTACATTAAATTGGCAAGTGCAGTGATAAGTGGTGTATTATTAAGTGATATCAACATTTTATTTTATTAATTATGGAAAATTTAACAATTTCTTATTTAAATATTTGCGAAATATTGATTGACACCAAAATGGATATTGATATTACTGTCGAAGTCATTGCAAATAACAATGAAGAAATAACTTACTAGATTTTTGAAAAAAGACTTTTTTACAAAGTTCGAAGATAGATGGCAAAAAGCATTTCGCATGAAAACCCGATTTCTCGATCTAAATAATTTGATTTCAATTATTTTATTTTGATTTTTTACATTTTAATTAATTATTTGTATCAGGTATGCTGTCCGAAGAAGCTCAGGAAGCAAGGAATAAAGACTATAGATCCTATAGATTACATAACTCGCGAAGAACTTGACGTTTAGCTGCTAATGAAGACGTAATGCATAATCTTTTATTGTCTTCAGACCCATTTATAAACACATTTCGCTCAAAGCTGCAAATCAAAAAATTGGAGTACGATAATGATGTCAAAAAATTATTAAAAGACTATGCTTAAAATTCATATTCATGTTTTTTCTATTTGTTTTTTCTGTGGGAGGTGGGCGTAAAAGTGGGCGGATCAGGTATATATTTTTACGAGCCTATTCTACAATTATAATATTTATTTTTAGTGAAAATTTAGTTGATACAATCAAAATCAAGGGAGTTATGCCACTTTTTCAATACAAGTTGTATGGGAGGTGGGCGTAAAAGTGGGCGGATCAGGTATATATTTTCAGGACCCCATTCTACAATTATAATATTTATTTTTAGTGAAAATTGAGTTGATACAATCAAAATCAAGGGAGTTATGCCACTTTTTCAATACAAGTTGTATGGGAGGTGGGCGCAAAAGTGGGCGGATCAGGTATATATTTTCAGGAGCCCATTCTACAATTATAATATTTATTTTTAGTACAAATTGAGTTGATACAATCAAAATCGAGGGAGTTATGCCACTTTTTCAATACAAGTTGTATGGGAGGTGGGCGTAAAAGTGGGCGGATAATTTTGATTTTTCCATTTTTTCTTAATTCAAACAAAAAATGACTATGTGCCAAGTTTCATTGTCCTTCGACAACTTCTTCTATTTTTAGCCGCTCGTTATATGAACTTCAACCAATGTGTGGCGGTTACATATTTATTGGCCCCCATTAGAATACATATGTAGAATTTTAATGATTTTTTAAACAAATTTTATTATATATAGTTTAAGTTTAAATTTCTTCTTTTTATTTCCAAGAAATAGAGAACAATTTATAATACATCGCATTGAGGTATCAAACAAAAGTTTGTGAGTTTATCAAAATTTCTATTTTAACAATAAAATCTAGAATTAAAATTTTTATTAATTTCCATAATGTTTGTATTAAAATAAACAAACGTCGTAAGTTATAAAACTTGAACAAATTTTATTGTTTGGTTTTAAAAAAATACGTTTAAAAGAGCAAAATTGCAAAAGTCATTAACATTTTTGTGAAATTTGAATTTTGGTCCCCTGTAACTCATTCATTTCTGGAATAAACGGCCCGTGGTTGTTTCAGTTATTATATTTTCTTTCATTAAAAGAAAATAAATAAAAAATTCACTTAATATTTGCGAAAATACTATTTTTTAAAAACGCAAATAATGGAAATTTTGCAATTCACAGTGCAACACGAAAAAACATAACCATATACGGACAAAACTACATGATAAAATACCAAAAAAAAAGACCGATATCTCCCAGTTTTGCCCAGTCATGCACTTTTTTATTTTCTTTATGGCAAGAGCTACAACTTTGTCTCAGAGGGTTAATTAAGATCCCGAACGGTTTGCAAGATATGAACCTGAGAAAATTATCACTTTTTTGCAAAAAAAATTCCACACAGTGTTATTCAATCGAGTTGAACGGAAGATGCACGACTGACTTAAGTTTTTACAATATTTTGTTGATTAATCGAAAAATGTGTTACAATTATTACTTGGTAATTCTAAAGAATATTTCTTTAACGTTGCATTTTCGTTATGGGAACGGAAATGTAATAAATGCCATTTTTAAAATATTTTTTAAAATTAGTTTTATTTAATTGTTTCTAAATTTTATTCTTTTATGTTAAATTGGGACTGTTGCAATTCTTGGAATTGCGACCGAAAAATAATTTCAACTTATGACTTAGATTTTAATATCTTTAAACAAATAGGAAATTGGTATCATGTTACATTTCTTTATTAAGTGATAATTATGTTTGCTATAAAGTCATCAACAAATGGAAGATATCCCCTAAGGCAATAGCTTCGCAATATCCCCAAATTGTCATCTAAATGAAAATAATCAAAGTATTTTTTATTTTCTAGACAGAAAAAAATTATAACATATTTGTACGTCATAAGTGAAAAAATTAAATTTATTAAATCTTAAAAATTCTGCAGAAGGTAAATATAAAAAAAAATAAATCTGTTAAATATTAATCTTTTTCCTTTTAAACTTAATCAAGATATTACGCAACACTCATAATGGATGCAATTTTAAAGGAGTTGGGTGATATGGTGGAAACTACATAATTATTTCAATTTACTTAATTTAATTATAAAATATCGACCCCTTCGCGCGAAATTATCGTATGTTACAAATACCAAATTTTACAGAACAACCATTTTTCTACTTTTCTCTGCTTTCACTTGCAATATAAAAATTAAAATATACATGTGCTAAGATAAGATAAGATAAGACGAAGTGGAATTCGCCTACAATATTTTGCCAGGTGACGTCGCTTTGAATGTAGAACAAGATTGCATCAAAAAATAAATTTCCAAAAAATTGGCATATACGATAATTTCGCGCAAAGGGGTCGATATATTTTTTGTAAGTAAAATTTATATTTACATATGTAATTAAAAATTTAATTTTAAATAAAAAGCTGTTTTTATTTTTACATACATAAATGAATATTTTTAAAATGCAAACTCTTCTTTTTATCATCCCAATGTTATTTTGGCGATATCTTTATATTTTCGCATTAGTGGTTATCTGGCAATATTGCTAGTTTATCATCTAGAAGAATCGCTTTCGTATTGCCTAGGAGTATTGCTATCGAGACACGTTTCTTCCCGAAGGAAGTATCTTCCGCAATACGAAATCGATTATTGCCGCAATAATATTTTTCATCCTGGCAATACGTTTGGCAATACATATAGTGTATTTCTGTGTTTGCTGGGAATAGGGTCGTTCTTAATGTGTGTGTGTGTGTGTGTTTTGATTTGTATATGTAACTCGCATTAATTTTTAAAGTTTTATTAATAGTTATGCTAAAAATAAATTCGCTTAATTTAAATATTTTAAATATGCATATGTTTTATAATACTGTAATTTATAAGATATTGTGTCTTGTTGTATTAGAAAATCGAATTAAGCTTGTCTTTAGACAAGTTTTTAAAGCGTTTTTTTTTTTGATTTTTACACTTTTTTGTTATTTTTAAGGCTCCAACCAAATTTTCACTCGTATCAAAATGCGAATTTCAAAAAAACAAGTCGCACGTTTGTGATTTCAGTTTTTCGAAAAAAAATAATTGTTAACGAGTTTTTAAATATTATTTATAAATAATAAATGAAAAAAATTAAATCGATGGCACAATATCGATCGCTAAATCGACCCACCCTTATATCTGTAGCGAAAAGGATTAAGCGCTTTTTCGACTAAGGCGAAATTTGAGTTTAGTGCACCTTTGTAATCTCCATGTTTAAAAGTACCCATGGACAAAGGTTCAATTATTTTGTACAATTTTAAAAAAAGTTAGAGCAAAATTAATTCTGTGGAATTTTAACAAAACATTCTTAGTCGTGATAAGATAGCAAAAAAGTTTAGAAAAATACGAGGTGAAAAAATCATTTTTATTAAATAATAAAAAAAAACAAAATTAAGAAAATTTTTGTTTATAATACAAAATTTTAAAAGCGTAAACCAATATTTTTTTAAATTTGACTTAAGATGTTTTGCCAAAATGCCACAGAATTGTTGCTTGTTTTTTCAATGTGCAATTATATTTGGAATCAAAGCTTAAGTTAACTTCCGATTTGGCGGCAATATTTAGGTATACAAACTTAAAAAAATTATAACCGAAGAGAAGTCGTGATTTTATTAAAACAAAAATATGTTTCCAAAAAAACCTGATTAAGTTTCAAGTGGCTTTCATAGAAAACTAAAAAAATTGACTTAAGTACTTTTTTCTTATTGCTACACATATAACAAGGGATCAAGGGACCCTTCTTTTATAATTTTCTCTACCAGTATTATATTTATCTTATATAAAGTGAAAGTAAAGATAAAAAATAATAAGAAGACTTTAAAAAGTAAAGGGTTATGGTACAAATTCGAGGTTAATGGATAAATATGTACGGCAGTCGTGTGTTATGCTCATACCTCAGCTGTTTGTGGACGAATCTGGCTTAATTTCAATAGAAACCTATTCCGAAATATTATTTATTTAAATGTTTAACTACTTCGTAACCATTATACATATATAGGGTCATCGAAGAACCCATTTCAACATACAAACCAACATTTGGTCTGGAGGACAGACGGACATATTTTAATCAACTTTGCTACTAACGACCAATACTTTATGGGGCCTAGGATGAATAACTTAGAAACCAAAACGGAAAGACAAACTTTTATATTCATACATCTACCCCTTCGTCCTGTGATGAAGGTTATAAAAACGCTTAAAAAAGAAGTGTACCATAACGAAGTATTATTTTACAAGCGTTAGATTTACAATAAATCAGAAAGATTTTTTTTACACAATATCAATCATTTTATTGCGGACAATTCTGTTTTTCCCCTTAATAATAACGATTTTTGAGTTATGACAGTATTCAAGTAAATGGGCGTTTTTACAAAAAAAAGAAACCTTTTATTTACAAATCTTGCATTCGTTTTTGATGTTGTACATAAAATACTAAATACTTGTACAATTTATTTTCGCCCTGGCATTAAAAACTGTCACGAATTTTACAACTTTTAATGACAACAATAAAACTAATTAGTCTAATCCTTTTTATAATGCATTTTTCACAAGGGTTGTAAATAAATTGTTCCGGATGCTATCCTTTGGTTCCTTTTATGCTTTTCTAAGATTTATTTGTAAAACTTAATGGCCAGCATCAAAGCGAACAACTGGATAAATTAACACAAAATATTTGAAGAGGGCTAATTTCAAATGATGGTGGTTTAAATGGATATTTTATTAACAAAACAAAAAAGGATGTACTCAAAACTAGTCCATAAAACACTTTTTTCGCGTTATTCAAAGGGAGCATTAATGTTAACATCTTGAAAAAATGTTTACGATTTTACAGTTATGAACAAACGATCATTTTTTATAAAGGAGTTTGAGCAATATATTTCGCTTGACACAAATGTAGTTAATGGCTTAAGAAACATTTATTTTAATACCCTCAAGTGTGAAAATGTTTAATATTCATCTTAAACCCCGTTAAGTATATAGATTCTGAGTCCTTGAAAAATTCTAAGTCGATTTAGCCCTGCCCGTCTGTCTGCCTGTGAAAAACGCGCTCACTTTCCAACAATCCAAAATAAAAGAACAATATTGGTGTAATACACTGCAAAGAAATATCAATCCATCCGTACTTTACTAAATCCGAAGCGGTTACAATAGTACGGTAAGTACTGATTTGCTTGAATCCAGTACGGAAAGATTGATTCAAGTACGGGTTTTTAATCCCAAAATAATTTAATTATCCATATTCAATCCCGATTTAGTACTTGAAATAATCCGAAAGAGAAATAAGATTGATTCTGACCGTAAACATTATCCCAGACACAGAAGGAGAATATGTTTTATGTTTTGAACTTTAAAATTTAATGTGCATATTTAACTAAAATCATAAACTTAATTTCTTTCTTTTCTTTCTGTTGTTGTTTTTTGTTTCTGCACAAAACAAGCGAATTATTTTTTACTTATTTGTGCGTTCTTGTTGTATGCACCCATTAAAAATTCAATGCTAATAGATGGTTCTAATAATGAGACTTTGGGATGTTTCTCCAGGGAGCCACTACCAACGAAAATTGCATCTTTTTTTTACTTGGTTTAAGAATGTTGTGGTTATTTTAAGAAATTCCGGGATTGATTTTCAAAAGTAATCCCATTTTGGATTTTGTTAAGCACTGTTCGAAAATAAACACTAAATATTGCTCCTTAGTGTTCGGTTCGGAAGATTTGTGAAAAACATAAACGCTAATAGTGTTTGTGTAGAAAATCATTAAAAAAACAACATTTCCCTGCTAGTAATCTTTCGAACATAAAAGTTATACTGTTTTTATCAAACTCAACAAAAGCTGAGAACATTTAATTCCGTTCGGTTTTTTTTTAAAACCACAAACTTCATTGTGTTTGGTTTTGGCTGGTAAAAAAACCAAACATTGTTTACAAAAAAAAAAATACACATACGAAAAACAAAACAAAAAGTCAGCAAAATAGTTTTACACAAACAAAACATATACACAATAAAAAACACAAGCTGCTAGTGGCGCGGTCGTTGCTAAAGAAACATTATAGAACATAAAAATATAATGGTTGTCTACAGTATCACTACAATTGTTCTGTTTGTAACAAAGAACAGAACATTATATATATTATATATATAATGATTGGTTCTTTCTTGAACATAGTTACGAATGGTATTAAGGATTGTGATCGTCTACACAATCACTAAAAAATAGATATCGTTCTTGTGTGTGTGTGTGTCGACGCTAAATAATGTACTGTTTATGAGACTGGAAATCACATGTCTTTATTTCGGAAAAATCGGTACATAATTAACCGTATGCCCACATTATGCTCACTCTCGGAAAGCATTTTATTCCGCCTAAACGCCTTTAATACACCTAAAACCGAAAGAGTCATGAGCTGTTATTTTAATTGAATCGATTTAAGTTTTATATGCCTTGATATGAAATCATTAATCTTTGTGATGATCAGCCCATAATAAAGAACGCATACCTAAAGTATTCCTACTGATTGTGGAGGTTATCAAAGATTCGAAACAGCCGATTATAGAACTTTTACTTGTAATATCCTTCCCCAGAGGTGGAAAGGATACAAATAAGTTTGCCATTTCGTTTGTAATTTCTACAATATTTATGTTCCACGCTATAAATTGTATATATTTCCTTATCACTACCGGAGTTAATTAAACGATGTCCATCTGTCCTTTTGTCCCTAAAAATGGGGTTTTCGAAGAACCCAAATATGCTGAGGACCAAGTTGTTACATACTTACATCGCAAATGGGCCAAAGAACTTTTCTATTCAGCTAGATAGGTTCGAAAATGGCTGAGATATGATCATATACCACGACTGCCTCTAATTTCACCCAAAAATCCCTTGTTGTTGTTGTTTCTGTATATTCTGTATCTGTTTTCAAATTAGGTACAATAATCTTGGTTATCAATAGACGAAATGTGGGCGGGATTGGAGAAAAGAGCGTAGCACAAAATAGATCTGTTTATATCAATTGTACAAATTTGGTAAATCTGTGGCCGTATCGAAAAACTAGTTAACTACACGTTTTGAGAAAATTGAGATAAGACGAAAAATAGAATGCGCGTTTCTGTCAGATCGAAATTTTGATAAAGTTTCTCATTAAAAAGTATTTGAAAAACAAAAACCAAAGTAATACCACATTTCATGTAAAAACTAGATAACTCCATGAATTTAAAAAAAAAACAAGGTAACTCCATAGTGTCTTAAAAAACAAAAAAAAGAATAGAAGTTTGAAACGACTTTATTTCGAAAACTAAGAGAGAAATAGCGAAATAGAACAAATTCGGGTCACAAGCTCCTTGGGTCAAAATGTTGAACCTAAAAATTGCAGCTTCCGGCATATTTTACCATTTCTGAAGTTCTCGATTTATAGAGAAACACCCGATATATTTCGAGTAATAGTTCTAAACCCATAGATCTACCGTACCCTATGTGGTACAGTAACTTTGAAAAACCTTTCGACTTACCCAATATTTTTTTTTTTTTTTTTTGTTTCAGCTAAACTAAAAAACAATTTTTTTACCAAGTTTAGTAGAAAAATCTAACAGAACACCTTTTGTTTAAAATTATTATATTTATTGAAATAAAATAAACCACATAGTCAATAGCTGTTTTTCAGTTTAAACCTATGTTAAACCGCGTGTAACGTTAATCCACGTCCCAAGTTTATGCCTTAAAAGAGACCAAAAATTTGGACAGGAGGTTGGAATCTCCCCAAGTCGATCCTCTAAGACGGGAGTTTTTAAAATTCGAATGTTAAGGGGGTAAAACGGATGAATTCGGTAATCTTATATCTCCAGAACTAAGAGGTACACAAACATTTAATACCTTAAGATGAATCTTTGGAAAAAAGACGGAAAGGTGTCTGGTGCTCTTTTGAAATTCCACCCTTTTTGGGAGTACACGGGTAAAACCTGTATTTTGGAACTTATTTTGTCACCCCATCTATCTTTTAAACCAATAAAAATATAAATAAAGTTTATATCACATTCGAAGCTCATCTAAAAAGTCTAAATACTAATTCGGTACTTTTTCGAAATTAGGACCTTAATTTTTGAGCTCCCACTCTAATATTGCAATTTCTGATATTTTGATGGGGAGAAAAAAGTACCAAAAAGAGGAAAATACGGGATACTAAATTGCTTCCTTTAGTTTTTGTTTTACACTGGTACTTTCTTTAATTATAGTTAATATTGTACACATGCACATAAAATTCAACATGCAACGTCCTGAGTGAATAAGAACCTGTGGGTGAATATTTTGGTATTTATTTGTTCTTTAACTGGTATTTTTTGAATTTCCGTTAGTATTGGACCTGGAAACATAACTTT